>OW240917.1:19257722-19292093 GCA_933207985.1 Pelobates cultripes | reverse complement strand
ACACATTTTTACAAAACCCCAAAATACCCTCAAACCACACAAAACCCCCACAAAAGTTCCCCTGATTGCCCCAATCTGGGTGACCAACCAGGAACCACATTGTCTTAGGTTATGTTAGTTGATAAGATTTAGTATTGCTAACCAAGGTTTTATGCTATGATGCATGTATATGAGGTAGGGACAGTCTCAGGTCGATGGTCAGGAACCCCCTGCACTCAGTTCAGGCAAGATAAGAATGATAAGAAAAGATAAGAAAGATGGAAGATAAGAAACAGGCAAGGCAAACATATCTAGATACGTATAGCAAATTAAACATTCTATTGGTGGATAGATACAAAACAAGATGAGTATTAGGCTACTATATGTCCAGAACTATAAGACCATGCAAGCACAGGCTATGCTGAGAGCTGATGCCATATCTTTGTTATCATTTGGGATCTTTGAGATTTTTAACCTTATATTCTATTAGCAGGGGCGTACCTAGAGCATTTGGCAGCTGGGGCAGATTTTGTGTTTGACACACCCTACCCCCACCTTTCAAATGAAAAAAGCACCAACTATTTTTTTTTATGTTGCCTTTTTTTTTTTATTGTCTCCCGGTTCCCCTTCTTATAAAAAAAACACCTGACCAGTCCCCCTTCTACAAAACCCCTGCCTACTCTACAACCCCCCGCCCCCTCTACAAAAAACCTTGCTTCTTTCACAAAAATCTCTGCCCTCCTCTCCATGACCCCTAACCTCCCTTCAAACCTCCTGCACCCCCAATTCACCAAAAAACCCTGCCCCCTCTCTACAAAATACCCTGAACCCCTTCTACATGTTCCCTGTCCCCCTACAAATCCCTGCATTCCTTACCCCACCATTCACAAAAACCCCTGCCTACCCCCTTCTACAGACCCCTACCCAATCCCCCTCTACAGACCCCTGCTCACCCCTTCGAAGACCGGTGCTCACCCCCTCTACCAGAGCCCAGTGCTCACCCCCTCTACCAGAGCCCTGCCCCCTGCAAACAACCTGAACCCCCTACAAACCCCCTGCATCCCCATTCACAAAAACCCCTGTCCACCCACTCCCCTCTACAAGACCCCTGTCCCCACTCCCTCCCCTCCCTCTACAAGACCTCTGCACAAAAAAACACTTAAAAAAAAACTATATTAGCAAGCACTCACCTTGCTCCTTCGCTTACCCACTGCTAACTGCTGATCCGGGCTCCAGACTCTCCCACCACAGCTCCGCCTGCACAGAGTGTCAGAGCACTTCAGCTCAAAACACCATGAGGGTGGAGCAAGTTGACAGCATGGCATTGCGCACCTCTGGATTCTACTTCCTGCTGCCCAGCCGCGGCTCTCACTAAGATGGTAGGTGGCACCCTGTAATGAGTGCCACCCGGGGCTGACCGCACTCCCGCTTCCTCCTATTAGTATGCCACTGTCTATTAGTTCTGTTCTATTTTTCGGACTTCTTTAGTGGTTTGTTTCAGGACTTGGTCCTCCTATCCCCTATCTTTAAAACACTTTTTGAGCCAAGGACTGTAATGAGAGCTATTTCTTTCTATATAGCTGTTTACGTCAACGGCCTTGAAAGAAGTTTTTGTTTCAATTATATCATCCTCTATATATCTTGTAAAGGCTAAAAAATTTACTTCACACTTACTGTAATTAAAAGTCAATAGGATTCTCCATTAATTCAAATTAATAAAATAAATAAAAGTTTTTAAGTTGATCCTTACCACCTCTATAGATTGAAAATAAGTCATCAATGGATCGTTTGTAGATCACCATGTTTGAATCCCGGCCACTTTCCATCCACATATGTTGGATTTCCCAGTGTGCCATTAATAGCTTGCTACATTTCTGAAGATAAACATTATTCTGGAACCAAAAATAATTATTTTCTAAAATCAATTTAATTTATGCCTAAAACAAATCGGACTTGGTTCCTAGGGTATGATGAGGTAGTTGTTAAAAAATGTTCAAATGCTTTAATTCCCAAATCGTGTCTTATGTCGGTATATAGAGCAGAGACGTCTGCAGTGCCAACGAAAAAATCTTTTTGTCATTTTACATTTCTCAATTCTTGGAGAATATTTGTAGTATCTTTTAAGCATGACTTAACTAGAGGTTGGAGTATATGGTCTACATATTCAGGCAGTCTGCAAGGCACTAAATCAATGCCAGAGACTATTGGTTTCCCTGGAGGATGGACAATATCCTTGTGCAATTTAGGGAGGAAGTAGAAATGGGATTTTTTTTTAAACTTAATTTCAATATAATTCCTCTCTTTTGAATGTAACACCCCCTCCTGAAATCTTTTCTCAATGAAGAAGCTTTTTTTATCTCCTTAGTTGGATCCTGGGATAGCTTAGTGTATGTTAGATTATCTCCATTCTCCTAGGAGTCTATCAGACTCTCCACCCTTTTTGTCAGCCGGCTTTACTACATTACTGTTGTCTTGTGTTAATACCTTAAGTGCATTATGTTTTCAAGTGGTCAAGTTGGTTTGAAATCTATTCAATGGTTTTAATTTATGTACATTATATACTCGAGTATAAGTCGACCCAAATATAAGTCGAGACCCCTAATCTTACCCCAAAAAACTGGGAAAATGTATTGACTCGAGTATAAGACTAGGGTGGGAAATGCAGCAGCTACTGGTAAATTTCTAAATAAAATTATATTAAAAAAAATATATATTAATTGAATATTTATTTGCAGTGTGTGTGTATACAATTCAGTGTGTTTGTATGAATGCGGTGTGTGTTTGTGTGTATGTGTGCAGTGTGTGTGTGTGTATGAGTGCAGTGTGTGTGTATGAATGCAGTGTGTGTATATGAATGCAATGTGTGTGTGTGATGCAGAGCCTTGGTGGGGGGTGGGCGTTTTTATTTATTTTTTTTAAATTATTATTATTATTTTAATATTTTTTTATATATATATTATTATTTTATTTTTATTTTATTATTTACATTTTTATTTATTTATATATATTTTTTCCTCCCTCCCTGCTTGTTAGCTGGCCAGGGAGGGGGGTTCTTATTCCCTGGTGGTCCATTGGTATGGGCTCTGTAGGAGGGGGGCTGGCAGAGAGCTGTAACTTACCTTTCCTGCAGCTCCTGTGAGCTCCCTTCTCTCTCCTCCGGTCCGGTCAGCTCCCCTGTAAGTCTCGCGGTCTGAGTGCCGCGCGGAGCGTTGCCACGGTAACCTGTGGCAACACTCTGACCCCGCGGCACTGTTCAGCAACATCTCCCGAGTACATTGTATTTGCTCAAAATCTGCAATTCTGATGCTGTCACCAAGGGGGCGGGGCCAGCGTCAGCAGACCCGCTTGGTGCTGGAAATAAGGTACGTTTTAATTCCTTTTAGGGGGGCTGTCACCTAAATGGTGGGTTTAACACTATAGGGTCAAGAATACATGTTTGTGTTCCTGACCCTATAGTGCTCCTTTAAGTAATGAAGATTGCTTTTTGTATTTAGCAATATTATTTTGTGTGCATCCTTTTGTCTTTTTGATACTTGTTGTTTGGCACTTGGGGGATGCCTCTTTAGGGTAGCACCCAGTTCTGGTAAATACTCTCTGTACATGTTTTTTGCATAAATATTAAGACTGTCAGCCACCAACAACCCTAGACTTATTGGATATACTGATGAGGACTGAGGAGATGTCAGATCTCAAGTTCACCAGTGGATATGTATTTTATACAGGGATGGAACTGTAAATTCAGCAAGTCACAAGCCACACTGGTCAACTCTTCTAATGGAGTGAATCTGTTTCTGCCACCAAGACACATAGAGAGGTCTCGTGGATCAAATAATTCTGAAACAAACATAGAAACATAGAATGTGACGGCAGATAAGAACCGTTCGGCCCATCTAGTCCACCCAATATTTCAAATAGTCTCATTAGTTGCTGGTCTTATCTTATAGTTAGGATAGCCTTATGCCTGAGAACTTCCCTCTTTCTACTGCTAATACCTCTCTCTATACAACCAAGCATTCTGCTAGCATTTCCTGCTGCTCTATTACATTGTCTGTCTACCTTTAAGTCATCAGAAATAATCACCCCTAAATCCCTTTCCTCAGATGTGGAAGTTATCACTGTATTACCTAAAACATTTGCCATTTGGCTTAGCCATACTGGAACATTAACCCAGATGCATATCTTTGTAGAAAAACTTGGTAGTAGATGAACCTGTCATGACCAGCATTATATTTTCAAATAGCTGTTTTTCAATAATGAATTACAATAAACTGTAAAATTCAATGTGTAGTGCAGTACTTCCATCTGACCACAAGATGGCGGTGAGGATCTCCAACACAGCAGATCTAAGAGACATGCTAGCATGCATTAACCCTCAGGAAGGCAGATCACAGTAAGTCAGTTTCTCCAGCACAGGTGAATGGGGAATCCCCCTGATATAGCTGTATCTGGAGCTGTGTGCTAGGGGATAACCCTATTCTAGAGGTGTATTTAGAGGTGTGTGCTATGAGTTAACTCTATGTGTCAGACCCCATACTATACAGACATTTGAAGACAATCAGTTGTATAAGACTCTCTGTATCAGAGTAAAATAATGAATATTGATGTCAAGTACTATGAAATAAAGAGTCTACAGGAACAAGGACTTGTTACGCCATTGTCTGAGATGACATCAGACATATTCACCAAGCCAATGGCCAGAGACTATTACCAGAGTCTATATGACAAGCTAGCGCTCGTGGACCTGAAAGCCAATTGAACTGAGAAGGGAACTGTTGGGAACAGAAGCAAATCCGTATTCTGTCAGGCTCCAGGGGTGATAGAGACAATATTTGTTTGTGCCATTTCGTTGTCAGTTTCTTGTTATCTGCAGTATGCTACATTCCCTGTCTTAACTCCTTCCATTTTCTCCTTCCAAAATAAGACTCCAGGCCCTTTCGTGGCCAAATATATGTGCCCCAATTAAATAAGTCTCATATGATACTGTGTCCCTTTGGATGTATACAGTGTGAGGACCTGTGTATAAATGCACGTTTGTATTTGCGTTTGTAAAATCTGTGTGAGTGCACTGGTGCATTGTCTGAATAGATGCATGTGCTTTTTTGTAGATATTGTCAGTATGAATGCATGTATGTATTCAGTGATGTACGCATTTCAGTGTAGTGAATATGTGTGTGAATGGAGAAAGGTGTATTTTTGTCTGATGCAAATATATTAAAGCAATAATGTATTTGCATATGAGTTAATATTACCATACTATGTGTCAAAGTAGGTATGTAAAGTCATGGGAAAAAGAAAGTGCACCCTTTTTGAATCCTTTTACATATCAGGACATAACAATCACATAGTTACATAGTTACATTGCTGAAAAGAGACTTGCATCCATCAAGTTCAGCCTTCCTCACATATGTTTTTACTGTTGATCCAAAAGAAGGCAAAAAAACCTAGTCTGAAGCACTTCCAATTTTGCAACAAACTAGGAAAGAAAATTCCTTCTTGACCCCAAAATAACAGTCAGATGGATCAAGCAGCTATTACCCCACTAATTAGAAATTATATCCCTGTATGTTATGTTTTTGCAAGTATGTATCCAATTGCAGTTTAAACATCTGTATGGACTCTGATAAAACCACCTCTTCAGGCAGAGAATTCCATATCCTTATTGCTCTTACTGTAAAAAAAAAACCTTTTCTTTGCCTTAGATTAAATCTCCTTTCTTCCAGCCTAAATGTGTGATCTCGTGTCCTATGTATAGCCCTGTTTATGAATAGATTTCCAGATAAAGGTTTGTACTCGCCCCAAATATATTAGTATAATGTTATCATATGCCCTCTCAGGTGCCGTTTTTAAATTTAAATTTTAAATTTTTTAACCTTTCTTCGTAACTAAAATGCTCCATTTCTTTTATCAATTTTGTAGCTCGTCTCTGCACTTTTTCTAGTGCCATGATATCTTTCTTTAGAACAGGTGCCCAAAATTGCACAGCATATTCAAGGTATAGTCTTACCAGCAATTTATAATGAGGTAAAATTATTTTTTCATCCCAAGAATTTGTGCCCCTATTTATACATGACAAAACCTTACTGGCCTTATCAACTGCACATTGACATTGCATATTGCTGCCTAATTTGTTGTCTATAACAATTCCCAAATCCTTCTCATGTGTGGTTATCCCTAGTTCACTACTATTTAGGGTGTAAATTGCTTGTGCATTCTTAACTCCAAAGTGCATAACTTTGCATTTCTCTATGTTACATTTCATCTGCCATTTTAGTGCCCAGTCCCCCAATCTATCCAAATCCCTCTGCAGCAAAGCATTATCCTGCTCACATTTTATTACTTTACAAAGTTTTGTGTCATCTGCAAACACTGATACATGGCTTTCAATGCCTGTTTCAAGATCATTTATAAATATGTTAAATAGAAGTGGTCCCAAAACAGAACCCCGAGGGACACAGTTACCACATTTGTCCAGCCTGAAAATTTACCATTAATGACAACTCATTCTACTCTATCCTTAAGCCAAATTTGCATATCTCTTGCCATAGGATCCTCATTAATATATACTGAAGAAAAATAGTTATTTAAAATGTCTGCCTTTTCCTGGTCTTTATTAGCTAAGAAACCCATCTCTGTTTCCAGTGTACCTACACTTTCATTTTTTTAAATTTTTTTTTAGAATTGATGTACTTGAAAAAAGATTTGGGGTTTGTTTTGCATTCTTTGGCTATCAATTTCTCATTTTCTACTTTAGCCACTTTAATTGCCTTTTTGCAATTATTATTTGCTTACTTATATCTTATATAGGATGCATCTGATTTGTCCAATTTAAGTGCTTTAAATGCCCTTTTCTTATTTTTAATCTCGTTTTACTTCTCTACTAAGCCACATTGGTTGTAATTTGTTTCTTTTATATTTATTACCCAATGGTACATACTGAGAAATGTACCTTTCTATTTGTTTGAATAGTTTCCATTTATCCTCAGTGTTTTTTTCAATAAGGAGTTTATGCCAGTCGATATGTTGTAGAGCTGTCCTAATCTTATTGAAATTTGCTTTTTTTAAATTATACATTTTAGTATACCTCACGTGCTTTTGCTTTTTTGAGTTATTAAAAAAAATTACCATATTGTGATCACTATTTCCCAAATGCTCCTCTACTTGAATGTTGGTCAAAAGATCAACATTGTTTGTTATAACGAGATCCAGACAAGCATCCTTTCTAGTTGTGACATAAAGGTGTCATTTAACACATTCAAAAACCTGATTCCCCTTGCTGAAGTAATAATCACTCTATCCCAATTTATGTCATGGTAATCAAAATCTCCAATAATTAACGTGTTACCCCGATTTGCAGCTTTCCCAATTTGCTCTAACAGCTGTTCTTCCTGGTGCATTGTGTGAATGGATGCATGCGCTGTTTTGTAGATAGTGTTAGTATGAATATATATATGTATTCAATGATAGTGTGTGACTGCATGTACGCATTTCAGTGTAGTGAATATGTGGAGTGTGTGAATGGTGGAAGGTGTATTTTTGCTTGATGCAAATATATTGAAGCAATTGTGTATTTGTATGTGACTTAATATTACCATACTATGTGTTAAAGTAGGTATGTAAAGTCATGGGAAAAAGAAAGTGCACCCTCTGAATTCTTTGGTTTTACATATCAGGACATAATAACAATCATGAGTTCCTTAAGATTAAGAAATACAACCTAAGGTGAACAACAACACATGACATATTACATCGTGTCATGATATAATGAACAAAAATAAAGCCAAATTGGAAAAGCATGTGTAAAAACTAAGTACATCTTATGATTCAACAGATCGTAGAAGCACATTTACCAGCAGTAACTTGCAGGGGCGGACTGAGAACCCTCAGGGCCCCCGGGCAAAATAAATCAAGGGCCCCCTTACAGGCCCCACCCATACTCTGCAGCAAGCGCCACCCTTGTCCCGCCTCCATGCACCGCCTCCAGCCACACCCTACACAATCTTTAGACACAAGGAACAAAAGGGCAATAAGCCCTTCGAGGCCCCAGTAGAGACTACAATTGAGGGCTAATGGGCCATGGAGGGGGGTCTTTCTAGCGGAGGCTATCTCAGTGTCCTTTAGAGAGTGTGTTAGAAAGAATCCCCTCCAAGCCCCATTAGAGACTACAATGGAGTCTAAAAGGCTTGGAAGGGGGTCTTTCTAACAGAGGCCATCTCAGCGTCCATTAGATATACCCTGCTGGAAACAGTCGCCTCCAGGCCCCAGTAGAAACTACAATTGAGGGCTAATGGGCCATGGAGGGGATTTCTAGCAGAGGCTAGAGTCTAATGGGGCCTGGAGGGTGGTCTCTCCAACACTCTAGTTCCTATTCACAATATAGCAACACAACATAGCTCGCTGATACCTAAGCCAAGTTGGCTCCTCTTACCTTAATTACTGTTGCTGGCTGGCAGTCTGTGGGCTTGCTGGCTGCGGCTGGCAGGCTGTGGGCTTGCTGGCTACTGCCGGCAGGCTGTGGGCTTGCTGACTGCGGCTGGCAGGCTATGGCTTGCTGGCTGTAAGCCTGTGGCTTGCTGGCTGTAAGCCTGTGGCTTGCTGTAGGCCTGTGGGCTGGCTACTGGCCTGTGGGCTGGCTAACTGGCTGGCTACTGGCCAGCCTGTGGGTTGTCTGGCTGGCTACTGGGGCACTTGTAGATTATTTAAAGAAATAATCCATGCACAATAACCACTACTGCTCCAGAGTAAGTAGTCAAACCGTTTAAGAACAGTTTGACAACTTACCTGGGGTCTACTGGGATATGAGGCTGTAGTAGGGAATAGGAGCAGTGGTGCAATGTGTGTGAAAGGTTCAGTGTGTGTGTGGGGGTGTAGTGTGTGAATGTGTAGAGTGTGTGGGCGGTGTATGTGTGTGGCAATGTTAGTATGGGGGGCTGTGTATGGGGGTCTGTGTGTATATGGGTGGGCAGTGTATGTGTGTGTGTGAGGCAATGTGTGTGAATGTGTATGGTGTGTGTGTGGGGGCAGTGTGTTTATGGGGCTAGAGTTCATTCTCACCACTGCGACCACCAGGAATCCATGGGGGTTACAGTGTTGAGAGTGAACTCTAGCCCGTAGCTCCAGGGCTAGAGTTGACTCTCGCAAGAGCAGTAACGTTGCCATGGTAACCGCGGCAACGCTCTGTGCTCGCGCAAGAAGGACCCAGAGGAGCTGCAGGGGGAGCTCCCAGGTCCTCTCTTCCTCCCCTGCCCGCACGGTGCCTGCGGACAGGGGAGGGGGGGCATTCTTCCCTCTCTTTCTCCCCCCTCCCCCAACTCTCTATTCCCCCTCTTTCTCCCGGTGTCTCATTCTTCCCTCTCTGTCTCTTTCTCCCCCTCCCCATCTCTCTATTCCCCCTCTTTCTCCCCGTGTCTCATTCTTCCCTCTCTGTCTCTGTCTCCCCCTGTGTCTCATTCTTCCCTCTCTTTCTCCCCATCTCTTTATTGCCCCCCCTTTCTCCCCTCCCCATCTCTCTGTTCCCCCCTCTTTCTCCCCCTTTCCCATCTCTATGTCCCCCCTCTTTCTCCCCCCTCCCCATCTCTCCCCTCTCTTTCTCCCCCCTCCCCATCTCTCCCCCCTCTTACTAGTCAGAGGGGGGCGGCCGTTTCATGTTAGAGCCGCCGGACCGGGTGGCAGCCTCGCCGGTCCGGCGGCATTCCGCTCACTAACACTGAAGAGGAAGGAGGAGGAGGAGCATGTGTCTGTCATGCTCCTTTGCGGTTCCCACATCCTGTGCTGGGAATTGTGGGAACCGCAGGGAGCATGACAGACACATGCTCCTCCTCCTTCAGTGTTAGTGAGAGGAATGCCGCCGGACCGGCGAGGCTGCCACCCGGTCCGGCGGCTCTAACATGAAACGGCCGCCCCCCCCTCACAGTGTGCCACCGGGCCGGCCACCCGGTGGCACCTTCTTCTGCTGAAGTCCCCAACCCAGCCCTGCTGCCGGGCCCCCTGAATGCGGCCCTGGCGGCGGGCCCCCCTCCCGGCCGGGCCCTCGGACCGTGTCTGAAGTGCCCGACCGGTCAGTCCGCCCCTGGTAACTTGCAGTAATCATTTTCTGTATGACTCTACCAGTATCTCACTTCTTTACAATGTTGCTTCAGTATATTAAGGTTTGCTGGCATTTGTTTATGCACAACATTCTCAAGTTCCCGTCACAGAATTTGAATTTTGTTTGAGGTCTGGCCTTAGACTGGGCCATTGCAACACCTTGATTTCTTTTTTTTCCCCCTGCCATTCTGTTGTAGATTTGCTGGTGTGCTTCAGATCATTATCCTGTTGCATAATTCAACTTCAGCCAAACTTTAGCTGTCGGACAGAGGAGTTCATGGTCAGCTCAACTTCTCCACTTTGGTCTCATCTGTCCAAAGGGCATTGTTTAAAAAGACTTGTAGTTTGTTCAAATGCAAATTTGCAAATCTAAGCTGTGCTGACATGTTTTTTTATTATTATTATTATTATTATGTTATTATTTATATAGCGCCATCAAATTCCACAGCACTTTACAATGTGTGAACGAACAGACATGTAGTTGTAACCAGACATGTTGGACACACAGGAACAGAGGGCCCTTCTCAATAAGCTTACATGCTAGAGGGAGTGTGGTGAAGTGACACAAAAGGTAAGGATAGTATTAGACTAGTGACAGTTGCAAGAGAGGAATCAGTAGGGAGCTATTAACAGTTTAATTGATACGCTTTTATGAAGAAGTGGGTTTTTAATGATTTTTTTGAAGGAGCGGAGACTGGGTGAGCATCTAACGGAGGGGGGAAGCGAGTTCCACAGGAACGGTGCAGCCCTTGAGAAGACTTGAAGGCGAGCATCAGAGGTGGGAGTATGGACAGAAAATAGACGTAAGTCTTCAGCAGATCGTAAGGGCCTAGACGGGACATACTTGTATTAAGGAGGATCTTTTTAGAGAGAAGATGCTTTCTACTGGCAAGCCTTCCAAACAAACCATACCTATTTAGTCTTTGTCTAATTGTACTGTCATGAACTTTAACATTTAACATGCTAACCGAGGTCTGTAGAGTCTGAGATATAACTCTTGGGTTTTTTGCAATGTCTATGAGCATTGCATGGTCTGACCTTGGGGTTAATTTCACTTCTGGGAAGATTGACAACTGTCTTGAATATTTTCCACTATTGAATAATCTTTCTCACTGTAAAATAATGGACTTTAATTTGTTTGTAAATTTACTTAGAACTTTTGCCAGTTTGATGGCCAGCAACATCAAGATCATTGCTGTCTTTCCTCCTTGGCACTGTGTTAACCCCTTAAGGACAGAGGCAATTGTACAAGTTCTAATCAAAACAAAACCTAGAATGTGAGCTATATGTCTGTTCAATCATGGTTTACCTCTTTCATATGAAGTTCACCCATAAAGTATTATATATGTATCAATTTGTTTCGGGAGAAACATGGCTTTCATTTCACATCAAATATTTATATATGAAACACCATTTAATATGAATAAAATCGAAAAAAAGAAATTTACATTTTATTTTCTTAGTTTTGCATGGCATTTTAACTGTAAATGCTATAATACCATTTACTGCAATAAAATATATTTGTATGCAGCAGTGTCTCACAAGTACAACAGAACCCCTCACGTGTAGGTTTTATGAAATTTTGATAACTTACAGGATCAAATATAGGGCTTTCACTTTTCAGTTTTTACACATTGAAATTTAACAGGTTGGTTTGCTGGGCCTATCTTGCCTTTGACACTGTATGGCAGCTCAGTAATGAGAATTACCCCCAGTATGTAATACCATTTGCAAAAGTAGACAACTGTAGGTATTCAACATGGGGGTATGTTCAGTCCTTTATAGTAGCCACGTAGTCGCAAACTCTGGCCAAAGTTAGCGTTCATCTTTGTATTTTTGCATTTTTCACATCGTCATGATACATTTTACTCTTTTAAAACACTCATATTTGTGTTCAGCAAAGTCTCCTCAGTAAAAGGTACAGGTTTTATGGTGTTTTAGAAAGTTACCGGGTTAAGTTTAGGGATTGCAAATGAAATTCTCTGGCGTTTCTGCCTGCACAGTTAGGCAGGTCCCTTAAATTGTAATTAATAATATCATATAATTATGTCAAAAGATTACATGCATAAAAAATTAAAATAGGGGTGCTTTTTGAGCAAAAATCTGTGTTTATTCAAAAAAATTGTTTACATGTGTAAGATTGATGTTTCAACCTGTTCAGGTCTTCCTCAAGATCAAAAAACATATAAAATGATAATAAGTAATAAAAATCCAAACGTACTAACCAATAGCGAGCAGACTGTGCACCGATTGGTGCCTACCCAGAAGTGTGTGCAGAATGTCACATGATGTGATGTAAGGGACATGGAGCCGCGTGGTGACTGTGGGGATATTTATGAGGCGAAAATATTAAAAATAATATTTTCATAAAAATTATCAAAAATGAATTCAATAATTTTATTATATCAAAATTGATATCTCGAGAATAACCCACTATTTTTAATTATCTTAGATCCTAGAGAACGATCATTATGAGGATTTTACTCCATACAATAAATCACAAATTTTTTATAAAAATATAATTCATTGTGACAATAATAATAAAATAATAATATGTAACATGCGTGATAATAATCAGTGAATATTTAGTTATAACATTGGTATACAACATGGCAATGCTTTAAACAAATACAGCGGCTAACAGCATCAACTATCAAGACGTAACATAATTTACGATAGGTAAACAATCTCACAGACACTAAACACAGAATTCACAGGCAGCTAGAAGTCGTAAAATCTTGGCTATCAGTTAAATCCTGATTAACTATTCCACTGCTGGCTGGAATCCTCCTAGGTATATAATAGCCTATTCTGTTGCAATTTTTATGTCATTAACTGTTCCATGGAACCATCCAATAAGAGTAATCTACCAAATTTTACTTAGCGAATTTTTTTTTTTTAACTCTATATAAGATACGCTAATATATAATTATTGTTTATTCCACCTGCAGTAATGGAATTTTATAACCATATATGCTTTATTTAGCTAAGATTTCTAATTATGAAATCTAGCCAATTTATCCAGGCATATATTCCTGCTATTAGTAAAATTGTAATTAATTTAAATTAATTAAATAAAACCAGCATAATTACCAGTTATGTAGATGTTCTCATCAGATGATTAGATAGTCCCAGGAACTTGAATGAAAGTATGATTGATGTGTATAGGATGTGTGTAAGTAATAAGAAAGTGGTGTTGGTTAGAAAGTTGAAGTAACATTTTAAGTGTCCAGGAGGTGTTTCTTGAGTTGAGTCAAATTTTAATGACGATTCTGAGTAATTACTTTATCTATTTTATGACGGCATTACTCAATTTGCTGCCAGCTTCAAAGCTTCTAAACCTTAATTCCACCCCTTGCTTACAATGGGACCTTGTAAGATTTAGAAAGTAAAATTAATTACCAAGTGTTATTTATCACTAGTGTCTGGCTTTCTAGTGAAGCTGTGAGACATTATTTTTCTATTCCACTAATATTTATTAAATAATATGATATTTCTTCACGAATGGTCTATATTATTAACATAATACTGATTATATGCAATTAATATAATAGTAAATAAGTGTATAGTGTATAGATGTAAATATAATAATGTATACATTTGTCTCTCTGGATTGTATTCCACCTCCATCCTTTCTGAGACTTCATTCCTTTGTTTATATAACGCATTCCTAAGCTCAGCCTGTATCCGATTTCCCTTATCACAGAGCTTTTTGACAGGTTAAAGGGGGCTTCTGTCTATAACAAGTTGGATCTGAGGGGTGCATACAACTTGGTATGCATAAAAGAGGGGCATGAGTGGAAAACCGCCTTTAATATTAGCAGTGGGCATTATGAATATGCAGTCATGCCTTTCAGCCTATGTAATGCTAACGGACCATAAGAACCTTCTGTACCTCAGAGAGACTAAACAGTTGAATTCCAGGAAGGCGAGATGGTCTCTCTTCCTGTCCAGATTTAACTTTTTAATTACTGTTACGGTTACCTCCAAGCTAGCTGAAGGCTGGACCGCTTGGATGTCCTGGTTCCCGAGTGTGAGAAAAGCCGTTCCGATCAGCATACCATGAGAATCCTGTGAATATGAGGCAATCCCACTAACTATGGTACAGCTAGGACACCCTTTTCCCCACAAAACGAGTCGAAGCTGCGATTTGAGGGTCAAAACGAACTGAGCTTAATGGCACACAGGCATGGCAATTTATGCAAGACCCCAGGTCCAGGGACAGCCCCCTCTGGACCTGATGGGATACCGGGACAATGCAATCAGTTGACCAAATGGCATTATAATGTATCATTTGAAATTGTTAACGCCGAGCTTGGAGATAATGAATCCAACGGTTATGACAATTTAATTATCTCCAAGCGCCCAAAATCCCATGTTTTATTTTAAAAGGTAAAACAGTATAAAAATATATAATTTTACTAGTTTAATAGCCACATCTTCCATTTAACCATTCGTTAGGTAGCCCAGATCTGAGTGCAACAGATAGGCGAATAGCGCTCAGATCTCACGAACGGTATAGCCAGTTTCTTCATTACAAAGTCTGTTCATGCCTTCTGTCCCGAACACGAGATGGCGGCCATGTTTTAAGGTAGGCAGATAGAGAGCGGGACCTGGACCTAAACTCCATGGAGCGAGTAGCGGCTGAGCAGTTGCGCGAACCCCGCTCAGAGTATGGTTGTCTCAGCCCTTTGTGAGCCGAACGGGGATCGTAATGAATGGGGGTACTTAACTTGAGGTTAACCACAGACCCAACGTTCTAATTGGGGCCACATGCCAGGATGCAGGTGGTCCTCGTTCGGGAGTCCCAGTTCGGTGAATTATCACAAAGAAAAGACCAAGACCACTAATCTTGTAACTTGTGACATCTGGTGGCCTTCTCTACAGAGGGATATTAAAGACTTTGTGCTTGCTTGTGACAAATGTGCAACTAACAAAACCATTCACAGGGTACCATATGGATTGCTCCAACCTTTATCCATACCTACTAAACCCTGGTCCAACTTGTCTATCGATTTTATAGTAGAACCTCCCCCTTCTAATGGACATACTGTCATACTTATGGTCGTAGATAGATTTTCTAAGATGGCACATTTGATACTCATGAGGAAACTCCCCATCTCTGCTGAATTTTCCAGGACTTTATCCAGGGAGGTATTCCATTTACATGGCATACTGGAACAAATTGTACATGACAGAGGTAGTCAATTTGTTTCTCGCTTCTGGATGGCCTTTTGCTCGGAGATAGGTATTGAATTTTCCTTTTCCTTCGTTTACCATCCTCAGACTAATAGAGCTGCCGGACATGCCAACCAGTCTCTGGAGCAGTATCTACGTTGTTTCGTTTCACATCACCAAAATGATTGAATTGACCTGCTTCCTTTGGCTGAGGGTGTTCACAATAACGCTGCTCACGAATCTTCTGGGTTCCACTATGGCCAGTATCCTGTTGTTCTTCCGACTGCATTCTCCTCACAGGAAATATCCGTCTCCGTGTGCCTTCCATGAAGTTTGCTCCTCGGTTTATTGGTCCTTTCCGCATCCTGCGCAAAGTGAACCCTGTACGGTATGTCCTGGAATTACCTTATTCTATGCGCATGCCTAATGTCTTCCATACCTCCCTGTTGAAACCTCTGATCTGTAATCGGTTTACTGGACCAATGGGAACTCTTTTGAGTCTATTTAAGGCTTGTTTTAGCCTCCGTTCTTTGCCCTATCATGGTTTCTGTTTGGATCCTCGTTTAGTGCTACTGGTGATTCCCTTGTGATTTCCTGTGTTTGACCTCGGCTTCGTATTTGACTTCTGACATCTGGTATCCTGACCCCGGCTTCATATTTAACTTCTGATTTCTTTTATCCTGACCACGGCTTCATATTTGACTCGTGATTTCTGGTATCCTGAACCCAGCTTTGTCTTGATTAACCTTGACCATGTTTCTTGTTGTATTAATACGTTAAGTCCGGCCATTCTAAGGCTCGGTAATACGCCTTTCGGATCCACCTTTTGTGGGTTTCCTCTTTCCTGTGTGTTGGAGTACGACTCCTGTGACAATGCAAAAATATAATGATGTGAAACAAAAAAAAATGAAATAAAAATTGTAAAAAATAAAAAAAAGGCAAAAGTACAAAAAATAAAAAAAACATACTGAAAAAATATATAATTTTTTTACATCTATAAAATATATATATATATATAAAAATATATTCATAGAAAAATATATTAAGAAAATAAAAAAAATAGAAAAATAAAAAATATAGAAACAATTTTATGTCACGTGACCTTCTGCAAACACTTCCAGGTAGGCACTGATCAGTGAGTGGTCTGCAGTTATACCATTAAGTCTCTCTGCAATCACATACAAATTCCCCTGCTACCTTTTGTCCCATATCCCCAGTTTAACCTTTAGATTGTAAGCTCACAGGCAGGGCCCTCTACCTGTTGTATCGGTCTGTTCTTATTGTATTGTCTTTTTCCCAATTGTACAGCGGAATATGTTGGCACTTTATAATATCAGTAATAAATAAATAAATACTATTATCAACTAAAAAAAAAAAATCCATTTACATACCACCAAGTTCTTAAGGCATCTGGAACTAGTGTGGACAGCTTTAAATTCCCTAGACTCCCTCCACTAATAGTATAGGTGTGAAGGAATGTGGAGAGCTTCTGTGCCGCAGTAGGTACCTCTGTGTTCTGTGACATGTTGTCAGGCGCACATTGACTTACAGCGTCTCGTAGTTATAGAACGATGAGTAGCAGTGTGCTGCGAAATACACCTGCTTCAATACTTGGAGACAAAAAGTGCATGTCAATCATACTTCTTTGCCGGGGAAGATGTTACTTTTGGTACCAGGCCTTTGTCGGTGGTGCTGTGGGCATCCCTACTCATGCAGTCACATTAATCTATCCCGTCACTGGGACGGTTTTGTGGGTGATCACTAGCATGTAGCGGATTTTGTTCTAAGCATGATAGTAAAACTAATAAATCATGTAGGATATCAAGAAGTAGCCTTGCCGGTTTACATAGCAGAGAAAGAGTTCAGGCAATTATACAAGAATACATCTTAGATATATCACAAAAACTGTTGTTATACAACCTATGTTGTGGGTTTATAACTAATAAAATATAAATGGTATGTTTCTTAAAAATTTTTGGTTTCATTCTCATTTTTTGCCTATCGAATTGTGACTAGGGGTAGATATCTCAATGTATGTATGTAATAGCAAACAATAAACTAGTGGTCCCGACCATGTAAGATACCACATAACAATGTAATAGTGGGCAATACAACATAGATAAAATAGGGTGTCAAACCAGGTCGGGTATCTCATTGGTAGCTGGCTGTTATGGAACCGCTGTTCATCAAGGCTTTGGCCTTTTCCAGTCCAGTGAGAGTCGAGTTGATGTTGTGCCTACTCTGCAGATTTTCAGGAGATTCCCCACATAAGCAGGGCCTTCCTCACCTCCTCTGGTGTGAGAATGTGGGTGAAAGTCCTATTGCATTGCATAATAAGGTGGACAGGGTGTCCCAATCTGTACTGGATCTGGTGGTGCCGAAGTGCATCCATCACTTTCGAAAGAGAGGTCTGCATGGATTTGTAGCACAGTATATTGCTGTAGTAGGTCACTGCTGGTTCCAGTGGCCTTTAATATTGCTACCTTTACATAAAAGTAGTGTAGATGGATCAGAGTGTCGCTTGGTGCCTCTGATATAAGAAACTTCTGATTCACCACACGGTGCGCGCAGTCCATTAGCAGCATTTCGTGGGTATGTCTGGGACAAGGCTCTTAAAATACCCAGTGAGGTGAGCAAGCAGTTCGGGATATTTGACTGACTCAGATTATTCGCAGATTCCGGTTTTCAAGCTCTGAGATTTTTAGGTTTGAGGTTTCTAATTGTTTCTCCAGAGTTTGAATGTACTCTGCCATATCATTATAGGCTTCAACATATTTTCCCATACGGTTTTCAATGTGCGAATTCCTCTCCCACAGCTCTTGCAAATGTCTTTGCAAATCGTTGACAGATTTATGACTATTTTTGAGGAGCTTGCCTGGCATTCTAATGCAAAAAAACTTTACTCTGCTCTATTTGGTCTCCACAGTCTAAATATCGCAATGTGGACATGACAGAACAGCTAATTCCATTTCTGGCATGGGGTGCAGTGCTATTAACGGGACCTGGCACCAATTCTCAGCATTTGGCCAGTATTACAGCATATATAAAGACTTAACATGCTACTGTCTGCAGGCTACCACCTACAATGTTAAGGGGACACTATTGGCACCCAGACCACTTCAGCTCATCGATGTGGTCTGCAATGTCCCTTTCACACTTAGCACTTTTAGAGAAACTGTAATGATTACCTTGCTGGACTAAGACTGCCTCTAGTGGCAGTCAATGAGGCAGCCACTAGAGGCACTTCCTGTTGGTTAGTTGACTTGTGGTTGCCTAACTGTCCCTGGACATCCTCATGCTCTGCAGTAGACATCCAGCGACAGTCAAATCCCCATAGGAAAACATTGCACATTGCAGTGATGCTTTCCCATGGGGAGTGCCTAATGCGCTTGCGTTAGCGCCTGCCCCCCTTTTGGATGACGTCAGAGAAGGGAGGGATATTGGCGCTGGGTTCGGGTAAGTACAGTAAGGGGGGGTCGTGAGGAAGGGGGGGACCAGAGCGAAGTTTAGTGTTAGGAATACAGGTTTATATTCCTTACACTATAGTATCCCTTTAACCCCTTAACGCCGTTATGGCGTTCTATGCCGTCCCGCATTAAATGGGCTTTAAAGCTGTTGTGGCGGCATAGCACGCTGTAACGGCTTAAGCCCCCAGGAGCCTGCACCTACTCACCTCTGCCGCGATCCTCTTCTGGAGGGCTGCCTGACAGCCCAGGCAGCCCTCGCCCAGCAAATCAGGCCCCTGGGGGCCATGTGATCGCTCTCAAAGAGAGCTGGGGATCTGACAGCAGGGGCACTGTCTGAAATGTCAGACAGTCCCCCTGCTGGTGGGGAGTAGTAAAAAAATAAATAAATAAACATGTTAAAATAAATTAAATGTATTTTTATATATATATAAAATATATATATATATTTATATATATATATATATTTGTGTTCGGTGCTATTCTTGTAACATAACGTATGTATCGTATGGTGTAACCATATATATAACGTCATAGGTAATGTATTTTAGTATTAATATAAGTACATATATTAATATTAAAATACACTTAGAATGACGTTACATATATATAAGATATATATATTATATATATGATACATCTATATATATTTTATATTTATATATATATACTTATAATTACAATAATAAATAAATAAAATAATAAATAAATTAAATATTTTTAAAAAATGTTTAATAAATTATATATACATATGTAATTTCATTCTAACTGTATTTGGTTATTAATATATATATATATATATATATATATATATATATTGGTAACAAAATACACCTAGAATGACATTCTATATCTATCTATATATAAAATACAAATATATATATATATATACACATAAATATATATTATTACATAAATAACTACATAAGTGTACACGTAGACTTTAAATACATATATATGTATATATAGTAAAATTCTACATGTATATTTAAGTAATATTTTAACATAATTATGTGATTTAATTATTTAAAATTTGATTGACATGCCTGACAACCCAGGCAAAAAGGGCAGAGAATTTGAATTGTAAGCACTATATTTAACCCTGTAACTTTCCAAGACACCATAAAACCTGTACATGGGGCATACCGTTTTACTCGGGAGACTTCGTTGAACACAAATATTAGTGTTTCAAAATGGTAACTTGTATTACAACAATGATATTTTTAGTAAAAGTGAAGTTTTTTGCATTTTTCACACACGAACGGCACTTTTACTGACGATATTATTGTTGTAATATGTTTTACTGTTTTAAAACACTTATTTTTGTGTTCAGTGAAGTCTCAGAAGTATAACAGTACCCCCCATGTACAGGTTTTATTGTGTTTTGGAAAGTTAGAGAGTCAAAGATAAAGCTTGCATTTCATTTTTTTCACATTGAAATTTGCCAGATTGGTTATGTTGCCTTTGAGAGTGTATGGTAGCCCAGGAATAAGAATTACCCCCATGATGGCATACCATTTGCAAAAGCAGACAAGCCAAGGTATTGCAAATGGGGTATTGTCAGTCATTTTTAGTAGCCACTAAGTCACAAACACTGGCCAAAAGTTTGTTTTTTGCTTTTTTCACACAAAAAACAAATATGAATGCTAACTTTGGCCAGTGTTTGTGACTAAGTGGCTACTACAAAAGACTGAACATACCCCACTTGCAGTACCTTGGGTAGTCTACTTTTGCAAATGTTATGCCATCATGGGGGTAAATCTCATTCCTGGGCTAGCACACGGTCTCAAAGGTAACATTACTAATCTGGCAAATTTCATTGTATAAAAACTGAAAAATGGAATGTGCTATATTTGACCCTGTAACTTTTCAAAACACTGTAAAACCTGTAAAGGGGGGTACTGTTGTACTCGTGAGACTTTGCTGAATCCAAATATGTGCTTGTTTTGCAGTAAAACAACCAGCTGTTAAGTATAACAGTATTATGACATTTACAGCTAAAAAGGCAGGCGGAACGACAAATTTTTATTTTTAATTTCTCACAGTTTTTTTTTATTTTATTCATAATACATTATGTTTCATATATGAATAGTTCATGTGAAATTAAAGCCCTGTTTCTCCTGAACAAAATGATATATAATAAGTGTGGGTGCACTTAATATGAAAGAGGTGAATTACAGTTGAACAGACATATAGCACATATTCCAGGTTTTGTTTACATTTTGTTTTGATCAGAATGTGTACTATTGACTCCGTCCTGAAGGGGTTAATGATCATCTTTTCTCCTGAATTCTGTATTTTAAATAGTGTTCTTTTTTTCTTTCTACTCCAATTCGCCTTTAGTAAATGGCATTGATCACTTCGAAACCATGCAACTCATAAGCGCTTGGTGTAATAATCAATAACCCAGTAATCTTTTTTCTGAAGACTCCACTGAAGAAGCAAAAATGAAATTTTTCTACAAATTTTTTAAAGATATAAGAATATCATTCATGCAGCCTCCAGGAGATTTAAACTTTGATTCTGAAACATCAACTATAATACTTGTGTAGGTAGACACAGACTCAGATCCCTCGCTGGATTCTGAATATTAATTAGCTGAGCAGATTGCATCGTTCTCTGAAGTGGGGGAATTAACATAAGAAGGGGTGCTGTAACGGAGTTCCTTGTACTCCGACCGAGTACCCTCCGTTGAAGAATGCTCCTAGCGCTTCCTGAGGACTCCAAGCAGTGCAGCAGACACCACAACCACCGCAGACTCCACAACCGCCGTAGCTTAACTGGAGTCTCGCCGTCTTCCTTCCACCCTGTATGAACCTCCAGCATCCAGGACCGTGTGGGGAAGACCTCTCCTCCAGGACAGCGTAACAGGAACAGCTCTTAAAAGAGCTAAGTGATTAAAAGCTCAAGGGAGTATGCAGAGCATAGCAATCCCCAGTGTGATATAGCAGTTCCCTCCAATAACGAGACAGGCTACGTATTGAGGGTCAAGAAGATCTGTTTTACTTGGCACCAAAGGGCCTTCTTTTATGCAGGTTTTCCCTACATAGGACCACCCACAGGGTTTTACAGAATAACCAATAACATACGTACATTACAGAAAACACTCCCAGCAATTACCCACAAAAATCCTCCCCTCTGCCTGTGATCTAATTATGGCACACAATGCTTAACATAATTATCACAAGCAGGAAAAATACAGTTTTTATACATACACTGTAACTTTAAAACCATACATCCAATCTTCATAAAAATTACATATTATTAATCAGCACACTTTAAATATAAACATAACCAAAAAATCAGACAAATCCATCCAGGGGTTAAAAAGTTAGACGGAAGTCCTTTATGACCGACCGCAAGCACATTTTCCTGCCCAAAACAGTTCCATAGATTTGGGCTGTGCGGTCGGTATATTTTATGCAGAAAAATTGTTCGAATTGCCGAACGGGACTTAGTCTCTGCAGCTGCAAATTCAGTGTAGGAGAAGGTACAGGCCAGCGGTGTTTGTTGAAATGTGTAGCCGATTTTAGTTCCATGAATTTGGCTACACATACCGCTGACCTCGTTCGAATGAACAAAGATGGCCGCCGCCACATGTTTCGGGAAATGAACAAAGGCCACCCAGCGGTCGTCAATTTACCTACAGCAGGCTCCCAGCCTGGCAGGTTAATTGCCTGCACACTTCCACTTCTGGGTGGTCCGCCTGTGTGGTACCTGGTTCAGTAAGCCCCATTTACTGACCAAGTGGGAGAAAGCCAGGGACAAGTTATTTTACAGGTCTGGGGACATAGTCTTAAAAGGGCATTGTTCACCAAAGTCACAATATGTCCCCAGACGGTTCTTAAAGGGCTATACACACCCAATAAAAGTCCCTAAGTTTTCAGGGGCAAAATCTCCAAGGGGCCATAGTCATGCGGAAGGAGGCTGGCAATTAGGCTTGGCAATTAGGCTTCTCCACAACCCAGGGAAGCAGGGCCATTTGTCATTTAAAGGGCCAGTTACAAATTGCAGTTTGTAACAGGTGCTTTTCCTGAGGAAGAGATTGAATGTTTTATTAGGTAAGTGCCAAGTTATATGAGTAAACTATAATTAGCCTAAACTTCATCATCCAAGAATCTTCTATTTTCATTCTAAAAGTCTGAATGTGATGCAAAAAGAGTAGAAAAAACATGAGAAAAGGGGATTTATAGCAAAACATTTAAAATTAATTTTCCAGTTACATGAACTTGATAGGAAGGAATTAGGTTTCATACCAGAGCTTGATGTTTCTATTGCCAAGCTACGTCGCAAAACTACTCTTCCCACTGGAGATTCTCACCAGGCCCGGACTGGCCATCAGGGAAACCAGCAAATGCCCAGTGGGGTGCGATAGCCATGGGCTGAGGCTGGCAGGGGAGATCACAGGATCTCCCCTGCCAGCCCCTGCAGGACCAGCGCTATCCGAGTGCCGGCCCTGCTGTGTGCCTGCTTCCCACAGGCACTTTACTGGGCTGGTGGGAGGTAGGAGGGAGGAGACAGAGGACTGCTCTATCTAGCAGCTCCTCCAGGTCCTGCCTCTCGTGAGGTCAAATGTATAACTAAAAAAAAGAGATTAAAATGCACAGAAGTAGCCATGTATTTAAATACATGGTTTATTTATTTTAAAAAAATATATGAAAGAGGGGGCGTGGCTTGGTGGCGAATGAGAGCGGTCGCCTGAGTTCGGAGCTCTCCCGCCGACGGGTGCACACAGCGTGCACTTACAGCGTTTAAATACCGGCAAGCAAGTTCACAACGTGGGCATACCTCCCTGACACGATGTCCACCAAGATCGCCAAGAAATTTAAACAGAAAACCCTCCAGATGCACGTAGCATCATCACCGAAGAGTGGAACAGGGGAACAAAATGGCGCCGACCAGCCTGGATCCCCAGCATCATGCACAGACGTGGGTGAGTCTACTCTCACTATAGACAGCATGCAAACACCTGTTACAAATGCCTCACAGCATAACATGCTCCTGGACTTAAAAATACCTAAAGCAGATTGCTACAGACATCAGGGCTGACATCCAAGCTCTAGGAGAAACAACTGCATGTCTGGAAGAGAGGGCAGATGAAATAATAGATGCACATAACGGCCTAGTGGAAGCACACACGGCCCTACTCGAGAGAGTGAAAAGTCTAGAAGCAAAAGTGGCAGATCACGAAGACAGGGACCGCCGTAATAATATCAGAATCCGGGGAATACCGGAGTCCGTCGGCTCACACGATCTGACCCACTATGTGCAAGAAATATTTAAGCCTACATTCCAGCTCTGACGGAAACTGAGTTGCTGCTAGACCGGACACACCGCCTACCAAAACCTAAACACCTACCAGCAACAGTGCCAAGAGACATTATCACACAAGTACATTATTTCACTGCGAAAGATCGCATGATGCAAGCGTCTAGAAGCCAAGGTCAACTCCCTGGTCAATTTTCCCAAGTCAAGCTATTCATTAACCTTTCCTCCGCAACCATGATAAAGAGGCGCACGTTTACCCACATCACAGCGGCATTGAGAGCAGCAGATGTACAGTATAAGTGGGGCTTCCCGACTAAACTACTAGTAAAGCGCAACGGCATGGACATCCCGATTCTCGACCTTGAATCTGGCAAGCAGCAACTAATAGAGTGGAACATTCCCATACAAGACGCTTCTCCGCCAGCTACAGATGGCAGACCAACAAACAAGCTTCAAACCGAATGGAAGAAACAACCACGTTGCACGACTACACAAGGACACACCTAAAAGGCTAAGAACTCCTACTCGTGTACTGACTACATGGTGCTCATGAGGGACAGGTCGTATACATGGACCATGTTCAAATATGCTTCTTTCTCTCCAATTACCATGCCGGGCTGAAAGCCTAACTGCACTCGTTGAGGGCGATACTAAGGCCCCTAAGAATTGCTTTAATAATTGTTACCATTAAAACCTTGCTCTTGATTTCAATACCCACCCCCAAAGTGGCTGTCAGATCAGAGCCACAAGAGAAACCGTTATACATAACACCGCACCGCTGAGGCGCAGTAAACGGAATGTTGTACATAGTTGATTATTGGTTCAGTTATTGTATTGTTTTCTCCTTTTTTTTCTTTTTAAGGCAGACCCCATGGAATGTGAGTCCCATGTCCCCAACACCATTTGGCTCTGCCATGGTAGCTATATAGGTGCCTCCCAGTAGGGAGACTAGTACAAGCAAGGCACCCCACCTGCCCCCAAGAGGTCACAAACTACACCACTTCCAAGATGGTGCCTAAAATATGCTCCCTAAATGCTAAAGGGTTGAGGTCCAAACTTGACTGCACAAACATTAAAGAGCAGGTCCAAACTAACCACACAAATCTGCATCAAACTAACATCACACAATCTCGCAGACCCATGGCGAGTCACACATCCTACAGAGAGGGACTATACATGCCACACAGCAGCACATAACAGCTATTCGAGAATAGATAGATTTCTAATCCACACTTCTTCCCTCACGAAAGTTGAACACACGGACATAGGCCTAATCTCATGGTCGACCAGGCTCCTATCACATTAACAGAGAACAATTCCCCAACACTGGAAGAAGCAGCTGGAGACTCAATGAGCAACTGCTTTCAGACCCTGATGTAATTCAACAAATAGAACAGGATCTGCAATTTTACTTTAAGGAGAACAAAGACTCTTCCCTAAATCAAATTTGGTTGGCACACAAAGCCTTCATACGAGGTTGCTTCATCAAGCATGCCAGCTACGTAAAAAAGAAGCGACTAGAAACATACACGGCCATACTTTCTGAATTAACGTCTCTAACCCACACTAACAAACACTCCCTCACGGCTTCCACCCATACTAAACTGCTACTTTTACAATCACGGCTGAGAGATTTGGAACTAGCCAAAACGACATTCCTTACACGCAGGTTTAAACACAGCTTTTTTGTTGCGGGCAACAAAGCAGGAGCACGATTGGCCGCACAATTGAAACAGAGAACTACAACCTCCAGGATTGCCTCCCTCAAAAGTTCCAAGGGAACCAAAATTTTAGACCCACAAGGGATTGTAGACGAATTTGCCCATTACTATGAAAAATTATATAATCTAAAAGACGACCCACAGACGATCTGCCCCTCAAAAGCAGATATTGACGCCTTCTTATCAGGAGTCGAACTCCCGACCTTATCCAACACGGACGCGGAACATCTTAGCAGGCCCTTCACAGTAGAGGAGATCACCTTGGTGATCTCCACACTCCCGCTAAACAAATCACCAGGCCCTAATGGCCTACCTAATAAATACTAACGCGCCTTTATTAACGCCCTAGCTCAACCTCTCGGTGATATGTTTAACCAATGCAAGAAGGAAGGAGCATTGTCAGAAGAAATAACAATGGCACATGTCTTCACGCTTCGTAACCTGGTAAAACCAAAGATCACTGTAAAAACTTCAGGCCCATTTCGCTGCTCAATAGTGATGCCAAAATCTAACTGTTCAGCGAAAGATTGGCACCGCTTCTGCATAAATTGGTACACAATGATCAGTCAGGATTTGTGAGGGGACGACAGGGCTGTGATAACTCAAGGAAGGTACTAAACATGGTATCGGGGATGGAGAGGGAGCAACTCGGAGGCGCTTTTCCTGGCGCAGGACGCTGAAAAGGCCTTCGATAGGCTAAACTGGCAATATATGACACAGCTACTATCCAAATATCAGTTCCCTGAAGAGACCATCAGGGGTATATTGGCACTGTACGCACAACCCAGTGCTAGGGTCTCCCATGGTGGCTTCCTATCACGAACCTTTCACATTACAAACGGGACACGCCAGGGATGCCCACTTTCTCCCTTGCTGTACATTCTCTCCCTAGAACCCTTGGCTTGGAAAATACAAAGACACTGAGCCATAACCGGTATTACATTAAAGGACAAGGACTATTGTCTGGCAATGTTCGCAGATGATATCTTTGTGGCACTTTCGAACCCAGAGCAATCACTACCCCACTACTAACATTACTGACAGACTAAGGCGGAATCTCATACTACCGCTTAAACAGGGAAAAAACACAAGCCTTACCGATAAATCTACTAGGGCCTACTGTAAATACCCTTAAAACCTCCTTTGAACTAGACTGGCGGACAACGTCCATAACGTATTTAGGAGTTAAGATTGCCACTCCTATTAGTAACGTAGTGAAGCTCAATTACAAACCCCTCATACAGTTATGCACCACAAAGGTACATAAATGGAAAAATGCGAAACTGTCATGGTTGGGTCGAGTAAATTCATATAAGATGATTCTATTACCAAGGCTACTGTATATATTTCGGATGCTCACTATAGATATCCAGGCCGCAATCTATAAATCTTTGCAAGGCATATGCAACTCCTACATTTGGGGAGGTAAGAAACCCAGGCTGCCTCTAAGTCTCCTACAAAGGACAACAAATATTGAGGGGCCCTAAAGTGAGCCTATATCCTACCACAACTGCAACGATCAAAGTGTGGGATGACTTTATGTCCTCCCTTGGCTGGAAGAAACACTTCCACCCTGAAGCTCCCCTAAATGCACTCCACGCAGTAAACCCAACGATCCCCCACGCCTAGGTATATCCCAAATCCAACAGCTGTGCAGAGAACAAACAATCATGAGTTTCCCAGATATAAGGGATAAATGGGGGGTACCATATCTTCCCTTACTTACATCTAAAAAAAGCGATAAACACACATGTCGAAAACACGCCATCCACCATGCCTACAACCACAGTAGCAGCATAGGCGTGCGCACGGGGATCACCCTCACCGACCCACAGGCAGGGAGGGAGGCAGGAGAGGACCCGGGGAGCTCTTGTCAGCAGCTCCGCCGGGTTCCTCTCGCGCAGTCGGAGCATTGCCACAGGGGGCTAGAGTTCGCTCTCCACTGGACCACCAGGGAAGGCAGGAGCACGGTCCCCCCTCCCTACATAAGGTAAGAAGGGAGGGGGGATATTAACTAAACGCCCCCCACACATTACACAAAAACATACAGCACACAAACATACATCACCCTTACACACAGCACACACACACTAACAACACCCTTACACATACAGCACCCTCACACATACACACACACAGCACACACTAACAGCACCCTTACACACACAGCACCCTTACACATACACACACTAACAGCACCCTTACACACAGCACCCTCACACACACAGCACCCTTACACACACATTAATAGCACCCTTACACACACAGCACCCTTACACATACACACACTAACAGCACCATTACACACAGCACCCTCACACACACAGCACCCTTACACACACACAGCACACACTAACAACACCCTTATATACACTCACTAACAGCACCCTCACACTAACAACACCCTTACACACACAGCACCCTCACACATACACACACAGCACACACTAACAGCACCCTTACACACAGCACCCTCACACACAGAGCACCCTTACACACACACAGCACACACTAACAGCCCCCTTACACACACACACAGCACCCTCACCCACACACACAAATCACACACTAACAGCACCCTTACATACACAGCACCCTCACACACACACTAAGAGCACCCTTACACATACACACACACAGAACACACTAACAGCACCCTTACACACACAGCACCTTCACACACACAGCGCCTTCACACACACAGCGTGCCCACACACAGCACCCTCACACACACAGCAGTGTGTGTGTGTGTGTGTATGTATGTGTATATATATATATATATATATATATAAATATATATGCGGCGTGTGTGTTTCTGCTTTAGGGTGCACACCCTTATACAATAGGCTGCGCACGCCTATGAGTAGCAGCAAGACTTATACCTCACAGATGCTGGGCAGCCCCAATGAAACCCAAAGTCCTCTCACTCTGCTATAAAGCATGGCTAGAATTAACACCCCGAAAACCGTTAGCATGTAAACAGAACTGGGAGAACGAGAGGGGTAAGGAATTGACAGATGACGAGTGGATGCTAGCCCTAAATGGGATTAAAAATGGACTAAGTGCTACTCCCATATTGAAGCACATCAAAAACTACTCTATAGGTGGTATATAACTCCCAATAGATTACACAGAATCTATCCGGGCGTATAATCCAAATGTTGGAGATGTACAGTGGAAGAGGGATCTATACCACACATATGGTGGCAATGCAGCGGTATACAACCTCTCTGGGGAGATGTTAAGAATTTATTAAGGGACCTGGGAGTTAGGGATTTCCCCATTAACATAATGACCTGTTTACTCCTGCTATTCCCTAGAACAACACAGCAGAATCACAAACAATTAATTTTGATAGTTCTAGTGGCTACTAGAAATCTAATAGCGCTAAATTGGAAAAAGCATAGTTGCCCAACTATACAACAACTGACAGACAAAATATAAGTTTAATATATACGGGAAAATGTCCACCGACACCGCTAAGGCCACAGAAAATTTTAGAGACATTTGGAAGGTTTGGGAGACATGGTATGGGGAGAAGAGACACCCTGGACGGTGAGAGGAGTGAAGAGGGGCCAAAGGGGACCTAAACAGCCCATGGAAACATGGACAGGGATTTGTATAGACATGTAGGGAACGGAGTATACAGAAATTACCGGATCCGACATAACTTGGTTTGCCTGAATACTTGTTTGTGTATATACCTTTGTTGAGTTGATTTGAGTTGTTAACATAGACGTAAATGAAGGGAATATTGTAAACTATCTACATCAATATGTTAAATTATAAATAGAAGCGGATGTTGTTTTTGCAACTTTAGAGTACGATTGTATTACCTCGTAACTCACTAAAAACTTGATTGTATACATTAAGAGGCAACTATGTACTGAATTTAAACTTTTGGAAAACCTTCAATAAAAAATACATGGAAAAAAAATATATCAAAAAATTAATATATATATTTGCCTATATCTGCACCCTCACATACACAAGGGGAATGTCTACTAAGGGGTTTGGGAGAGGGAGGACCACTAAGGGGAGGGATGGAGGACCACTAAGGGGGAGAGGGGGGAGTGAGAAGACCACCAAGGGGGGATTACAGGGGGCCAAGGGAGAGCACTAAGGGACAGAAGGGGAGAACACGGAGGGACAGGAGGGAAGGGGAAATCAATAATTGACAGGAGGGGAGAGCACTATGAAAAAAATAAAAAATAAAGAGTTGCTCCCTTCTCAGTCCCTATCCTACCCCACAAACCTTCTCTTTTACACTACACAGATACACAATGCATCCCCCCCAAACACACACAGAAACATACAATGCATTCCTACTCACACATAGACACACCCGAAACACACAATGCATCCCTTACGTTCACACAAACACTCATTCTTTTACACACAGAAACAAAATGCATCTCTTACACAATCAATGCACCCCTTACAGACACACACTGCATTCAATTAAATACACAGAAACACACCTTGCACCCCTTACACACACACACCCAGAAACATACAATGCATTCCTTACACGCAAACACACACTGCATCCCCTATAAACACACTACATCCCTTACAGAAATTGGTATCCCTATACACTACATTCTATAAGAACACACACACATTGCATCCTCTACAATAACACATACAAACATCCCCTACACACATACACTCCACTTCCTGTGAGAGAACTCATGGGTGGGCCATGTAGCTGAATTTATGGGTGGGCATTGTAGGCATACTCACGGTCAAGCCCTGGGGGCCCAGACCTTGAGCTCTGTAAGGGGCCCTAAAAAATGGAGCTGCTTCCTGTTCGTTAATTGTTGTGAGCACTGTTACAAACAGTCTCCAGAGAGCCTTTTCTACACTAGACCTGTGGAGCCAGACTGAGCCCATCATCAGCCTGTAACGAGAATATACCCCTACACGCAGGATCCAGCTAAACAGAAGCCAATACAGAGGAGAGATACGTCTACCGGACCTTAGAATGGCCGGACTCGACGTATATGAGAGGAGACAGAGCCAGGAACAAACCGAGGTCAAGGGCACAGAGAGACAGTGTAAACTAGGACAAGCCGGGGTCTGGTACACGGAAAACAGCAAGCCGGCAAACAGTACAGATAAGGATAAAGCGAAAACGAAGTCAGAATACAAAGCCAAAGTCAATACGAGAAAACACAACTGAACACCACAAGCGCTAAAGGGAACTGAAACAGAAACCACGATAGGGCAACGAGCTAAGGGAAAAAGGTAAGTTTAAATAGCTTTTAAACGAAAGTGATTGGCTCCTGTCACTTCCACACCCCCAAAAGGTAATTGTATAGGGAGTGTGGTATGACAGAAGCCAATGGGAGCCTTTTGGCAATTAGGCTCCCACTGTCTCTTTAAGAGCGCGCCCGAGACTCGCGGCGCGCTCTTAGTTTCAGGCGGGACACGTGACCGCTTTCCATCTAAAGCAGTCGGATGAGCCGCGCGCGGCTCGTGCAGTCGCAGGACCGCGCGTGGCTTGAAGAGAGGACCGCGACCGGCCCCCGGTTAAGGTAAGTAACGCTACACAGCCTCTTGTCCTCATCTGGTGGTAAGTAGGCAATCCAATATATTATTAGTGGTACTAATCTCTAACTTACCTCACATTAAATGGATACTATAGTCACCAGAAGCACTACAGCATAATGTAGTGGTCCTGGTGTCTATAACATAGCCTGTGCCTGTAGGCTTTTTAATGTAAACACACTGTCTTTTCAGATAAAAGACACTTTGTGAAGACTGGCGTTGGCCCATATGGCAGAGCATATTGGCGGGGCATTGTGATGTCACATGATGGGCAGGACATATGGGGGGGAGGGGCGGCAAAAATCCTTGCACCGGCCTTGCCCACAAGCATCCTCCAAACACATGCACGATTCACTTTTCTTGCCACTCTGTCCTCTGGTATCCCACTTATGGAGACACCAGAGACAGAACAAATACAGGTCCTTTTTCTCATGCTAGAGCTCTTCAGCGGGGCTATGCACATGGGCTGCCCTGGAAGAGCACTGAACCAACATGCTTTGAGAGGGGGCGTGTTTATCATTGGTGGTTACCTCTGTCTGGGCCACTGTGATTCAAAAATGGCCAGGCTGAATTTTTTTCGCAGTCCGGGCCTGATTCTCATGGTCTTAAAGTGAATATGTGGTGCCCCAAACAATTAAGCATATGTTGCTATCTATACATTCTACTAGCAGTTTTGCTAGCAAACTTATTGATTGGGAGAAAAATAGTTATTTTTTGCCCTGCTTGGGGAAGCACCCTGAAGTTTGGCAAATCAATGAAGACTGGAGTCGGACTGGAGAACACCCATGAAGTTTGAAGCTGGCAGCTCTTAAACAGAGGAACATTGAATACACTGCGTATCTTTGTAATATATTATGTAATCAATGTATATAGGAGCAAGTTAAGGTATGTGTTTTTTGTTCTTTTTCTAACGTATTCACTTTAAAGATCGCATGGGCAGACAGGCAGACAAACAAAGTGAGGGGATAAATCATTGTGCCTGAATTACAGAGCAAAGCACTTATTTAAAGAACGTCTGTCCCCTGGCCCAAACTTCTGAGGCTAAATCCCTTGGAACACAACCTTGGAGAATCTTCTTTAGAACCCAATGAGAATATCTCCATCAATTTAATAGTTGATTTTCTTTTTGACACTATGCTAGAGGCAGTGAAACTGTCATTTAAATTGACAGGCCTTAATACAGTAGCTAGACATGCAACCTGGCTAAGGTCTTGGTCTGCAGATACAGCGTCAAGGCATGCATTGTGCGATATACTTTGTGAGCATACTTTTCAGGTGCCATCTTGATTCTCTGCTTAAAGGAACACTCTAGACCCAGTGGTGTATCCTGGTTTTGTGCTTCCCTATTTTTTTTAATTTAACCCCTCCAGCCTCGTTACCTTTGGGTCACCCCCACCCTCTCCCTGGGGTCTAGTGGGGCTGCTGGGCAGCGCTGTCGAGGGAGCACTTTCCCCTGAACTGTCTGCTCAGCTCCCTTGCGTGCTGCAGAGTGATGCCGGGAGCCGGAATATGACGTCATATTCCGGCTCCTGGCATCACTCTGCGGCGCGCGAGGGAGCTGAGCAGAGAGCTCAGGGGAAAGTGCTCCCTAGCCAGCTCCGCCCGCCCTGTCAGTGGAGATAAACTCAGTGGAGATAAACTCAAGAGGCAGCAATTGCCCAGAACTCCTGTAACCATTGAGCTGTACTGGGGAGTCTGTGATTGAATAGACACAGAACTTGTGGGCGGGGCTAGAAGGGGAGGGTTTTTCCCGCTGTAGAACTATGCATATTAGGAAGTTAAATACTGATTATTCAGTATGTGTAAATGACATTTTAATTTAGTATTAATTGTTATGAGTAAGTCAACTAAAACTTCTCAAAACAGACCTGCTGCACCTGCCCACCCTCCCACCATTAGAGTGTCCCTCTCTCCACACACCTAACACTAGAGTGTCCCTCTCTCCACCCACCTAACATTAGTGTCCCTCTGCCCACCCCCTAACATTAGAGTGTCCCTCTGCCCACCCCCTAACATTAGAGTGTCCCTCTGCCCACCCCCCTAACATTAGTGTCCCTCTGCCCACTCCCTAACATTAGAGTGTCCCTTTGTCCACCCCCCTAACATTAGAGTGTCCCTCTGTCCACCCCCTAACATTAGAGTGTCCCTCTGTCCACCCATCTAACATTAGTGTCCCTCTGTCCACCCCCCTAACATTAGAGTGTCCCCTATGTCCACCTCCCTAAAATTAGAGTGTCCCTCTGTCCACCCCTCTAACATTAGTGTCCCTCTGTCAACCCTGTAACATTAGAGTGCTCCTCTGCCACCCCCTAACATTAGAGTGTCCCTCTGCCCACCCCCTAACATTAGAGTGCTCCTCTGCCAGCCCCCTAACATTAGAGTGTCCCTCTGTCCACCCCCTAACATTAGAGTGTCACTCTGTCCACCCCCTAACATTAGAGTGCCCCTCTGTCCATCCCCTAACATTAGTGTCCCTCTGCCCACCCCCTAACATTAGTGTCCCTCTGCCCACCCCCTAACATTAGAGTGCCCCTCTGTCCACCCCCTAACATTAGAGTGTCCCTCTGCCCACCCCCTAACATTACAGTGTCCCTCTCTGCCCACCCCCTAACATTGGAGTGTCCCTCTGTCCACCCCTAACATTAGAGTGCCCCTCTGTCCACCCCTAATAACATTAGAGTGTCCCTCTGCCCACCCCTAGCATTAGAGTGTCCCTCTGTCCACCCTAACATTAGAGTGCCCCTCTGTCCACCCACCTAACATTAGAGTGCTCCTCTGTCCACCCCCTAACATTAGAGTGCCCCTCTGTCCACCCCCCTAACATTAGAGTGTCCCTCTGTCCACCCACCTAACATTAGAGTGTCCCCTATGTCCACCTCCCTAAAATTAGAGTGTCCATCTGTCCACCCCTCTAACATTAGTGTCCCTCTGTCAGCCCTGTAACATTAGAGTGCTCCTCTGCCACCCCCTAACATTAGAGTGTCCCTCTGCCCACCCCCTAACATTAGAGTGCTCCTCTGCCACCCCCTAACATTAGAGTGTCCCTCTGTCCACCCCCTAACATTAGAGTGTCACTCTGTCCACCCCCTAACATTAGAGTGCCCCTCTGTCCATCCCCTAACATT
>OW240917.1:19192070-19257006 GCA_933207985.1 Pelobates cultripes | reverse complement strand
GAGAGAGAGAGAGAGAGAGAGAGACACAGCCTGGGAGAGGGAGAGGGAGAGAGAGAGACACAGCCTGGGAGAGGGAGAGGGAGACAGCCTGGGAGAGGGAGAGACAGAGAGAGACAGCCTGGGAGAGGGAGACAGCCTGGGAGAGGGAGATAGAGGGAGTGACAGGCAGGATGGGATGGAGTAAATTGGTGAGTAAGGGGTGACATTCCCCAGCCATACTGCCTATTGCTCATTTCTTCTCAGCCTGGCTGCCTGAGTGTCTGCTGGCAGGCAAGTTTGGTGAAAATTACTGAAATGCCAAATGCGTTGGGATGACAGGCAGGTAGGTTGGAGATAGATAAGGCACATTGCAAAGAGATGGGAGACAGGCACATTGAGAAGGTATGGCGGAGACAAACAAGTAGAGAGATTTTTTGGGGGGAGACAAGCTGATGGGAAGAGATTGAATGTTAGAGAGCTGAAGAGTATGGGCATGATATTAGAGCAATAGTTGCTATAATAGTCTTTGAATAACCTGAGAGCTTTATGAATCTTTGACAACTTGGAAAGGGTGTAAGCAGTCATTAGTGAAACTGGCATTGGGTCCTTACATTTCTTTTTTAGGCATGGGGAACTACTAATTGGCTTAGAGTGTCAGCTGACCCCTCTAGCCAAACAGCGACCCCCCTGCTGGGCAGCACTTTGCACTTCTTGAAACTCAATTTTGGAAGCCAGATGCCTTTGTTAAACTTGGAGATCAGGAGCTGGGGGCAGTCTTCAAGAACAGTTTTTAATCACGTAAAAGACCACTCTAGGCACCCAGACCACTTCAGCTTAATGAAGTGGTCTGGGTGCCAGGTCCAGCTAGGGTTAACCCATTTTTTTTATAAACATAGCAGTTTCATAGAAACTGCTATGTTTATAAATGGGTTAATCCAGCCTCTGAAGCCTCTAGTGGCTGTCTCATTGACAGCCGCTAGAGGCGTTTGCGTGCTTCTCACTGTGAAAATCACAGTGAGAAAACGCAAGCGTCCATAGGAAAGCATTATGAATGCTTTCCTATGAGAATGGCTGAATGCGCGCGCAACTCCTGCCGCGCATGCGCATTCAGCCGGGGAGGAGGAGAGCTTCCCGCCCGGTGCTGGAAAAAGGTGAGTGTTTAACCCCTTCCTCTCTGCAGAGCACGGCGGGAGGGGGACCGTGAGTGTGGGGGCACCCTCAGGGCACTATAGTGCCAGGAAAACGGGTATGTTTTCCTGGCACTATAATGGTCTTTTAAGGTAAGAAAGTGCCCAGGGGTTACCTGGCACCATAACAACTTAATTTTGATGATGTTATATGACCACAGTGTTACTTTAAGCACAAGACTTTCATTTATTGTCATTGATTGAATGGAATCGATGCTGATGGCAGCGCTGCAACTGCTCTTGGCTTTAATGACAACTACATTCCCATTAAAATTGTGTCTGCCTTCTTGAATGTAAGCTGTGAAGAGGCCTGTTGGGTGTGTTTTGGGTTTTTGCACACTGTTGCAGTTCTAAGTAACTGTTTGCAGGGAGGCATGGGCTGTGGTCCTCCTTGAACTGTGAACCAGCCTGGAGGAGAAAGAGAGACATGAGAGACAGAATATTTGATAGAGTCCTAACCTCAACATACGAGGAAAGGGATTTAGGGGTGATTATTTCTGATGACTTAAAGGTAGGCAGACAATGTAATAGAGCAGCAGGAAGTGCTAGCAGAATGCTTGGTTGTATAGGGAGAGGTATTAGCAGTAGAAAGAGGGAAGTGCTCATGCCATTGTACAGAACACTGGTGAGACCTCACTTGGAGTATTGTACACAGTACAGGAGACCATATCTTCAGAAGGATATTGTTACCTTAGAGCGGGTTCAGAGAAGGGCTACTAAACTGGTTCATGGATTGCGGGATAAAACTTATTAGGAAAGGTTAAAGGATCTTAACATGTATAGCTTGGAGGAAAGACGAGACAAGGGGGGATATGATAGAAACACTTAAATATATAAAGAGAATCAACACAGTAAAGGAGGAGACTATATTTAAGAGAAGAAAAACTACCACAACAAGAGGACATACTCTTAAATTAGAGGGGCAAAGGTTTAAAAATATCAGGAAGTATTACTTTACTGAGAGGGTAGTGGATGCATGGAATAGCCTTCCAGCTGAAGTGGTAGAGGTTAACACAGTGAGGAAGTTTAAGCATGCGTGGGATAGGCATAAGGCTATCCTAGACTTAAGATAAGGCTAGGGACTAATGAAAGTATTTAGAAAATTGGGCAGACTAGATGGGTCGAATGGTTCTTATCTGCCGTCACATTCTATGTTTCTATGTACGCTACTGTGGTGTTTAGGATATCCCTTTTAAGGGTAAACATTGTATAAAAAAAACACAGAGCGGGTGGATTGACCAGGAGACCTCAGTGGAGACGGTAGGATTTTGTAGGCACTAGGCAGTATCGAAGTACGGACACAAAACAAGTTATTAATTTGGTGATCTAAAGAGACAGCTGAAACCCTGGAAGGTGTGTAAGAGTTGCACAGAAAAGACTAGTGTGAAAGATAAGATATGCCGTATTTTTAATGGAGAGGAAATTAAGCGGTTGCCACATGAAACCCAGAGAAGAGGTATGTTGATGTAATCTGAGAATGGATTGTATTGGCCTGAGGATATTATCATAGGTGTGTGAAGTATTGCTGTAAACACATAGGGAGGAGATACTGGCATGAGCGTTTGGCATCTCACTCACAGTCCATTCCATGTGTGTTAGTCAGCAAGCTCATTATGGAAACTATGGTTAATCTGACAGTAGGCAGAATGAGGATTACACACCCGACCATACACTGCTTTTTATAGACCGCTCAGAGGACTAGCAGTTTTAGAAGATTTGTTGTGTGAAATCTAGTCTGCAAAACCTTCGTTATAAATGCTTTACGGAACTAGTTTCTAAAAACTATTAATCCCCCCACCCAACATACAGTTGTGCTCAAAAGTTTGTATACCCTAGCAGAAATTATGAAATTTTGGCATTGATTTGGAAACTATGACTGTTCGTGCAAAATAATAAAAAAAATAATTATATATATATATAATTTTATTAAAGGATAGTGATCGTATGATATAGTTGTTTGGCTCCTTTTTAAATCATGATAACAGAAATGGCTTTTTAAATTGCAATTTGTCTGTGTATAAATAATCAATGCGTTTGTAAGCTCTCACGTGGATGCACTGAGTAAGGTAGATACTGAGCCATGGGGAGCATAAAGGAACTGTCAAAATGCCTGCGTAACAAGGTAATGGAAATTTATAAAGATATCCAAAGCCTTGAAAATTATTTTCTGTTGTACTGTTAAATCGCTTATTAAGAAGTGGAAAATGCGTGGATCTCTTGATGCCAAGGTCAGGTAGACCAAGAAATATTTCAGCCACAACTGGAAGAAGAATTGTTTGAGATGCAAAAAAAATCCCTCAGGTAAGCTCAGGACAAATACAGGCTGCTCTGGAAAAAGACGGTGTGGTTGTTTTAAAGGACCACTATAGGCACCCAGACCAATTCAGCTTAATGAAGTGGTCTGGGTGCCAGGTCCCTCTAGGGTTAACCCTGCCTAATTTGGAGTGACAAGACCAAAATTGAGCTTTATGGTCACAACCATAAGCGCTGTGTTTGGAGAGGGATCAACTTAAAAGACCACTCTAGGCACCCAGAACACTTCAGCTTAATGAAGTGGTCTGGGTGCCAGGTCCCTCTAGGATTAACCTTTTTTTTTTTTTATAAACATAGCAGTTTCAGAGAAACTGCTATGTTTCTAAATGGGTTAATTCAGCCTCTAAAGCCTCTAGTGGCTGTCTCATTGACAGCCGCTAGAGGTGTTTGCGCGCTTCTCACTGTGAAAATCACAGTGAGAAGACGCCAACGTCCATAGGAAAGCATTGTAAATGCTTTCCTATGAGACTGGCTGAATGCGTGCACAGCTCCTGCCGCGCATGCGCATTCAGGCGGAGATGAGGAGGAGAGCTCCCTGCCCGGCGTTGGAAAAAAGGTAAGTTTAACCCCTTTCCTCGCCACCCAGCCCGGCGGGAGGGGGTCCTTGAGGGTGGGGGGCACCCTCAGGGCACTATAGTGCCAGAAAACGAGTATGTTTTCCTGGCACTATAGTGGTCCTTTAAGGGGGCAATACACAGTATTAAGAACTATGGGTATGCAGGCTTTTGAACAGGGGTCATTTCATTTCTTTCATTGTTGCCGTTGCCATGTTTTGTTTTATGATTGTTCCATTCTGTTATAACCTACAGTTGAATATAAATCCCATAAGAAATAAGAGATGTTTTGCATGCTCACTCATGTTTTATTTTTATTTTTTTTTTTTTATAAATGGCACATATATTACCAATTCTCCAAGGGTATGCAAACTTTTAAACACATCTGTATATAGTACTATAATTGATGTGGTCTGTTGCCAGTCTTCATAGGAGTAACTTTTGGGCACCCCAGCTGAATGGTCCTCTACATTTTATAACATTATTAAGTGAAAGAAATGAAATGACCCCTGTTCAAAAGCCTGCATACCCATAGTTCTTAATACTGTTATTATTATTATTATTACTATTCTTATTCTTATTATAGCCAAATTTAACTGTGAAGCACTTTGGGCAACAACGTTGCAATTAAATGTGCTATATAAATAAATAATCACAGTTACTCCGCCCAATCCGATTGTAGACTACTGGTGGAGGCAAGAACACTTCACACAATTTACCCAGAAATTTTATTCTAGCTATTAGGTTAGCAAGACCACTTAATGTTCTCACATATATATTATTATTAAGTGTTCTTGCATAACAATACCACTTAATGTTATCTCACATATATTATTATTAAGTGTTCTTGCATAACAATACCACTTAATGTTATCTCACATATATATTATTATTAAGTGTTCTTGCATAACAATACCACTTAATGTTATCTCACATATATTATTATTAAGTGTTCTTGCATAACAATACCACTTAATGTTATCTCACATATATATTATTTTTCTTATTCTTATTATAGCCAAATTTACCACCCTAACTCCTCCCACAGTTTTTCCAAATATATAAATGTATGTTTTAATGTAACTGTGAAGCACTTTGGGCAACAACGTTGCAATTAAATGTGCTATATAAATAAAAGTTGAAATGCATTTCTCACTCTCTCAAGCTTGCCATGTGCACTTTTTAAATTTGATCAATCAATTGGTTAGTGTAATGTTTACTATCTTTACTCACTCCAAACACTCCACACAGTTACTCTGCCCAGCCCAACCTTTCCACAGTTACTCCAGCCACTCCAACCACACAACAGTTACTCAAGCCACTCCAGTTGTTGACTACTGGTGGAGACAAGAACACTTCACACAATTTCCCCAGAAATTGTAGCTTTTCTAGTTCTTATTCTTATTATAGCCAAATCTACCATCCTAACTCCTCCCACAGTTTTTACACTACATAGACAGTAATATACCGAAACGTGCGGATTGTTCCCGATCGGATTGCTATTACTTTGTGGAACGTTTCGCCGAATGGTTCATGGAATATCGTAGTTTTTGTGGCGAAATTGGTCCCATAGGAATGAATGTCAAAATGTTCAAAACTAGAGTGGGAGCTGGCAAAAGCTGAAAAATCGGGACATGATTTCTAAACTGCCACCACTCCCTCATTTTAAAGCCCACCTACACAAATCAAAACGTATAATCAAAAAGTATATCAAAACGTTCAGCTATCCCTGCTGCCACTAAAAATGTCCACGGCTAAGCCATAGTCCTGATCGTTTTCACATTATGACCATTTGTTTGCAACTCACGCCGTCCATTGACATTTATTGAAACTCCACTCCAGCCAGCTTAAATTTGAAGGGCAATTTCTAAACTGCGACTGTGCCTTCATTTCTAATACTTCAGAGACATACTATGCATCAAAATGTAGGTCTGGGTCTTGTGATTCTCACAATATAAAGCTCTTCGCTGTAGGATATATAGTTATTAAAATACGACCGTTTGAAGATGGCAAACGCCAAAATACTCTGACCCGTGCCAGGCTGCAGCAGCAAGTGATGTCATAGACAGGGCCTTTTATGCTTCTCTGAGTACTCTGAAAAAATATATAGTATATAGTGCAGACTATCTGTATATACAGGGTATCCTGTATATACAGATAGTCTGCACTATATACTGTATATTTTTTCAGAGTATTCAGAGAAGATCCTGACTCCAGTGCAGTTGCTAGTGCACTCCAACTTTCTGGTATCTATTGCTAATTTGTAACACTGTGTGTCACTTGGGGGTAGTGCAGCAGCACCAATGCAGATATTCTTAAGCGCTTTGACTCCATCTGGTTTTTCACTTTAGGGCCTTTTGTACACCTGCTAATGTTTTTATAAATGTATGTTTTAATGTAACTGTGAAGCACTTTAGGCATCAACGTTGCAATTAAATGTGCTATATAAATAAATAATCACAGTTACTCCGTCCACTCCAGTTGTAAATTACTGGTGGAGGCAAGAACACTTCACACAATTTACCCAGAAATCGTAGCTTTTCTAGTTGCTTTTATTCTGCTGCAGACTTCTAGCTCCTTAAGTACTAAAGGAATATGCAAATCAGTAAATGTTATCACCTCTTTTACAGTGAAATGTTATTTGACTGTCAGCTAACCTTTTCCGTACATACTTGAATATTATCTACTGCGTCGAATATGGTGAAAAATGTGATCTTGATCAGAATGTCAAAAATAAATGTTTCCTGTTTTCTGAGAGATACATATTTTATAATGATACCTCCTCCCCTCGTCCTGTTTCGGTTATAGTCCCCCAAGGCTCTGTCCTTGGTCCCCTTCTATTTTCTCTTTATACTGCCTCTCTTGGCAAACTTATTACCTCTTTTTGATTCCACTACCACCTGTATGCTGATGACACCCAGATATATCTCTCCTCCCTGGACCTCTCCCCTGCCGTCCTGCAACGTGTCACTGCTTGCCTTTCCTCCATCTCTGATTGGATGTCCTACCGATTTCTGAAACTCAATCTCTCTAAAACTGAGCTCCTTGTCTTTCCTCCTCCTAATACTGATCCTCCTCTTTCGCTCTCCCTTCAAATTAGTGGTATCCACATAAGTCCATCCTTGCAAGCGTGCTTTCTTGGCGTCATACTTGATTCTGGCCTCACTGTTCTGCAAACTAGAACAGCAGACACAGGGGTTAAATCTTCCTTCCCTCCAGTAACAGGACGGCACACAGTTCTGGAGGTTAAAACACTGATCTCTGCAAACAGGCTTCTTTTATGCACAGACCCTGGTCTCCATTCCACACAATACACTTCCCTTAGTCCCTGGCAAGAGGGGGCTAGGTTACAGATAGCCTCCTGCGCCCGCAGAGATCAATCAGCGCTCACTCGTGCCGACCAACCAGGAGAATGGTGCGAACCCAGTTTGAATGGGTGCTCCTTCTCTCATTGGTCAGCACAGACTTCAATGCAGCCAGCAGGACTCTGCGGCCATGAGACCGACTCACAGCTCCAGAGATTCCCTCTCTCCGTAGCTCCTAGGTAGGGGTGGATGATTAAAGCTTTGTTCGGAGCGGGTTGGACGATCCTCCGACACGGGCATCTGAGACACAGTGTGCGCAAGCCGGTTCGTGATACGAATGCTGCCCCTGGTAGGTGTTTGGTTATATGAACCGGCGGCCACCCAGGGGAAGCGAGATGTGAACAATCTAACTAAACATTCTCATAGGGAAGCAGTGCATTCAATGCTTACCTGTGATTTTAACATGTCCAACATCCTAATGCAATGCTTGAGATTGTCGAACGTCAATAACAAAGTCCTACTCGGTCATTGCAGCGGAAGCACGTTCTGGCTGTGGGTTTAGCCCTGTAATGAAAAGATTGCTGTATCTCCAAAACATTCCTCAGCTAAAACAGGGGAACTGCACCTGTGATGAATTGGTCTGGGTGCCTATATAATTATTTTTAAAGCAGCACTGTCACACCACACCCACATATACATATACAATATGAGTATATCATGATGATAAAATCTTTTTTACGCAATACTCATATTGGCTGTGTTGGAGTCAAAAGATATACTGTACTGACACTTGCAGAAGACACTTGCGGGATACTTCGTAGACATCAAAGCTGTGCGCTTGTGCGTGCGCGAGAGTACAGCAGTGACGTCGGCCCCTGGAGCTAAACCGCTAAGAGCAGAAGACAACCGGCCAAAAGAAGATGGCAACTCTTGCAAGTTAAGTTAAATTTATCATTGCTTGACCCCCCTACTCGACCCTCAGCAGCGATGTCACATACGCTTGTGCGTGCGCGAGAGTACAGCAGACAACCGGCCAAAAGAAGATGGGGACTCTTGCAAGTTAAGTTACATTTATCATTGCTTGACCCCCACCCCCTACTGGACCCTCAGCAGCGATGTCACATATGGGGGTCTTTGCAACTTATATTTAGTATCTTTTTTTTTTTTTTTTTTATGTACTTGCCATAATAACTTAATGTATTTTTAGCTTACCTTTAGAAAAATAATAAAAATAATATATAGCCATTCATTCCACTTTTTGTGAGTCTGATAAATTATGCTATTTACATAGTTACGTAGCTGAAAAGAGACTTGCGTCCATCAAGTTCAGCCTTCCTCACATATGGTTTTGCTGTTGATCCAAAAGAAGGCAAAAAATCAAGTTTGAAGAGCTTCCAATTTTGCAACAAACTAGGAAAAGATTCCTTCTTGATCCCAAAATAACAGTCAGATATCTCCTTGGATCAAGCAGCTATTACCCCACTAATTAGAAATTATATCCCTGTATGTTATGTTTTTGCAAGTATTTATCCAATTGCAGTTTAAACATCTGTATGGACTCTGACAAAACCACCTCTTCAGGCAGAGAATTCCATATCCTTATAGTTCTTATTGCCTTTTTTTTTTTGCCTTAGATGAAATCTCCTTTCTTCCAGCCCAAATGCGTGATCTTGTGTCCTATGTATAGCCCTGTTTATGAATACATTTCCACACAATGGTTTGTACCGGCCCGAATATATTTGTATAATGTTATCATATCCCCTCTGAGGCGCCGTTTTTCCAAACTAAAGAGATTTAGATTTTTTAACCTTTGTTCCTAACTAAAATGTTCCATTACTTTTATCAATTTTGTAGCTTGTGTCTGCACTTTTTCTAGTGCCATGATATCCTTCCTTAGAAGAGGTTCCCAAAATTGCACAGCATATTCAAGGTGTGGTCTTCCCAGCGATTTATAAAGAGGCAAAATTATATTTTCATCCCGAGAATTTATGCCTGATTCTTCTTGTAACACGTTTACAACCTATTATGTTGTAGTGACAGGGTACTTTGTTCTGTGTTTTAAATATAATCAGACACAAGGGAAACAATAGCATTTAATGAGGCAATTCACAGAACAAAGAAATGTTTATCACCCATGTCTATTTTTAAAGAAACCAGTTTTCTGGGACACTATTTAAAGTGAAACTGTGTAGAGATGTGTTAGTCGGATAAAACCACTTTATGTGTTATTGGCTGACATACTCACCGAAGTAGAGGATAAGGCATACACAGTTATTTATTTAAAGAAATCTGAAAAAGTTAGAACTTCAACAACTAACAGATGTTTATTTTTGAGCCTTGATATCATGTCCTGTGTGAAAAGGAACTGCCAGTTCTGTTAAGGCTTTGTGTATATATCTTTTAAAGGGACACTCCAATAAATATATTCTTTTATCCTGCCATGTGCTTTGCTCTGTGTATGTAGATACAGAATAGAGAGCAATAGTGGAGCAAAGCTTTAATTAAGTATTCAATGAGGTCACATCTTGCTGGCAGCCAACTGCACCACTTAGTAGTTTTGAAACATGGATGTGATTACTCCCAAACTTAAATGTACATTTTTTTGTTTTTGTGAAATAGTCGTTTTAACTGCATCTGCTCAGTTCTTTTTCTTTGCAAATGAGCATATTTCACTGGACTGAGCAATGCATGCGTGCACACAGCTCTATGCAGAGTATCTGAAAGAAAGCCTTATATTGAGAGCTGCAAGATATTCAACTACATTCTACTTGTTGTGTTCCTAGTCTTCCTCATTTTAGCTGTATTTTAAACATGGCATTTGCTCTTACAGACAAAAACAAAGATATTTTAATGTTGAAAGGCTTTTTTTTTTGTAGGACAGGAGTATCTCATAAAACCAGACCTGGATCTCTACCTTAGAAACCAGTCTCTGACATTCGATAAGAACCGATTGTCAAGCTTACGTTTCTGCTTAGTCTCTATCATACAGTGCCAGCTTGTAATCCTTCCTTCCATTTCCTGCTGTCTGCAAAAAGTATGCGTAAAAGCCATAGATGTACTTTTTGCATTTATACTTTGAGCATTTAAGTTTAATTTATTATTTCTCACTACTGGAACCTTACACCAGTATATGAAGTGAGATGGAAAGGGGCAGTGGAGTCATGAAAGAGTGGCAGAGAACAGTGCATAAACAGGAGCATTAGGTAGTTTTCAAATTACTAATCTCTATATACATATGTACGTACATGCAATTATTTCCTGGGACTGGACTCTTGCATTGGCGATGCTAGTGGGTGCAGTGGGATTTGTATCATCACTTGGTGTAAAACTGACCATCACGGACGTTCATACTGCTTATTTACAATGGATCTTTAACAGCCGTACTCATTACCCAGGTTATTTACTGATGTGAATTTAAAGTCCAAATAGCTTTTCTGGCCTTAAATGTGAAATTCACTTTAAATTCTCTTTTTAGTAATACTTACTAAGATTCTACAACATTTTGACAGATCAGCTGGGTCACCAGTTATCCCAGAGTATCCTGAGCAGGACTGGGCATTTCTACAATTTGTACCAAAATAAAGCTGTATTTTTATCGCAGATAGACCTAATGCCAAAAATATATATTGCAAACAGGGCTTACTACCCAGGCCTGAACACTTGCTTGTTGCTGCAAGGGTCCTTGACACACACACCTGGCCTAAATTTTTATTCCTCAATTATGAGGGACAGTGGAAATTTTGAGCCCTGAACTATATATGTGTTATTATACTATGCTGCTGAACTAAAAAAGGAAAGGTAAAACCGCAGAAAATTAAACTCATGGTGGAGGTGGTACCACCTGTGTTTTGTCCCAAAACAACAAAACGTCTTTCTCTGCCATCCAACGTTGGGAGAGAGATATTGATGCCTGCAAGCTATTTTCAATAAGCCATTGTCCATTTCCACAGTGTATGAGATTGATAGGGGTGATGTTGTGATGTGACATATTATAATGGTGTTTGTTTTTATGGTCATGTGAGGTAGAGCATAGTGAGCTTTGCCCAGAACAGGTGATAGACACAAATATTTAAGCCATTGCTGGCACACAATATAGAAGAACTGAGTTTATCCCATAATACCTTATTGTACATAAATATCTATGCACTAGCTAGTTTAATGGTAATGTAAACATGATGTGTAATTTTCTTCATGACAGTTGTTGATGCTTGAGTGGGAATTAATTTCTACAATCCCTGATTGTGAAACATTAATGCATTTAAGTCACCCCCCTTACACTGACACAGCCAACCCCCGCGGTCTGTATAGCTTTGATGAGCATCCAGCAATACAAATATTGGCTAGTCACACTAAGTGGCGTAATCGATGATGCTTCTAGGTATGCACTGTATGCTTGATTTATTGATTTCAATCTCCGTAAACTTGAAGGACCTACTTTCATATCCCAATAGCCAAGGATCGTCAAGATCTTCAGATTTTGTGTCATGGGGAAGCACTTTCAGTTTCATATCATGCCTTTTGTTCTGAGTTCGTCCCGCAAGGAGAAACAAGAAGATTCAAGATGATGGAGACATTGGGACCTATAATGAATTGGGCCCAGACTAGGTTTATCGGCTATTCATCTTCCAGAAATAGGCAGTCTAGAAACAGATTACCTAAGCTTCCATTGCCACTATCCAGTGGAATGGAAGCTTGCCCCTTGGGTCTTCAATTTGATTGTGCAGATGAGACCTACCCGATGTGTATTTCATGGCGACCACTCGCAATGCTTAAGTCAAGAAATTTATCTCTCGTACATATAATCCCCCGAGCGAGGGATGTGCTTTCCTGTTGTTGAAATTTGCAGATGGTGTATGTTTTCCCCTAATATCCAGTCTCCTTAGGAGGATCCAACGAGAATGGGAAGGAAGTTCTGGCGGTTATACCATTCAGGTCCATGAGGCATTGATTTACATTATTGTGGAGCCTGTCCCAGGAACCTCCTCCACATCTTTCGAATGATACACAAATCCTGCAGCAAAGTTCCATGTTCCACCCATCTCCTCATCCCCTATGCCTGACGGTCTGGAGGTTGAAATAGGAAATACACCGCCTAAAACTACTTCCTACTCTCCAATTCTAATATAGCTTAATTATTTACTCAGTCCTACTAAAGCCAAAAAAAATACTATTGGATCACCTTTTACTTGAACTGGTGTTTATTTTGGTTTTGACTTCTTTCCCAGCAAAAAAAAAAAATATGTTTGTGTGTGTATTTTTTTGCTAAACTGTATCTGTATGCTATTGTATATATCAAAAAACAAAATACTCTTCGTCACTGTGTTTACTACAGAGCAGCTAATAATATTTATAACAAAATAAGTTAAATGTGGGGATGCAGGAGAGCTTCTTCTGTAAGGCAGTTACACAGGGGGTAATAGAGCAGAAATCTGCAGTGCTCCAACCACACAAATATCTTAACGGTGGAGTGGATTCCATTATATGTAATTCACTGGATGGACTTAGAATAATGGTAATTAAAAAAGAGCTGTCCGTTCGTAGAACCAGTAGAGTGACAAAGGGTAGGCCTTTGCCAAATGCCTAGGATCTCCACACCTCCCGTCAGAACCACATCGCGTCCTGTAGCAGAGCATCACTATTCCTCTCAGTTGCACAAGCCCAGCTATGGACAGAGAGTATTTTATTGCTTCTACTATATTCTTGTCCCACCACATATCCGCTTGATCACATTCCGTCTCGCCCATTGTCTTGTTTCATCCTTAAAGCACATCTTCAACTGTGCTCTTTCATCTGGTGTTGTCCCTGCTCCTCTTAAGCGTGCTACTATTGTACCCAGCCTATAAAAAAGCCAAGTCTTGACCCAACTCCCCTTCCAACTATTGTCCCATATCCCTGCTCCCTTTTTCCTACAAGGTTCTGGAAAAACTTGTCTTTACAAGTCTGACTTGCTTTCTCAATTCTAACTCTCTCCTCGACCCTCTTCAGTCTGGATTCCACCCCAGAGACCGCTCTGATAAGTTACAAATGATCTAATTGCGGCCAAAGGCCACTACTCCATACTAATTTATCTTGATCTGTCTACTGCCTTTGACGCTGTTGATCATGACCTCCTTCTCCTGACTCTTCAATCTCTTGGTCTCTGTGACACAGCCCTCTCATGGATCTCCTCCTATCTCTCCCAACGTTTATTCAGTGTCTCCTTTTCCAACAACACCTCCTCCACCTCATCCTGTCTGTCGTGGTCCCTCAAGGTTTGGTTCTTGGTCGCCTTTTGTTCTCTCTCTATACTACCTCTCTTGTCAAACTCATAAATTTGTTTGGCTTCCACTACCACCTGTACGCTGATGACACCCAGATATCTCTCTCCTCCCCTGACCTCACCCCTGCTGTCCTACATGTCACCAACTGCTTTTCTTCCATCTCTGACTGGATGTCCTCCCGCTTTCTGAAACTCAATCTCTCTAAAACGGAGCGATTCTAGCCCCTCCTATATCTCTTCACTGATCCATAAGTATACCCCTTCTCAGTCTCTGCGTCTCTGTCCATGACTTCTCCTGTCCACTACTCGCACCTGTACAGCCAACCCACGCTTGCAGGACTTTTCATAGGCTGCTTCCCTCATTTTGGAATAGCCTGCCTACCACCATCAGACTTTCCCCTAGTCTTCAATCATTTAAAAAGTGCTTTAAACACATCACTTCAGGAAAGCTTATGGCCTCCCAGGGTAACCCTCTACCTCACATACCTGTCCCTTGCTCTTTCCTAAAGTGCAGCACTCTACTCTATCCTCCTGCCTCACTCCCACCTTGCTTGAATGCTATCTCCTGTCCTAAAGTGTTTTATACCCCACCTCCTCTTGACTATAAAGTCGTTTGAGCAGAGCCCTCTTCAGCATATTGTTCCTGTAATCTTTTTGTAATTGTCTCATTTATTGTTAAATCTCCCCCTTCTATAATATTGTAAAGCGGTACCGAATTTGTTGGCGCTATATAAATGCTGATAATATTAAATAAAAATTTCCAGGCATCACCTTAGATACTTCAAGATGTGTGACGCCTAGATAGAAGACCCGGAGAAACCGTCAATCTGTCAAAAATATTAAATTAGGCCAGTCCGAGGGTCAAAATAATGGTCCTGGGGAATCAGAGAGAACTGATTAGCAGATCCCTTGGGTTTTAGCCAAGAGATCCAAAACATGACAGAGCCACTTTAGTTTTGATGTGAAAATGTATTCTATTGATTTGTTTTGTAATGTGTTCTTTCTCCACACACTGTCTCTCTCTTGCCTTTGTTTTTCTCCCATTAGCAGTTGCATGATGATGATGATGTTAGATGTGCTTTTCCTGGTTCATCAGCTGCTTGTCTGCGATTTGTGTTACCCAGATTGTAGTGTTTTGAAGTGTTTTCTATTTTTAAGACATCCTGTGGTGTTTTGGACTGCCAGGCTCCAAGGTTTTTTTTTTTTTTATATATTTTTGTTTAATACAGGAAGGCAGATAGCGTTCTATTTTTTCCTTTGCAGGCGGTGGCTGCTGCTTGTCGGATACCACACACCTTATTTACAGCCGTGGGCCACTCTATCTTAATCTCGGGAGTTTTAATCTTAGGCAAGGAATGAATACGGTTTGTAAATAGGGATTATGATTGGGTGCCTTTGTTCTTATGGCTTTCACTATATATATATATATATATATATATATATATATATATATATATATATATATATATATATATCTTTCACACTGACAACGTGTTCTGAATGAGGTGATATTACAAATGGCCGTTTTATATCTCATATATATTTTTTTAACCCCTCTGTCAGTTTCTCTGATTTGAACTTCCTGGCATTTCTCAGCACTGGCAGTGAAATTTACCTAGTGATTTAACTCTGTAATGCACAGTGACATCATATATATCATAATATAAAAGGAGTATGTCTGTCTAACCTCGAGTAAGGGGGAACCAATGCTTTTTACACTTACATTTCTGGGAATTTTGCACACCTTAAGACCATTAAAAGATTTGCTAATGCAAAGCTGCTTTTGATTGTAACCTGACTGCTGATAAGTGGACACCGAGGCCTATTTGACTCACTCAGCTACAATTGGCCTGTAGGTGCACATTAGTAGTTACAGGATGTCCTGCACAGCTGCCTTGTTAACCCATTAAGGACCAAACTTCTGGAATAAAAGGGAATCATGAGATGTCTCACGTCATGTGTCCTTAAGGGGTTAACTGATAGGTTAAAGGAATACTATAGTGCCAGGAACACAAAGCTGAATTCTTGGCACTATCCTATCACTCCTCGAGCCCCCCCCACGCCCAGTGAATAAAGGGTTAAAAACCCTTTATTTACTTACCTTATCCCAGCGCCGATGTCCCTCAGCGCTTGGTCAATGCTCTGCATTCTCCGATGTCCTGCGGGTGCTAATGCACATGCGCAGCAAATGCCGTGCGCACACTAGACCTCCCAATAGAAAAGCATTGTATCAATGCTTTCCTATGGGGAAAAAATCTGATGCTGGATGTCCTCATGTAGAGTGCAAGGACGTTCAGCGTCCGTTACCGGACCAAAGGTTCATTACTATGCAGGAAGTGCCTCCAGTAACTGTCTGGGAGACAGCAACTGTTGACAGACCTATGTGCTGCAATGTAAACATTGCAGTTTATCTGGAATTGCAATGTTTACATTGCAGCACTAAGTGCAAAAGGGACAATGCACCTACACTACTTCAATGAGCTGAAGTGACCTGGGTGCCTATAGTGTGATAATGAAACATTATAGAGTCAGGAACACAAACATGTATTTCTGACCCTAAAGTGTTAAAAACACTGCCTAGCCCCCCCTAAATATAGTAAAATCTATAGTTGTTCTTTTGACTATAGTGTTCCTTTTTAACATTCAACTTTAAACTGCATGTTACATAATGTAATAATGGTTGGAAATATCTTTTGGAGTTACATGCCTGGCCAATGGCACAGCCAGACCCCCCATGCTGCCACGTGGGTGATATGTCTGGGAATGCATTTGGATGGTACTTCGGAAGTAAATGTACTTGTACTATGTTGTGAGATAAGTGCGCATTGTAATACATCTGAAGCGATCCTCACCCCAGTAAATGCTTCAAAAACTCTTACTGGGTTCGCAGCTGTTGTAATAGTGAGTCTCCCCTTATGTATGTAAGATTTTTGAAGAAAGTGGAAAAAACGTTTATAGTTAAACATGTTAAGATTACCAGCTTTACGGGCGGTGTACCACCTGTCCCACTGTAGCGCACAGTGTGTGTGTGTGAGCAGTCATGCTAGCTGTTCTTTTTACCACCTGCACACAGAATGGTTTAAGTTTTGCTGCCCTCTTCTGTTGACTTGTTTGAACTTCAGCAGCTGAACTTCTGGGGTTTAATACTGGCTAATTCTTTCAAACCTAGTAGCCAAGTTGTCCTGATGGCATGTTCATAATCTCGTGTGTGTGTATATAGTGCACTATGATTGTACCTCATCCCTGGCAGTCTCAAGTCTCCACTAAACGTTTAATGCTCCGACCCATGTCAGCATTTTATTAACCCATACACTATTCACAAGCTTTTTTTCAGATCATGACAATGACTCTTCTTTTTAATGGCTCTGCCTCTGATCTGCAGAAGGTGATTCCTTCATTTATCTGGTCCAGTTATGGACAGTTATTCCATATTAAAGTGTGTAAAGGGCGTGTGTCGATAACCTCACTGGGGGCTGAAACCGTTATAAAGCTTTGAGAGATATTAATGTAGAGCAGGTGGCGTGTATTGTTTTGTCCTCTACCTGTTCTATTGCAGCGATAGACATTTCAAGCTCTGGAATGTTGAAACGAAGTCATGAACGGTTACTGTTCGATGTGAGCAGTACTGCCTGTACGTTCTGTGTTGGAAGGCATTGCTGCCCTCTAGTGAAAATACTTTCATTGCTAGAACTGTGCAAACTGTATTGGATATAGCTTTTATGTGGAGTAGCACAGGCACAAATTAAAGAGGAACTGCATGTAATTGAAATGAAAAGTAAATTATAAAAAAAGTTATAAAAAAAACAAATTGCATAATGAATAGATATCTGTTGGCTGTTTATTTGTGCATTTTTTTTTTAACATAAATACTAAAGCTGATTTGAAACAAGGGTAACGGTGATGCAGCATTAAACTATCAAACTGCATAAACATTGCATATTTCATCATTTTAGTCTTGAGTGGCTATAACTACACACTTCCCAAAGTAGAATATTTATTCTTTCAGTTTGCACAGGGGTTTTTCTTTTTTTCTTTTTCACACTGGCAGATCTGGTCAGACATTTTTTATTTATCACTGAAGTGGCCATGGTGGTTTTCTGAAAAGGCAGTGTTTACATTGAGAAGCCTGCAGGACAGCAGAACCAGTACATTAAGCTGTAGTGGTTATGGTAAATATAGTGCTCCTTTAAGAATTGTATTGTTATTGTTGAAAATAAAGCTTTGTTAGTTCTAAAGAAATCTTGGCTCTACTTTTTTTTTTTTTTTTGGGCAGCAAATGTGTTAAGCCCTGCTTAATGGTTTTAAAAAAAAGTTACCACACCATTTAGCAAGCGGTAAATGAAACGGCTCACAATTTCTTTTGTATTAGAAAAAACATACAAAACAATGAGGTTAATTATGTTTGATCTGCATTGACCTATTTGTCTATAAATATATGCTATAGGATGTTGTGACATAATTTCTGATTGAAGCGATGAAAGACAACCCATGGTAGGTTATTCCAGCAGGGTATTCAGCTTGTATCTGCAGAGCATGCTTTATCTATATTGGTTAGTTCTCAGAACAGTTCGCCTTGGCACCTTAGGAAATCTCCCTGCTGACTGTAATGTAGGCATCAGTTTTCATTATTCCTTTCTCTCTTCCTATGACTGATTTGGGCCAGCTGATCCTCGAATGCATGGGTGATGAGGTACTCTTCAGAATAGTTAAAGGGACACTATAGTCACCAGAACAACTACAGCTTATTGAATTTATTCTGGTGAGTAGAATCATTGCCTTCAGGCTTTTTGCTGCAAACACGGTCTTTTCAGAGAAAATGCAGTCTTTACATTACATCCTAGTGATAACTTCACTGGCCACTCCTCAGATGGCTGCTAGAGATCCTAAAATGCATCCAAACATTCAGTATCTCCTCCCTCTGCATGCAGACACTGAACTTTCCTCATAGAGATTCATTGATTCAATTCAACTCTATGAGGAGATGCTGATTGGCCAGGGCTGTGTTTGAATCATGCTGGCTCTGCCCCTGATCTGCCTCCTTGTCAGTCTCAGCCAATCCTATGGGGAAGCATTGTGATTGGATCAGGCCACCACTTTTGATGATGTAAGCAGGCAGTGGGCAGGTCAGAAGAAAACTGGGACAAAGCCTGCACTTTCAGGCTTGAATACAAGTAAGATTTTACTATATTTAGGGAGGCATGAGGGGGCCAGGGGGGCTGGATGACCACTAACCAGGTTTTTCATAGTTATTTGCCACTGCAAGGCTGGAGGGTCCATCACACATTTACTAGGGGATTAATTTCTACTCACCAGTGACTATGGGCAAATGGATAAATTTAGACCTTATCTATAAGCTAGTGTAGTTGCCTGTTAATGTATGGCTTGAAGCGGCTTGTCAACCCTACTGAAAAATAATAAAACAAATTAGCATTTCATGGAGATAAAATATTTAAGAAATGCTCATAAAGACTGCTTTGGACTACTTTGTCTTATGGTAAGTCCTCAACTTTTCTAATCTTGAGAAAAAGCAGAGCTACCACCATCAAGTGTTGTCATCTTCCATAAGTAACAAGACCGTATTCTACTAATAACGAGATGATATCTGTAGAGGCTTTCATGGGATCCTCCATAAATGTCAGTGTTGTACTGTCACGCGTATACAGCATTAACATGGATCCCTGGCAGATGACCTGGGACAGCATCAGGTAAATATAAGTCACCTCTACTGCATCCCCGGGTCACCACACACAAAGTGGTGATGTCACCATGAAGTGTCTCTGCAAAGTATGCAAAGATCCCCAAAGGTGACAGAGGCACTGTAAATGTGACACGTGCCTTTTGTGTCTATCCAAATTACTGTAATGGTACAGTGCCAGGTGTGGCATGCTTCTTTGCAGCATCACGCTAGTGTTGACGTCCCAGCTATTGAAGGTAGTTAAAAACTATCCATGTTTCATTATTAAATTCTCTATCTGGTGTTTTTTCAGTGCTGCTATCAGTTGGTCTTGACTATCTAGTTTTAATGAGTCAACTCTCACACATATACTCACACACCAGACATTCTAAATCTAACTCGATGGGTTCTACTTATAGATTTTTGCCTGTTAAATTAGTTTGAGCACGGCGACTGCAAGGTACTCATGAACTGCTTATCCATATATCTGGCTACCTCAAATCCTCAGAGACTGTAAACTCATTTGAGCAGGACCTTCTTCACCCCTAAATATTCCCTTTCTATAATTGTAAAGCACAGTGGAATATGTTGGGGCTAAAAAAGTGCTAATAATGACAATATCCAGGGCTTAACATGTCTGCTTGCCATTGGAAGAACCAGATCGGAGGGTTAAGTTATCACTTCTGAGTTCTTTGTAAAGTTGGAATTCTCGTGAAAATGTATTGAGATCATACTGAAAGTCCAATTCAATTATATGACATTCATAAATGCTAGGGTTTACGTAGCACTGTTTATTCATGATTATGGCAAAAGAGAGAGCTTTAATGAATGTCTACTTCCTGTCCCTGGACATTTCCGGTGTGTCTTCACTTGAAAGAGGCATCTTCTCATATGATATGCAATATATTCTAATGCCATCTCACTGTTTTAGCAAGATCTGCGAATGACCCAGTGGTCTCACAGGATTTACACCAACCCCCTTTTATAATGTGGCACAGGAACTAGGGGCTAGTATTGTTATCTATCAGGGACTAAAAGGGGAAAATGGCACCATTGAAGAGCGAACTAGTAACCCTGTCTTCACTATTTCGTCATCATGCAACAGCGAACAAACTATGTGAAAAGCGTTAAAGTAATTATGTAAACAAAAGTAGGTATAGGAAGCTGTCAAAAAAGGAGTGGAAGCATAGTGATTATCACTACCTAAAGGCTGTAGATTAAAGAGAAAAATAAAAAAAATACAAATAAAGTGAAAGGAAGAATATAATAGTAATTTTAACTTGGCGACTTTTTTTGTTTTAATAATTGAACACACCAAGCACCATAATCACAAAACAACACACAGATTCCAACCCATGTATATGCCCACAGTATACACATACTTGGATGGCTTAATGGAGATTTGCATTGTGCAGTAAAAGAAGTTTAAACATTAGATCTCTTTTTACAGGAAGTGTTTAAAGAGACTGTGTGAGTCTCAGCCAGGGGAGGTGTGACTAGTGCTGTGTAAACAAAGTGATTAAATGGCAGAGAACTGAGCCATGAGACTGCAGGAGCATGATCTATACAACAAAACCACTCAAGCTAAATTTATTTTGTTGATCATAGTGTCCCTTTAACTAAGATGAAAACTTTGTCACTTGCTGGCATTGTATAAAATACTCCACTAACATAAGACGGCTTTACATATAAAAGGCCTGTGTGTAGCTTTCAGCCTGACCTAGGCAGGAGCAGAGGAACACATTGAACTGATAAAGGAAGGACCACATGGCTTGTGTTTGACGAGCTTGCTCAACAGTGATGGTTTTGCTAAATCCTATAATTTCCATGCAGGAAATCCTTGGCCCTTTTAAGAACAGTAATGTCAAAAGAATATTTAATAGCTGTCATATTAGTACATCATCTGCTCAGCATCAGTTCACATCTACAAACTAATTTCCACTGGCTATTATTACACTTTTTAACAATTAAGGACACCCCTGCCGTGGAATAGCACACTGTGTTAACAAAGTGACAGTATGGTGGAAAACGAGTGTGGGAGAGGGGTGAACGGAGTACATTGCAAACGCTGCGGCACAGATTAGAACCAGTTGTATGCTCCGAGCACAGATAATCAAACCGTCAAGTTCACTTCTTTTATATTAATTGATTCCATCGATGTGGAGTAGCAAACTGAAGTGACCTCTCTTTCTCTCCCTCTGGCATGTCGTCTCCAGCAGCTTACTCTTGGCAGGGGGAGCTCTCGCTTCACGCAGAACTCCTTGGCTCAGATTTTGTTCTTGTCTAAAAGTCTGTCCTTTTGCTGAACCCTTCTTAAAGGGACACAACAGGCTGGTACTTGCCCACTCTTTTTAATGGATCTTACAGATAGTGTATTAAAAATGAATTATGCAAATAAAAAATAGATTTTTAACTTCCTTTGCAGGAAGTACTAGGCTGTACAGCCTCTAAAGTGAGCTCTTGCCATACCAGAAAGTGACCCGTCCAGTACCGATTCATCCATAGTGATCTATGGGTGTCTGAAGTGACCAAGGCACGGCCAGGCATTACAGTTTGATAATACAGCTACATGGATAGAATTTGTTTTTGTTTCTTTAAAGAATACAGCGGTTTTGTGTGTGTGTGTCTCTAGTGTTTTTTGTGCATTTTTTTTTTTTTTCATACAGATTTTTTAAATGCATTTTTATGCTCACTGACATGGCTAGTGGTGAAATCCCACTTACACATGCAGATATTTTTGATGTATAATAAAACCTCATTCGGTGTCCCAGGCTGAGGTGTCACAGAACCCTTCCCAGACTGCTTGAAAATGAGTTGACAATAATTGGGGGCTGTGCCCGTATCCTTGTAGCGTTATTAATGCTACATATGATGTAATGGATGTGGAGTTTAGCATATCTCTTTAATAACCTTAACAGGTGAGTGTCAAGAACATCTTCAGCATTAGCTTGAAAGTGTTAAACATATATGTAGTTTGATTGCTTTTTGCAAGTGAGTGATAATTGTCAGTAATATTTGTTCACCAGCAGGAAAATAGTTAAAAACCCTTGGCTGGGCGAGAGTTAAGTGATGTGACTGGCTAGCATTTTATATCCAGCTACCACAGTAAAAACAAAAACTCGTTGAGGTCAATATGAGGTTAACCTAGCGGTTCACAAACTGTGTGCCAGACGCCGCGACGGACACACAGGAACGTAGCAAAATGTTTCCCCCTTTTCTATGATCGTTACTATTTTGACTGGGAATCATTTCTGCTCAACAGGGGCCAGGTTGGGTACTGCAGCCCTTTAAGACCGTGACCGGGTCCCTGAAATATCGGCAATGCAGGCAGGAATCCAGGCAGATCTAAGTGGGGGACTGCTCAGTGCTGCGGCCCATTGGCAGCGTAACCGGGCCACTTTAATATTTGCAGACAATGCTGGGAGGAAGTCCCTTCTTCACAGGCTACTGATTGCAAGGGATGGGCACACGGAGGCACAGAGAGTATGCCAGTGTGTATCTGTGAGTGTGTCTGTGTTTTAGTGCAGCGTTTCCCAATTTGTGTTCCGCATGAAAAAAATTGGGGTTCCGCTGCATTACGCCACATCCAAGATGGCCACCACTACCTGCTGTTCCTGGAAGGTCGCACTGCCGTCTGCACGCCTTGCCGTCAGAGCCTCCCTAGTGCCCGCCCCGCCATCAGCCACTTAGACTTAGCTCATCCGTGAGAGAGCACGCCCAGCCGTCAGCAAGCCATGCCGTCAGCCATTTTCTATCACTCGTGGTAGAGGAGTGATAGAGAGTAAAGCTGATCGTTAAACTCTGTTATTGTCATAGAAAGCTCTGTTAGGTAGGGACATAGAAATCTCTATTGGGTAGGGACATAGAAATCTCTATTGGGTAGGGACATAGAAATCTCTATTGGGTAGGGACATAGAAATCTCTATTGGGTAGGGACATAGAAATCTCTATTGGGTAGGGACATAGAAATCTCTATTGGGTAGGGACATAGAAATCTCTATTGGGTAGGGACATAGAAATCTCTATTGGGTAGGGCCATAGACTCTGTTAGGTAGGGACATAGAAATCTCTATGAGGTAGGGACATAGAAATCTCTATGAGGTAGGGACATAGAAATCTCTATGAGGTAGGGACATAGAAAGCTCTGTTAGGTAGGGAAATAGAAATCTGTTAGGTAGGGAAATGGAAGCTCTCTCAGGGGCATTGAAATTCTCTGCAAAGGACATTAACAGGCTCTGTAAGAGACATTAAAGGGACACTATAGTCACCAGAACAACTACATCTTATTGAATTTGTTCTGGTGAGTAGAATCATTACTTTCAGGTTTTTTCTGTAAACACTGTCTTTTTAGAGAAAATGCAGTGTTTACATTACAGCCTAGTGATAACTTCACTGGCCACTCTTTAGATGGCTGTTAGAGATCCTTCCTGGGTCATGGCTGCCTAAAATGCATCCAAACATTCAGTGTCTCCTCCCTCTGCATGCAGACACTGAACTTTCCTCATAGAGATTCATTGATTCAATTCATCTCTATGAGGAGATGCTGATTGGCCAGGGCTGTGTTTGAATCATGCTGGCTCTGCCCCTGACCTGCCTCTTTGTCAGTCTCAGCCAATCCCACGGGGAAGCACTGTGATTGGATCAGGCCACCACTTCTGATGTCAGCAGGCAGTGGGCAGGTCTAAAGGAAACTGTGGCAATGCAAGCAGCGCCAGACTTGAATACAAGTAAGATTTTACTATATTTAGGGAGGCATGAGGGGAACGGGGGCTAGATGGTGGTTTTAACTCTATAGGGTTAGGAATACAGGTTTGTGTTCCTGACCCTATAGTGCTCATTTAAAAGGCTATGTCAGGGGCATTGCAATTCTCTATTAGGGACACTAAAGGCTCTGTAAGGGACATTAAAAGATTCTGTCAGGGGCATTGAAAGGCTCTGTGAGGGGCAAAAAACTGTTAACTGTATTTTTCAAAGTGTTCAAATCTTTTTGTTCCAAGTCTAACTCAAAATCCTGCTTAAGTTCAGTTCTTTCTAAGAGCGTTATCAAAATCAGCATCCTTTGTGTTTTGTTTATTTTTTTCCAATAAACAACCATGAATTTGGAAAGCTGGTTAAAGCAGGGAATTCTTCAGAGAAAAAATATTACTACTTCTACCTGTTCAGCACTTATAGAAACTGAGAAAGAACTTACAACTATTTAGGCACGTTTTCTGGATTTTTAGTTGTATCTACTGTTTCTCAAATAGCAGAGACAAGTGACAAGTCAAAAAAAAAAAAAAAACGCACACAATGCTAGCCAATCTTCTACTCAAACAAATAGAAAATATGATGATAGCTACTTGTCATTTGGATTCACAAGTGCCAGAAATTAAGATTGTCCTAAAGCACAATGTGTACTTTGCAATAAAATATTGCCAGACAGTTCATTAGCACCTGCTAAATTACGTCATCATTTTCAGCAAAACCACACAGAGTATAAAGATAGACATTGCGTTTTTTAAGCGAAAGCTAAAGGAGTATCAGAAGAGTAAACAATCTATGAACAAAAAATTTCAACATGCTAATGAAAAAGCCACAGAGGTTTCTTATAGAGTGACTTATCGCATAGCACTTGCAGGAGAAGCACACACAATTGGGGAATCCCTAATAAAGCCATGTGCAAAAGAAATAGTGTCATGTATTTTAGGTGAGAAGTGGAGTAAACAAATTGAAGCTGTGCCACTTTCCAGCAACACTGTTTTGCGCCGTATTCCTGATCTTGCTGATGACATCCATACTGAACTAATTTCTCGACTGCATCAATGTGATGGGTACTCACTGCAATGAGACAAGTCCACAGATGTTGCAGGACTTTCAAATTTGTTGTTTTTTTAGATATAATTTTGACAAACAGATTGAAGATGACTTCTGTGTGAAACTTTGAAAACTCATACCACTGGTGAGAACATCTTTAACTGTATGTAGAAATTCATGAACACACACAGTATAAATTGGGACAAATGTGTAGATGTATGCAACGATGGTGCCAAAGCAATGGTTGGGAAAGTGGTCGGCTCTGTGACACGAATAAGAAATGTAGCAAAAAACAGCACCAGTTCTCACCGTGCTCTTCACACACGTGAACTGGTAGCTAAAAATATTTCAATCTCATTTAAAACTGTGCTAGACGAATCAATCCAGATTATTAATTTTATAAAAAGTCGACCATTACAGTCAAGACTATTTAAAATTATATGTGAAGATATGGGTAGTCACCACTCTGCTCTGCTTTTGCATTCAGACGTCCGTTGGCTATCACGAGGTAAAGTCCTTGTTAGAATGTTTGAATTGTGTCAAGAGTTTTTTGCATATTGCCAGGATCATAAATTTGGATTATCTGATCGATTAACAAACACTCTGTGGTTATCCAAAGTAGCATATCTTGTTTCACAAAATTAAATGACGTATGTTTATAACTACAAGGAAAATACACTAATATCTTTAATGCAAGAGATAAAATATTTTCACTGTCTCGTAAGCTGCAGTTTTGGACCTCATCTGTAGAGCAAAATAATTTGAACTCTTTGCCAAAACTTAAGGATTTTCTTGAAGAATCAGAAATTGAACTTGAAGATGAAATTCGCAATGAAATTGTAGATCATCTTCGCCATTTAATCACATCTATTAATCAGTAATTTCCATTCTTGAATGAAAACCATAATGACTGGGTTCGAAATCCATTTATAAAAGACAAGCCAGACAATTTTTCTGATGTAGATTTTGAGTATCTGATCGATATAACTTCTGACAGTCAACTAAGCCAAAAATTTAAAGAAGTTTCTCTTATTGCTTTTTGGGGTGATTTATGTGAAGAATAACGAGAATTGGCCAAGCGGGCAATCAAAGTTCTGTTGCCATTCGCCAGCACCTACTTATGTGAAACTGGATTCTGCAACAAAAACAAAGTATCGAAATCGACTTGACACAACTGCAGACATGCAAATACAATTGTCAACAATTAAAACCAGCTATAAAAAGAATTTGCCAGCAAAAGAGAACATTACACTCTGCTCATTGAAAGTTTGGCGCTACGCTACTCTATGGCACACATTTTTGTGTTGGGGCTCCAAAGTTTTGCTACACCATGTCAAAGGGTTCCAAGAGAAAAATTCATTGGGAAACCCTGTTCTAGTGTATGTATGACTGTGTGTGTGTATCTGTGTGTGTGCCAGTTTTTGAATGTGTAGGTATGTGTATGTGTGTGTGTGTGTGTATCTGTGAGTGTCCGTGTGTATTTATAAGTATGTGTGTAGGTATGTTTGTATGCGTGCCAGTGTGTAAATGTACCTTTGTAGGTATATGTTTGTACATGTATGTATGTGTGTGTGTGTGTAGGTATATGTTTGTCTATAAGCATATATCCCAGCATTCAAACATCAAAACTACATACAAGTATACTCCTATCAAATGCAAACAACAACAAACCCCTTCACTCAAATACAACATACAAATGTACAGTCGCATTTAAAAGTGAACAATACATTTAAACACACCCCTGCAATCATACGCAAATTATAAATACAAACATCCCCTGTATTAAAACACTAAAATTATATTCAATCAAACACCAACACTCTGCATTATACTATAGCGCCAGTATATGCCACAGTGCTTTACAAATATACAACCTAGAATTTCTTTTTTACTTGGGGTGCCTTGGGAAAATATTGAAGGTTTGGGAACGACTGGGTTAAACAGTTTTGCCCTATCCACCATTATGCCCTATCCACCTTCCAGTAGGTGAATTTATATCTACTAAGTGCTGCCCAGTCACTAGAGAGGCCCTATGGGGCTAGTAACCTAACTGGGTGTGAATCTGACCACCATGGGTGGTTACTGGGGGCTATAACATTTTATTGGCGAGACACTAAAATGTTCCTCCTGATTTCCACCCAAAGTCGACAGGTGAGGGCAATCAATATAAAAGTGTTCCGCACCTATGAGGGTGAGGGATCTTAAAGGGACTCTATAATCACTAGATCAACTACAGCTTAATGTACTTGTTCTGGTGAATATAATCATTCCCTGCAGGCATTTTCATGTAAACACTGCCTTTTCTGAGAAAAACCAGTGTTTACATTGCCCCCTAGGGACACCTCCAGTGGTCCTCCTCAGATGGCCATTGGAGGTGCTTCCTGGGGTAGTGCTGCACCACAACAACTTAATTTAGATTATTGTTATGGTGCCTAAGTTGTTCTTTTAAGTTCTACATGTTTAATTCTATTAATAGCAATGTCACAGATATGAATTGGAATACCATTCCTCCCAAGAAGGTGGGTCCCATCATCTCCACATTAAGAATCTGACAGCATCTTATATTCTACATTAGATTGTAAGGCAGTACAGTAAAGTATAGTTGGTTAATTTTTGCAACATAAGTGAACAAGTAAGTTCCTAATCCCTTAACAGTGTATTTTTGACCAATATTGTTTTGCATTCTTTTTTAAACTGGATGCAAGGCTTTAGATGGAGTGGGACCACCAGAAGTAGGATATTAATTGGTGAAGACATATGAAATGAATCTTCTGTTCAAGCTGTATACATGCGACGGAAACATGGGCGTTGGACTTGGCCCTTTCCAGTATCCCATTCAGCAAGCCTCTTTGATGCCTATTAATAAGTGTCAGGTCTGTTACAGGCGTTGTATGGCATGCTGCTTGCGAAACCAATTTTTAAAGAGACCCATGCGCGTCACAGATGGGTTCTAGCAAAAGCAGGAATTTGGTGCAGCACCTTCAAATAAGACAAAACTGATGTCTCCTTTTAAGCTGGAAATCTGCTAAGAATTTATTTTGTATAACAAGAACTATTCGTGGCCAGGAATGCTACTGGTTTGTATAAAAACAAACATTTTTTACGCAAACAAATTTTAATGTTCTTTTTAATCTTTATTTAGACTTCATATTGAAGCCACTTGTCTTTTTGTTGCTGGTCTTATGGCTTTAAACCGTTGAGATCATGCAGCAGTCTATCTGGTTCAGTGTAAATCTTTAATCTGATATTTCCAAAGATTCAAAAGACTTGGAATAAACCTTTTGTAAAATGTACCATGACCCACCTGCATTTTGATGTCCTGTCTTTCAGGAATTTTTGACTATGTACCGTATATATTAGAGTATAAGTCGACCCGAATATAAGTCGAGACCCCTAATTTTACCCCCCCAAAATGGGAAAACTTATTGACTCGATTATAAGACTAGGGTGGGAAATGCAGCAGCTACTGGTAAATTTCTAAATAAAATTAGATCCCCCAAAAATTACATTAATTGAATATTTATTTTGTGTATATAATGAATGCAGTGTGTGTGTGTGTGTGTGAGTGAATGAATGAATGCAGTGTGTGTGTGTGTGTGAATGAATGCAGTGTGTGTGTGTGTGTGAATGAATGCAGTGTGTGTGTGTGTGTGAATGAATGCAGTGTGTGTGTGTGTGAATGAATGCAGTGTGTGTGTGTGTGAATGAATGAAGTGTGTGTGTGTGTGTGAATGAATGCAGTGTGTGTGTGTGAATGAATGCAGTGTGTGTGTGTGTGAATGAATGCAGTGTGTGTATGTGACGCAGAGTGTGTAACCTTGGTAGGGGGCGTGCATTTTTATTTTTTTTAATTATTATTTTAATATTACATTTTGGTTTTTTTTTAATATTATTAATATTTTTATTTTATTTTAATATTATTAAATTTTTTATTTTATTATATTATTATTTACATTTTTATTTATATTTTTTTTTGTCCCCCTCCCTGCTTGTTAGCTGGACAGGGAGGGTGGGCTCTCATTACCTGGTGGTCCAGTGCCATGGGCTGTGCAGGAGGGGGGCTGGCAGCAAGCTGTAACTTACCTTTCCTGCAGCTCCTGCCAGCTCCCTTCTCCTGTGTTCTGGTCAGCTCCCACTGTAAGTCTCGCAGTCTCTGAGTCCACTTACAGTGGAGCTGACCGGAACGCAGGAGAAGGGAGCTGACAGGAGCTGCAGGAAAGGTAAGTTACAGCTTGCTGCCAGCCCCCAACAGGACCGCCGGGCTTGTAATGAGCCTGGCCGTCCTGGTCTGTATTATGGCAATGTAAGTTGCCATAATACAGACACTGACTCGAGTATAAGACGAGTGGGGGTTTTTCAGCACAAAAAATGTGCTGAAAAACTCGACTTATACTGGAGTATATACGAAAATTATTAGATTAAAAAAAAAAAATTTAATTTTTTATTTTTGAGGTGAAAAGAAAAAACATACACACGTATGCATACATGACTACAAAGATACAGCACAGTTTTTTTTATGTTTTTTTATATCATGCAAAAAAGGCCCATGTAAGAGTTAGAATAAATAATAACAGGCTAGGAACGTTAGGTGAGTAAGATATAAAATAAGCATAGCCAATGGAAACACAGCAAAGCATACCGGGAGTTTGGGTTATAATTGCACAATGGGCAACCCTTTATTAGCAATAGACTATCACCCTTTTCGGAGCCAGCAACAGGACTTCCAACCATCCACCACATGGTTTGCCGCTCTACCATAAATCAGCCTTGTGAAATCAGTGCCCGCTCGCCAAGCTAGAAAAGGTAGCACTTACCACATCCACTGTCAAGACCTCAGAGTGATGCTTCTCTGTTGCCCCAGACTGGAGATCACTGGAGCTCGAAGGTATGGAAATGCAGGTGGACCAGGAGATGGTCGCAATTCAGGCCCCTGCGCCTCCGTCGCGTCAGAGTAACGTAGGATCTTTTTCCCCTCTGTGAGTAGCAGCTGAGAAAGGCTGTAAATATCTGCTCTAGTCTGCTGAGCATGTCGCTAGGGTAAGCAGAGGGGACAAAGTAGGCCATAGACGTCTCCATCTTGTGCGCTACGGGGCTTTCAACTCTTAGTGGTGCATGTGCCCGTGGGTGTAGGAGAGCTCCTGGGACCCAAAGGAGGGGGTGAAGGGGGAGACCGAGAGCAGCAGAAGTAATCACCCAACTATGCTGGGAACAGGCGAGCATCCGTCATTCCCGTGCCAAGTCAGCCAGTAGTAGTATGCCACCAGCATTGCAGTGCTGTGAGAAGGTAAGATAAGGCTGCAGGAGTGGTACTGTGTTCACAAGAGATTCCCAAAACAGGGATGCCTGGAGAAACTGTATGAAATCGTGTATATTCAGTATAATTTTGAAAAAAACAGGTCAATTCAGAGGAGCTGCAGCCCTGTGCTTCCTCATAGCATTGTAGCCAAAGCCTGCCTCTCTCGTTTTACTTTTGTACTCTTAATGTGCTAAAGCAGTGAGCAGTTCTGGGTGGTTCCTGTCATTTAAGACCTTGACAAAAGTATTCTATCAGGGAATGTTAATATATATAATAGGAGAGCCTCTAGAACTCTTATATTGGCTAGTATGACTTTGTTTAGAAGTCTGGGCAGTATAGTGGTCAGTAATATCAACTGAAGATCTATTGCGTTCTGGCAGCTGTTAAATCTGTGCACGCCCAGTGTTGGCATGATTCCCCCATTCGTGCCACACCGTAAGCCCCTGTTAGTCCCAGACTCTGTGAACTCTCTTTCCTGCTAAATATGGTAGTGACATCCTAGGGGTTCAGACTGCAGGGAGTACAGGGTTTTTTGTTTTTTTTTAATTATTTATTATTTTTAAGCAGAGGAGCCAGTAAGGGTTACAACAATCAAAAATCTTTGTTTTATGAAAAAACTTTTTTTTTTAGTTAAAGTTCCCGTTTAGTGGTTTGAAATTTTACTTTCTCAATTTCTGACATAAGGTCACAGCCAACTATTCCTGTCCAAAGCCCTTCATTCCTGTTTGGATCTTCTTCAGTGAAATATAGTTAAACCCTTTATAAATATTATTTGTCCTTTATTTGAGCTCCTTACGATTCTACCTTGCTAATGTCACAATATATTCTTTTGAGTTTTTTAACAATGGTTGGAGAATTAAGCTGTCGTTAGTGCAGCTGTTATGAACTTGTTATATAATGTACGTTCTGAAGGTGTTTCGGGAGTACAGGACTGGGAGTAGGTTCAGGTGGTGATGAAGATGAAGGGTGAACGTGGTTACTGACAGAGTGGAGAGGAGGTTGATCATAGTTCAAGCATGAGTTAGGCGCATGTGAATCGTCCAGATGCTGAACATATCTGATGTAGCAATCTGCAAGGTGAAGTCAATGGATTGCACAGGTGTTTGTGGTTTTGGCTGGAGTTGAAGAAGTTAGATCCAAGGTTATCAGATAATAATCTAAAGATTCACAGAACCAATATGTTGGTTACATGTCAATAGAGAGGCTTGATTGTCCAATTAAATGCTTTTTCTAGAGAAGCATTGAGGACATAAGGCACATGCAAAAAATATATACACATACTTTTTATTCCTTAAAATTACCAAAACAGCTTGGACATCATCTTCAGGTTTCCCTGTTGTCATGTAGCAGGGCAAACGTTCCCTTGAAGGGTGGATTAATTATGTTTGCACTTAAAGGTGTGTGCTGATAAATCTACATGTAGTTATTTTGCTGCTCCTACCTTTTTTATATAGAGTTTTTTTTTTTTACATTTGCACCACTTCACTCTGGGGAAACTAAAAAAGTTGAAAAAATATTTTTATTTATCGGTATGTATTCTATTTTTAAGGAACACTATAGAGTGCTAGCCTACCTGTTTAGATGTTCGAGCCCCACGGAAGTAAAAAAATAAAAGATTGTGCTTACATTTATATCCCTGGCACGCCAGTCTCACAATGGCAGCACTACCTTAGCTAGCGCTGAGATAATCGTTTCCTGATTGGGATGTTATTGTACGTTTGCCAAACGCAGTGCTGCGACAAATAACCGTTTCATCATAGAAATTAATTGAGTCAGTGCTTGTCTTTGGGGAGCGTTCATCACTGAACGTTGGTCCTGCAATCTTTTTTTCATGTACAGTCTCTTTTCACCACTACATTAAACTCACAATATAGCATTAATTAGAATAATGCAAACCTGTATTCCTAATGCTATAGTGCCCCTGTCCCTTGTCATATGTATATGTTCCCCCATTCCCCGGTTTGCAATAAAATAAAGCTTTTCATTCCTCCATGATTTTCCAAACCAATGTATTTAGTGATTTTCTCAGTTTCATTTTACTTGGTTAGCGCTGCGGAAGAGCCGCTCCGTGGATGTCGGGATATGCGCCACTAGTGACTTTAACCCTGCAGTGGTTTACATTTCTGGGTTGAAAGGACCAGGAGCATTGCTCGCAGACCCCTTTTTCGAGATTAAATGATCTGTTTGGCGCAGTGCAGCATTTTGCCCCTGTGGGAAAGCATTGACATTTTAACTGATTAACTCTCAGGATCTCATCCATGGAGGTGGGACCGGGGCAGCAACATCGGCTCAGTGTGGAGAAAATCTGTGTAAAATCACCTAAACAGCCCCTTCAGCACTCTAGTGTCGGACATACAGGGCACGTCCGATAACAAACGATCATTAACGACCGCTGACGTACCCTGTATGTCCGCGGCACATTTGAGCGCTGGAAGCAATCATGATTGCTTCCAGCCGCTCTAAGGGTATTGCAGCGATGCCTCTATGTCGAGGCATCCTGCAATACCCCACTCATTTCGGGTTGGTCCATGTGGCGCCCGGCAGTGAGGCAGAGCCATCAGGCATTTTTTTTTTTTTTACTCTCCCTCCATTCCCATTCACATACCTGATCGCCGCCGTTCCCCCGTCTGCGATCGATCGTCTTGTCCTTCTGGGAGGGGGGACTCAGACAACCCAGGCCAAAAGTCCAGGGAATTTAATTTGCTAGCACTATATTTAACCCTGTAACTTTCCAAGACACCCTAAAACCTGTACACGGGGCTACTGTTTACTCGGTAGGCTTCGCTAAATACAAATATTAGTGTTTCAAAACAGTAAAATGTATTACAATGATGATATTGTCAGTGAAAGTGATGTTGTTTGCATTTTTCACACACAAATGGCACTTTCACTGATATCATTGTTGTAATGCGTTTTACTGTTTTGAAACACTATTATTTGTGTTCTGCGAAGCCTCCTGAGAATAACAGTTTCCCCCATGCAGTGTTTTTGAAAGTTACTAGGTCAAATATAAGGTTTGATTCTCCGTTTTTTTCACATTGAAATTTGCCAGGTTGATTAAGTTGTCTTTGAGAGCGTGTGGTAGCCCAGGAATGAGAATTACCCCCATGATGGCATACCATTTGCAAAAGAAGACAACCCAAGGTATTGCAAATGGGGTATGTCCAGTCTTTTTTGGGTATTTCTAAACTCAGGACAAAATTTAGAAACTATTTAGCACGTGTGTTTTTGGCAGTTGTAGATGCATAGCAGATTTTGGGGGTCACATTTTTCAGCATATTTTATATTATTTTTATAGTAAATTATATGATATGATGAAAATAATGGTATCTTTAGAAAGACCATTTAATGGCGAGAAAACGGTATATAATATGTGTGGGTACAGTAAATAAGTAAGAGGAAAATTAGAGCTAAACACAAACACCACAGAAATGTAAAAACAGCCCTGGTTCCAAGCGGTAAGAAAAAGAAAGTGGTCTGGTCACTAAGCTGTAGTGGCTTTGGTGCTTAGAGTATCCCTTTTATTACGTTCAGTAAAGCATTGAAAATATGTGCTTTATATCATGGAGAATATCATGGAGAATGGTACACGCACAGTTTTGAAGCATTTACCAGAATTAAAACATAAAGTGTAATGTTGATCAGGGAACATATGTTGGGAAGGGGAACATATTGAATCCTTTTTTGATCTATTGTAAGAGGAATGGATAGTTTCTCTCTAGACAGTATTTTGTCAAATTATACTCTAGTCCAGTGCACACACGCTGTCATTTCCCGTACGAGCAAGCTATATGTATAAATATTTCTTTGTATAGATTTTGATTTTCATCTCAGCGGTCGGTTTAAAGGAGCACTCCAGCATTAGAACACCGTGTGCATGCTCAGTAGTTGATGTGCTGTCTGCAATGTTCCACTATGAGAAGCATTGCTTTCTACTTTGTGCTGGGTCACAAAACAATCATAGTGCCCTGCCTGGTTAATTGTCAGTCAAAAGGACGCGCAACCTTGTCAACCTTTTCTCTTGAAATCAACACTTACAAGTGACAAAGAAGGGACACTGTTAAACACAAAACACAAAAGCTCTGCAGCAATCTGAAATACATCCGTTTTCTTTTAGCCAGTCTGTCTTCTTAAAACAACAAATCACTCCATGCATAACCTCTTAGCACCATCGTCACTGCTTATGGTGCTTGGAGTGTTCATATAATGTACATATGTTACGCACAATGCTGCTACAGTTTTAAACATTTTTTGTTCTCTGTATCTAGCAGTTAAATTGCCATTCTGCATTGTGCGTAGACCATTTAAGCTCAGCATCCCTTTAATTGTTCCTGTTTGTTTTAGTGTGGCTCATTCCAACACAACTGTTTGTGTAACCTATTCCTGAGGAGAGTAAGTAGTGTTTTACTGTATAGATGATTCAAATAAACACTCAAAAGCATCATAACCACTATACCCCAGCATTGGCTCAATGTGTGGGCTCAGTGAAGACATTTTGACCTCTTCTGCAGGAAAAACCGGATGCGGTGCATTCACCCAGTGAGATCCAGGTACCATTATAAAATGATTTCATAGGTTACTCTGAAAAGACACCCATACACTCCTGAGATAACTGTTTCACTGATATTCCAACCCAGTCAAAAAGATGTACTGAGACAAAGAAGGCACTACTTTGTTTTGTTATTTGTCCTACGCCTGACACTTGTAGACCCTGGGCAGAGTTACCACTGTCTAGAAGTGTCAATCTCCCAGCTGTCACTGTTGACAATTGCAGAGACATTAGCTGTATATATGGAGGATCCTATGGTCTTCAATGCTTTACTTTTGTGCATGCGCAGAGTGCGGCAGGGACGTAGGCTCCAGTGACATTGTCCGGAAGAAGATGGCGGCTCCCGCAATGGACAAGATTCAGGTAAGTAAATCTCACTTTTCTCCTGACCATCGGACCAGCAGCGGCAATGTCACCATCGGGGGTTTTGCAAATTATGCAAAGTTTTCTAGACGGTGACGGTAAAACTAAAATACTCGTGTGTGTGTGTCCTTTTTGTGCATTTTTATTTATGCATCACTGTTGAATAACAAACTGGTGACTGTACACATCCCTCCGGCAAACTCTTCACGGTTTAGTTAACCAACAGGAGACAAGGTCGACAACCTTGATCTGAACTAACATTCATGCGACTTTGCGTGACTCACCAACTTCTTGGCTGTAGTCTGTCTGGCACGGATCTCCCATTATAGAGGCACTGGTGCCTTTACAGGAAGACTGGCCTTTGCCAGCTGGAATGGAGTGAGGCCCGAATGGACAGGGATAATTTTAAACAGCCTTGCAGTAACACAATCACTCTCTGTCCTCCGCTCATTTACTACCTACTGGCCACATGTTAAACTTGGTAGAAATGTGGTACAGCTGATAATGCCCTACAGTGACATACTGAATTTTCGCATATTGCAATCAGCTTCGTCTTTTCATCTGCTGATGTTTATTTTTAAACTTTTCGGAATAAACAGGATTAGCGTTGTTATGTTTTTAATGAGAGGAAGATGGCCTCAGTCATCAGAAACCCAACCGAGTCATCCTAACCAAAGCTGCCCAGAAGTTGTTCCCCGTTATTTTAATCGCCCCCTCCTCTTCTGTTGCTCTTTAATTGAAACCAATAGCTTATATAATTGAAAACAAAAATACAAGAATCTTTTGTTTCATTACCACCAACATAAGCCTTGTTCTGTTCCAGTTGATTTATTTTATTTAGTGTCTTGGATTTAGTTTTGCTGCTAAATAGTTTTTTCATGGGGGTCCTAATAGCATTGGTGGTTTGGCACGTGGACCTAGAACTTCTTTACCCCGGTCACTTGATTCGCATTCTGTTTTGATCAAGACTAAACATTTCCATGAAGCAAGAGAGGCTTGTAGAATTAGTTTGCTCAATTTGCCAAATGATAGATCTCAACACTGACGACAACGCTAAATTGCAAAGCTCTTCCTGTTTTCTATTTATTTTTATGACCCTGTTTTTCTAACTTTGGGCATAGAATATTGTAGCTTACAAGAGTTACATGACCCAGGACAAGAGGTATTCGTATCCAGACCTTGAGATCCCAACAGGCCAATATTTACCAGTATCAATATCTGAGCATTCGTAGACTTGCAACTCACCAAGGACTACAGCTTCGAAAAAGATATATCCACTGTTAACTTACTTATTCACTGATTTGAACTTCTCTTCCAAGTTCATTGTGGTGTTTTCATAGGAAGTTATGCTAAAGCTCTAGCATACTTGCCAGGGCCTTTTGTAGAAATTTTCAAAAAAGTGAATTCTCCTTATTAAATGCAGCTGTGCTACCCTATGTATTCAATGTTTTTTTCCCCCCAGTAGCTAAACCTCTGGCATATTGACTTGTAGGTTGGTTGGATATTGGAGATAAGAATCCAGAAGAACATTTAAAGCTATTAAGATTTCAGTTTGGACAAGTCTGACACTTTAAAGGGTTATTCCATCCACCATGACCTCTTCTGCTTTTAGAAGGAGTCTGTATTTACTTAAAACCCTGCCCATAAATAGAAATGTCCACACTTGTGCCAGGCTAGTTTTATCCCCACCACACGTGACTCTGCCCTGCCTGCAAGGGAAAGTTGGAATGTACCCGACCTACCTTCTTTGTTTTAGCTGTCCCTGCCTCCCTGCAATATTTAATGCATTTTTATATTGTCCATCTTCTGGTGCCCTACCCACCCTGGCCCAGAGTGTGTTCCGAGCTGGTGGGAATGGTCCAATCAAATGCTCTTCCATCAGAAGCATTTGATAGGAACTTGGGAGGGAGGCTGTGACGTGACAAAGCCGTGGAAACCAGTGTGGAGAGCTTTTCCCGGCGCTGAATTCCCGCTGTGTTTATAACTTAATAGAGTTTTACAGGGGGACCTATTTAGTAATAACCAGCTGACCGTTTATTATACCTTTAAAATAAAATATTATGAGTGAGAGAGTGTTAGACTAATCCTTTAATATTTCATTTTGCTCTGTGCTCTCCAGCTGGAGGTCGATGGGAAGAAACAGGTCAAAGGCCGATTTTTCAAAAACGCATCTGCCCAGCTAGTCTTTCATGAAACCTCTTTTGCCATGAATTAATTTATTCAGATTATGTATAAAATAACTTAGAGCGCTAAAATGTTTTCTTATAAGTACTTTAAAGTGCTTGAACAGAGAGATGATTATTAGTAAATATAGCATACAAGCTCCCACGTGTTTATGTATTACACTGAAATGACCCATTTTATCATCTCAGAATACACTATATGGTATGGGGAAATAGTTGCAGGCCTTGTGTATAATAGAGGAGAACATTTTGTACTCTGTTGTGCAATGTCACTGTTCTTTAATTTAATACAGCCGCACTGTCATGGTTTTTTATTGTTGTTTTAATGTCACGGACAGTGCATGGAAAGTTGAAATTCTTACAGTGTACTGTTTACCGTTATGTTTTAACACATGATTAATCAGATTGATGCCCACTGAGACATTAAAACAGACTGATGAAATGAGAACATATTTACTGGTCAGACTACCCAGCCCAGCTATTGTGAGCAGGTTTAAAGGGACCCCGTCTCAGTAACTGATTTTCCGTGTAAAAGCAAAGTGCACACAATGATCTACACTTTGTATTAACAGAAATGGAAGCAGATAAAAGGGCTCTAAATTCCTTTGCTCCACCTATGCATTTGTCATGCTGGCCGAGAGTACTTTATTTTATGGCGTGCGAATGAATGAGGATTATATCATATTGTCTCTTTCCAGCAACGCATTTTGTATTGTACCAGTTACAATAAAATAAACCTTCCATCTCCCCCTCTGCGTTTTGTTGTCGCTTTGCAGAATCATTTCGCCCAGTTCAGATTCAGTACGTGGCAGGGGTGTGCCTATTCCGCCGTTTCACTATAAACTGGAGCATGAATGGCCAAAAGGTAAATCCCCGGCTGTTCTAGATGGTCAAGTATCATGGTAGTTGTAGTCCAGCAGCAACTTGTGGTCTACTTTATGGTTGTACCTGGGCTAGAGGCATTACAGCTCCTCAGAAGCTAGAGGGACAATACCAAAAATATCTTATTCACAAATGCTTACCCTAGAAATTCGTGTAAAGACAGATTGCCATTCGCTGATATGTGAGCGCCATTTTGCGTGGAAGCTTACTCACCTTGATGTTTTAAGCAGGGGTCATTCACAGGTGTGTGTGTGTACCAGCACAACACATTTCATGCTTTGTCTCTAGACTGCTTCTGTCTAATACAGACAACATTTATTTAGCAATGCTCCAAGTATAATGAAGGCGTCCCTACTCATACAAAGCATTCTGCTGTCACAGGCTTCTAAAAACAAATACAAATCTTTTGTTGCCTCTGAGTCCAGTTTGAAATGGAATCTTGACTTCTGTGTTGGACGAGGGATTATCCGTCGTGAGTGCAGTCAGGGAGAGAGGGTTTTTGAACCATTGTGAGCTAGTATATCGTAGGATGATTTGTCTGAGTGTGTAATATAGAATTGTATACTTTGCCTTTGACAATATAGTTCCTTGTAATTGATTTGGGTACCACTTCTCCTGTCTGTATCATGTTTTTGCGTGTAGCAGTTCTTGTGATATCCATTTGTGCCAGCAGGTGGTGATATTGTCTCGTAGTACATAGTACTGTAGATCTAACTGATGCTAAACATGATGTTCTTCACAATGTTACGAACAGATTATTTAACCTCTCACCTTTCAGTCCTTTATTACTCTTTGGAGTTTGGGATATCTAAATTCATTATTTAACTTTGTTTTTATACTAGATTTCCATATTTTGTTTTCTAGAGTGCAGTATGACGAATGGTTTTTAAAGACACAGCCTTTTTCTTAGAGAGCCATTGAAGACGTGAAATTTAAACAGTGTTAAATCATCTTTTTTTTTTTTTTTTGTCGTTTAAGCGTTTATGAAGTTAGTATAAAGAATTTTCTAGAACCCCACAAAATGTAGACTTATTAATGATGGCTTTTAAAAAAAATTTTTTTTAAACCTCTAGTGGTTATTGATTTCTAAAAGTTTGGGCAAACTGGTGTTCCTCTGATTCTTGCAATGTTGAACTGTCTGTATGTTCTTCACTCTGTAGGTCTGTATATGATGGAGCGGAACATGGACACTTTATGGATCAACTGGAATTGCGCATCAGGAACCATGACCGCGAGATTGAAAAGATGTGTAACTTCCACTACCAGGGCTTCGTAGACTCGATCAATGAGCTGCTTAAAGTGAGAGGAGAGGCAGAAAAACTGAAGGTAAAATAGTCTATACGGTGATTTACAGTTAACCTTTGCTCGCCTTTCATGATGTTTTTTTCTTTGATATCAAGTTGTAATACTGAGTGAAAATGTCATCAGAATATCTAACAAGGAAGAACGTATTACGCTTTTGTTTTCATTCGAGATAAATCTAAAGTTTAGAAATTTAGACAAAAAACAAAATTCCACCTAAAAAGGAAGGAATAAGTGCAGGTGGATTGGCGCTAAGACACAGAACAGCAGCTACCCCCAGTGTCTACAAATCACTCAAAGACACTACCAAATAGTGATAAAACAATATAACAAAGTGGGGGGTGCAATATACAGATAAAAAGCATAAAACGTATATACTTATTGGTAAACGTTTCTTAGGCTTAATCTGAAAAATATAAAAGTCCGTACATAGTGTAATACTGTAAAATACAGGAGAGATGAAAACAAATGTATTGGGTCACTCACAATAGATAGAGCCTAGAAAGCAGGCTCTAACTTGATCGCATGTGGAAAATCAGCTTTTCCAAGCTATACAGAATGGCCCCACGATCCTCCTATGGATACTGGTATCTGGCTCCAGATGCAGGAAAGATGGATGGTAGACCAAAATATTAAAGCTTTAAAAAAGTATTTACTTCAAATAAAATAACAATATAATAAAATGTAATATAAGAAGTAATACTACTTAGAGCCTGCTTTCTAGGCTCTATCTATTGTGAGTGACCCAATACCTTTGTTTTCATCTCTCCTGTATTTTACAGTCTTACACTACGTATGGACTTTTATATTTTTCAGATTAAGCCTAAGAAACGTTTACCAATAAGTATATAGGTTTTTATGCTTTTTATCTGTATATTGCACCCCCCACTTTGTTATATTCTTCTATCAAAGTTTAGAAATTGTTACAAGTGAAAGGGTTCGTCTAAGCATCGAAACCACGTTGGTTTACTGGTTTTGGTGCATAGATCGATCATAGCCCCTGCAGTCTTAATGCTCCGTTCTCGACCAAAGCACTTTATTTGGGAGTGCCTAACCACACCTCTCCTGGCTATAACTCACAAAGCCGTCCTCTGTGCTTCCTGAAAAGAAATGTTAATTTGGAACCTATCTTACTCTTACATTCTTATCAGCCTTCTGTGTTAGATTAGATAAAGCTTCAGAGGAAGTATCAATAATTCTTCCAATTTTATTCTTCTGATTTGTGAAATGTCTAGTGTTTAATTTAATAATTTAATAGAATGTTTTTGGTTTTTAATATCCAGGTTTTTTCTTTTTTTTTGTGTAATAGAAGTTTATTGCGTTTATGCATATAAGAAATCAGGGTACAGGAAAGAAAAAGGGGGAGACATATTGGGGAGCATGCTAACATATTGTAAGCAGTTTAAGTCAAATGTGACAATCAAATAGACCAAATACCGCATTCCATAGGGAGTAGTAGAGGAAAGGAGGGTTCAAACTATGGTCAGGGTATGGCTGAGATGAGTGGTATCTCAAGTAGTAGCTATATATAGCTATAGATAGGACCTTGTCAGGGTGTAATGTGTACTCCTGCATGGAGGTTGTGTGGGAGACACCCGGTCAAGAAGTGACAATTGAGGATTGGTGAGTCTACAAATGAATGAGAGTATTGTGTTGGAAGAACACATACATAAACCTTACGTAAATCATGGTAGGCAGCCTATAGTAAATTAGTTGAAGGAGAATACCTCTCCGTCATTCTTCACTCCTATCATAGACCACCTATGTCTAGAAGTACTCAGTGGGGAGATGCGGTGACCTAAGCGGGGGAGTCCCTTTTGTCCCTGTGATCCAGCCAGGGCTGCCAGGTTTTTGCTATTTGTAAAGATTGGCAAGCTTGTTTTTCATGGCTTCCAAGTTTGCTTTCCTATTTGCATGGACCCTGTCCAGCATGTACCATGAAGTTAGTGCTGATCAGAAAGGGTGTTAATCAGCTAAGCTGCAGAACATGTAGACAAACTTATTAAATACATATTTTTTTTCTTTCGATTGCATTAATGTGCATTTTTTTTTTTTTAAAATGGTTATAGTATGCACCCTAGATAGAAGGATGAAAAGGTGGAGCTTTAGCCTATGCGCTATCTCATTCATTTTATATATCTGTTTATACGGAGCAGAATGTCTCATTTTTTCATACTCTGAGCCTCTCTAACAGACTGTAAGATTACACACTGTGAGGCAGTGAATCCTAATGGTGGTTACTAATGAAGTTAAAGACTTTGTCAAACAGTCGAGTCCTCTGGTTTGTCCGAAAATGTGGGACAGTGCTTAGTACTGATCTATATGATTAGTGTTCAGAGCAGCTCGACCCAGCCTCCTTGCTTAGTTTTCTTGAATTGGTTTTCCTTGATGCAGGCTGCATACATGCATCCGTGTAAATATCACGTAATAATTCTCTGCATGCGTTAATGCTAAAGTGATAATATATGATTTGAGCTGTCATTTTGTGATAATGTAGAACATGTTTCAATATTGCCTATGCTAAACATACAGGAGTTTGTGCACACGCTTTATTCTGTGCCAGAGTCCTTGCACAGTGTGCCTTTTTAGAGCATTGATTCACTCACATTTTTTGTGTCACGTAGTGCCACTGTTTTGTTTGTTTAAATTACACATACTCCTTACACTGGGAAAGCCACAGTGGGGTCTTCTCTGTAAAGGAATACTATAAAATGTTAGAGATACAAACCTGTATTCCTAACTCGATAGTGTCCATAGATATCGGTCCCTCCCCCCCACCACCACACCTTCCCTGTTTCCATGGCCTCCTCCACGATGGTCCAATCCAATGCTCCTCATAGCGAATCATTGAGGACCTCATGTAAATACATGGCCAGTGCTGCATGCACATTCAAATTTATTCATAGGAAAGCATTACATACTAATACTATAGTAACTAAGATCACTTTATTGAGATACTGCAATGTCCCTTTGAAACAAAATGCAGTAGAGGACAGACAAACACCACTGGCGCAGTGCAAAAAGCATTGCCTGGCCAGAGAAGGGAGCAGGACTCCTAAGAAAGAACTTGAGCAGTCTATAATCTTAAAGCGGCCCTGTCATGGCAGAATCCAGTTGTTTTTTTAACCCCCTCCCAACTCCACTACATCTAATTGTCCCCCTAGTCACCCCCAAATGCCCCTACGCCCCCATATTACCTATTTTTTAATCTTTGTTTTGTGCCCGGACCTAGGTCATGGGTGCCGCCATCTTTGTGTGTGTAGATGAAGCCCCGTTTTCATTTAGGGCCCCCACCCGCCGTTTATGTGTGGGGGCCAGGAGGGATGACAATAGGTCCCCCCTCACCCCCATTGTCATTTAGGACACTTACCTGCCGCCCATGGGTGGGGGGCTGGGGGGAGGACTATAGGTCCCCCCTTTGTCATTTAGGGCCCCCACCTGCTGCTCATGGTTGGGGTCCGGGGGTGGTCAATTGGTCCCCTCTCCCCTCCATCATTTTAATTTAGGGCCCCCACCCACCGCTCATGGTGTTCCTGTTTAGTTGAATAGCCCCCACTCACAGGCTTGGGGGGATGTTCCCCCTGCTAGTTAATAGATGCCACCATGGGGCCATTTATTGTGGGGCGGGGGGTTATTATTATTTTTTTTTTACAATAGTGAGCAGCCACTGTTTACTAGACATGCCCCTACTCGCGGCATAGCGAGTAGGGGCAGATTAATCACCAATACTAAGTAATCTTTACTTAGTATTGGTAAATTTAGCTAAAAGACCAATTTAGGTAAAATACATAAGACAAAATAGTCCCTACTTTGTCTCATGTTTTAAAGAAAACTAGAGCAGATTGGAAGAAATGGAGAACAAATCCTGAGAGAGGGAGAGAAGAGGAAACGATTATAGAAAGGTAAGTTCGGCATGACAGTGCCGCTTTAATGGAAGTGCAGTTAGTCATCTGTGGTCCAAACCCAGACGCCAGATTCATTACATTATTGTCAGCTACAATAAATACGCCAGTTCTGTGTTCTGTTTTATGATAAGTTAAAAGTTATTTTTAGAGGGCTAAATAAATATCCATTTGAAAACATGGTTCTTCTTATGTTTGTAAATGCTTATTCATTTTTTTGTGTGTGTTTGTGTAAAAGGTTGATAATACCTCAAAAGGACACCGTGTTGACAAACATGACAGGTTTCTTATTAATTGCATACCACAAAAATTCCAATATGTATGGCATGTATATTTCCCTGCTATATGTGTTACTTCTTCAGAAAGCCCTGCATTTCGAGAGACTGCTAAAAAAAAAAAAAAATACAAACGCAGACTGAGTTGAAATTTAAAATGTTATCGTGGCTGCCTTTTCTTCTGTTCTTATTGTCCAATCAGAATACAGCTGGAGTTTAGATCATGATCGGTGACCAGAAAGACCTAGGTTGAGGCTTATTAGCTATTGGCAGATGCCTTTCTTCAAAATACCCGGAACAATTAAAATAATTGGGTGTCATGTTGTATAACGTTGACAGTTGTTTTTGATTGTCTCTAAAGATTCTCTTATGTAATATCTGAATTTGAATGAAAACCCACGTATTTAAAAACATGGATTAAATAATTACAACATAACATCCCTTTCCTGTCATCAACACATTAAAAGTCCGTTCTTTTGGTTATCGTTCAGAGAAGGTCCATAGAGACAATTTGCAGATCATGGATGTTATCTGTAAGCAGCAATGTTTCTTCAGGCACATTCTCATTTTTGTCCTAAAATCCACATCCTATTTGGCTCAATGATCCCCTTTAGGTAGATATAAAAGAATGTACCCAGGAAAAATGTGTGGGACGTGCTTTAACCCAAGTGAATTGTGGTTCACCGGCCGCCTGGCTGTAATTCTGTCTATTTGTGTTGGTTTCCACTGCTTATTTTAGCGTGTAGATTGCTCGTTTGGCAGAAGATGTTAATTTTGTGTTGGAATTTTGTATCCTTGAGTTATTTTGGTAAAATTAACATGTTTATCCGCTACGGTCTAAGGGGCTTACGTTCCATAGTTGTGATAAATCCTGTGGCTATGCTGCGGAACAGTTTTTCTTAAAGAATGGATTACTCTTCCGTACGGAATAGGTAACAACATTTCTGTAGCTCACTGTCTCCAGTTTGAAGAAACAAAAAGGCATTTGGATATGTTGTGTCTGTAAACTAGTTGCCTAGATGTGGTTATTGGTTTATGACCAGGCTGTTGGCAATTTTCAGAGAGCTGGATCTGTTGTTTGTTTGAAATATAGCTCCCCCTGTGGTTTGCATATTATCATATATTCTTAGATTGCGGGTTTTGTTACTTTGGTCAGAGTTTATGTTGCACTTCCTGTACTGGAAAGGTCAGCAGTATAAATGCTGAGTGGCCTCACAGCCGGGTGGCCAAGAAGTAGATCCCTTACCTGCTATTGAACTGCTGTCTCCCATGATGCTATGCAATGTTTGTACATGGTGGAATCAGCTCTGTCACGCCCAAAAAAGCTTATAAAGACGATGTTTGAATTTCATTGACATTCTGATGTAGTCAAAAGATATCATAAGACAAAGTAGGAACTACTTTGTCTTATGGTAAATGCATAACTGGATAAAAGGCGGATCTACCACCATCAAGATGTGACAAAGAATGTGACAAATCTTGCCCAATAATTATTACAATAAATATATGTGCATACAAAACTTGTATGGAATCGGTAAATAGCAATTTCAATTCTCAAATAACCTCAGAATTGAAAGAAAGGGCAAGCAGATAATAATGCAATATGTCACTTCTATTTACAATAAGTGGTACGGTGTATAGAAGACTAACACTTTGCTGAGCTACTAAAAGCTCTGCTGTATGGTGCTTGGACGGTACAATCCCTGTCTTAGGATATATGAAGACTGAGTTTAGTAGGCACCCAGTAGTACTCAAATATATAGGAGAAATGAAACATAAGAGATCTGATGGGGTAGTGTGTCAGTGCAAATACTTACAATTTTAGGAGCAGTGACTTGCTCTGGTATTATATAAGCTTGGTGGTATGATCCCCACCTGGGATACACATGAACCAGGAAAGAATAAGTGGCTATAAAACAATAAAATGTGACCAGGAAAGTATAATCCACAATAAAATGGGTCCAAAAAAAGTTGTCAATTCCCACAGCCGTCGCTGGCAACTGTTGTGGAAATACGGCATTATCTTGCTTATCGTCAGGTCATATCTATAGAGATTCTCGTAGTTTTACAGGATCCTTCACAGACATTAGTATTGTACCCTCCCGCATGGGAGAAAATAACTACCGTGTGTAGCATCAGGTAAGTATAACTCACCTCCACCTCGGAGTCACTGCTTCCCAAACGGCAATGCAAAGACCTCAGACATTAAATTATGTTTAAATACGTAAATCAGGATTTAAAAACAGCCAACCACTGCATGTTGGGAGAGAGAAGCAGAAACAGTGGGCCAAAGGAATAACACACACAAAAGAAAGCTTAATAAAATTAATAAAGAGCCATTGCTGTAAGCTAATCTATAGATTGAACGTAGCATGTATGTGAATAGATGGTCTTGTTAACAGTTCCCTGTTACGCACTGTACTGCTGCTTATCCACTCAGAATACAGCTGCAATTCACATTGTGGTCAGTGACCAAACAAATTCTGTGATGGCAGCACTTACTTTATTTTTCTTTTAGATTCTGGGTGTGTTTGCACGTTCTCCCCCATATTGCATTTCTCTCATGTTCACTACGTTTCCCAGAATTTCCATCCGATAGAGAAGAATGAACTAGAACTAGTGATGAAAGGCTATCACTTTAATATCACTGTTGTTTGTGGCGTTAGTGCACGTCTTGGAAATGTAGCGTAGCCCAGAGGGGAAATGTCACTTCTCTGGAAATAACCTTGAATTAAACATTGAAAATCACCTTTAGCTTGTACTAGCCCTTTTCAGGTAGCTCCCACTTTAAAAAAAAATATATATATATAAAGGCGCCTTTTTCACTTCTGAATATTTCTTATAATCTTTATGAAAATACTCTTGCTGACTACTCTAACATGTCATTGAATTTCCTGGACATTCCAAAGATATAATAAGACATGTTAATGAATAATGTTGACAAAAGTTGATAAGGTGGAGGTGTCCACTTTTGTCCAGTCCCAGCAGCCATCACAATTGGCAGTGGCTGCAATGGACAGCTTCAGGCAGGTATTCCTACTTTCCACTCATCCCGTGTCCACCGGACCCCGAGAGAAGATTTCACCTTCAGGGGTCTTCGCCAAATATGCTAAGACCCGAAAGTGACAGATCTGCTTTTATAGATTTATCAATTCAGATTTGGCATACCTAGAAAAGGGCTACATTTATTACGATATCTGACAGGGAGCCAAGATGGACCTTCCCAGTGCAGGAATAGATGTGTGTATTTTTTCATTGAATTTTATTTTTCAGACCTCAAAAACACATATTTGCCAAATATAGGGGATAAGTCAAGGTAATGTTAAACATCCAGGGAGGTGACTGTTCACCTTTAATTACTAACTAATGTGCGCATACACATTTAATATCTCCTTTGGATTTAACTTGTATCCTGATCCTGGCAGTGTAGATGTAGAAACTCCAAATAAGTGCTCCGTTCTATGGCGTAATGTATACCGCTCTGAGCTGGATGTCGATACAAAGTGGCAGCAATACCTGGGGGTTGGGTATGTATTACTAATAAAACATCCTTTTCTCTGACCATTCTGTCAGCACTGTGTATATAGATTAATGTGACGTGTTGCCTGCAGCGAATGTATTAGAACCCGATTTATAACGGGCAGTCCTAGTTATTTTTTAACTTATTCTCATCGTTCAGAATTTGGATAAGATGGAACCTGTTCATGCGTGGCGCTAATAACTCCGTTCTGTTACCTTTCTATGTATAAAATGCATTTATGAGGCTGGGCTAGAGTTAACATGAGATGACAATGACAAGAATGGTAAATAATGCCTTTTGTTTGTTTTGGTCACCGTCTTGTTTTTATTAAATGTTTCACAAGCTATTGAATGCAGAAGAGACATTGAAATAAGCTATTACCATACGCTTAGTACAGGGTTAGGGCAGGGTGCTGGAACAAGCCACCACTTGGTACGAGGTGTAGGTGGAGGGCAAGGCAGAAGCCATATTCCTCTGCACACATAAGCCAGTGCTGAGACTGCCTATATTTGCCTGTTTCCCACCGTGTTTACATGTATTTGGATGTATGCCGTGAGTCGTCACTCCTTTCATGATGTCCTGCAAAGTGGAAATAATCCCTGCTGACAAGTCATGTCATTTTGTCCAGAGCCGTGTAATTGGTATGCATTGTTTAAATGTTAGCAGCAAATTGCTGTGTGCTCGCTGTATGACACAAGGCATGGCAGCAGGGATAATTATTTTGTCATAACACGCCGTTCCCCTTAGTGTGGCTCTCACTGTTATGCTAATTCACTGCTTCCACCGGCAGATTGATGCATTGGTGGCGTTACCTGACATAATCAAATCAACGCTGGAGCCTGCCGTGAACGTGTAGGAATGCCACTTTTGATCAAGGTGTATTCACAAAATTGCCGGTATTTGAGTAGGAGGGATAGGTGACAGTTTACTGAAACACTGGGCTGAGTACTTTATTACTAAATGCGCAATGAAGAGAATTGACGCCTCTTTCGGAGGAAAGTCCCCGATGATTTCAATTGGTGACTCACTTTAGAAGTTAAGCTTTTAATAATACGAATTGATTGCTTTTTAACATGCAACGGGCAGTTTTGTCGTACTATACTTTGATTTTATAGAAACCCCCCGCTATATTTCCTTGAGAAAAAGGGTGTGCGTGCCAAGTTGGACCCATCCCATTGTTGTGCTTTGCGGGATGATTGCAAAAACACTGTACTAAGAACCGTAAACCCTAATCTTTATTTTGTTCTTAAAACTACAGCAGTTTATGAACCCTTGCTGGCTGTCCTTTGACATATTCATGGTCTTTCCTCCCACAGAGAAAAATGAATTTGTCGCAGGTATAAAAGCAGTTTTCATCTTTCTCTGCATGGCTTTTCTTTTTTTATATCCGGTGTAGTGATTATGGTGCCAGTAGTCCCCTATCCTCCCCCCCTTCTGTGCAGTCAAGCTGTTTAGAATAGATTGACTTCTTACTGGGGGAGCCGATCCCAACCTCTCCTCCCCTGCTCCTAGTAGGTGCTTCTGTAAGCTCTCTTGAGCTTAGTCCGGTAGGACCAACTCATTGGCTGCGAGCATTAGCCGATGGCTGTTAGCCAGTGAGGTAAGCCCTGTACTGCTAGGCAAAGTGAAGCACCCGGAAAACTCCAGGTAACAAGTCAATTGCTTGATTCCTTAAAATGGAAAGACGCCAAGGCATTCCTGGCACCATAATTACCTCAAGGTGTCGTAGTGGTTATGGTGCTTGGAGTGATCCAGTAAAGGGATACTATAAATGCCAGGAATACAACGTTGTATTTATATACAGTAGTAGGTATGGTGTCCCTTTAATGCTTTAGCAAATGTCTTCATGATCTAGTTCAGGCACAGCCAAGGCAAACCGGAGAGAAAAATAGAAACCTTGTTAATTGTTTTTCTCTGTGCTATATGTTTGCTCTATGCTGACTAACAGCGAGCTAAGATGGAGGCGCCCAGTTGAAGTATGAAGAAGATTTTTACATTCAAACTTGTAACTACAAATCAATAAAAAAAAAGAAAAAAAGAAAACCACCTCCAGAATCCTGGTTCTGGTAATGTTTCTGTATTCATAAAGAACACATAATTAATGGGGGGGGGGAGGGGGTTAACATTTTGGTTGGGCGGAAACTTAAAAAAAAAATGTTTTCTAAACAATGACATTTTTCCAGGTAAATACTGTGTTGGAAGTAAATAACATTTCTGAATATGTAACATAGAATTTCTATATATATGTACATTTTATGTTTCACACATTACAAATTCATATTTGTTAAATATACGGATAGGTAAACAGAACATTCAAATCATGGCGGTTCTTCTTTAATTTTTCCATGGGTAATGGTGATATAGACTTGCCATGTTTATCTCAATTTCTAGTAAGTGAATTGTGCTGTCTTTGCCTATTTGCCAAGACCCCCAATGGTGACTTTGCCTCTTGCAGTGTTGTGGTCACAGGATTCAGGGCTAGCTGAGTTTAACTTACCTGAACCAGTCCCTCGTGGCGACGGCTGTCTTCAGCTCCTGGAGTTTCAGGATCACACGTCAGTGCTGTACTCTAAAGCGCTAGTGACCGCCTAGGGCTTGACAGCGGCAGCTCTGCCTTTTTGTCAAACATAGGAATAATACATATTACGAAGTAATCCCAAAGTAGTCCCTAGTTTGTCTTATGATATCTTTTTAACGGTGTTGAAACTTTTGTGAAATTCCAAAGCAGTGAATGTATTACATTAAACCTTTATTTAATTTGGGGGGGGGGGGGTTATTTTTTAAATAGTGAATATTTTTATGTGTTATTTTGCGGTATAACTTGTATGACCATTTTAAAGTCTTTCTTTTTCTTTTTAGAACCAAGTGACTGACACTAACCGGAGACTGCAGCATGATGGATCTGAGGTAACCTGACTGATCATTGACTGATTTTGATGGTTATACCGCAACTATCGTGACCTTTCACATTGTTTGTAGCTCCAAGTACAGATATTACTGTAACTGTATTTTTACATCTAGTTATTGATGTTCATGAAGTTATAACTTATTGTTGCCTGTTATGTCCTGATGGTCTCCCCTAATTTAGTATCAAACCATTTAGAAACGGTTTAACCTAAACTGTGTGCTTCTCTGTGTTCAGTGACCACTCCTTGCTTGTATTGGTAATTACATGATTTACTAACCTGCCCCTGGCACACTCAGCCTATAAATTGACAGGAGTGTTAACATGGCAGGGATGGAGTCAATCTGGGCAAAGCCCTAGTTTGTATCAAATCGTTAATAAATTGGAGACAACTCAAGGGCACGTCAGATAGCATAACTACTATAGTGAGCTAGAGCGCATCTTTAAAGGGACACCATAGTCACCAGCCCTGGCTCAGGGCTGCACAGTAAACCCAGCAGCCCTACCGTTCAGCGTCTCCACGCTCTGCATGGGGATGCTGAATTTTCCTGATGGATATGCATTGTTTCAATGTATCTCTATGAGAAGGGGCTGATTGGTCAATCCAATGCTTTTGCCATATATTAGTAATGGCGCCTAAAGGGTTCCTTGAAGCTAATTACAGGAGAGTCTTCTCATCATCTGAGTTTGTGTATGTTTTAGGAGTTACTTTCCTGAATTTATCTCTTTCCATTTATGTAGTTGTTATCTTCCATGAAAGAACTAAGACAGTGTAGAATTCAGCAGAGGAATATTACGGCCACTGTGGAGAAGTTGAATTTGTGTCTGCCTGGTAAGTTGTGAGCAAGCATGCATCTTTAAAGGATCAGTAATATCCTAACATAAATTAGCTGCAAGTGCTAATATGCATTGAAAAGTTTTGCTTTGTTCTCTGTTGTTTTAGTGAAAAGTGCTAATGACCGTTTTAGAGAGAGACAGACAGGGTTATTCACTAAGCACCGCATTTTGTCCAGTGCCTCCCTTGTGTCTTAAGTAAAATTGCTTATTGAGTTACCTTGAAGAACCCCTCCACGCTGCTCTCATCACTTCTGATTTCGCCTCCGTGCCGGAGTTTATAAGTCATGATGATCTCAGCCAATCCAATAGTTCCCTATAGGAAAGCATTTGAAAAATCGACATACCGGAACTAGAGATGTTTATACCGCTGCTGGAAACATTGCTGTTTCTACAAAACTTGCATTGCAGGGTAAAATTAATGGGCTATTGTACCCAAACCACTTGATTGAGATTAAGTGGTCTGGATGCTTCAAGTGTTCCTTTAAGTAAATTTATACATATAACCTTACGATAACAAGATGTTTAACAACGGTTTAACGATGATAACGTGGAGCCAATTCATGCTAAGCACAGACTTTATTTGATAGGTGCGAGCTGACTCCTGACACTCTCTCTGTCAATCAATAACATCCCGACTTAGTATGTACTTCCACTTTATCCCACCAGCTCAGACTGGATGCAGCGCAGGAACCTGTCACAAACAGCTGTCAAACCATTCTTAAATAATTTGGCAGATTACGGTCTGGCCTTCCCAGGGGAGTTTACTGTAGTGATGATGGTGAATGGAGGATCCTTTAAATATATTTTTGTTTGTGCAGTCACACCGTGCCGAATGGATTTATTTATTTTTTGCTGTGTACTTTGTGACGTCGCCTTCTGCACAGTGTATGATTTGAAAACAAAATCTTCCAATCTTGTAATATATCCTTTTTTGAGCATCTCACTTGCTGTCTACTGTAATTGTTCAGTATAGTAAAACGTGTAGGAGCACTGAAGTCTCTTTAATAAAGACACACCTTCCCCCAGCCCTGCAATAATTTGCCCTTGGTGGGTGTATTATTTATATTTTAGGCAACACAAATTGTTTAGAGTTTGTAAGTATTCCCCCCTGGAACTGAAAAATGCCTGAATCCTGGACTGTTGGTTTGCATTGAGAACTGGCCTGGCAGTCTCATTTATCACTGATGCTTTCCTAAACTTGTCCAACTAAGGTGACCTTGCAGCAAATTGTACAAAGAGGCTACAACTGTAGTGGACTACCATTTCCATGACGGCCGGCTTTGTGGCTAGTGCTAGCCAATATCCATTATTTTATCATTTCGAGTCAGACTAGCCCTCTTTATATTGTTCGGTAATGTGTTTCTGGGAAATATTTTCCAAATAGGTTTTGTTAGATGTGTGTCTGGATACATCATTTTAAATGTTACCATTTTAAAAACACTTTACTAAGTGAGCGCCCTCAGGTTGATTTCTCAATTAAGCCCTTTTTTTGCATCTATTAGCAGCTTCTCAAGTTTGCTTAAAAAGCCGAAAAAAAAGAAAGCAAATAAAATGAGCATTGGAAACTCATGCCGAAACCTCTGCCACTTCCTCTTGTTTCTGGGTATAATTGATTTAACCTGCTTCTAACTAAACACATCCTGACAGATTGCTGCCCTCAGACAGGAGATGCTCAGTGTCTTGGAAAGCGATACACTAAATCCTTTTGGTGCTCGGGAAGATTTTTAAGGCCCGAGATCTGATTTCTTTGAAATTGCAATCCGCTGATGGACAGCTGACATAGACAAAGTGACAGAATGTAAATGTCTAATAGCTGTTCCAAACCTCTTACTCTATGTTCTAAACCACACAAAGTTGATAGAGACGCGCTTGTTCTGTTGACAGGCCCATCGAGCACCATCTGAAACGTCCCAATTTAAAATATTACATGGAAGGAATCTTTCAACACAATTTAACCAAATCCAATGGATGTTTTTTAGTATGAAAAAATGGAGCAGGTTATATTCCCGAAAATAACAATTGTAAGTTCACCTTCTATTGTGTAACCCCATTTGCTGGTAAAAAATTCAGTTAAAAAAACAAGATAATCAATTGCTGGGTCTACAAAATTGCAGCATTTTACATTGAAAAGTTAAAATGAAAAGCCGCTGCACGTGAAGTGGTCTCGATGACTTTAGTGGACCTTGAACTATTGATATTCACATTGTACAGTTCCTGAACCTTCAGAGCTTACAGTTCTAATCTCTCTGCCCTCATTAGCACTTGCCTGCCAAGTTGTGCTGAACCGGATAGCTTCCTGGTTTAGTCACTACACTTGACTGTCTTTCAGCAATATTTGTTTTTAAAGCAGTTCTGTCATGTTTTTTTATTTCACAGTTTTCCTTTCTCTATGCCCCTTATACACACATTGTTTTTCCTATCTTTCCCTGTTGGTGCGGGTTATGAATTCAGCCATTTTGTTCTCCTGTGCCAATGATGTTTGCCGTTTGCCCTTCTATGGGATTGGTTTTACTGATGGATTGTGGTTAAATTTCACTTGAATCTGATTGACAATTGAAATAGAATATTGCTCAGGAAAATAAAAATAGTTTCATACACTGGGAGCTAGATAGAAGCAGTTTAGATCAAATACATATTTTGGTGTGAGAGAGCTGCTTTAGTGATGGTATTAGAGCCGTATCCCAACTAAAATAACCTATACCGCACAACATGTTGAGTAGGGTTCACCAGTCTGGAATGGTTTATTTTAAAGAGTCCCCCAGAATATGCCCCACAGAGATAGCGATCTGAACTCAAGCTTAGCTGAAAATTGCTCACATTGTTTCTTATAGAATACTAGCAGTACAGTTAGGCCTGGGCCAGGGATGGAGTGCTTTGTATAAGTGAATTGCCATTTCTTGCAGCGTCTTCTTATTGCATGATATTTGTATTCCGTGATCCTAGAACACAATGCGCATTCTCATTTACTATGACCGTTTCTTTGTGTGTGACAATGTCTCTTTTCTCTCTGTAGTTTTAGAGATGTACAGCAAATTGCGAGTGCAGATGAAGACTAAAAGGTATGGCCAATACATCTTTCACCTCCTTGTATTTATTGCAGTCTCTTTTTCTTTTCTTGGGTCATTGCTTTAAATAACTATTATAATAATAGACATAATTGTAAAAATGATTGTGATTAAAAAACAAAAATTACAAAAACCTGATGAGCTTTCTTCCAATCAATTTTTTTTGTTTGCCAGCTAAACATGCATTGACTCTGACCACACTCTCACTTGAAAGCTTTAAGATGCTTTGCAGTTGACGCTGAAGACCCAGAGACGATTATAAAATAAATTTAATATTAATACCTGGCCACCTATAACTTATTTGTTTTACCTGGGAAGTGTGTTTTGTCTAAAATGGACAGAGAAAATCCAGAATACACTGTATTAGTTACCTGCTTTCCACAAAGATACCAATAACTACCTATTGGACTAAGCACGCGTAAGGCTGAATGGTTTAGAGGGATAAACTAGAGTCCCGTGAGTGCCTACCTCTCTGATATGTTCAGGCAGTGGTTGCACCTGGGAATATATATAACTAGATATTTGAGAAAGAGATGTAGATTTGTCTGTTGTGATAACAGTTAGAAGAGTGAATCAAGTTGTTGCTTGTTTTTTTTATTTTTTTTTATTTTGGGAAGTGTTTATTAAATGATGATGATGATGATGATGTAACGTGCATGTCCAATAGATGATTATGTCTCAACAGGATACTAACAATAACAATTCCAGCTTAATGTAATAGTGGTTACCATGCACAGAACCTATGGGTACCACCCTCCATTTTTACTTTACATTTTTTTTTTTGGTTTATTTTTAATGCATCATTTCTGTAGGTAATTGAATTGGTGGCCACTTCCAGCCTAGAATGTATTTTTGAAAATAAGAGATAACAAAATGTTCAAAATTGAAGTGGAGGTCAAAGGGTTAAATAAATAGAATATTGCGCACTCACACGTTGACTTACCCACACTTATCCAAGATAATGTAATTTATTCCAGTGTTTGTTTTAGGTGAAGCTGTCATTGGTGAGCCCCTATTTTCTGAATTAATCTTCCATCGATCCAGAGCGCGTGGGAATAAATTAACCTCCTTTTCAAATGCTAGCTGTAATCTGATTGTAGTTTAATTTATGGGTAAATATGAAGAAGGGACAACATATAGATCGGTATTGGCTACCTTTTATGTGCTGATTTTATACTGCATACTTTTATCCCACTCGTGGCAGTTCTTCCTTCACTAGTTTCGGTGCTGTAGTGAAGATTTGATTTTTGTACAGATCGAGGAAGGTTTGTACATTGATAACATTTTTATGATGCTCGTTGTACGGAAACATTGCTTCGTGCTTGATTCCTGATTAATAGACACCGATACTGAGATGCAGGCGATTGGCTTGTGGGGAGATGCAGTTTCGTGACCCGTATATGCATTATCTCGTTTATATTCTGAACACGCTCCTTCTGGTAAATTCAAGCTCCAGACTCCGGCTCCCTTTGTATCAAAACATCCATTCCATTGAAATCCTTCAACAAACAAAGCTCCTGCCAAGTCAAACAGTAAAGTTCACGCTGAAGAACCCTTGAATGGAGGTTGTGGTTAGGAGGCGATGTTTAAAACCTGTGTAATCAGATCACACCTAATCTGCCCTGTCAGGCCTCGAGTTGCGATATTTACATTCCAAATGGTTTTAGGCTACTGTAAGGGGCATACCCTGCCAAGCTGCTCAGTCACTACGCGGCATGCTTCTTTCAACACCGACAGCCTTATTTACACACAGCTCCGGGGCTCCCACATTCATCCATGAGTTACCCCCATTTTGCAGCCAGAAGCTGCCTCGAACTCCAGCCATTCTCTGATCCGTAAAAAAAGACAAGTTTCCTATCGGAGATCATGTCTCGTGCAAACAGACAAATGTTATTTCTGACCCCTTTTTAAAGCAGAACTAACTTCATCAAACTGTGTAATCCAAAACAAATAATTCAACTATTTTAGGGGAAACTATGCGAGCGGGATATCGGAGATAAGTGACTAAGTGACAGAGTTCACCATCTCAAATTATTCAGGTAGTAAATGTGCTGTTAGATGCTGCTAGCATGTTGGGAATAAAGCGATTCGGACAACACAAAGGAGGATATTTATCTAAATAGGCCTAGTTGATTATTCTGTCCCCACCACCCCCATTCACATTATGGTTTTCTGATCTTCTAATTCCTGAATTTTTTAAACGGCACATATTTCGAGCCCTAATTAAAAAAAAAAAAAAAAACTTTATACCTTGTGCCTGTGTCTCTTTTTATAATATTTAGGTGTAGCATTATTCTGGTTCGGTTGTATGGATGAGATGGGAAGTCGTTTTGTGCTGTGTATCCAAGACTGTTCTCATCTTCACAGACATTACCCGGCTCTGAAGACTTTGGAGCAGCTTGAACATACATACTTACCCCAGGTCAGCCACTACCGCTTTTGTCAGGCTATGGTAGACAATATCCCGAAACTTCGTGAGGAGATCAGGGAAGTGTCCATGTCTGATCTGAAGGACTTCCTGGAGAGCATCCGCAAGCATTCAGAGAGGATTGGCGAAACGGCCATGAAACAGGTAAGAACTATGTGTCTGTTACATTTTTTTTTTTTATATCTGGTGTGGAAGCCAGAAAATTTAAGGCACACTGTGAATTGCCTAAGGTTTAATTACTCTAACATATTACTAGGGTTTGAAGACTTCTCAGGAACTTGGGAGCATGGCTCCTAAATTATACTGATAACCCCTTGCAGCTATTCTTTTTCTTGTCAAGAAAATAATCACATCGGCTCCTAAAATGATGACATATGTGTCAACCATTGAAGTGTATACACTGTGCAAAATTGAATTACAGTTTGTAACTCATACCGAAGCTCTTTAGAAATTGACTGAACACTTTGTATGGCTATGTTGTTCTTAGCCTCCCACTGTGTTAAAGGTCCTACTTTGGAAAGAAGTCTAATCTTGCTTTGTGATTTATAGTAAATGTCTGAACACTTATGAGATATTTGTGTTAAGGTATAACAAAACCAACAAATTGGATGAGCACTTATTAAATTGGGCAGTAAAAAAGAGCACTCCGACGATAACATCCTGACGTTTTATTTGAATGCGTAGCAGGAAGCCCACAAACAGCAATATTATGCACAGGAGCTTCAAAAAATTAAAACTGCGTTATTTTAAGAGAGTTCTTGACCATTCTTTCTTGTATATTTTATTTGTAGAGAGGAAATGGATGATAAATTCTCTAATATTACCCTTACCTTTTGTGCCATTATACCCCACTCCCTCTAGCACGTAAGCTCATGGAGCAGGGTCTTTAATTCTGTATCCAACTCGTCTGGTTACAGTTAAATGTTTGTTACTTCACCCACTGTAAAGCGCTGCGGAATTTGTTTTTCGCTATATAAAAATAATAAATAAGAAAGCTGGGTAAGTGGCATTTAACCTTCCTTTTTTTTGGGGGGGGGAGGGGGTTTACATCTCACAGGATTTGAAAGGACGTGAATCCTGTCTCAGCAGGCTGGTGTTTTTAGGAATGCTTAAAGTTAACCCTGGACACCTGTACAAATGTGGTGTATCCGCAGAAGCAAATGACAACTCCTCAGTCAAAAATATAGTAAAAAGACCTCTTCTTTATTGCAAAATAAGACATGCAAGGATAGTTTACCAGGGCAAGGTACAAAAGGCTAACTCGTTCACTGTTTGTATACTTAAAGGACCACTATAGTGCCAGGAAAACATACTCGTTTTCCTGGCACTATAGTGCCCTGAGGGTGCCCCCAACCTCAGGGACCCCCTCCCGCCCGGCTCTGGAAGGGGGAAAGGGGTAAAAACTTACCTTTTTCCAGTGCTGGGCGGAGAGCTCTCCTCCTTCTCTCCTCCTCCGTTCCTCCTCCTGGGCTGAATGCGCACGCGCGGCAAGAGCTGCGCGCGCATTCAGCCCGTCGCATAGGAAAGCATTTACAATGCTTTCCTATGGACGCTTGCGTGCTCTCACCGTGAAAATCACAGTGAGAAGCACGCAAGCGCCTCTAGTGGCTGTCAATGAGACAGCCACTAGAGGATTAGGGGGAAGGCTTAACCCATTCATAAACATAGCAGTTTCTCTGAAACTGCTATGTTTATGGAAAAATGGGTTAACCCTAGCTGGACCAGGCACCCAGACCACTTCATTAATGTTTGTTATATAAATCTGTGGGATGCCTAGGTATTAAAGCAGCTCTGTCACTGTCTGTAGACTTTGCCAAATTAGCAAAAAATCCTGATGGTGACATCGCTGCCGGGTGGTGGGGGGAGCGGGTGGGCAGGTAAAGGTGAGAATTAGTGATCGGAACCTGTCCCTCGTGGCTTGACCTCTTCGGAGTCGGCATCACTGATGTACTCTCTCTCATGCGCAAGAGTGCGACATTGAGGACTATGGGGGATCCCGTGAGACTGCGGGGTCCTTCATAGAAACAGCCATTTACCTGCAGCAGACCTTGATAGTGTCAGGATTGTTAGCTAGACTCTGCCATCAGTCTAAGAAAGTCAGGCAGAGAAGAAATAGTCAGTACTTTGTCTCTGTATATCTCCTGACTGGGTTGGAATTTCAGTGAAAATTTCAGTGAATTTCCAACAAAGTCAAAATTTGTGTTTTATAAAGATTATCTTTATGAAAGTCATTTTTTTAGAGGGGATACAGTGCCTATTTAAAATCCATGTGCAGGATGTGGACAATCCTTCAGCAGATAAACCTGTACGGTTTCATGCAGAAACCAATATGCTATTCCCATATTGTACTCTAGTGAGAGAGAATGTTTAAATTACATTGCATGCAAAAGCCATATTAAGAGTCTAGACGTGGAGCCAACAACAACCAATCCAGAAGCCATTATCGGATAGGGTATACCTCTGGACAACTTAAACACGCAGCTTGCACTAGAGATAGACAGCTGGAAAGCAGGGCTCTCGTGATACGACCTGTCAAAGTGTAGACTTAATAGCAGGCAATCTCCTGGAATCCACCACGCTCTGACTTATCATTTATTTATTTTCACAATTTCTGTTACTTTTGTTGGCCAACCAGAGTATTTTCTCCAGCCAGACATAACATGGTTGTCTTGGAAATGAAAGATCAAGTGCTTGGATGGGAACGGAGAACATAGCCGTTTCTGTACGTTACGCTGGGAATTCACCCCATGTCCGTGTTTAGGTTCGATGTTTGCATTGATAACATCAGCTCCTGGGCTGGGCAGGAGGTTTCTGTCAAGAGATATAGTTTAACATCCGTCAACAGACCTGCTCTACACACCCCTGCTATTATAGAACGCAGGAAGTATTTGAAGCTACGAGTTTAGGATATTTTTCATCACTTGCGGGCTTTTTCTCTAACAAGCACCTTTGTTTGTGAAATAAATAAAACAAATTAACAGTCAGAAGTTTCAGGAAAATGGATTGTCATAATGTTGGCTGCATTTTAATTGTCCACAGGGAACCATCACAGGCAGACAAGGCTTCACATTTTGACGGCGGTAACATGCTTGGTTCTGAAACACCTTCTTGGATGGATTTTTAACCTGAAATACTTTTTACACTTTTTTTTTTTTTTTTAACGTATATGAAGTTCTTTAAGTTGATCTCAGGGGCACCATAACAACAATATTCAATAGAATAAAGTTGTTATAATGCCAGGAGGTCCATGGCACCAACTTAACTTTAAGCAATTAAACTGTTAACCGAAGGCTTAAGCCCAAGTTTGGAATCCAATGTCCTTTAGCGTTGCCCCGTCCACATCCACTTTTCATCAATTCTTGAAACAGAAATCCCTGGTCAGGGGTGCTGCTGATTGTCTTCGATCGTCAGCTGAATCTCTAAGTTAGCTAATTCAGGGCTTGACTAATTTGCTTGGAATCTAGGAGCCAGCTAAAAAAAAAAATTAAGCCTGCTTTTTTTTGTTTTGTTTTTGTACTAATAAAGTTTCATTTTAAAATACAAAAATACAGTTCCTAAAGGGAAACTATAGTCAGCAGAACCACTACAGCTTACTACAGTAACACCTCTCGTGACTGCCATTAGAGATGATTCCTAGTCCAGTGCTTCAGTGTGAAGCAGCTACTTTCAGCATCTCCATGCACTGCACGGAGGTGTAGAATGTTCCCCATTGATTCAATGCACAATTGGCACAGCGCAATAGCCTCCCAGTGCTATCCTATGGGAAAGCATTGGCTTGGCTGAGATCATCAAGATGTCAGTCATGGAGACGGGACCAGACTTGGCGAGACTGGCATGGCAGGAGAAAAAAGGAGAGTAAAAACACCTTTCCCATGCATTTAAAGGGCGGGGCAGTAACCTAGACACACACACTGTTTAGTGAAGCCAGGGCCAGAGTGATGTCATATTCCGGCTCCCGGCATCCCAGCAGAGCAGAGCAAGAACTTCAGGAATATTTTGGCTTCCTCACCGCCTGGCTCCATGCTCCCCTGGCTGGCTGCTTTCATGCTTCCGCGGGCTGACAAACACGCCAGGACAAAATTCCTAGTCTCCTGGGATTTGTCGAGCTATGAGCTCCACATTTACAAAACGGCTTAAAGGGACACTCCAGACACCCAGACCACTTCTGCCCATTGGAGTGGCCTGGGTGCCAACTCCCACTACCCTTAACCCTGCAACTGTAATTATTGCGGGTTTTATAAACTGCAATAATTACCTTGCAGGGTTAACTCCTCCTCTAGTGGCTGTCTCTGGCACTTCTGCGTTTTTCTACTGCGTTCCCCTCTCCATCCCACCTCCCAATCCCCGGTAGCTGAAGTGGTGAAAACCCCTTCAGTTCACCTACCTGAGACCCCGCTGGTGTCCCTCGGCGGTGGTTTCTTCTCACCGCCGCTCCTCCCAGGCATTATGTCGGCACATGCGCATTAGAGCTCCCAATAGGAAAGCATTGAAAATGCTTTCGTATGGGGAATTGAGTGACGCTTGAGGTCCTCACACAGTGTGAGGACGTCCAGTGACGTTCTAGCACAGGTGTCCTGTGCTATGGACACAGAAGTGCCCTCTAGTGGCTGTCCAGTAGACAGCCACTAGAGGTGGAGTTAACCCTGCAAGGTAATTATTGCTGTTTATAAAAAACTGCAATAATTACACTTGTAGAGTTAAGAGTACTGGGAGTTGGCACAGACAACTCCAATGGGCAGAAGTGGTCTGGGTGCCTGGAGTGTCCCTTTAAGAAACTTACATATTTTAGGAACTCCATTAAAACTAGTCCCCATTTGAAATTTAAATTGAATTTCCAATCTTGACAATCCTGCCTGTTAATGGTTTTACTAGTTTCATCTACTGTAAATATTTAATGATACTTTTTAGGTTTGGGTATTCATGTTTCACATTCTGATTTATCGGTCTGCTTCTCAACATGTCTTATGTTTGGCGGTCAATCCCCTGGAAACTTATCCAAGGAAAGGACTAGACAGCTCTGCGGCATATAGCCGAGCAAGCAAGGTAGTCGGGGCAACAGATGAGGATCAGTGCTTGTAAAAACTCATGTAGAATGTTAGTGCTGTAGTTCTGTTTTATTATTAAATGCAAAAGAATAATAAGCGCTCTCTTCTCAGGGGTGAGCAGCAGTTCACCAACAAGGTGTTCCTCTACCTTGTGATAAATAGACAGATAAAATAGAAAGGTGAACAGCGCTAAAAATCAGAAAATGTACATACGTTTTGTAGAAATACTGGCCAGCAGAGTAACTTAAAAAAAGAGAGAAACAAAAATACAAATAATGGTACAGTATGTATGAACGATGTAATTCCACAAGAACAAAGGTGTTATATTCACACTCACACTTTGAGGAGCTATATCAGCTCGGTGTTAAGAGCCTGGACGGAATAATCCCCGTCTATGGATTTCTTGAGGTTCAAGACCGTTGGTGAATTTATAGGTGTAAATATTAGTTACATGAAAAACAAGAGTAAAATACACCACATGGTATAGTACGTAAATATAAAATATTGTGAAAAAAAATTGGATGATCCTACTTACATATACTAGAGCAACGACCTGCTCTAGTTTGGAGAATTTCAGGTGGAATAATCCCCACCTTGGGATATAGTGGACCCAGGTATAGCAGCAAAGCAGTATTGGATAGGAAGGAGGACAAAAGGAATGACTGGATAGTTTAAAAAATATATATACTTTAATACAATAAGTAAAAAGTGAATAATAAACTATAAAACCAGTCCTGTATAAAAGTCCAAAATTCTTCCTCACTTGACGCGTTTCGCCGAAGCTTTCTCAAAAGTAAAAGCTTCGTCGAAACGCGTCAAGTGAGGAAGAATTTTGGACTTTTATACAGGACTGGTTTTATAGTTTATTATTCACTTTTCACTTATTGTATTAAAGTATATATATTTTTTAAACTATCCAGTCATTCCTTTTGTCCTCCTTCCTATCCAATACTGCTTTGCTGCTGTACCTGGGTCCACTATATCCCAAGGTGGGGATTAATCCACCTGAAATTCTCCAAACTAGAGCAGGTCGTTGCTCTAGTATATGTAACGAATATTTACACCTATAAATTCACCAAAGGTCTTGAACCTCAAGAAATCCATAGACGGGGATTATTCCGTCCAGGCTCTTAACACCGAGCTGATATAGCTCCTCAAAGTGTGAGTGTGAATATAACACCTTTGTTCTTGTGGAATTATATCGTTCATACATACTGTACCATTATTTGTATTTTTGTTTCTCTCTCTTTTTAAGTTACTCTGCTGGCCAGTATTTCTACAAAACGTATGTACATTTTCTGATTTTTAGCGCTGTTCACCTTTCTATTTTATCTGTCCATTTATCACAAGGTAGAGGAACACCTTGTTGGTGAACTGCAGCTTATCCCTGAGAAGAGAGCGCTTATTATTCTTTTGCATTTGATACTGTCATTTTAGATGAAACTGCCGAATTGCGTTCTAACTGAATGAGAACAGTATGTTCATTTGTTTTAGAACGCAATTTGGCACTTTGTTCGGATCGCAATTTCATTCGAATGAATGAAACTCAAATTCTATTCGTGCTGTGGCTGCATCCCACGGTATTAGGGAGCTATCTACTAAAAGGCTGAAAGCCCTAAATTGGTCTTCTAGCCACATTTACTAATACTAAGTAAAAATTACTTAGTATTAGTAAATGCTGGCCCTACTCGCTATACCGCGAGTAGGGGCATGTCTAGTAAACAGTGAGCAGCCTGTAAAAAAAAAAAAACCTATTGGCCCCCACCCCTAAACGACGGGTGGGGGCCCTAAATTAAAATAAGGGGGAGACCTATTGTTCCCCCCGGCCCCCACCCCTGCGCGGTGGGGCCATAATGATAAGGAGGGGGGGACCTACTGTCCTCCCCCCCCAGGCCCCCTCCATATTGACCCCCATAGAGTGAGGGGGGACCTGGGGGGCTTATGAAGTGGCGGGGAGCACTGCTCCCTGCTGCTTCTATAGTTACATATTACAAGGAGGGAGCTGCGTGCCGGTAGCTCCCTCCTTGTAATAAACTGAACAAACAAATGAACACCGATACTCATTGTTTGTTTGTTCGTCTGATTTTTCTATTCATTCATTCATCTGTCTGATGAATGAATGAATAGATGAAATTCCCGTTCGCATGTCCAGGTGTTTCACTGGGCATGTGCGGGAATCTCACAGTCTATCTAGTGTGGCAGATGACGTGTCCCACAGGGACTTCATCTACCCACACAAAGATGGCGGCGCCCTGAATATAGATCAGGGCAGAACATAAAGAATAAAAAATAGGTAATATGGGGGGGCTTAGGTGCATTTGGGGGTGACTAGGGGGTCAGTTAGATGTAGTGGAGGCGGGAGGGAGGTTAAAAAAAAACGGGATTCGGCATGACAGTGCCGCTTTAATACTTTCCTATGGACGCTGGTGTCTTCTCACTGTGAAAATCACAGTGAGAAGCGCAGAAGCGCCTCTACCGGCTGTCAATGAGACCGCCACTAGAGGCTGGATTAACCTTAAAGTAAACATAGCAGTTTCTCTGAAACTGCTATGTTTACAGCAGGCAGGGTTAATCCTAGAGGGACCTGGCACCCAGACCACTTCACTAAGCTGAAGTGGTCTGGGTGCCCATAGTGGTCCTTTAACTGCATCTTGAGGGAACATTTGTGAGATTCTATCAATGCAAGTTTAGACTCTGGAAAATAGGAAATGCAGGTAGGTAACCATTAGAGCCATAATTTTTTTCTCTTGGTTTTTGTTGGGAATACAAATAAAACTCACTAATCAGCAAGATAGAAGAGATAGTCATCTTTGCAGTTCCGGCATTTTCTGTAAATCTTCAGTACCTGCAGCCACCAGCAGTAACCTCAGTCCATTATCTCATTATTATCAGTGGGAATGTTGAGTAAATTCTATAAATCCGTGCTCAGCATGTTTATTTGAGATGCAGGTAACTGATTGTTTTATTTCATGAATGAAGCTATAGACATGACATCACCAAAGCCTTCTCAGAAAGCTGTAAATAAAGGGCTTGTGTGACTGTATCATATATAGGTTCTTGCAGAGCCAGGAGAAGGTGTAACTTTGCCTTGTGATGTTAGGGAGTGGGATTACGATGTCATGTCTTTTGACAAGTCATATATAGTTGTAATGGCTGTAGTTGTAAATTACTAGAAGGGAGATAGGATTGAGGGCCTTGTTAAATAGGAATCGATGCATGGAGCGCAGGTTCGCAATGTCATTTGAGTGATCTTTTCAGAGGATGGTTTTGAGCAATAATGTGACTTGTAGTCTTGGTGTGATTTGGTACAAACTGAGTTC
>OW240917.1:19153748-19191970 GCA_933207985.1 Pelobates cultripes | reverse complement strand
CTTATTCTCATCGTTCAGAATTTGGATAAGATGGAACCTGTTCATGCGTGGCGCTAATAACTCCGTTCTGTTACCTTTCTATGTATAAAATGCATTTATGAGGCTGGGCTAGAGTTAACATGAGATGACAATGACAAGAATGGTAAATAATGCCTTTTGTTTGTTTTGGTCACCGTCTTGTTTTTATTAAATGTTTCACAAGCTATTGAATGCAGAAGAGACATTGAAATAAGCTATTACCATACGCTTAGTACAGGGTTAGGGCAGGGTGCTGGAACAAGCCACCACTTGGTACGAGGTGTAGGTGGAGGGCAAGGCAGAAGCCATATTCCTCTGCACACATAAGCCAGTGCTGAGACTGCCTATATTTGCCTGTTTCCCACCGTGTTTACATGTATTTGGATGTATGCCGTGAGTCGTCACTCCTTTCATGATGTCCTGCAAAGTGGAAATAATCCCTGCTGACAAGTCATGTCATTTTGTCCAGAGCCGTGTAATTGGTATGCATTGTTTAAATGTTAGCAGCAAATTGCTGTGTGCTCGCTGTATGACACAAGGCATGGCAGCAGGGATAATTATTTTGTCATAACACGCCGTTCCCCTTAGTGTGGCTCTCACTGTTATGCTAATTCACTGCTCACACCGGCAGATTGATGCATTGGTGGCGTTACCTGACATAATCAAATCAACGCTGGAGCCTGCCGTGAACGTGTAGGAATGCCACTTTTGATCAAGGTGTATTCACAAAATTGCCGGTATTTGAGTAGGAGGGATAGGTGACAGTTTACTGAAACACTGGGCTGAGTACTTTATTACTAAATGCGCAATGAAGAGAATTGACGCCTCTTTCGGAGGAAAGTCCCCGATGATTTCAATTGGTGACTCACTTTAGAAGTTAAGCTTTTAATAATACGAATTGATTGCTTTTTAACATGCAACGGGCAGTTTTGTCGTACTATACTTTGATTTTATAGAAACCCCCCGCTATATTTCCTTGAGAAAAAGGGTGTGCGTGCCAAGTTGGACCCATCCCATTGTTGTGCTTTGCGGGATGATTGCAAAAACACTGTACTAAGAACTGTAAACCCTAATCTTTATTTTGTTCTTAAAACTACAGCAGTTTATGAACCCTTGCTGGCTGTCCTTTGACATATTCATGGTCTTTCCTCCCACAGAGAAAAATGAATTTGTCGCAGGTATAAAAGCAGTTTTCATCTTTCTCTGCATGGCTTTTCTTTTTTTATATCCGGTGTAGTGATTATGGTGCCAGTAGTCCCCTATCCTCCCCCCCTTCTGTGCAGTCAAGCTGTTTAGAATAGATTGACTTCTTACTGGGGGAGCCGATCCTAACCTCTCCTCCCCTGCTCCTAGTAGGTGCTTCTGTAAGCTCTCTTGAGCTTAGTCCGGTAGGACCAACTCATTGGCTGTGAGCATTAGCCGATGGCTGTTAGCCAGTGAGGTAAGCCCTGTACTGCTAGGCAAAGTGAAGCACCCGGAAAACTCCAGGTAACAAGTCAATTGCTTGATTCCTTAAAATGGAAAGACGCCAAGGCATTCCTGGCACCATAATTACCTCAAGGTGTCGTAGTGGTTATGGTGCTTGGAGTGATCCATTAAAGGGATACTATAAATGCCAGGAATACAACGTTGTATTTATATACAGTAGTAGGTATGGTGTCCCTTTAATGCTTTAGCAAATGTCTTCATGATCTAGTTCAGGCCAGGCACAGCCAAGGCAAACTTTGCAAATGGAGAGAAAAATAGAAACCTTGTTTAATTGTTTTTCTCTGTGCTATATGTTTGCTCTATGCTGACTAACAGCGAGCTAAGATGGAGGCGCCCAGTTGAAGTATGAAGAAGATTTTTACATTCAAACTTGTAACTACAAATCAATAAAAAAAAATAAAAAAAGAAAACCACCTCCAGAATCCTGGTTCTGGTAATGTTTCTGTATTCATAAAGAACACATAATTAATGGGGGGGGGGAGGGGGTTAACATTTTGGTTGGGCGGAAACTTAAAAAAAAAATGTTTTCTAAACAATGACATTTTTCCAGGTAAATACTGTGTTGGAAGTAAATAACATTTCTGAATATGTAACATAGAATTTCTATATATATGTACATTTTATGTTTCACACATTACAAATTCATATTTGTTAAATATACGGATAGGTAAACAGAACATTCAAATCATGGCGGTTCTTCTTTAATTTTTCCATGGGTAATGGTGATATAGACTTGCCGTGTTTATCTCAATTTCTAGTAAGTGAATTAAGTGAATTGTGCTGTCTTTGCCTATTTGCCAAGACCCTCAATGGTGACTTTGCCTCTTGCAGTGTTGTGGTCACAGGATTCAGGGCTAGCTGAGTTTAACTTACCTGAACCAGTCCCTCGTGGCGACAGCTGTCTTCAGCTCCTGGAGTTTCAGGATCACACGTCAGTGCTGTACTCTAAAGCGCTAGTGACCGCTGAGGGCTTGACAGTGGCAGCTCTGCCTTTTTGTCAAACATAGGAATAATACATATTACGAAGTAATCCCAAAGTAGTCCCTAGTTTGTCTTATGATATCTTTTTAACGGTGTTGAAACTTTTGTGAAATTCCAAAGCAGTGAATGTATTACATTAAACCTTTATTTAATTTGGGGGGGGGGGGGTTATTTTTTAAATAGTGAATATTTTTATGTGTTATTTTGCGGTATAACTTGTATGACCATTTTAAAGTCTTTCTTTTTCTTTTTAGAACCAAGTGACTGACACTAACCGGAGACTGCAGCATGATGGATCTGAGGTAACCTGACTGATCATTGACTGATTTTGATGGTTATACCGCAACTATCGTGACCTTTCACATTGTTTGTAGCTCCAAGTACAGATATTACTGTAACTGTATTTTTACATCTAGTTATTGATGTTCATGAAGTTATAACTTATTGTTGCCTGTTATGTCCTGATGGTCTCCCCTAATTTAGTATCAAACCATTTAGAAACGGTTTAACCTAAACTGTGTGCTTCTCTGTGTTCAGTGACCACTCCTTGCTTGTATTGGTAATTACATGATTTACTAACCTGCCCCTGGCACACTCAGCCTATAAATTGACAGGAGTGTTAACATGGCAGGGATGGAGTCAATCTGGGCAAAGCCCTAGTTTGTATCAAATCGTTAATAAATTGGAGACAACTCAAGGGCACGTCAGATAGCATAACTACTATAGTGAGCTAGAGCGCATCTTTAAAGGGACACCATAGTCACCAGCCCTGGCTCAGGGCTGCACAGTAAACCCAGCAGCCCTACCGTTCAGCGTCTCCACGCTCTGCATGGGGATGCTGAATTTTCCTGATGGATATGCATTGTTTCAATGTATCTCTATGAGAAGGGGCTGATTGGTCAATCCAATGCTTTTGCCATATATTAGTAATGGCGCCTAAAGGGTTCCTTGAAGCTAATTACAGGAGAGTCTTCTCATCATCTGAGTTTGTGTATGTTTTAGGAGTTACTTTCCTGAATTTATCTCTTTCCATTTATGTAGTTGTTATCTTCCATGAAAGAACTAAGACAGTGTAGAATTCAGCAGAGGAATATTACGGCCACTGTGGAGAAGTTGAATTTGTGTCTGCCCGGTAAGTTGTGAGCAAGCATGCATCTTTAAAGGATCAGTAATATCCTAACATAAATTAGCTGCAAGTGCTAATATGCAATGAAAAGTTTTGCTTTGTTCTCTGTTGTTTTAGTGAAAAGTGCTAATGACCGTTTTAGAGAGAGACAGACAGGGTTATTCACTAAGCACCGCATTTTGTCCAGTGCCTCCCTTGTGTCTTAAGTAAAATTGCTTATTGAGTTACCCTGAAGAACCCCTCCACGCTGCTCTCATCACTTCTGATTTCGCCTCCGTGCCGGAGTTTATAAGTCATGATGATCTCAGCCAATCCAATAGTTCCCTATAGGAAAGCATTTGAAAAATCGACATACCGGAACTAGAGATGTTTATACCGCTGCTGGAAACATTGCTGTTTCTACAAAACTTGCATTGCAGGGTAAAATTAATGGGCTATTGTACCCAAACCACTTGATTAAGATTAAGTGGTCTGGATGCTTCAAGTGTTCCTTTAAGTAAATTTATACATATAACCTTACGATAACAAGATGTTTAACAACGGTTTAACGATGATAAAGTGGAGCCAATTCATGCTAAGCACAGACTTTATTTGATAGGTGCGAGCTGACTCCTGACACTCTCTCTGTCAATCAATAACATCCCGACTTAGTATGTACTTCCACTTTATCCCACCAGCTCAGACGGGATGCAGCGCAGGAACCTGTCACAAACAGCTGTCAAACCATTCTTAAATAATTTGGCAGATTATGGTCTGGCCTTCCCAGGGGAGTTTACTGTAGTGATGATGGTGAATGGAGGATCCTTTAAATATATTTTTGTTTGTGCAGTCACACCGTGCCGAATGGATTTATTTATTTTTTGCTGTGTACTTTGTGACGTCGCCTTCTGCACAGTGTATGATTTGAAAACAAAATCTTCCAATCTTGTAATATATCCTTTTTTGAGCATCTCACTTGCTGTCTACTGTAATTGTTCAGTATAGTAAAACGTGTAGGAGCACTGAAGTCTCTTTAATAAAGACACACCTTCCCCCAGCCCTGCAATAATTTGCCCTTGGTGGGTGTATTATTTATATTTTAGGCAACACAAATTGTTTAGAGTTTGTAAGTATCCCCCCTGGAACTGATGCTTTCCTAAACTTGTCCAACTAAGGTGACCTTGCAGCAAATTGTACAAAGAGGCTACAACTGTAGTGGACTGCCATTTCCATGACGGCCGGCTTTGTGGCTAGTGCTAGCCAATATCCATTATTTTATCATTTCGAGTCAGACTAGCCCTCTTTATATTGTTCGGTAATGTGTTTCTGGGAAATATTTTCCAAATAATAGGTTTTGTTAGATGTGTGTCTGGATACATCATTTTAAATGTTACCATTTTAAAAACACTTTACTAAGTGAGCGCCCTCAGGTTGATTTCTCAATTAAGCCCTTTTTTTGCATCTATTAGCAGCTTCTCAAGTTTGCTTAAAAAGCCGAAAAAAAAGAAAGCAAATAAAATGAGCATTGGAAACTCATGCCGAAACCTCTGCCACTTCCTCTTGTTTCTGGGTATAATTGATTTAACCTGCTTCTAACTAAACACATCCTGACAGATTGCTGCCCTCAGACAGGAGATGCTCAGTGTCTTGGAAAGCGATACACTAAATCCTTTTGGTGCTCGGGAAGATTTTTAAGGCCCGAGATCTGATTTCTTTGAAATTGCAATCCGCTGATGGACAGCTGACATAGACAAAGTGACAGAATGTAAATGTCTAATAGCTGTTCCAAACCTCTTACTCTATGTTCTAAACCACACAAAGTTGATAGAGACGCGCTTGTTCTGTTGACAGGCCCATCGAGCACCATCTGAAACGTCCCAATTTAAAATATTACATGGAAGGAATCTTTCAACACAATTTAACCAAATCCAATGGATGTTTTTTAGTATGAAAAAATGGAGCAGGTTATATTCCCGAAAATAACAATTGTAAGTTCACCTTCTATTGTGTAACCCCATTTGCTGGTAAAAAAATTCAGTTAAAAAAACAAGATCATCAATTGCTGGGTCTACAAAATTGCAGCATTTTACATTGAAAAGTTAAAATGAAAAGCCACTGCACTGCAAGTGAAGTGGTCTCGATGACTTTAGTGGACCTTGAACTATTGATATTCACATTGTACAGTTCCTGAACCTTCAGAGCTTACAGTTCTAATCTCTCTGCCCTCATTAGCACTTGCCTGCCAAGTTGTGCTGAACCGGATAGCTTCCTGGTTTAGTCACTACACTTGACTGTCTTTCAGCAATATTTGTTTTTAAAGCAGTTCTGTCATGTTTTTTTATTTCACAGTTTTCCTTTCTCTATGCCCCTTATACACACATTGTTTTTCCTATCTTTCCCTGTTGGTGCGGGTTATGAATTCAGCCATTTTGTTCTCCTGTGCCAATGATGTTTGCCGTTTGCCCTTCTATGGGATTGGTTTTACTGATGGATTGTGGTTAAATTTCACTTGAATCTGATTGACAATTGAAATAGAATATTGCTCAGGAAAATAAAAATAGTTTCATACACTGGGAGCTAGATAGAAGCAGTTTAGATCAAATACATATTTTGGTGTGAGAGAGCTGCTTTAGTGATGGTATTAGAGCCGTATCCCAACTAAAATAACCTATACCGCACAACATGTTGAGTAGGGTTCACCAGTCTGGAATGGTTTATTTTAAAGAGTCCCCCAGAATATGCCCCACAGAGATAGCGATCTGAACTCAAGCTTAGCTGAAAATTGCTCACATTGTTTCTTATAGAATACTAGCAGTACAGTTAGGCCTGGGCCAGGGATGGAGTGCTTTGTATAAGTGAATTGCCATTTCTTGCAGCGTCTTCTTATTGCATGATATTTGTATTCCGTGATCCTAGAACACAATGCGCATTCTCATTTACTATGACCGTTTCTTTGTGTGTGACAATGTCTCTTTTCTCTCTGTAGTTTTAGAGATGTACAGCAAATTGCGAGTGCAGATGAAGACTAAAAGGTATGGCCAATACATCTTTCACCTCCTTGTATTTATTGCAGTCTCTTTTTCTTTTCTTGGGTCATTGCTTTAAATAACTATTATAATAATAGACATAATTGTAAAAATGATTGTGATTAAAAAACAAAAATTACAAAAACCTGATGAGCTTTCTTCCAATCAATTTTTTTTGTTTGCCAGCTAAACATGCATTGACTCTGACCACACTCTCACTTGAAAGCTTTAAGATGCTTTGCAGTTGACGCTGAAGACCCAGAGACGATTATAAAATAAATTTAATATTAATACCTGGCCACCTATAACTTATTTGTTTTACCTGGGAAGTGTGTTTTGTCTAAAATGGACAAAGAAAATCCAGAATACACTGTATTAGTTACCTGCTTTCCACAAAGATACCAATAACTACCTATTGGACTAAGCACGCGTAAGGCTGAATGGTTTAGAGGGATAAACTAGAGTCCCGTGAGTGCCTACCTCTCTGATATGTTCAGGCAGTGGTTGCACCTGGGAATATATATAACTAGATATTTGAGAAAGAGATGTAGATTTGTCTGTTGTGATAACAGTTAGAAGAGTGAATCAAGTTGTTGCTTGTTTTTTTTATTTTTTTTTATTTTGGGAAGTGTTTATTAAATGATGATGATGATGATGATGTAACGTGCATGTCCAATAGATGATTATGTCTCAACAGGATACTAACAATAACAATTCCAGCTTAATGTAATAGTGGTTACCATGCACAGAACCTATGGGTACCACCCTCCATTTTTACTTTACATTTTTTTTTTTGGTTTATTTTTAATGCATCATTTCTGTAGGTAATTGAATTGGTGGCCACTTCCAGCCTAGAATGTATTTTTGAAAATAAGAGATAACAAAATGTTCAAAATTGAAGTGGAGGTCAAAGGGTTAAATAAATAGAATATTGCGCACTCACACGTTGACTTACCCACACTTATCCAAGATAATGTAATTTATTCCAGTGTTTGTTTTAGGTGAAGCTGTCATTGGTGAGCCCCTATTTTCTGAATTAATCTTCCATCGATCCAGAGCGCGTGGGAATAAATTAACCTCCTTTTCAAATGCTAGCTGTAATCTGATTGTAGTTTAATTTATGGGTAAATATGAAGAAGGGACAACATATAGATCGGTATTGGCTACCTTTTATGTGCTGATTTTATACTGCATACTTTTATCCCACTCGTGGCAGTTCTTCCTTCACTAGTTTCGGTGCTGTAGTGAAGATTTGATTTTTGTACAGATCGAGGAAGGTTTGTACATTGATAACATTTTTATGATGCTCGTTGTACGGAAACATTGCTTCGTGCTTGATTCCTGATTAATAGACACCGATACTGAGATGCAGGCGATTGGCTTGTGGGGAGATGCAGTTTCGTGACCCGTATATGCATTATCTCGTTTATATTCTGAACACGCTCCTTCTGGTAAATTCAAGCTCCAGACTCCGGCTCCCTTTGTATCAAAACATCCATTCCATTGAAATCCTTCAACAAACAAAGCTCCTGCCAAGTCAAACAGTAAAGTTCACGCTGAAGAACCCTTGAATGGAGGTTGTGGTTAGGAGGCGATGTTTAAAACCTGTGTAATCAGATCACACCTAATCTGCCCTGTCAGGCCTCGAGTTGCGATATTTACATTCCAAATGGTTTTAGGCTACTGTAAGGGGCATACCCTGCCAAGCTGCTCAGTCACTACGCGGCATGCTTCTTTCAACACCGACAGCCTTATTTACACACAGCTCCGGGGCTCCCACATTCATCCATGAGTTACCCCCATTTTGCAGCCAGAAGCTGCCTCGAACTCCAGCCATTCTCTGATCCGTAAAAAAAGACAAGTTTCCTATCGGAGATCATGTCTCGTGCAAACAGACAAATGTTATTTCTGACCCCTTTTTAAAGCAGAACTAACTTCATCAAACTGTGTAATCCAAAACAAATAATTCAACTATTTTAGGGGAAACTATGCGAGCGGGATATCGGAGATAAGTGACTAAGTGACAGAGTTCACCATCTCAAATTATTCAGGTAGTAAATGTGCTGTTAGATGCTGCTAGCATGTTGGGAATAAAGCGATTCGGACAACACAAAGGAGGATATTTATCTAAATAGGCCTAGTTGATTATTCTGTCCCCACCACCCCCATTCACATTATGGTTTTCTGATCTTCTAATTCCTGAATTTTTTAAACGGCACATATTTCGAGCCCTAATTAAAAAAAAAAAAAAAAACTTTATACCTTGTGCCTGTGTCTCTTTTTATAATATTTAGGTGTAGCATTATTCTGGTTCGGTTGTATGGATGAGATGGGAAGTCGTTTTGTGCTGTGTATCCAAGACTGTTCTCATCTTCACAGACATTACCCGGCTCTGAAGACTTTGGAGCAGCTTGAACATACATACTTACCCCAGGTCAGCCACTACCGCTTTTGTCAGGCTATGGTAGACAATATCCCGAAACTTCGTGAGGAGATCAGGGAAGTGTCCATGTCTGATCTGAAGGACTTCCTGGAGAGCATCCGCAAGCATTCAGAGAGGATTGGCGAAACGGCCATGAAACAGGTAAGAACTATGTGTCTGTTACATTTTTTTTTTTTATATCTGGTGTGGAAGCCAGAAAATTTAAGGCACACTGTGAATTGCCTAAGGTTTAATTACTCTAACATATTACTAGGGTTTGAAGACTTCTCAGGAACTTGGGAGCATGGCTCCTAAATTATACTGATAACCCCTTGCAGCTATTCTTTTTCTTGTCAAGAAAATAATCACATCGGCTCCTAAAATGATGACATATGTGTCAACCATTGAAGTGTATACACTGTGCAAAATTGAATTACAGTTTGTAACTCATACCGAAGCTCTTTAGAAATTGACTGAACACTTTGTATGGCTATGTTGTTCTTAGCCTCCCACTGTGTTAAAGGTCCTACTTTGGAAAGAAGTCTAATCTTGCTTTGTGATTTATAGTAAATGTCTGAACACTTATGAGATATTTGTGTTAAGGTATAACAAAACCAACAAATTGGATGAGCACTTATTAAATTGGGCAGTAAAAAAGAGCACTCCGACGATAACATCCTGACGTTTTATTTGAATGCGTAGCAGGAAGCCCACAAACAGCAATATTATGCACAGGAGCTTCAAAAAATTAAAACTGCGTTATTTTAAGAGAGTTCTTGACCATTCTTTCTTGTATATTTTATTTGTAGAGAGGAAATGGATGATAAATTCTCTAATATTACCCTTACCTTTTGTGCCATTATACCCCACTCCCTCTAGCACGTAAGCTCATGGAGCAGGGTCTTTAATTCTGTATCCAACTCGTCTGGTTACAGTTAAATGTTTGTTACTTCACCCACTGTAAAGCGCTGCGGAATTTGTTTTTCGCTATATAAAAATAATAAATAAGAAAGCTGGGTAAGTGGCATTTAACCTTCCTTTTTTTTGGGGGGGGGAGGGGGTTTACATCTCACAGGATTTGAAAGGACGTGAATCCTGTCTCAGCAGGCTGGTGTTTTTAGGAATGCTTAAAGTTAACCCTGGACACCTGTACAAATGTGGTGTATCCGCAGAAGCAAATGACAACTCCTCAGTCAAAAATATAGTAAAAAGACCTCTTCTTTATTGCAAAATAAGACATGCAAGGATAGTTTACCAGGGCAAGGTACAAAAGGCTAACTCGTTCACTGTTTGTATACTTAAAGGACCACTATAGTGCCAGGAAAACATACTCGTTTTCCTGGCACTATAGTGCCCTGAGGGTGCCCCCAACCTCAGGGACCCCCTCCCGCCCGGCTCTGGAAGGGGGAAAGGGGTAAAAACTTACCTTTTTCCAGTGCTGGGCGGAGAGCTCTCCTCCTTCTCTCCTCCTCCGTTCCTCCTCCTGGGCTGAATGCGCACGCGCGGCAAGAGCTGCGCGCGCATTCAGCCCGTCGCATAGGAAAGCATTTACAATGCTTTCCTATGGACGCTTGCGTGCTCTCACCGTGAAAATCACAGTGAGAAGCACGCAAGCGCCTCTAGTGGCTGTCAATGAGACAGCCACTAGAGGATTAGGGGGAAGGCTTAACCCATTCATAAACATAGCAGTTTCTCTGAAACTGCTATGTTTATGGAAAAATGGGTTAACCCTAGCTGGACCAGGCACCCAGACCACTTCATTAATGTTTGTTATATAAATCTGTGGGATGCCTAGGTATTAAAGCAGCTCTGTCACTGTCTGTAGACTTTGCCAAATTAGCAAAAAATCCTGATGGTGACATCGCTGCCGGGTGGTGGGGGGAGCGGGTGGGCAGGTAAAGGTGAGAATTAGTGATCGGAACCTGTCCCTCGTGGCTTGACCTCTTCGGAGTCGGCATCACTGATGTACTCTCTCTCATGCGCAAGAGTGCGACATTGAGGACTATGGGGGATCCCGTGAGACTGCGGGGTCCTTCATAGAAACAGCCATTTACCTGCAGCAGACCTTGATAGTGTCAGGATTGTTAGCTAGACTCTGCCATCAGTCTAAGAAAGTCAGGCAGAGAAGAAATAGTCAGTACTTTGTCTCTGTATATCTCCTGACTGGGTTGGAATTTCAGTGAAAATTTCAGTGAATTTCCAACAAAGTCAAAATTTGTGTTTTATAAAGATTATCTTTATGAAAGTCATTTTTTTAGAGGGGATACAGTGCCTATTTAAAATCCATGTGCAGGATGTGGACAATCCTTCAGCAGATAAACCTGTACGGTTTCATGCAGAAACCAATATGCTATTCCCATATTGTACTCTAGTGAGAGAGAATGTTTAAATTACATTGCATGCAAAAGCCATATTAAGAGTCTAGACGTGGAGCCAACAACAACCAATCCAGAAGCCATTATCGGATAGGGTATACCTCTGGACAACTTAAACACGCAGCTTGCACTAGAGATAGACAGCTGGAAAGCAGGGCTCTCGTGATACGACCTGTCAAAGTGTAGACTTAATAGCAGGCAATCTCCTGGAATACACCACGCTCTGACTTATCATTTATTTATTTTCACAATTTCTGTTACTTTTGTTGGCCAACCAGAGTATTTTCTCCAGCCAGACATAACATGGTTGTCTTGGAAATGAAAGATCAAGTGCTTGGATGGGAACGGAGAACATAGCCGTTTCTGTACATTACGCTGGGAATTCACCCCATGTCCGTGTTTAGGTTCGATGTTTGCATTGATAACATCAGCTCCTGGGCTGGGCAGGAGGTTTCTGTCAAGAGATATAGTTTAACATCCGTCAACAGACCTGCTCTACACACCCCTGCTATTATAGAACGCAGGAAGTATTTGAAGCTACGAGTTTAGGATATTTTTCATCACTTGCGGGCTTTTTCTCTAACAAGCACCTTTGTTTGTGAAATAAATAAAACAAATTAACAGTCAGAAGTTTCAGGAAAATGGATTGTCATAATGTTGGCTGCATTTTAATTGTCCACAGGGAACCATCACAGGCAGACAAGGCTTCACATTTTGACGGCGGTAACATGCTTGGTTCTGAAACACCTTCTTGGATGGATTTTTAACCTGAAATACTTTTTACACTTTTTTTTTTTTTTTTAACGTATATGAAGTTCTTTAAGTTGATCTCAGGGGCACCATAACAACAATATTCAATAGAATAAAGTTGTTATAATGCCAGGAGGTCCATGGCACCAACTTAACTTTAAGCAATTAAACTGTTAACCGAAGGCTTAAGCCCAAGTTTGGAATCCAATGTCCTTTAGCATTGCCCCGTCCACATCCACTTTTCATCAATTCTTGAAACAGAAATCCCTGGTCAGGGGTGCTGCTGATTGTCTTCGATCGTCAGCTGAATCTCTAAGTTAGCTAATTCAGGGCTTGACTAATTTGCTTGGAATCTAGGAGCCAGCTAAAAAAAAAAATTAAGCCTGCTTTTTTTTGTTTTGTTTTTGTACTAATAAAGTTTCATTTTAAAATACAAAAATACAGTTCCTAAAGGGAAACTATAGTCAGCAGAACCACTACAGCTTACTACAGTAACACCTCTCGTGACTGCCATTAGAGATGATTCCTAGTCCAGTGCTTCAGTGTGAAGCAGCTACTTTCAGCATCTCCATGCACTGCACGGAGGTGTAGAATGTTCCCCATTGATTCAATGCACAATTGGCACAGCGCAATAGCCTCCCAGTGCTATCCTATGGGAAAGCATTGGCTTGGCTGAGATCATCAAGATGTCAGTCATGGAGACGGGACCAGACTTGGCGAGACTGGCATGGCAGGAGAAAAAAGGAGAGTAAAAACACCTTTCCCATGCATTTAAAGGGCGGGGCAGTAACCTAGACACACACACTGTTTAGTGAAGCCAGGGCCAGAGTGATGTCATATTCCGGCTCCCGGCATCCCAGCAGAGCAGAGCAAGAACTTCAGGAATATTTTGGCTTCCTCACCGCCTGGCTCCATGCTCCCCTGGCTGGCTGCTTTCATGCTTCCGCGGGCTGACAAACACGCCAGGACAAAATTCCTAGTCTCCTGGGATTTGTCGAGCTATGAGCTCCACATTTACAAAACGGCTTAAAGGGACACTCCAGACACCCAGACCACTTCTGCCCATTGGAGTGGCCTGGGTGCCAACTCCCACTACCCTTAACCCTGCAACTGTAATTATTGCGGGTTTTATAAACTGCAATAATTACCTTGCAGGGTTAACTCCTCCTCTAGTGGCTGTCTCTGGCACTTCTGCGTTTTTCTACTGCGTTCCCCTCTCCATCCCACCTCCCAATCCCCGGTAGCTGAAGTGGTGAAAACCCCTTCAGTTCACCTACCTGAGACCCCGCTGGTGTCCCTCGGCGGTGGTTTCTTCTCACCGCCGCTCCTCCCAGGCATTATGTCGGCACATGCGCATTAGAGCTCCCAATAGGAAAGCATTGAAAATGCTTTCGTATGGGGAATTGAGTGACGCTTGAGGTCCTCACACAGTGTGAGGACGTCCAGTGACGTTCTAGCACAGGTGTCCTGTGCTATGGACACAGAAGTGCCCTCTAGTGGCTGTCCAGTAGACAGCCACTAGAGGTGGAGTTAACCCTGCAAGGTAATTATTGCTGTTTATAAAAAACTGCAATAATTACACTTGTAGAGTTAAGAGTACTGGGAGTTGGCACAGACAACTCCAATGGGCAGAAGTGGTCTGGGTGCCTGGAGTGTCCCTTTAAGAAACTTACATATTTTAGGAACTCCATTAAAACTAGTCCCCATTTGAAATTTAAATTGAATTTCCAATCTTGACAATCCTGCCTGTTAATGGTTTTACTAGTTTCATCTACTGTAAATATTTAATGATACTTTTTAGGTTTGGGTATTCATGTTTCACATTTTGATTTATCGGTCTACTTCTCAACATGTCTTATGTTTGGCGGTCAATCCCCTGGAAACTTATCCAAGGAAAGGACTAGACAGCTCTGCGGCATATAGCCGAGCAAGCAAGGTAGTCGGGGCAACAGATGAGGATCAGTGCTTGTAAAAACTCATGTAGAATGTTAGTGCTGTAGTTCTGTTTTATTATTATATTCAATGATTTTCCTGCTAGTTTCTGGCTTTGGGAGAGAATTGTAGTGTTGCTGCAGTCAGTGGCACAATTCAGCAGTTCTCAATGTGACTCTTTCCTGTGGAGTGTTTGTCTGTGTTAATGATGTTCATGACAAGGTGACAACTCCACAGGTCTGTAACAAGCATGAACGTAATGAAAGGAAAAACATGTTACAGTCATGAATCTAAGGAGAACAAATAAGAGGCGTGATGTGAAATTAAGGGATTAAATCATAAATGGATCAAATGCTCACCATTTTTGGGAGTTTGCAATCTCCTAGTGACACCATGTTATTTAGCCCACACAGTTGTCAGCTCTACTTGGGAGCTCACGACTGTGTCTGCTGCCCTTATATGCTAAACAATAGCAATTCACATTTTCAGATTAAGAGGTTTATAGAACATAATGTAAACCAAAGCCTGCAACTTCTGTTATCGTCAGAAAAATGACGTATCATTCTAATTTTATTGGTCAGTCACATGCTTGTGGATGGCCGATGCATGTTGGCTTGCCCACGATGTTATAAAATATCAATGGTTTATGTTGAATGAGGCTGTATATTGATGCAATATTTAAATTTTTGGTTAAGGAATTCCAAGTTAATCCAAGTTAATTGAACTTGTGTCTGCAGGGATAACAAGCACTTTTTTTCACAGCAAAAATGTTTTTAACTAAACATACAAAGTTCAAAATAATAACTTAAAGGCATGCTGTAGTGCCAGGAATACAAAGCTGTATTTCTGGCACTACCGATCCCTCTGCCTACCCCCTCCCTCGCACTCACTACTACCCGGTAAACAAAAAGGGTTAAAACCCCTTTATTTACTTACCTGAACCCAGCGCTGATGTCCCTTGGCGCTGGATCAAAGCTCCGCCCCCTCCTCCGTCCCGCGACAAGCAGGGTCTAATGCGCATGCGGGGCAAATGCCGCATGCGCATTAGACCTCCCCATAGGAAAGCATTATTCAATACTTCCAAAGGGGAAAAAAATCTGACGCTGGATGTCCTCATGCAGAGCGCGAGGACGTCCAGTGTCAGATAATGGACCCAAAGTCTGTTACGATTCATGAAGCGCCCCTAGTGGCTGCCTGGTAGGCAACCACTGTTGGCAGATTTAGAGCTGCAATGTAAACACTAGGTGCAAAAGGGACACAGCACCCAGACTAGTTCAATGAGCTGAAGTGGTCTGGGTGCCTACAGTTGCACACAAGACACATATTTGAGTTGTGAGTTATTAAAGGACCTCTCCATCGTCATGTTTTGACAATTTAGTAGATATAATCACCAAAAAAAAAGATGTATTGTTCTGCATGTGTTCTTTGGGAGTATATGGGAAAAAAAGCAAAAAACATTGTGTGAAAGCTTCAGACAATTGCCAGCCCTCCTCTCTGTCCCCAGTCAGTAGTTTCTGGTTCATATTGCAGCTTGCCAATGCTTCAAAATGAGCTGTAATAGAGCTCATTGAGAAGGGGGGGAGGCAGGTGAGAAATAGCCCATCGCTCTGTGGACAGAATTGGATAAACCCTTCCCTGGCTGTCACTCGGTTTTTCTGCCCCAATTCTAGCTGCAGACTGCTAAGCTACAGGTTTGGTTCTATAGGTAATATCATGATTAGCTGAAGATGTACTTAGAAACTAGAGAGTAGCTAAAAATTCCATGGCAATTAAATATTTTTATGATGCTGATGGTGATTGTGTTGGTATATAATAATCTTTATGAAGATAAATTTTGGGACTCGCTTGTAAAATTGGAGCATTGAGCATTTCATTGGTATCCATGGTGATCGTCAAATCTTTGCCTCAGGTTTACTCTTCGTGTATACAAAAAATGCACACAGTATAAATATACTATATACAAAGCTATATGTTTATTAATGGCTAGTAAACTTGTACATGGTGGAAATAGGTCTGGCTGAATACATTAATACATTTTTGGCTAGTCCAAAAATTTGTCCATAGGGTGGATTGGCTTTAAAAAGTTTGCCCATACAAATAATTTAGGGAAAAAAAAGATTCAGATGAAGCAAAAAGGGCCCGTAAATAATAAGCCAAACTGTGCAATACAAAACATACATTTTATGTATATATGTTTGCATGTTTGTGCCATTTGTTTCAGAACACAGTGACAAATAGAGGGGAAATAGGAGAAGCTGTAAAATCTCTATATTCTATTATGATATATAAAGAATGTTTACAGCTCTTCCTCTTTCACTCTATTGGTCACTTCTCGCCAGATCTGTGAGCAAAATTAACACTCGGTGGCTGTCCCAGTATCAGTCCCCCGCCCATCATCTTGTATTTTTTTTTTTTGCTGCCACAGGTGGAACTCCGAATCACGAAACAAACGAACATGCTTGTATGTCATTTGTTTTGTTTTGTTCGTGATATGTCCAACGTTATTGGGGAGCATTAGACCTGCTATAAGGAAAGCTGTGATTGGTTGAGAGAATCCACGGCTCAGTGACAATCATCATACTCTGTGCTTCACAGCAGATACCACGCTATTCTAGAACTACAGCCAGACCAAAGGCTAGCTAGGCATTATGGGAGTTGTAGTTAAACAACTAATATAGATCTGCCTCTTGTTAACCCCTGCAACAATTAATATTGTTAATATTTGTATTTTAAAGGCAAAGAAATTTAAGTTGTTGACTTACTGTGTTGTATATACAGTAAGAGAGAAAGGTATTTGATCCCCTGCTGATTTTGAACGTTTGCCCACTGACAAATGATCAGTCTAGAATTTTAATGGTAGGTGTATTTTAACAGTGAGAGACAATAAAAAAAAAAATCTGAAAAACGCATGTCAAAAAAGTTATTAATTGATTTGCATGTCAATGAGTGAAATAAATATTTGAACCCCTATCAGTCAGCAAGATTTCTGTCTCACAAGTGTCTTTTATACAGGTAACAAGATTAGGAGCACTTTCTTAAAGGGTGTGCTCCTAATCTCAGCTTGTTACCTGTATAAAAGACACCTGTCCACAGAAGCAATCAATCAATAAATCTGATTCCAAACTCTCAGCCATGGTCAAGACCAAAGACCTGTCCAAGGATGTCAGGGACAAGATTGTAGACCTACACAAGGCTGGAATGGGCTACAAGACTATCGCCAAGCAGCTTGTGAGAAGGTGACAACAGTTGGTGCGATTATTCGCAAATGGAAGAAACACAAAAATAATTGTCAGCCTCCCTCGGTCTGGTTCTCCTTGCAAGATCTCACCTCGTCGAGTTTCAATGATCATGAGAACGGTGAGGAATCCGCCCAGAGTTGGTGAATTTGTGTGTTTCCTGTTCGGGAGTTGGTGAATTTGTTTGTTTCCTGTTCGGGAGTTGGTGAATTTGTTTGTTTCCTGTTCGGGAGTTGGTGAATTTGTGTGTTTCCTGTTCGGGAGTTTGAGTATTCATGTGTTTGCAGTTCGGGAGATTGGTGATTGCAGTAGCTACCGGTGCATCTGAAAAGGGGAATATCGCCTAGACGGTTTTTAACCTCTTTTGTGCTGAAACGGTCCGTTACATACAGGCCCACCTGAAGTTGGCCAATAAACATCTGAATGATTCAGAGGAGAACTGGGTGAAAGTGTTGTGGTCAGATAAGACCAAAATCATGCTCTTTGGCATCAACTCAACTCGCCGTGTTTGGAGGAGGAGAAGGAATGCTGCCTATGACCCCAAGAACACCATCCCCACCGTCAAACATGGAGGTGTAAACATTATGCTTTGGGGGTGTTTTTCTGCCAACGGGACTGGACAACTGCACCACATCAAAGGGACAATGGTACCATCAAATCTTGGGTGATAACCTCCTTCCCTCAGCCAGGGCATTGAAAATGGGGCATAACAATGACCCAAAACACACAGCCAAGGCAACAATGGAGTGGCTCAAGAAGAAGCAGATTAAAGTCCTGGAGTGGCCTAGCCAGTCGCCAGGTCTTAATCCAATAAAAATTCTGTGGAGGGAACTGAAGGTTAGAGTTGCCAAACGTCAGCCTCGAAACCTTAATGGCTTGGATAGGATCTGCAAAGAGGAGTGGGACAAAATCAAGTGGTGGCCAACTACAAGAAATGTCTGACCTCTGGGATTGTCAGCAAGGGTTTTGCCACCAAGTACTAAGTCGAAGGGGTGAAATATTTATTTTACTCATTGACATGCAAATCTATTTCTAACTTTTTTGACATGTGTTTTTCTGGAACTTTTTTTTATTTTTTTATTCTGTCTCTCACTGTTAAAATACACCTACCTTTAAAATTATAGACTGATCATTTCTTTGTTAGTGGGCAAACGTTCAGAATCAGCAGGGGATCAAATACTGGTTTCCCTCACTGTACTACATCTTGTCTCAATGCATTTCTTTTTTTCGGAGAGAAGGTACTGTTAAAGCGACAGTTTAAAGTGTGTCTTTGAAGTTTCTCTATGTTGCACATGAAACCCGCCAGCCTTTTCCATTCCATTAGGCGGGAGAGGGGGGGTCAGGGTGGAGTCCATCTTCACAAAGGGATTTGATGCATTCTTGCTCTGAAAACAGAAATGATACCTCGACATTAACAGCAATGATTGCGGTAATCAGGGATACCGCTTACACTGCAACCATTTGATGGGAAAGTGGAATAGACTCCAGATGGTGCATGCTCGCCTTTCAACGGCCCCAAAAATGTTTAGAGAAACCTGGTGGTCGGCATACTGTGCAATCCAGCAGCGGCGTCACCAAGGGTTAATAGTCCTTTATCCCACTGATTCCTGCCTCATATGGAAGCTGTTTATCTGTTGTATATATATTGTAGTTCATTACTTTCCTTTGTGATGTTTCAGTAGATGGGAGTTTACCATTGCTATGTTTAAGGAGTGTTATTGGATATCAAGTCCGGCACAGTATTTCTCTATAAGCCATTCTCTGTCTGGCTGTAACAATTTGCAAGTTCCATTTACAAACCATAAAGTGAGCAAGTAGTCATCTGTTGTGCTCTCTGTAAATGCCAGCTAACTGCCTGCTGAATGGCTAATAATGTTATGACACATCCAGCTCCTTTATTAAAGTTATTAGAGTCCTACATCTGTCTGTACAACCCTATCAATAGCACTCTGTGTAAATGAGCATTTCAAGCACCGTGACCACTACAGCATCCTTAACCCAATGTATGCTTTTTGCTAATGCTTTGACAAATTATCTGGAGTGCGTGGTCACCGCAAGCTCTTCCATGATAGCAAGGAAGCTTTCTACGTTGAACTAAGCCAGGCAGTGCAGGGCTTAGCTCACAAACTGAGAGTGATCATCAGACTCCTTCAGCCAGGGAGCTGACCCTTCATGGGAGGACTTGACTAAGGAGTGCAAATTAAAGCTCCTATCCAGCTCTCCATGGAGGAAGTAAGAGGTATCTGCCAGAACGAAGGTAAGTTGTCAAACAAGTGGGTGTGCACGCGTCTCATGCACTTACCATTGCCTATACGAGTGGGTGTTTAGACAGATAAACACTTATTCATTTGTGCACCATTTAGTTTGACCTATTTTTCCCTCAAATGTGCATCTCTTAAGTAAGGGTATTATGTTTAAAATGCAGTTCCAAAAGTGGGACAATAATGAAAATATTGGAATATTCCTGATTTTTGCTCTAGATTTAACACCACACAATACGTTAAGGGTGACTTGGATTAAAGGGACACTAGACACCCAGACCATTTCAGCTCATCACCCTTAGCCCCTACAAGTGTAATTATTGCAGTTTTTGTGAATTGCAATAATTACCTTGCAGGGTTAAGTCCTCCTCTAGTGGATGTCTACCAGACTGCCACTAGAGGGACTTCCGGCTTCTTAGATGACTCTTGGTCGTCTCAGCGACGCTGGACATCCTCCCGCTATGCATGAGTACCTCCAGCGTTGCTGAAATCCCCATAGGAAAGCATAGGGGGAGGTGCGTGTGCGGAGCCTGACCCAGCCCTGAGGGACATCAGCGCTGGATTTAGGTAACTGTCTGAAGGGGTTTTAACCCATTCAGCAACCTGGGATGGGTTGCATTACAGGATTCTCTAGTGCCAGGAAAATGTTTGTGTTCCTGGCACTAGAAAATCCCTTTAAGAATGAGCATATGTACATAAAGTGTGCAAAGCCATACTGCTGACTTCATTTCCCTGATTGTCATTTTCCACACAAGTAAGTGGACCAGTTACAATCGGCCCTTCCACACACATACACATGACCACGCATGGACTCTGTACAGCAATACACACGTGTTTGCACGCTATACACAGGTTGACACTTCATGCAGCAGACATAATGGGATTTAAAACAAGTGCTGCTCTTCTTCTCCCACGTGGTTTTGGTAGATAGTAATTTTAAAACCTCTCTGGAAGGTTAAGCCCTGGTCTCTTCCTTTCAAACTATGAATACAGAATCGCATCACTATAAAATGACATTGTGCTGTAAACCTGCACGTTGTACCATTCTCCCTGCTTTTGCATTATCTCTGCAACGGGGATTTGGATTTGAAAGTTGGATTGCAGACTCCCTGATATGATAATGAACTTGGTTTTACCCACATGCATGCAACCTCAATCGCATCTTGATATTAAAGGCTCCTTCCTTCTAAATAAGTATATTGTTACCACCCAGCATCCATCGCCAGCCTGACGCTCTTGAAAATCATGCTGAAAGCATTTGTACACAAAGCCAATGCACATGCGGGCGGCCCATTGGAGCTGGTGAAACTCTCACTTTCAGTCTCTCGACCCCCAAGACCTTTTTTCCCGGTTGGCAGCACCGTGGCGTTGACATACCTAGTGGTTCAGCCAAAGTTGAAAGATAATTGCAGCAAAATCGCGGCGGCAGGAGATGGTATGCCTTTTTAAACAGAGCCTCCCTGGAGGCATTGCTTTTGAATCTGGTGCATATTTCAAAAGCATGTGTTAAACTTTATGTGATACTGATTAAAACTGAGGGCTCCAGGGTGAATTGGCAGGGCCTCCGAAACAAAATATGTGCCAAGGGACACGGTGCAAAACACGGCCAAACAGCAGAGGGGGCTCTGGTCCACATCTCGGTACTGTGTAACTAAGTGCTAGCACCCCGAACGAAAGGTGAGCGTGTGCACCATCTGATGCCTGGCAGCTTCTTTCAGCACAGCACGGGTTCCTTTTGTTCTGCAGTTTGATTTAAGAAGAGAAGCGTCTTGTATTAGAGAAGCCCATATGGAAACAATAGCCGGGACCTGTGTAATTCACTTCCCCGTCGAGCAGCTGGAGGAAAGTGATAGATACAATGTGGGATTGGGAACTGTCAAATCTGTTCCCATATCGGAGGCGACAAAGTGTTTCCACCACGTCCTAATCTTTCTGCACCAATTAATGGAGTCCTGCTTGTTACAACCTGTCCTTTCCCGTGGCTGAGGACACAGTAGTTCTCTGCTGTCATGTAGACACCCTTCTAATTACTATTCTGACTGTGGTACACTATGATACTACTAATATTAAAAAGCAGGGGAGTCCCAGCTCTGCATGTTTTCTAATTAGGTTTACTATCTTTAAAAAAGGAACGTGTTATGTTTTTGGGCCATTTTACTACAAACATCTTTTTTAATTAAGACACTAGGTATTTTGCTCCTCTTCATCTTTTTTTGTCATCGTCAAACTGGCTGGATGAATTATATCTTTTTGAAACTCTCCTTTTATGACCTAGATAAAGTAGCTCTGTTGTGAGCTGAACACAATTTCTTAATTCATGAATAGGTGCTCTCACAATGCCAGCCACTCCTTAAGAGCATCTTTAGGCCATTGTGCCCACTGAAATGTTTAACTAAGTCTGCAATCAAATGGCAACAACAATTAACCAATATATTTATATAAATTAGTTACAATCGATTTTTGGTACCGTTTACCGTTCAGCAGGCAGATCAACCTTCAGATACACTCAGGGTCACCTTACAATGTCATATCATACACTCACCGATAGAAATTAGTCAAACTCGGATATTTTATTCTTTTACTTATTTATCCTTGAATTATGTTAGAAAAAAACAAAACACTATGAAGTCGAACTCATTGTAGGAATTGAGAAAATAAATGTTCCCTTCCTCAAAACTCCATGTACAAATTAATGAAATAGATGTGAAACTGCAAGTGGCCTCTGTGGGTCTGTACGTTTATTAATCTCCAGTGACCTACTTAGTGGAAATGGCCACGTGTTCTACAGAACACCATAGAGTGCTACATATGGAGATATTTTACGTGGTGAAACATAATTCAAAATAATGTTCAACTTGAGCAATAAAGTTTTATTTAAATGTTTGTGTCCCTCATTTTGTACTCTGTGACGGACCACCTGGCACCCTAACTGGGTGCCTCCGCCAATCGCTGCTTCCTAGTAGCCTGGATTACTATAAGCACCGCACCGGACACCATAAACAGCGTAGCCCCTTAGCCGCCGCAGCTTGGCTGGGGTCTCGCCGTCATTCACCACACCCTGGACCAGCTTCCAGTGGGTAGACATCTCCTCCAAGAGAGTGTAGCAATATGCTCTTAATGTGCAAATGATTATAATCCCAGGGGAGTATAGTGATATAGCAATTCCTAGAGTGAATATAGCTGTCCCCTCCACACATGAGACGAGATTCTTTGTTGAGGGTGAAGAGGAACTGTTTTATTGGTAGCCACAACTGGCCTTATATGCAAGTCCCCATGCAAGGGGCACTCCCCCCTGGACCTGAGCATAAACCAGAGCAGAAACAAACACACAATTACATTGGCTCTCAGATCCAGGACATTCCCATGCATAATAAGACAATCCCTCCCTTGTGCCTGGGAGATAATTGAGTCATGAATTGAACTAAACTCAATTTTCTCCAGACACACAAACCACACATTTCACAAACACCCCAAAAGTACCTTAAAATACATTATAACCCCTGATAGCCCTGATCTGGGGGACCAACATATCCAAAATTCACCCGGATCAGTTCAGGGGTTCAGGAATTTCCTGGAAGTCATCATTTGACCGACCGCACGCATGGTCCCATGCCCAAAACAGTTACAGAGAATCAGGGCTTGTGGTCTGTCTAGTTTGGTAGTTCACAATATAACAGAAATACGAATGTAACCAGTTTGTATGTATACTTAGTCTCTGTCTCTTGTTAGGCAGTGTGTTTCCACCAAACGCCACTCCTCTCAACTGAATCCATTCGAACAAACGAAGAGATGGAAGTCCCAGTGGTGTTTGCGCCGTCGAGTGTCCAATAGTTCCATGCACTCGACTACCAAACACCGCTGTATGTGTTTGCGGTTAAAGATGGCCGCCGCCACGTGTTCGCACATACAAACGACGGCCACCCAGCTAACCACTTAGAACGTTGCGGTTAGCGAGGTCAATAAGGGCAATAAGCAGCACACGACGGTTCTGGGTGGCCGGTCCATTCGACAGTTCATTCGCTATACGAACAGCATTAGTCTAATCTGTTCTGTAAGCCCTATATACCGAGCCATAGAGGGGAAAAGGCACAAACAAAGCCTTTTCATAGTCCTGAACCAAAGTTTAACACGGCCATAGTCCTGAGGCAAGAGGCTGGCAAGCAGGCCCCTCCAAGAACCAGTGGTGAGGTTACTATCGCCACATACTTACAGGGTTTAGTAGAACCTAATGCTTTCTTGATTGCACAGTAATAAACTCTGAGTCAAGATTTGTGCCAAACAAATCCGGCCTTTCACATCTCAATGTTCCTGCTGTTAATTCAGAAGGTGAAAAAGCAGCGAGTCAAGAAGAAGGGTTGCCATTTATTATGGGAGAAAAATCACTTCAAAGAGGCAATGAGCTTTCTTTTTGGAGTAACACGTTTCTAGAACCCAGCACATTGGGTAATTAAAGCACTGAATTTCCTGCTTTGCCTAAAACATGCTTTTTAAAATTTAAATATATATAAGGCCTAAAAAAACAACCTCTATGTAGGTAAGTCAACTTGTTTATTATTTTTCTATAAAAATATAATTCCTGCTGTTGTAGATGCACTCTTTTTATGCCTCTCAATTAATGATTGTAACAGAATGGAGAACTCCAATATACTTTTATTTCCCTGTTTGTTTGGCTGTCCATATGCTCCATTCGTTTACTGAACCCTCTCACTGTGTGGCCCTTGTTCGCACCTTCATAATCACTGACCACCCCTGGCTGTTAACCACAAATTGGTTATTAAAGTCCTTTTCCTGTGTGGCCGCCGTTCGTATAACCGAACTAACATGTTCAAACAATTGGCTGCCATTTTGTCTCCTGAACGAGGGCAACGGTACATGGTAGACGACGGTGTGGAACTAATTTCGGATACGCGGCCCCGTGAACACCCGGGAAACTGGTACCACTGCCCATGCATGTTCTGGAACAGTTAGAACAGCATTCGAGAGGCATAAACTACTGAACAGGGGGGGCATTCGTATACGAACAGTCAAGGGATAGATTCATCAATGTTCGTGTGAGAACCCCTGAAAGATGACTGGTCGTTGCCTTGTTTTCTCTTGGAACTGTTTTGGGGCATCACCTCATGGCCAACCGGTCAAAACTTCATTCGAATGCTGTTCCCGAACCACCAAAGAGATCTGAGTGATATTTTGGCAAAGTGTGCGCTCAGATCCAAGCTATTCGGTGAAATTACTTTCATGGGGTTCAGAAGTTATTAAAATGTATTTTTGGATGTTTTTAAATATTGTAGATTTTTCTGTACCTGAGAGATAATTGAATTATAGTTCTCATGCAACTATCTCAGGCACAGAAGATCTTGGGAAGAAAAGCCATGTAATTGTGACTAAAAAACGTCATGCTAGGGCCAATATTTAAAGCTGTGTGTGGCAGGAATAAAACTAGTTGTACTCCCAGAACTGTGTGTCGTCCAGTTGCTGGGGAGGAGGTGGAATATTTACTTGGTGTTTTCTTGTTTCTGATTTTACTCTTGGGTGAGCCAGTGGAGAGGAAGTCCCTGCAGGGACTAGATCTCAGCTATAATGATTACCAATAATTTAGGGCTGTCAATCCCTTAAAAAAATGGGATCTGCACCAGACTGAGCTGCCCATTTCTTTTCTTCTTTGATGACAGATTGGGTATGTGTGCTTTCCCTTCTTACATGGCATACCAGTAGTGTGACAGGGGCCATTGTAAGCCCACGGTGTGGTTTGTGGTTGCAGTAGAGGAACTTTATTGAGTTCTATTAATGAGCCAGATCACTGGAGAGCTTTTTGTACTGGCCCTATATAGCTCTGTATGATGTTCATCATATGCCATCAGAGACACTGTAAGCTTTTACCCATAAACCAAGCCTCCAGGGGTTGAAGTTTGCATGTAGGAAGATGATCAAATAGTGAAGAAAGGGATCTTGTATATTATTCTATCTAATATATTCTCTATAGATTTTCATGCAGACAGTGGGCATTCATTTACCACAATGAGTGGGTTTTGGTGGCGACTTAGGAGAAGACTGTATAGAAAAATGGAGTGGATGAGGGAGATTTATCAAAGGAGCTAGCCCCTTGGATATATAACTGTCCATGGGATCTGTTTGCATAAAATAAGACCAATCCCCCATGCAGGATTTACATGGGAAGGCCAGTTTTAGATGGTCCCTAATCAGAGTTTTTATTTACGCTGGATAAATGTTCACCTTTAATTATTTGTCTTGTGGTAGAATTACCTCTTACAGGAAGCATCTGATTTGTTCCTGGAAAATGGTAGTGTATATTTTTGTTTTTTGTTTTAGTTCTGTGATAGCAAGAGGATATTTGGAACCCCTATAGATGTTATAATACAGATCTCTAATGATAAGAAGACAAAGGAAGTAGGTTCTCTGTCAAAAAAGGATATATTTAGAGGGTGCTGCCAAAATGAGTTTTGCACGTTTTGTTTTTATTTTAATGTGTGTGTCTATTTGCTCTGCATATACAGTGCTGTGTGATGATATTTTATAAATAAGCTCTTCAGAGCATTTCATCTGTAAAGACTGTCTGGTAAAAGAATGGTTAATTATCTTGGCATGCATGCTCTCCTTTTTGTTTTCCTAAACTCATTTCACCAGCGCTAATCTATTTAGCAAGGTAATGTACAAACTATTCATTTGCTTAGACAAGTGCTGAGCTTTGATTTAGCAAAACCATCATCTGGAAGATCTTTGAGTTGATCCTCATTTTCTTTCCGTGCCTTACAGTGAACAGAGCGATGCATAACTTTAAACCCACCGCAGTGTAGCATGAAGTAAACACAGTGCTCGCTAATGGCAGTGTTTGAGCCAGGCTCCTCTGTAATCAACCCGCGACTCTTGCGGCACATCGACATCTGGCTTGTGACTGAGATTGCTGTTGGAACATTGTATCTCCGTGCTTGTGTATGGATTGGGTGACTGTGATGGTGTGTTCGGGTGTTGTCTGATCATACACATAGTAAGTGCATTGGAAGTAACAAACGTTGGATGTTGGTCAACATTTACTCATGGAACTGGAAGCAAGCTTTCAGATTCTACATTAAGGGATGTTTTGTTTTAGTTTTTCAGAACATTAGTGGTTTTATGAAACACTATCTGAATGTTGTGTGAAATAAACACCGTAAAAAAAATAAACAACCTCTGTAGGTCTTGCCTTTATACCATTAGGCTATCATGGTTTCAAGACGTCTACGATTTATCTCTTCTCACAGTCTTGTGGGATAAAACATTTGTCTTCAATGTTGACCCACAGGCAATATACAACATGATGGAGCTGTGTTTGCTGGCATAGTAGAATGATGAGGGGAAATGGCGACACTGGGTCGGGGGAAACTCAAAATGGAGTTTGCATGTTATATTAGACTGGGCTTTTAATTTTTTTACTTATGTGTTGTTTTTTTTTGGTTAGTAATTATGGTCCAGCTACTCCAGGTGTGTAAATAAGACAGATTTATTGAAGCAACGTTTCGATAAAGACCTCAGTTGCAACGTTGCTTTGTTCTCCAATAAATCTGGCTTATTTTCACTTCTGGAGCATTCTACAATTGACCAAGGTCTAGCCAGCCTAAGGTCCAGCTAAGCACCTCATTTGTGCAGGGAGTTTGGGTGACCCCGTTTTTACAGTGCAGTAATTTGAATTCTTGGCATATTGTGATTGGTTAAAAACACAGAGAAGACAACATGTAAGCATAACGTGTGGAAAGGTCCTTTTAATTTTTTGTCTCTCTGCCACATGAATAATGCCCCCAGTCCCCACCATTACTTTCATACAAGTCTATGCCATTTTCCGTACCGCATCACATATTATTTATTATAAGAGGGCTTTTAGTTGCACAATATATGATACTGTAAATACCACTTCCGTTTATTAGTGACGTGATTTAAAAAAAAAATTGCTAAAGGGCTAGCCACAATAACATGTGATTGGTGAGATTTACTCATTTGCATCTTCTGTGTGATTTTAAATGCACAGTTTTGGGTTTAATTATTTTTTTCCTGATAGCTTTTTGGGGGGGAAGGGGGGAGGAATCTTGATGTTAAATAGACTCAAAACAGCCGCTTCTAGTGATCTTTCAGAACATGCACAGCTGGCAGGATTGCAATGCCAAGTGCTCAGTGGTGAATTGGTCATAAATGTCTGCTTTGGCAGCCATGCTAGATGCAGGCCAGGGTCTTTGGCAGATTCTTCTTTGGATGAAAAACGCAGAACGTGCCAAGCCGTTATCTGTTTAAAAAATGGCTTGAAAATGGCTTGAAAGCTTGTGTCATATCCAGAACTCTTGGGCTGTAGCCAGCCCTCTGGTCTCTACACCAATAGCACTGGTTAGCTTTCTTCCTGTATGTCTGATCTCTCTAAAGGCAATGAACTTCCTAACGCGGAGCTGGAACAGCAGCCAACAATTCACAACCATTTATCCCCTCCGTGCATGGCACAGACATTTTAGCACAGAGCACTTAAACGCATGTACATGCCAATACCCTACATTGCTGTCTTTTCAAACATGAAGATGCAGGATTCCTCTAAGTTTGATTTTGCTGGAACACGCTAACTTTTTATTATGCTAAAATGGGATCATTACCGCCGCATAACATAAAAACTATCTGCTACAGGGGCGTACAGAATACAGACACAGTCCGACCAGTGAACCTGTACAGGGGTACCTTGTAATAGTCTAAAATGTATATAGACATCTTGAAGTGTGGATTATTCTCTTTTAGAAGACAAATGTGTCTGCTTGCAAAATTCTGTAATACTAGACATTTGATCCAGCTACCAAAACTGCTACACTGGACTCTTGTAGCACGGGGTGTTTGTAGGTAGTTTGTCCCTGTGTGTTTAAAGGAACACTATAGTCACCTAAATTACTTTAGCTAAATAAAGCAGTTTTAGTGTATAGATCATTCCCCAAAATCTTAATTAAACAGAACTTGCAATAAAGAAAGCCTAAATAGGGCTCTCTTTACAGGAAGTGTTTATGGAAGGCTGTGCAAGTCACATGCAGGGAGGTGTGACTAGGGTTCATAAACAAAGGGATTTAACTCCTAAATGGCAGAGGATTGAGCAGTGAGGCTGCAGGGGCATGTTCTATACACCAAAACTGCTTCATTAAGCTAAAGTTGTTCAGGTGACTATAGTGTCTCTTTAAATTGTCACTACAGTGCAATAAAACACACACACTATTTAGTAAGTATACCCACAATGAAAAATTTTTTTTTAGTTTCCTTAAATCAGCCCCAATACATTGAATACATAATGTATCACACAGATACATGAGTTATTCAATGTAAAATTTCAAGATCTCACTCACAATGCCCCCGATCCAGCTACGCTGTTTTGTCAGTTATGACGATTTGACGGAGAGGTGGGAGAAAGACCTGTTTTTAAATAGATTTTTCTCCCAATTTATACATTTGCTAGCACAATGTATCAATGAAATGTTATGCTCTTTAAAATAAGCAGAAGTTGTAGGTACCATCCACAAGTACCATTTAAGGTAAGTTTAAACCCCCCCCTTTATTTTTTTACAGGAAGGGGACCTATTATTATGTTATGTCCAGTAGGAAATGTGTAAAAATGTACAATTCCTATAGTTGGAGTAACCTTTTTAAAGGTGAATGTGGTACAGCCACACAGAGAGCTCAATGTCTGGCAAGGTGGAGAGTATAGATTCCTTCCAGAGCTATGCAAGCATGAAACAATTGTCAGTTCTTTAGCATGAAGTTAATAAGTCTCACATGTGCATGTATTGCTGTATTCGTGCTGCATATGTATCATTCCCATAAGGGTACAAAAAGTTAATTTATTATTATTTATAAAGCGCCAACAAATTCCGCAGTACAGTGGGTGGACTAGCAGACACCTCTTAGTAACTAGATGTGTTGGACACACAAGAACAGATGGGTTGAGGACCCTGCTCAATGAGCTTACATGCTAGAGGGCCTGGGGTAAAGTGACACAAAAGATAAGGGTAGGGTAGAAAAGTAGGTTTTTAGAATAGTATTCACTGAAGACTTAGTTTGTTTCTTGGTTTTTAATGATAGTTGCAGGAGAGGAATCCGGGTGTGGGAAAGGAAAGCTATTAACAGTTGAATTTAAATGCTTTCCTCAAGAAGTGCATTTCCAATAATATTTTGAAGGAGTGAAGACTGGGTGAAAGTCTACAGAGCAGAGAAGGAAGGTTAGCAGAAACGGTGCAGCCCTAGAGAAGTCTTGAAGGCGAAGGTTGGTCTTCTGCAGAGCGCAGGGGCCTAGATGAGAAATACTTGATAGGTTGAAGCAGCATTAGGTAGAGATTTGCAAAGAAGTACCAGAATGTTATATGTCTTATAGGAAGCCAATGCAAGGGCTGACAGAAGGGGGAGGTGTGGGAGGTCCAGGCGAACAGGAAGATGAGGAACAAGAAATTCTGCAGCTGCTAGAGGAAAGCGACAGATTTGTGAGAGGGAGTGAAAATAATAATGAAGTAGAAATGCTCTTAACTGGAAAGATAGGATTCCACCAAGTCCTAAAAGAGTTAAAATAGATAAACTAAGAACACCCTAGAGTGCAAGTATCCAGGAGCAAAGATTCCATATATTCAATAATAATATGGAATAAAAATAATAAAATATTGGTTAAATCTTAAAACGTAATCTTCTATTACTATTCAGAGGTTGAATATGCATATACATATGTTTGTATCATAATAGAATTTCAAATAAGCGTTATATTGATGAAAAGTTGCCAAATAATAGTCCTTTTTAAATTGCAAGAAAGTTACTGAACGAAATCTGTTGTATCATAAGTAACTATGACTCGGCATGTATAGACATTGCCGTGTAACTAAAGTACTTATGAGTTCAGTCTACTTAAAATTTATAAGATGATACGTAGTCCAGAAAAACAATGGAAACTTAGTATAGAATAAACTAAGTTTTCAAAAATAATAACCACCTTATAATGGATTTAAAACCAGATTGATGAATAAAAATTGTAATTTATTAAAGATTAAAATTTCAATAATGAATAAAAATAACGGTGAAATACTGAGGTAGGAGTGAAGTCTAACAAGTCTCAAGTGCAGAAAAGTATAGAACCTGTGTTCCAGACCCGGATGGATTCGGATTGTAAATTGGAAAGACCCTTCTCTTCTCCCTCCTTACAGCCGGTGAGGACGGCGTGTGAGTCCCTGTATCCTCCGCCTTCGACCTCACACCGAGAGGTGGAGCTGGAACCCACGGGGGAGGTGTCAATAGAGTTGGATACCGGGTCTGGGGTAAAGTTTTCCACAGTGATGAATTTGGAGACCTAACTTACTCCTCCCAGATTCAACCGTCAACTGCCTTCCATAATGCGATGAGACCGGTGTGGCATGGGAAAAAAGGTGAGTAAGAACACCTTTCCCATGCGATCAGAGGGGGGCCTTAATAATTGGTTAAACTGTACAGTGTCCGGTATACATGTTTGTATCCCTGACACTATAGTGTTCTTTTAATTGCAGGCTGGATCTTGGACAATAGACCATAGATTAAATCTAATTTGTGGCACGGAATTCAGCAGAGAATGATTACATTGTAGCATTCCAGTGATGAGACCCCGTAGATTGAACCTAAATTTGCCATCATTGGTATCAATCAAGTATTTACAGAAAGACTCAGCAGGAGATATGAGTTGTGTATCTGTGCCGTGTTACGGAAATCTCCAACTCTATAATTAGCATTGTATCTAGGAAGGCATTTGTACTGCAGCTGTACAGAGACTGCTTTAATTAATATCCAGACAATTGGCCTGACATACAAATCAAACTCAATTAAGGAACTTTAGAGACACATCGCAGTGCGAGTCAGCGCTGTGTGGAGGCCAGATGATGAAGCTGCTTCTGCCGTTTGAATCCGTACACAGGGAAAGGTCATTCGTAATGTTCTTGGCTTTCGTCGGAGTTTGTGTCAGGACTTTACATAAACTGTAAGGTCAAGTATGGGGTAAAGTCTAACCACCTGTTAAGACCCAAGAGATGCACGGTGTGCTGCTTGGGATGCCAAGATGAAGTCAAGTAGGAAGGAAAGAGGGCTGTCATATGATGTTTAGTATCATTTGTTTTTCATCTTAATTATTATGTTAGAGATACATATTTTAGTACAAACATTTACTATTTGAAGATAATAGTCTGTGCATTTTGTAGAACTGGTTAGTTAGAGGAACTCCTGGGTGAGCATTGGGGATCTACATGTTTTTGAGCATTCAGTTAAATTAGTGGATTTGCCCATTTCTTTGTGGCACCATTAATGAATACTATCTTTCTAACAAGGCAGTTGACCGCTTCCCAGCCAGCTGTAAGTGCTGCTATTGTAAAGTGGAGGTGTCTACAAACATCAGCTCAGCAAACAAACGGTAAGACGTATAGACAGGACTGCTGATTAGTGATGCTTGTAATGTGTAAACACCATCTCTGCTAGGGAGCAACACTCACTACCAGTAACAAAACTGTCAGGAGATTAAAAGGACACTACAGGCACCATAACAACGTAATCACATTGTATGGTGCAATGATGTCTTGTGCTCCAGCTTACCTGATGGGGTTACCTCATTAACAAATAGTTAAACACCAAAGATTGCAAGCCAAAACCCAGTTTCTGTGTCCTTAAGCTTTTACTCTTTGTCTAAGAATTAATTATTATTATTATTATAACTTAATAAAGCAGTTTTGGTGCATAGGTCATGACACTGCAGTTGCAGTGCTCAATTCTCTTTTGAGGAGTTAAATCACTTTTGTTCCTGTTACTTAACATAATGTTAAGTTGCTTTAGAAGTTTTTTATCTACAGCTCTGTAAATTGATCTTTAATATACAAGAGGCTCCTGGAGGCTATAGATGGCTCTTAACAGAGCAAGAGATAAGAAATTCCAAATTAAATAGACTGCAATAAAGGAAGTGCACACATTAGATGACTCTTTACAGGAAGTGTTTAGGAACGCTGTGAAGGTCATATGCAGGGAGGTGTGACTATAGCTGTATAAAAAATTGATTTAAATCCCAATTGGCAAAGAAATGAGACTTCAGGGGCACCAATACTGATTTATTAAGCTAAATTTGTTTTGGTTCCTATAGTGTCCCTTTAAGGTGCTGGATTATTAATTAACTCAGAGTATTACTGTTGTCCAGTAATAGTGCAAATGATCACTTCTACAGTCCCTGACAGGATTACCAGATCTATCATGTTCTCCCAGACAATAAAATATGCTACATACTGCTAAGCAGCATATTAAGAGTTGCTGTGTAGTATGTATAATTCAAATGCTGCAGGAGAAAAACAAGTTGATTGATCATGGCATTTCCTGTAGGACCCCCCCCCCCACCCCCCCATTTATTTCCTGATTATTTTTTTATGTGATTTTTTTCATTTAAAGCATATAAATTCTACATGCAACATCTAATCCTTTTCAACATACTGCCCAGTGGCAGGAATAATTGAGTAGGTATCTAGAAAAAGATGGTGGATTTACAGAGCTGTATGACTCCGTATTCCCTTTTCGGTTCCCAGTGAATGGCTGTAATTAGAAACATTACACCCATTTGATTTCCGTTCCAATCAGGACAGCACATTAAATAGTCATCTCTTGCTGTGAACTTCAAGAAACAAATAACTTATTTTAAATTCTCCAAAACAAAGCAGACCCAAGTATGCAGTTGGGTGGCGCGCATGTGCTTTGCACCTGTTTTTTGGCACGCATTTAATGTCATCGGCCAAAGAGGTGTCATACTGGGGTAACAACACACATGGTGAATCCACAATGCACTGGGTTCAAGGAAAAGACAAATGCAACATGTTCGTTTGTTAAATATTTTTGTTCGTCTGTATAGCATGTCTCTTTATGATTGTCAAAATCCCCTAATCTAAAGGTCTTGCGAAACCAAGATTATAAATGATAATTCTTTCCATGAAAGTTATGCGGAAATATCAGTTCTGTGTGATCTTTAAAGAGATGATGTTTTTTTCACTGGCCTATCTGTGAACTTTGTAAAGTGCAGCAAGATCTAGAAATTGCACCTGATGGATCAATGAGAAGACCTAGTTTACCATAGAGTGAACATGTCTGGTACACAAAGCTTGAGCAACACTGACTCAATGTGAAAGGTTCAAAGCAAGGTTAATAAGAGTGCAACATCTTTGTAGAAAAGGCTATCATTCTTAAGCTTCTTCCTGCCAAGCATTTTTTCACATTTGAATTGTGTACGGTAAGTTAATCACGGTAGGCTGACAAATGTTGCTTTTCTAACCATGAGCCTTCATATTTCAAGGTATCTCCTGTAGTTTTGCTCATGGCATTTTTCACAACCCTTTCCTGCTTTTTTATTTTTGACACATTCAGGCCTTCAGAAGACCTGTATTTATCTGTTTTAACCCCATAGACAGATTCCTGCACGGTACTTTGCAAGCAGAGCTTTTCGAACAGCAGATTAGCTCACCTGTAGGAAAAGTTGACATCACAATCTTTTTGATACCACCACAGCAGATGATTTTTACTTTTGCCCAGTCAATTATCATGGTTTCAATGGGAGGCTGGAGGGAGGAGCTGTCCCCTGCTTGATGGCTATGGAGTGGAATTCAAAAGATCTATGTCATGTGAAGACCATTTATTGAGGTTAGCATTGGTAACCAACGTGCATATTTCTGTTGTTCTTTCCTCGGCTGTGGAACATATCTCTAGATTTAAAACCTCCAGAGTGTCTAAAATGTAATGGTATTTTGATAAAATAGCCACCACTTGTCATCTTAAAGAAGTGTTTTTTTTTTTGTTTTTTTTGTTTTGTTTTTTACTAAAAGTGATTTCAAGTATGAAAGCAGACCAGGTAGGGCCTAGCTACGCTAATAGAGGTTTGGTGAAGAGTAATTCGTCTTTCAGAAGCTGGTTGGCTGTGTCTCCACCCTTTAAAATGGAAGATAAAGGATTGTGTTTTATCTAGCTAAAGAAGGATTATTCTGCATCTTTTCTTACCCAAAATGCTGAAGAGTGAAAAATGTTACTCTGCAGCTATTCAGAAACCAGCAAAATAATTTCCCTGTGGATTGGTTATGTTATCAAGCATTCATTCTCAGCATAACCATTCTTTTCAAATTATTTTTATTAAAGTTTAACATTTTTGTGTAACAAGTGATAATAATACAAACATTGTATTAGGGGTAGGAAAGGAAGGGTAACTTGGAAATGGGAAGCGGTATCCATCCATCATTGAAATAAACATAATGTATATGGCAAAAATGTTGTACATCAATGCACTTTAACAATAAATATATCAAAGACCATATACTGTTTTGATTTTTTCTTCCCAATTATCCCAATTATATTTTAATATTGGGAAACCATGCATATTGGCTCTATGCGATAATTCGTGTGCCTTGTTTTCTAGGATCAAATTAAAAACTTCTCTGAGAGATGGCACATTTTGGGACTTCCAATGTCTAGGTAAACAGCATGTAGCATAGATCAGAATGTGGCCTATGATTATTTTATCTGAACTATTAACGGACTCCGGGAGTTTTTTTAAATAAGGCTAGTTCCGAAGTTAAGATGCTAATGGTTCTGTTCACTTTAATAATTAGATCATGAATCATTTTCCAGTAATTAGTTAACTTGGGGCAGAACCACCAGATGTGGTATATTGCCCACTCCCCCACAGTCTCTCCAACACCGGTCAAAATACATGTTGTTCATGTTGTGCAATGTAGACGGAGCCAGGTACCAGCGATATAAGATTTTAGAATGATTTTCAAAATGGTCGGTGCAATACGAAATACCTTTTAAACCTTTAAAAAAAAAAAAACATTCTTCTAAATCCGTCTCCCGTGACAACATATGTTTTAATTTAACTAAAGGCTTGGCATTATGAGATAAATAGCATAAGGATATCATACCTTTACTAGCGGGGCTGTATAAAAAAACTTTCTCTAAAGGAGATAACTCAAGTGATTTATAGTTTTTATCTGTTTCAGATACCTGGTATAGTTCTTTCAATTTGTCAATGATTAACATACATTCCAGTTCACACACATTTGATAATCCATACTTAAGCTTCAATTTTTCCAAAGAAAGAATAGCATTGCCATGAAAAAAATTGTCCAGATTAGTTATAGAGCAATCCTTCAACAATTCTATTTTTAAGGATGGTATATAATCTTTCAATAACTAGCATAACCATTCTCTTATGTTATATGTTATACTGTATATTAGTTGCCGTATTCAGAGTCCCCCGATAGGTCAGAGTTCTACTCCATGAATGCTGGAATGTCTTCCATGAGTAACTTTCCGCAGTTTGCACCATGTCACTTTTCAAATACTGCTTCCAATTAGTTGGTTCAGGTGACACAGGTCATTTTCTGCACCAGCTGCTGTTTCTAGAGTGAATTGCCATGTTCTGGATGCAAAGCCCTCTGAGGCCCTTCGTCATTATAAACTTTTATGGGATGTGATGTCATGAGGATACAATTTGTTTTGATGTCTCTGTGTAGCTTGCTGTGAGTGCATTGGACTACTGGCCTGTGAACCTTTTAAAACGCTTGTCCACCCTCTGTCCTCAGCTTAAATGTTTTACTGCAACTCTCATAATCCTCTGCTAGCCACCCTCTGGAGAACATCAGCAAATATACTGTAGCATGGAAGCACCTGCCGTAATGAAGATCCAGTTGATATGTTTTCATATTATTCCATGAGAATGTATTTGTGCTGGAGAATTTGCCTTGATTCAGAAGACATTTGTACTTAGAAAAAGTAAATCAATCAAAAACGTCCAGTCTATCCTGTTGTAACCAATAAAGTCACGTCTTATGGTCACTTATAAAAAGAAGGGATCTTGTAGAAAACAGCTTTTTGTACGTACTGGATTATGAGCAAATACAAACGCCAGCATTTCAGGTCTCTTCAGGTCATTAGCTTCAGAGTGACATGCCAGCCCAGTTTCCTGCACGCCTGGCTGCTTCGTTCATGAATGTAACCCGATCTGGGCAGTTTCTGGGTGGTACAGACCATTTTCCACTTTGTTTTAGTGTTAGTTTTTTTTTTTTTTTAAACTCTTTAAGCACTCTGTTTATAGGAGAAATAAATATTGCACATTTAGAACAGAGCTGCATTTTCGCTAAATTAATGGAACGGGGACAGGGTGAGCAGGAGGCGTGTGATGGGGAACAAGAGAACATGGGGGAAGGGCCTTTGTAAATCCCAAAAACGCATCTTTTCACAAAGCTGGGTACTTACTTTGTCCGTTACTTATCTAAAATACTTATTGTCCATTCTATTTTGGTTCTATCACCAGCATTCTAAACACAACCACGTATTAATGCCACCACCTCTGATTGATGCTGACCCTGTAACCCTGATAGCAAATAATCATTGCTGAGACAGAAGATAATGGTTTCTTGTCATTCATATTTTACGCAAGTGAGTATTAGACTCACTTTGTGTATCGGGGTAAACCGTGACTATGGTATTTTCTGTTGAAGGTGTTTTAAAGATTTTTTTTGTACTGGAGCACACTCCCTTCCTGATAATGATCCCACAGTGATCATACCAGTCTATTTTGGTGGCTTTCAGACAGGAAAAAGAAAGATCTCCAGTGCTCCACCAATTATACATATGGCTAATTGTGTATCATGTCATGATCTGAAAAATAATTTTCAATGGTATACTTATTTTTTTTCTGTTATCTTCCAGAATTACTGTGGACTTACTCTCAAAATCCAGCTAGCAAAGACATCATAAGTTGAATCTAGTTCACTAAGTGACCTTTTAATTGAGAATGAGTGTGCCTGTTCGCTGGTGAGTGAGATTCAAGTTGAGTGAGACTTGACGTTTCCCTCTCACTGAACCGCAGTATGTGCAGAATTGAAGCAGAATAAACCAGCCTCCATCTGTGGGACATTTAATTGTCGATTCACACAAGCTGTTTCTCATCTTCATATGGTTCTGCTTTGCTCACCAAACAGAAGTATACTCTGAGAACCGATTTTTCTAATATTTTTTTTCTTTCCTGTCCACATCCAATTTCACTTGTTGTGGATGCTTGAAATACTTGTTATCCCACATCTTTTGGTTTTCCTACTGAAGGGGTGGCGGGGACTCGAGAGTAGAGGAAGGGGGGGTCTGGTCATCGGTCCCCCGAGCATTTGTGACCCTTCTTGGTGTTCTTCTTTCCAAGACCCCTAGAGGCATCTTCCGAGGGACTTTTCCTAATAGGAAACATTAAAAGCCCTACTTTTGTCCAAATTGCAAACACATTCTTCCATTTAGAAGAAAAAAATAACTACAGATCCAATAAACAAAATTAAAATAAGACAGGGAATATTAACCTCTTAATTTCCTGAGTATTGTTCCTCTTGTAAATACTGAAAGCTCAGACTTGCCTACATGTTTGTGTAGTAGAAAACAGAAATTAAACTGTTAAAAAAAAAATATTGTAATTAATATTTGTGCCCCATTAGTATTATTTTTGTTCTATACTTGTTCTATGTTTAAAGCTGAGGGGCTTTTTGTACCCCTAAACAAGAGGGCACAAATGCCTTTCTTTTTTTTTTTTTCTTATTTCTTTTTTTTTTATATTGCTTTTTTTTTT
>OW240917.1:18909137-19153648 GCA_933207985.1 Pelobates cultripes | reverse complement strand
CACATATTTCTTACTCAATTAAAACAGGTTAAACACAGTTGATAGATAATGGTACTCATCCCATTATTGCATTTGTTCTTTTTTATACAATATATAAATACTCGTTACATTCCTACAAAACACTCTAACAGCCATGCACAGAGTGGGGGACCTGCACTGGAGGATTCTGGGTAACCATTTAACTCTGCTTAATAGAAAGTCAGATATATAATAGTGAATGCATGGGTTTTCTGAAGCCATTCCACTGCTGTCCCCCAGAGGGTGCTGCTTGATCAAACTTCAGCCTTCATGAACCAACACAGAGAAGGGGCTAATGAGAGCTTAAGACAAATGAGTGGCCTGTACTGAGGTTATAGGGCAAGCCATTTGTATTCATAAAGAGCTGTTTAAACTCAGGAGCAACAGATTACCAGCTAGAGAAGACTGATCAGTCATAGATTACACCTGGTCCTGTGTAACTGCTACAGCAGGGGAAGTGAGGCCGCCGACACAAGCTTTAGGGTTAAAGAAAGTGAAAGTGAGAAGTCGGAAAGCAGGGGGGGTTCTCCCAGCTTCATTTCCAGGTCCTCTGGGATAACTCGTAATGACATAAATATTTCACCTTGTCCCATTCATCACTAGCGATCAGCCTTCCTGCACAGCGAGCCAGAGGGCTGCACGGCCTCAGGGATCCAGACAGGGATAACCTCTCACTAAATCTGGGATGGACTACCTCACCTGTGATTCTCAGCCAGCTAGGCATCATGGGGAATGCAGTCCGGGGAAGCCGGAGTACCATGACTACTGTAAATAAATATTTCTAATCCACGGGTACGTTATATCAGGCTCTCAATTCATCGTGAAATAACAGTACCAAGCGGGAAATGTGCAATGTCCTGTTACTAGCCAACTGACCAGACAAAGACCAGATGGTTGAAACGTTGCTGTTGATAGGGGGGCACTTTATTAAGAATTTGTGCTAGAGTGCTGTTTCATTTTTTTTTATAGCCCCATCACAATTATGATAGGCAGTCACAAAACGATTGTAGTAAAAGCGGTAAAGATTTATAATACCCAGAGAGCCTATCTGCACATTCAGCCCAAGACCCGGACAATCTGTCATTTGTTTATATTCTCAGATGTAGATTTAACTATACCTATAAACCTTTCTGAGTGGATATGGACCATTGTTACTGTGTCAGTCCGGCCCATGCGCAAGAACACCAAATGGGATCAGTAGACGGTACCTGGCTTGCGTAGTTGCTTTCCATAGGTATCCATTGCACCAGGTAATACACATTCCTGTTATCCATGGTGAGCGATGACTGCTTGGAAATGACATATGGCTGCCAGGGTCAGTCGCTTCTTTTCTCGTGTATATCTTTTGATAGTGTTGGAATTTCATTAAAATTCCAGCATCGTTTTCGGTATTAAAAAAAAATTAACTAGTTTATTACAGCATGGCTTTAAAGTGGTTTGCACACATTGCCAGGCAGGCTGTAACTGAAGCCCATGCACTACCTTCACTTGCAGTAACATAGTTTTTCCTGCTGGGGTCAGCGTGCATTTGCTGATTCCCAGGGAGGTTGACCTGTTCCATAAGATGTCAAAATGATGAATGGCTCATGGTTTAGGCGGCGCAGGTACCATCAACAAGTAGGCACTTCTGTCATCGGGAACCAAAGGGGTGTTTCTCAAAGGAGGCAAATCAATACCCGCAGGGGCAACTGTTTGAAATTAGCTGTGCCTACCAAAAGGGTGCACTGCGGGGTTACTTGTAATTCTCTCACTCTTATTTTTGTGTTTTGTCTTTTTTTTTTTGCTTTTTTTTTTCCTCCTCTCCAACCTCCCTTCCCTCTACAGCCCCTGAATACTATACTACGCCTGCAAATCATTGTATGACCAGCACTTTATTTTATTAGACATTGTTATTTTAGCTGGTAAACCTGACCATAAAACGCCATTTGTTGTGTGTGTGCATTCATCATGAAATCTGTTGTCACTTTATCAATAAGCACATTTTTCTTTTATTTCAAATACCTACAAGATTGTGATATATCTACAGGCTGTTTTTCTATTTCTGACTACAAAGTTTAATGAGAGGTGATGAACTCTAAATGGGAAGGGGGGGAGGGGGGGTTGAGAGGCACAGATATATATATATATATATATATATATATATATATATATATAATATACTATATCCACAGCAGAATCCCTCTGGAATGGTAAACTGCAGATATCTGGGGGGAAGGGTAGGGGGAGGAAGGGGGTGAATGGCTGTTCCTGGAAATTGAGAACCGGTGCAAAGAAATGATAGCAAATATAAATGAAGTCAAATGGCAACAGAGTATAATGGGCATAAGGTAAAAAGACCCTGCTGCTTTAAGACAAGGATCTCCTAGTTTAAAGACTAGTGTAACAGAGCCACGGCACTACAATAGAAAGCCCATTGTGGTGCTACTGAGAGTGCATCAGTTTATCGATCTCTGTGTGATCTTATTGACCTATCCTCATCCTAGCCATCGCTTACTAGAACAGATGCATGTGTGCAAGTTGCGCAGGACCTGGGGCGTAGTAGTTATGTCTAGGCTCTGGTAATAGACTGCTACTGGAACCTCTATTTTATTTTTAAACTGAACACAATTAATGTTCGAGAAGCTCCCGTGGAAAATAACTGGACACAAAGCAATGAGCAATGAGGTAGAAATTGTAGACAACTAAAAAGCATCAAGCATGATTCAGGCAAAAGTTGAAAAAAATCCCTACCTCTTTTATGGTAACAGCTTTGTTATTTTATGCCGAATGTTGGAATTTCGTTTAGAGTCTGCAGATATCTGTTTAGTGAATGAACACCATAGCATGAAACTATCTTTTGTGGGTGTTTGAAATGGTAGACGGCTAAACTAAGCTATATGTCCCATATTTTACCTTAACCAGTACATATTGAATTGTAGCATAAGAGAGGCCTATAAAGTCTGTGTTAATACTAAGCAAATTTGGCAGAATTTGGTGAATACCTCGATGGGCTACGATTACGTTTCTGTAATGAGCCTTGGCACAGTAAATTGATCTATTTCCACGTTTGACATTTTTATTATATATATGTTTTTTTCCCACTTAACAAAAGCCTGGCAGACATATTCCAGGTAGATTGTAGTAGTTTTTTTACCTGCAGTAATACACGTTCGGCTTTGCAGAATTCAGTGCAAAAATGCAATGTGTTTGAAGAAAAGCAACCACCGTAATCAAAGACTTGCAAGAATGACAAAACTGCTTGGCTTCTTAATGTGTCGCAGCTTTAAATAACCCTGTCCTGGGGTGGGATTGGTTTCACAGTGAGCTTGTTTGCAGGGGTACTGAAATCCTGTTTTTAGACATATCTTACAAGGCCAATCTAGGGGCATTCTTTCTGATGTAGGTAGGAAAGCTATGCTTCAAGGCTTGATTTATGTCCACCTTTGTTTTACATTTTTAAACTCATCGTTTCTTTTAAGGTTTTTTTCAGTGCTGGAAGCCCAATTGTAACACTTGACCCTGCTCTACAAACTTGAATCAGACCGGGTTTCAGCTCATCCTATGCTTATTTAATGCTTTGGATTATTTCTGGCGATGCCCTTTTGTAACACAAGATGATACTGGATGCTTTGTTCGTAGAAACATCTTCTCAACTTCCCTGGGTGTATGGTTGTTTCATGAAGGTCATTAACTATCCTAAGATAGGACACAGCTTACCGCCATACCAATACTAGTCTAGTTTGTGGGTCTCCATGCTGACCGAGTGCCTTGCATTCTTTGAGCCCTGCATTAACATCACCACCTCTCTAGAATAGACGGTCATTCTTCTTTAATTACTGTCCATTTCAATAAACACACGTTTGTATAGACTATAGGTGGTGCAATACGTACTAGTGTGTGTCGTTCTGTCGGTTTATCTGGCTATCAATTAAAGATTAATATAGCCCCAATTAGTGTATAAGCGTACATCCTGACCGTATGTGTGTGTGTATATATATATATATATATATATATATATATATATATATATATATATATATATATATATGCATTTTGTTTACTAGCAACCCACATATTTCTAGCAACAGTCTAAAAATTCCATGTTCGACTAATTTAGTGGAGAGCCAGTACTTTTTTTCATAGTTCTCTTTAATTAAGAATTATCCTTATCCGCTCAGGAGTGTATATTGGTCCCCGAGGTCTGGGATGGAGGACCGGTTTAATAGTTACATTTAGGTGTTTTGTTGTAGTCTGTGACTGGGTTAAACATGTCATGCGGACTCTGAGAGCAGTGTTCCTGATCTGGTTTGTGAACAAGTTAACCATGCTGTGCGATTGGGAGGATCTCTTCGCCCATGTATTCTTTGTTTCTCCGCACGGAGGGTACCAGCCTCTTGTCTGGACATTTTTGGTTGGAATTGTTCACATCCTTCACTTTATTACAGGAGCTTGTCAGGAGCTGCATGCCTGCTGCACATGTGCCCTTTGTTCAGGTTAAAAGGTTTCCTTGTGCCCTCCCATGGGGGAGAGAAGCACTTAACATTGACTTCAAAAAGATCTGGACTCGAGAACTAGTTTCCTAGAGTTTGCCAAGATGAGAGCGGAATGATGAAAATGTAGATTTGCATGAAATGCTTTGGCAATGCTGTTGGTTTTAGAAGGTAGTTGTTGCTGCCTTCTAGATCCACCAGGAACAGGATACCTTGGCACTGAATCAGAATGTCCTTGGCATGGCCAAACTGTGTGACTAAATACCGATTTCTCTGCTTTAATGTACGTGGTTAATGTAGATTTGATGGCCATTTAGCGGGTGTGCGGAATGTGCTGAATTTAGTTTTTGTATGTACTTATATCTACTCATACTGTGTTTGACCCAAGTCTGCATTCATGCTGGTATAATGGGCACTTCCGTAGGTTATTCTAATGCAGGCGCATACAGCCTTTTAGTAGTACTGTGTCAGAACAAGATCTGGAAGTCCCTTGGCGTGCCTGACCTATTTTGTTTAAATTAAGATGTGTATGTTGCCATATTCTGCTGGTGCTGCAGTTGCTTTGTATCGTTGTATTTGTGCGTATCTAAGTTGTTATATTGTATGCCTCGAGTGCCATAGGTTGCGGACCCTTCTACTAGTGTATAGGCCCTGACCTTCTATTTAGAACACATCAAATAGATTGCCAACATACAGCTTATATTTTTCTCATTCAGTTTACATATGTATTTCACCTATTGTCTGTGATGTACTTCGTGTAGGAGACACCAAGACTCTACCAAGACTCTAATGTATTTCTTTAAAGAATATAAATGGCAACCCCAATCTGTCTTGTGTTTAGTCCCTGGGCCTCTTTGTAGTCTACAACTTCACAAACCTGCTCTCTTGTAATTTCAAGGTAGTGAATTACTCCCTAACATTACTCGTACAGGAAGTAAAATTCAATAAAGTGAGAATTCAAAGTAAAATTCATTTATAAAATAGCCAAACTAAATACAGAATTGGGGAATTGAGCTATTTTGGCCTATCGCTTGAAATTTAAATATACAAAATTAAGCCCTGTGCTTAGCCTCCTGGGCTGCAGCAATGACTATAGTGAACTTCAGCCCCAAAACATACAAAACCAATGAAAATAGTTACTTGTGCACTATCCCAACTTCATATGCACATTTAAATAACTGGAGAGCTTATTAGAGATTTTTACCTCCAGGTGAAAGAAGCACGATGAATTGTAAGCATAGGACTCACCTTGACGTGGCAGGTGAGCTTATGCTTAAATGGTCATTGGAGTGATAGTAAAAAAAAAACTCCAGTTATTTAAATGATTATATGGATTTGGGATAGTGGATAAGTAACTTTTTTCTTTGTTTTTTTTTTTGTTGTATATTTCTTGAAATGTGCTTTGTATTTCCAACAATTCCCAGTTTAGTAAATAACCCTGATGGCATTTGACACTCCACTGGCAAAATATTTATTTTTTAATCACTGTTTGTTACATATGCCCCTAATGAAAACCTGCATGTATTTAATTATACATTTTTTCTTTGGTAGTATATTTAAAGACAGCTTGCAAAAAGCTGTAGATCTCATCTGCAGCCTTTACCAACACCCTATTCTAACCCCCACGCAGTCATTCTGTTGTCCAATCACAGAATTCCTAATGCAGCTCAATAAAAAGTCTTTGCAAGACAGGTGCTATAAGCAATTTCTGCCTCTTGAGGTTAGCTCCAATGAGCAAACCAAAACAGGAAGTAACTGGACAGATTGATTGACATCCAGGGGGGGTGTAACCAGGTTAATTTATCAATGTGCAATATCTGTTGAAATGTGTACTTTTTGTAAAATGAAACAGGGCACTTCAGCATAATAATGTGCTATAAGTGTTTTATATGTTCTTTAATCTATAAATTACAACACTTCCAGCCAATAATCCTGTTACTTGCGTTGCAATGGACACGGATGTTTTACATGTCTTTTCCTATTAACCTTAATGGTTGTTCCACCTGTACTGCCTTTTCCAGTTAATACAAAAAAAATAAAAAATTGCCTCTAAGTAATGTTGTTTTCAAAGTACAAGGGATTATTTGATGATTAAACTAAGTTCTCACATAATTATGGTATTTCATAACTTGTAGAATTATTGTCTCCTTGCACCATCAAGATCTGTATGAGAGAACCGATTTACAGTTTTTCCTACTTGCTATGTAATACACAACTAAACTATATTCCATTGTTTTCCTTGGTCTGGTTGCTATGTGGTTGACCAGTTGGCCAAGACGATTTGGAAAGGTATTTATCGCATTCCTAATGTATAGCAGTGATGGAGCATTGATATCTGACTCACAGCATAGCTAATGGTAAAGCATCCAGAGGTAGATGAATTGCTCACCATGGAACATACATAGCTGTTAAATGTGAGATTCTGGATAATCGTTTCTGGAGGATTCAGAGTAAAATCCTGCTCTATTATATTTAAACTGATGTGATTTTTTTTAAATGTATTTTTTTAATTTTATTATACCTTAATACCACCTCTGCCCTTTATAAAATATTGTCTGATACTCTTTGCTCATGCCCTCTTTCCTTTTTTCAGGCACAGCAGCAGAGAACATTGGACAACATCCTGTCTCTTCAAACCAAGTGTGGCCTTGGAAGGAAATACAAGAAGGACAAGTGTCTTAGTCCAGAGGTAAATGGCACAAGCCCCATGTCTGAGCAGGATTCAGGAATCCTCGATATCGAAGATGATGAAGACGAGGAGGTAATTAATGTACAATCCTCAGAGCTAAAATTTAGCGCCGGTATGTGTGTGTTGGGGGATGAGAATGAAAATGTGCCTGTGACATCTTTTTTTTTTTTTAGGCACCGGGCACACAGGATTTGGTGGACTTTTCTCCGGTCTATCGCTGCTTGCATATCTACACTGTGCTGGTAAGTGGCTTCTGTAACTCCTGAATAGCAGTGCCTGGCCCCTTGCTTTATTCTCCTCGTATGAAGTCTGAAGTCCCCACATAGCTCGTACACCACAACTGATTGTAGTGATCCCCCTGGACGTGAGTCACTGAATACCAACATTTGCAGTAAATTTAATGCTGCCCAGTGCCCTGGTAATATGTATCCCTTTAAAGGGCTGCTGGGTAACCTGTAGTTTGAGCTGCATAACATCTCTGTCCAGTGTCTAGATTTTTCTAGATACGTCTTCATAGTCTGGGCTTTGGATGTATTTTATTTCTCATGATATTATAAGTGGATATTTCACAATGCACCAGCTTGTTTCTGCTTCGAGCCCCATGTACATTTATATATCAATTGCATTTGTCTGGCAATCCTGTAATTTCCATAGCACCATCACACCGAGCATGGAAAATTCAACTGCTTCCTGGACGTATTATCACATTGTAACAAGGGTAGAGTAATCTACAGGAAGTGCACAATCCAACAGATATTACACACAGGGACATGTAATCTGCATTGCTAAGGGCTGGGCCGTTGTTTTACATCCCAAGAACAGAACTGCTATAAAAGGAAGCTGACCCAAGAGCATTGCAGCCATCCTTCTAACATTCCACCATAAATGTTTTAGCTCCCATGATCTGTGCAAATCAGCAACACAAGAGAGATGTTCAAACAGTGGTACTATTTGAAAACCAATGTATTCATTTTGTTCTCTCTGCAATTATACTGCACAATCAATGTCATTCAATGTTGATAACTTATTGCAAAGTGACTGCTTCATAGCGCAAGTAGCTTCATGGTCAGAAGCAGCAATGTTCAAGTAGTAGAAGTAGAAATTGCTGAAACGAGCAAAGTGCTTCATTGTGGGAGTTATTCACTGAAGTGAGGATTGTTGAGAATTAAAGTGAATTTCAGATTGAGGACCACAGTATTCAGATTGGTGTCAGAGCTTGGAAATTCACTCTGCATTCCTGACAATTCTCACGTTGGTGAATAACCCTGTGTTCTCATCCAGGATCCCTTTTAAAAGTCTTCACCCCAACGTGCTCTTCTTCGGGTTCACCATAGCCGTTTCTTTACACTGGTGCTCTCTTCCCTGCTCTTGTCCAGATCGACTTTAGCCTTGGCTTTACAGTATCCACTTTGACAGTGTAGCATGCGTTCATGCTGCATAATGTTATTAACAGACCTGTAAACAGGGGATTACCCCAAATCTGCATAATCTTTGTTTTATTACACAATGTGGGAGACTGCAGCAGTCATCACTGATCGTCCGGTACATCGTCAGAATGATTCCATAAGGTTGCATTGATCCAAAAAGTCAATGTTTTCCTTTCCAGTCATTGCTTGCAACCTCTAATGGAATACTTGTCAAGACAAAGCATGTGTGCAGGATAGATACGCCCCTACTTTTGTTGTACTTTCAGTGGAATTCAATTTTAATATAGGACTAGTTTTTCATGAAGTTTCTCCCTTTATAAAACGAAGGTGTTAGAAAGACGTGTGCTGTGAAACACCCTAGAAAACACCAGGCTATTTCTGTGTTTTGATCTGTGTCAGGCTGCAGTGATCTCCGCTATAACTTGTATTAAGTACACTCTGTACATAAACATATTGCAAAACGCACAGCACTAAGTTTGGGATTTCCCAGACTCCTCGTATTCCTGTGTTTTTTGAAGCCAGTGCCCCTTCTACATTACTGATGTGAAATAAGGAAGTCTGGAATCCATGTAAAAAACATCCTTTGTTCCCCCATCCTGATATTATCACATATAGCTTTAGTTTATATTTGATCTGGCAAATCAAAGGCAGGCTTTCTACGTGCCCCCTTTTTGGCCATCTGGGTCCCTGTGTATGAATGTTTAACCCTCTGAATCAGGGCAGTGTTCTTGAAGTGGAATTTCAGATACGATGCTTAACAATGTAGCTTTTAAGGGGTAAACATCATACATTAAAACTATACTCCCCTCTCACCCCGATCGTTTTCTCTTGATATGCCTGCATTGGAGCATTGTGCCATCTACAGCTTTACAGATTAATACCTGTGCTTATTTGCAGAGATGGGCGATTTTAAGTAGCTTTGTAAAATGTACAACTGTATTTTTGTGTGTGCACTGTTCCTTAATTTGTACTATGTGTAAATTTCGGGGGTTTTTACGGCAGCACAACTGATGTGAAATGCATGTTCCGGGTCAGCCCCCAATTCATATATATATATATATATATATATATATATATATATATATATATATATATATATATACACTCACATTACTCATTACTGTGAATTTTATTGTTGTGGAACTCTGTAATACCCACTGCAAATTACTGTGAGTTTCATGTTGTGGAGCTCTGTAATACCCACTGCACATTACTGTGAGTTTCACTGTTGTGGAGCTCTGTAATACCCACTGCACATTACTGTGAGTTTCACTGTTGTGGAGCTCTGTAATACCCACTGCACATTACTGTGAGTTTCATTGTTGTGGAGCTCTGTAATACCCACTGCACATTACTGTGAGTTTCACTGTTGTGGAGCTCTGTAATACCCACTGCACATTACTGTGAGTTTCACTGTTGTGGAGCTCTGTAATACCCACTGCACATTACTGTGAGTTTCATTGTTGTGGAGCTCTGTAATACCCACTGCACATTACTGTGAGTTTCACTGTTGTGGAGCTCTGTAATACCCACTGCACATTACTGTGAGTTTCATTGTTGTGGAGCTCTGTAATACCCACTGCACATTACTGTGAGTTTCACTGTTGTGGAGCTCTGTAATACCCACTGCACATTACTGTGAGTTTCACTGTTGTGGAGCTCTGTAATACCCACTGCACATTACTGTGAGTTTCATGTTGTGGAGCTCTGTAATACCCCCACTGCACATTACTGTGAGTTTCATTGTTGTGGAGCTCTGTAATACCCACTGCACATTACTGTGAGTTTCATTGTTGTGGAGCTCTGTAATACCCACTGCACATTACTGTGAGTTTCATTGTTGTGGAGCTCTGTAATACCCACTGCACATTACTGTGAGTTTCATTGTTGTGGAGCTCTGTAATACCCACTGCACATTACTGTGAGTTTCACTGTTGTGGAGCTCTGTAATACCCACTGCACATTACTGTGAGTTTCACTGTTGTGGAGCTCTGTAATACCCACTGCACATTACTGTGAGTTTCACTGTTGTGGAGCTCTGTAATACTCACTGCACATTACTGTGAGTTTCACTGTTGTGGAGCTCTGTAATACCCACTGCTTATTGTTTTTGTGTAATACACAAGACACCCCTCACATGCTTGCTATTTTTATGTGATTATGCCCAACCTTACTTGTCCTATTTGTATAAAATGCAGCCCCTCATTCTTCGTCCTTCCAGCCTCCTTTATCTCACCCTTACATTTTGGAGACACAGAGACTGCTAGGACCTTCCTGTTTGCATGTTTTTATCTATGTGGAACATAATGATAAAATGCTATGGAAATGGCATACATTACTTTGGCACAGTACAAAAAAGGAACATTCAGAGGAAAGGTCACAATGCAGACGCAATCAGGGCAGATCTAAAGTATGCAGGAGCTGAGGTCAGTGTAGGGGGATTTTAGATGTCAGTTTTACTTCAGAAAATTGGCAAGCACAAAATAGCAAGCTGATGGGTACTCCCACATGTTGTCTCTGTTGGGATCAGGGAGAGGACAGTGCACATGTCAGCACCCGTTTTATTTGGGTAGCTAATGCTTTCTTGTAGCGTGCTTTCGTGGTATGCTCTATGTGGCTGCCATGCACAGCTAGGCTGATACATTTAGTTTCATCTTCTGCAAAGCTCTCTTTGTCCTCCTGTCTGCCAGCAGCAGTGAAAGGGGGTCTCCCTGAGTTTACATGCAGCCCCGGCAGGTGGTTTTTAGTCTTGTCTGTTCGGTGTGATGACAGAGCGATAAGTTTACCTTCTTTTCACAGTCAGGTATGTTTAGTCTGCGTGTCACAAGCTGTTTCTTATTCTGAGATCTCTGACGGTGGGCAGGCATGTGGCACATCCCAGACTGCAGTGTCATAGGTGGGATCAATTAAAGCACATTACAACAGGTTAAGCATAAAAACCCCCACATTTTATTACATACACAAACTATTTAAAATTATCATGTTAAACCTTAAAGTTATATAATAATTAAGTAAATCATATACGTTATTTCCATCAGATCTGCGGTTTGCTTTAATCCTCTTTCCTGGGTAACTCTTCAATAAAATACCCCTATTTATTATTGTTATTCCCAAAGGACTCCCTTCTTATTCTTTAATAACGGAGTGATTATTTTAGTTTATTCATTTCTGGTTAATTCCTCAGTATTTTCCGCTCTAGCACATATTCCTGTATATGATGCTACCTTGTACTCTGTCTCGGCTGTTCAATAAAGTGAATTTCAAAGTCAAGACCAAAATAGCCGAACTGGTTACTTTGGCCCTTCGCTTTTTTGTAATTCACTAACAATTTTGACTTAAGCGAATAACCCTGTGGCTGACCGAGCAGGTATAATGAACCAGTAGATCGCACCTGGCCGTTAACCTCCTCAGTACTGCAGAAAGGGCTGTTTATATCAGTCTGGGCTACGAATGAAGATTCTTCTAGCAAGGTCGAGGGCCAACATGCAGTGTAGGGCCTGCTAGTGGCACTCAAACCGTTAACGTTTGCCTTCTATGTGCTGGTTTATAAAAAGCAAAATGTATATTTTCTAATATTTTGTTCATTAATAAAAAAATAAATAAAAAAAATAAAAAATGTGTATATCCTGCTGGTAAATGTAGGTTTATCCAGAGCAAGATGCCATCATATTCCAGTGTGACTAGTGGACGCTTGTTTGGTTTGCCGTCAGTCATGCTGATCATATATCTATGGCAATCATATTGCACTATAACTAGGACCCCTTGTTCCAGTTTTAGATTAAACCAAAGCCTTCTCACTTTGCACATAGCTAGTGCTGCATTTATTTATTTATTGCTAGGGCAGCCGCAGGTGAAGCTATTGCAACTATTTTACTTGATGGCTGAATAAAATGTAAGTAATAGTGGAACACTGTGTGCTGAGGAATTATTCTGCTGGGATTCCATGCAGTACCACACACTCCCCCTGAAATAAAGGGGGAGGTAAAGTCCCCCAGGGTGATCACCTGTAAGAGGAAACCATGTGAATCTCCACCCAACGTGGCCAGCGAGAAGTAACATGCAGAATTTAATATCACTTCTTCTTACTGTTTCTTTAAAACAAGAGTTACATTTAAGAAAGTAATACATTTTGTGTGAGGGCAAAAACACTTTTCAAAAGATGCCATTTTATCCTGAACAGTGCGCCTCCATGCTTCTTACCCAACTTTTGCCCACAACACCCTGTACCGTTACCACCTGTTGCCCACAACACCCTGTACCATTACCACCTGTTACCCACAACACCCTGTACCATTACCGCCTGTTACCCACAACACCCTGTACCATTACCGCCTGTTACCCACAACACCCTGTACCATTACCGCCTGTTACCCACAACACCCTGCACCATTACCGCCTGTTACCCACAACACCCTGCACCATTACCGCCTGTTACCCACAACACTCTGCTGCATTACCACCTGTTGCCCACAACACCCTGTACCATTACCACCTGTTGCCCACAACACCCTGTACCATTACCGCCTGTTGCCCACAACACCCTGTGCCATTACCGCCTGTTGCCCACAACACCCTACACCATTACCGCCTGTTACCCACAACACCCTGTACCATTACCGCCTGTTACCCACAACACCCTGTACCATTACCGCCTGTTACCCACAACACCCTGCACCATTACCGCCTGTTACCCACAACACCCTGTACCATTACCGCCTGTTACCCACAACACCCTGTACCATTACCACCTGTTGCCCACAACACCCTGTACCATTACCACCTGTTGCCCACAACACCCTGTGCCATTACTGCCTGTTGCCCACAACACCCTGTGCCATTACTGCCTGTTACCCACAACACCCTGTACCATTACCGCCTGTTACCCACAACACCCTGTACCATTACCGCCTGTTACCCACAACACCCTGTACCATTACCGCCTGTTACCCACAACACTCTGCACCATCACCACTTCTTTCCTTTAATTCTCTGCTGCATTGCTGCCTCACGCCCACAAAACCCTGCTGATTTACATTCTTCCACCCATAAAATCCTGCTGCATGGCCTCTTCATGCTGAATGCACTGAAGAATGCTTTCAGGGCCAAATATTTGTAACAAGTGTTGGCATTAGTTTTGTTGTTTGAATTATGAACTCATTGTTTGCCGAGCACGTTGTATAGAATTACTGTAATTGCTAGAACGTAGGCTCACAGTTTGGATCCTGTGTCTGTATTCTGTATTATTATTAATGTTCTATTTTAATAAATTATAAAGCTTTATGGATAAGAGCAATACGTAAGAAGTAGGGACATTTTATTACATGTCCATTGAATATCACAGTCTATGAAACCGGCTTTTGTTCACTGTAACACAGAAAGCAAGATGTATGCAGATGCTGTGCTTTGCTGCTTTGGGTCCTGCTGTACAGACCCACTAGTGACCTGAAGATAAGGTCTGTGTTGAGCGATTGGCCAGATCCTGTTTTCGGCTAGAGGAAATTGCCTCTTTTGTTTTCTCTAGGAAGCATCAGGGCAGCCACCCTGCATCCCTCACAAATAGCACTAATAATAATCAGAACTGCTGCTTCCGAACCCAGGATAAAAAGCCTCCTTTAGCATAAACATTACAGTATTTATTATTCTTTGTTCCCCCCTCATGTAATCGACCCTGAGGTCACCTCAATCTTTATGGCCGAGACACTAATATATTCCCAAAGGAATGATTAGAAAAGCCTAGCTCCTATCTCGCAGGCTTATCAGTGGGCCAGGAGTTCAAGTATTGTATGAGAACGGGTCAGCTCCCGGTCAGACTCCAGCACAGCGGCCTAGGCACCTGTAAGTAAGACGGGGGCTGTACATTATCACAGCCGGCCTCAGACTTTTCCAGGAAACACTGAACTTTCTCAGGAAGGTTAACAAGTGAAAGAGGAGGTCAGACTGGGGTTAATGGCCTACTTTCTGAACTTGAAAAAGCTGTAGAGAGGCAGCCCAGCAGCAGGTGTGCAGCACCTCTGGTCACATTTCCGACCACTGGCTTTGATCTGACGATGAAGAGGATACGTTCCCCTGTGCGACCGATGTCCTCTTCGTGATCTCTTAATGCATGTCTCAAAGCATCAAATTCCAGCATGTTTTATGTGTAAGACGGTAAGGCAAAGCGATAATGCATAAGGTGCATTTTTAGTGTAACACCTTGGCTCGGCTCTTACTTTGCTATATATGTAGTTCTACGTGTTACGTTGTACTGCAGGGAGACTCGAGAAAACTTACTGTAGTTTTCACACTTGTAAGCATGAGCTTTGATTGACAGGTAAAGTGAACTGCCATTTCTAACGCAAGCTGCTGTATTCTTCACATTGTAATCTGTGAGCAGAGAGAGGAGGCTCAATGTTCCCCAGTCCTGTTTGCAGTGAGCAGAATGGCACCCAGCTGCTGTCCGAGGTGCTGACAGTAAATTAATGCTATCCACGCTGTCTGCAAAATACCCTGGAATCTTGAATCGGGATACATAGCACCCAGGAAACATGAGAACAATGGAGGCCAGGCACTGGTATTAACAATATTCCTGGGAAGTGTGTAGCTAGTAAGATAACCTGTGTTTTACCAAACCCCCTGGAACACACAATGCAGGTGAAACAGAGCTAACAGATTGATATCAGGTTTATAGCCACAAGCACGCTTATTGATGGTCAGCCAGGCTGATTCTGCATGGCCGTGCTTTCCCATATCTTAATATTATTAGTATTCTTATTAATAAAGTGCCAACATATTGCAAAGCGTTGAACAATTTTATAAAGGGGATAAATCAACCAACCGGAGAGAAACTTTTACATATAATCACAGAGACAAGAAGATAATTAGGACCATGCTCAAACAAGCATACAATCTTATCAATTAAGCCATTTTATTTCCCATGTAAATTAAACAGCACTGTCCATTTTATCTCCAGTAAGTTCTGCCAAACAATATTTCTATAGTTAACAACTTATATGTATGGTAAGACAAATAAATTGCCGTCCGTACCATACCACCTCTGTGATCCAGACACAATATATGGAAACAGAAAGTTATAGGGAAAACCTGTCTGATTTTTCATACCTTACTTACTGCCTTAAAATTAACACAAATAATGTGGCTTGAGGTGAATGTGTTGGAACAGGGGCTGAGATGATGCTGTCTATAGAGGTACAGGCATGGAGATAAGACTGTGTATAGGGTGTAAAGGTACAGTGGCTTACAGATGAATAGGTAGACAGGGGCTGAGATAGTACAGTGTTTAAGGCATGGGATACAGGGGCTGTCGGGAGGTAATGTATAGGGGTACAGGGACTGTCGGGAGGTAATGTATAGGGATACAGGGGCTGTCAGAAGGCAGTGTATAGGGATACAGAGCTGTCAGGATGTACTGTATAGACAGGGGCTGCCAGGAGGCAGTGTATAGGGGTACAGGGGCTGTCAGCAGGCAGTGTATAGGGGTACAGGGGCTGCCAGGAGGCAGTGTATAGGGGTACAGGAGCTGTCAGCAGGTAGTGTATAGGGGTACAGGGGCTGTCAGCAGGCAGTGTATAGGGGTACAGGGGCTGTCAGCAGGCAGTGTATAGGGGTACAGGGGCTGTCAGCAGGCAGTGTATAGGGGTACAGGGCTGTCAGCAGGTAGTGTATAGGGGTACAGGGGCTGTCAGCAGGCAGTGTATAGGGGTACAGGGGCTGTCAGCAGGCAGTGTATAGGGGTACAGGGGCTGTCAGCAGGCAGTGTATAGGGGTACAGGGGCTGTCAGCAGGCAGTGTATAGGGGTACAGGGGCTGTCAGCAGGCAGTGTATAGGGGTACAGGGGCTGTCAGCAGGCAGTGTATAGGGGTACAGGGGCTGTCAGCAGGCAGTGTATAGGGGTACAGGGGCTGTCAGCAGGCAGTGTATAGGGGTACAGGGGCTGTCAGCAGGCAGTGTATAGGGGTACAGGGGCTGTCAGGAGGCAGTGTATAGGGGTACAGGGGCTGTCAGCAGGCAAGGTATAAGTCAAAATAAAGGGTGTTTTTTACTGAAAGTGTTAATGTGACCAATACAGGGCTTTATTTGAGGTAAAGCAGCATTTTAACTTGACTTATTGAAAAACTGAAGCCAAGATGATGTGCTGTAAGCACTTTCAATTGCATTCAACATCAGTACCTGAGCCCTTATCCGGATGACTCCTGTGGAGCTGGAGCAGCACACGGAGTTCTCATTGAGCTAATGCTGTGACTTCTATCTGGCCATCTCCTGCCCTTGATGTCTGCTGCTCTTAGATTGTTGTAAACACTGGTCTGAGATCATAGGGGCCAGGCTGGGGTGAGATACTTTGTGCTTCAGTTTGATAAGGGCACAGGAAAAAAACATTAGTAGGATAGTGGTCTGTGATAACTACTGGCTGCTACGTGCTAATGGCCCCGGTCTCCTGAGGCCACAGGGTGAACTGCTTATGTAGTCCTATTAAGGCTTTGGTGACCTAGTGACCCTCAGGGTATCCCTGAACAGATTCTATTTCACACGCTCTTAACTCTGCACACTGGGGTCTCTGGAGAGGGTTAATGGCTCGTAGAATGTGGTGCCTTTAATCCTGCTTAATTGTTAACTCATTCATTGCTGGAATATCTTGTTAATGGCCCACAACCAATTCGGGCTTGCTTTGTGCATATACCCCTAGGCAGGTAAAATTTGAAAAAGAAACAAATATGGGGTGTATCTCCTAAACCAGGAATTGGGAGAAATTGACGAGATAATTGCAAATATGAATTCAAAATTCTTAAATTGAAAAATTCTGCAACTCAATTATTTTTCTGTTTTAGACATTTTGACCTATAATATTGTAAGTCTCCTTTACCAAATAATTTCTAGTTTAGTGAATTATCCCAATTTTTTTATCCAATAGTCACGAGAACGTAAGACACTAGTCCAATTAACACATGTGTAGATTATTCATATTCGTTGATATTTTTGTGATGGAATTGTACAATATCCGTCTCAGTCAGATACATACAATAATAGATTTTGATATGTTTTTAATACTTTGATTCTTTCTAATACTTCGATTCTTTCGTTCATGAGGTGATGGAGATTCCTTGTTTTTTTTTGCAAACTGGTTTCTTAGCAAGCTATAACTACTGTATTATTAATTCTAATGTAATTAATTTAAACCATAATCAGTTGTTAAAAACATTTAGGAATAGTTGACCACGCTGTGGATGGTTAGAGGAGTTTTTGGCCAAGCTGGAGATGTTTGGATAGAGGAACAGTTGGCCAAACTGGAATTGTTGGGATAGAGAAACTGTTCATCTGGCTGGGGATATTTGGATAGAAAAACTGTTGGCCCGGTTAGAGATGTTTGGATAGAGGAATTGTTGGCCAAACTGGAGATGTTTGGATAGAGGAAAGGTTGGACAAACTGGAGATGTTGGGATAAAAGTACTGTTGGCCCAGCTGGGGATGTTTGTATAGAGGAACTGTTAGCCAAGCTCTGGGTGTTTGGATAGAGGAACTGTTAGCCAAGCTCTGGGTGTTTGGATAGAGGAACTGTTGGCCAAGCTCTGGGTGTTTGGATAGAGGAACTGTTGGCCAAGCTCTGGGTGTTTGGATAGAGGAACTGTTGGCCAAACTGGGGATGCTTGGATAGAGAAACTCTTGGCCAAACTGGGGATGCTTGGATAGAGGAACTGTTGGCTAAGCTCTGGGTGTTTGGATAGAGGAACTGTTTTCCGAGCTCTGGGTGTTTGGATAGAGGAACTGTTGGACAAACTGGAGATGTTGGGATAGAAGTACTGTTGGCCCAGATGGGGATGTTTGGATAGAGGAACTGTTGGCCAAGCTCTGGGTGTTTGGATAGAGGAACTGTTGCATAAGCTCTGGGTGTTTGGATAGAGGAACTGTTGGCCAAGCTCTGGGTGTTTGGATAGAGGAACTGTTGGCCAAGCTCTGGGTGTTTGGATAGAGGAACTGTTGGCCAAACTGGGAAAGGTGGAATAAAGGAATAGGGAATTATTGCTGTTTTGAAATTTTGGATAAACCAAAGAAGGTTGAACAGTGAAACTATTGGCCTGGCTGGGAACGTGAATACTGGAGCTGTTGACGCACTGAGAAAGAGTGAATAGTGGAGTTATTGGCAGGACTGGGGAATATTAATAATGGACTGTTGAAAACACTAAAGGTTGACCCAGGTGAGTTAGGTGGAATGTATGATTAAGAAATGTAATAAATCCACGATATGAATGGCTAAATAAATAAAACCAAAGATACAGCATTTCTCCATCATTGATAAGAAGAAATAGATAATTTTTCTGGAGGTATGACTTATACGTTGATGACTCCCTTGTTGAAGCATGCTACCCTAAGGGAACATTGAAATACGCCTGGTTTCCCGTTACTGATGGAATATTGATCATTTGCTGGAACAATGTGCCCTGCCCAGGGCACTATACATTTTGTAACCGTGTGCTATAAATGGCTCACATTGAAATCAACACATGTAACCATTTCCCTGCCTGACAGCTCTCATATTGCTTAGGCTGTTGTATCACTTATTTCCAACAAACTTTCCCTGTAATACTGAAATATTATAGTGGCGGATCTGGTATCAGTCCCTGTTGTTGCCCTAACTCATATTTTTATTTTCCTAAACAATCCCGTATTCCCCTGTTCTTGAACCGAACAGAACTTGTGTGGTCCCCTCTTTAATTGGCTCAGAACACCGACCACACCTGGTTGTTAACTGCAATTTAAAAGGATTAACTCGAGTGCTTTCTCGGGATGGCTGCCGTTCGTATAACCGAACGCACATAGGCCAGTACATAGCGGCCATTTTGTCTCCCAAACACAGGCAGCGGTACTTAGTCGTTGAGCGCATGGAACTCTTTTCAGCTATACGTGTTCGCGAACGCCATCAAGGATGGTACTGCTGCCCGTACACTTTCTCGACCATCTACACAAACAACGTTTGGGAGATATTTACTACAGGCTGGGTGGGGAGCAGTTAGGAGTCAGGTGAAGCGTTTGGGGGATCACCTCGTGACCGGTCGGTCAAAACTTATCCCGAATGGTGATTGTGTTTCACCGAACCGATCTGAGCGCTTTTTAGATATGTTGGGCGCTCAGACCAGGGATATTCGGAGATATCGGACTTGTAGGGTTCCTGTACTATTTTCTTATGTTTCTGGGGTGATTTACAATATTGTATGTATTTGCTGTAACTGGGGGTAATTGAGTTATCCAGATTAGAGCTCAATTATCTCTCAGTCCCAGAGAGTCTTGGGGGAAAAAACCCTGTAATGTTATTTGTGAAGACCCATTCTAGGGGCCATGCATAAAAAGCCATGTGTGGCCAAATAAATTTCAGTTGACTTCCAGAACTGTGTGTCGTCCAGTTACTGGGGGAATGGGCTATAACCACAGAACAGTGTTTCTTTCCAGCTCCAGAGGATTCCAGCAGAGATCTTGTATTTTAGGATTGCCGCTCTGCTACAATTATATTTTATAACATGATCACTGCACACATTTTCTCCCCCTCCAGAATGACCTAACAGTTTACTTGATTACAATTATATCATTTTTATTATAGTGGCCTTCTGTGTTCTGTTTTAGGGCTCACGAGAGGTCTTTGAGAATTATTACAGGAAACAGAGAAGAAAGCAAGCCAGGCTAGTCCTACAGCCATCATCCAACATGGTAAGTAGTGGCCTTTCAATTACCCTGTGGTGGCTACCTGTCTGGCAAGCACTATGTGTTCTCTTCCTATCAGAGTACCACATGGTGGCTAGATATACATTGTCCTTGGTTCACATTCTACAATCCACCTCAATTAAGCTTTCAATAACAAAATAACAAAGTCATGCCATTACAGGTTTCTTAGTAAAGCTAATCCCATTCTCACTGATGTGACATTGTCCTATGAATAATTGATGCCTTATTTCTTTATTACTCTTGACTACCGAATTCCCTTAAACGGGAACTGTCACTACTCTGGAGTTTAACATTGAAAATCTCCTATACTTGTATTAACCTTTTTTTTTTCCTTTTCCTCAAGAGATGCCCTCTTTTTATATATTATGTTACATTTATATCCAAGAGTAATTATTCATTACATTCAGCCAGGGCATACAGTGCAAATGAAGAGGAAAAATAGAAACATAATGGGTTATGTGTAAAAAGTGTCTTTTCTAAAAAGCAGTCACTAAATGCAATGTCATCTTGTTCCACAGTTTTCTATGGTGGCTCCCCCACCATAAGCACAAAACACTTGAAATAATATAATATCTTGATAGATATAATGATTGACAGGGAGATGAGATGGAGTCGCACAGTTACAGGCTAAAAAAGAAGTGTAGATTTCAATATTTCATTTTGTTTTCATACCCCACAAATACATTTGATAAACATAGAGATAATAAAACATTATAGTACAAATCCAAGCGACTGTTTCCCTTTAAAGGGACACTATAGTCACCAAAACAACTTTAGCTTAATGAAGCAGATGTGGTGCATACATCATGCCCCTGCAGTCCCGTTTCTCAAATCTCTGCCATTTAGGAGTTAAATCACTTTGTTTATACAGCCTAGTCACACCTCCCTGCATGTGACTTAAACAGCCTTCCTAAACACTTCCTGTATAGTCATCTAATGTTAACACTACCAGTATTCAAAATTCTGTTTAATTTAGAATGTATTATCTCCTGCTCTGTTAATAGCCTTCTAGAGGTTAACAGAGCATGAGATAACTACATCTGATTGAAAGTGAAAAAACATTTTTTTTTCATGCAGTCTGTGTGAGTCACAGCCAGGGGAGGTGTGGCTAGGGCTGCATAAACAGAAACAGATGTGATTTAACTCCTAAATGGCAGAGAATTAAGCAGCGAGACTGCAAGAGCATGATCTATACATCAGAACTGCTTCATTAAGCTAAAGTTGTTTTGGTGACCAAAGAGTTTGTGGCAAACCTAGCCACTTCTGGACAGTTAGGGTGAATATTTTGTTAACTGTTGCTATGCTCGTTTTATATGCAGTGTGTAGCATTCCTCTGAATATTATCAGTTATGTATTTTTATGTAAAACTGTATATTTTGCTGTACGGAGAGATGTGATTAACAGTACATGCTTGCACAATTATCTCTCCTGTACAGCAAGGCATGCTGGGAAACAGCCTTGCAGGCTAAGTTCCCCACACAGTCCTCTGTAGTAAAACCCATGCAATGTCATTCAGGAAACCCCTTGCATGGGGACTTGCATAAATACTGTGACCGTAGAATAAAATGACAGATGACTCCCAGACTATGTGTCGTCTAGTCCTTGGGGAAGAAGGATTATTATTACGCTGCCTGTGTTATACCTGCTTTATCCTGACTACCAGCGGAGATACCGTGGATTATACTGCTACTCCGCTATAATTAAGAGTTCCTTTAAGTACTTTTTGTTTGTTTGTTTTTATAAGTTAATGTATACGTTATTGTGTATGTGGTTGTTAATATCAGTCATAATGGTTCATCTGTCCATATCTACCCTCTTGCTCAATTTCATACTGAAAAATTTATCTCCCGAATTCTCATACTTTATCAATCATCATTCTTAAAATTACTGAGTTTTATTTTTCTTATGCGTTTCTGTATTTTTATTATGTTTTATGCAGTATATTTTCCATTTCGAGGTTATCTACTAGATATATATATATATATATATATTTCTTTCTTCCCATTAACTGTGTATTGTTATTGATCATTCTTCTCCTTTCATAGCCAGTCTCGTATTTCATTGTGATAATTCATAAACGAGACAAAGTTACTCTGTTTTATTCCAATGGCCTTCACATTCCTGACTTACTGACACAGTAGAGCACCTTTGGAATGAAATGATACTTTAGATTTTGTGGCAGAAAAAAACCTGCGTAAACCGCTACAGTGCATTTCAGTTACACAGTGGGTATACATAACAGAAAGTAGTTGACCTGCAAGGCTAACGTGGGCATTAGTAATTGAAATCACCATGTGGTTCAGTCCAGGCACAGCCAAAGCACGCATTACAAATGAGGATGAGAGACAGTTTCTCAAAGTTTCAGTAAATAAACTGCATCTTTTGGGGATTTTTTTTCTGGCTCATAAGTCCAATTCTGATGTTCTTTTCCGCCATTCATTACTTTTGCAAATTTGCCGTCTTCCTTCAAATTGCGTTTCATAACATTCTATTTTTTGGCGTTTTCTTGTTAGCTTTAAATAATTCCGTGTGGATTTCTATATATGATTCTATTTTCCAGCTCTCACAAATACATTTTTATAAATTATAGACAAATAAGTCAACATAATATTAAAAAGTCCTAAGGAGTAGCGGTTCCCCTTAAAATATTCACTAATATAGTAAATTGTAAAGCTGGCGATCTAATAGCCACCCTGTGACCGTGTTGGAGAAAGCTCTAACATCATTTAGTTTAGCCTAATTTTAAAAGCCATTCTGTGTTTAATTATATATAATGTAGTGTTAAGTGTATAAACCCCTATATGTGTTTTTGAAACAAAACCTTTTGTATAACAGAATATAACCATCTCTATTTCTCTTTAGCATGAAACGTTGGATGGATACAGAAAATATTTCCATCAGATAGTTGGGTAAGTAAAGATGTCGGGGCTGTCATTCTATCTTAATATTACTGAAAATAGAAATATAAGTATTCTTATGCTAAATACTCCTCTATATGTATATATACACTGTACCACTAATCCAATCTACACTATAAATATATATATATTAGATTGAATTAGCCATATTAGTCCAGTAGGCAAGATGCCAAAATCCCAGAGTATTGCAGTATGCGATGATACCTTTTTTTATTGAAATAACATAATATTTCAAAGACAACCTTTCGAGAGTTTTCCTCTCTTCCTCAGGTCTGAAGCAAAACTGATCAATCTGATAGAGTTTAACACTTAAAGGACCACTATAGGCACCCAGACCACTTCAGCTTAATGAGGTGGTCTGGGTGCCTGGTCCAGCTAGGTTTAACCCTTTTTTCTATAAACATAGCAGTTTCAGAGAAACTGCTATGTTTAGAAATGGGTTAATCCAGCCTGTAGTGGCTGTCTCATTGACAGTCGCTAGAGGTCTTCCACGCTTCTCACTGTGATTTTCACAGTGAGAAGACGCCAGCGTCCATATGAAAGCAAAGTGAATGCTTTCCTAATGGACTGGCTGGATGTGCGCGCAGCTCCTGCCGCGCATGCGCATTCAGGAGGAGAGCTCCCCGCCCGGCGCTGGAGAAAAAGGTAAGTTTAACCCCTTCCTCCTCCCAGAGCCCGGTGGGAGGGGGACCCTGAGGGTAGGGGCACCCTCAGGGTACTATAGTGCCAGGAAAACGAGTATGGCACTATAGTGGTCCTTTAAAACAACTGATGTTAGAGATTGGGAGGGAAGGGGGTGAGTGGGGTGTCATAAATAGCAGATGCGCCTGAAAGTGAAAGGTGCTGGTTGGCTGAGAATAGCCAGAAACAATAAACAGAGGAGAGTCAATAAGCCAGTTAATAAGAGAAAAAACAAGAAAACAGCACAGCGGGGCATGCAAATAAATAGCTGCATATATGTATGTATATACATTGATCCAGTAAAGGTGAAATTAGAATATTAAAAAATAACTATATAAGACATTAAGATGTGTGTTTATAAAAAGGTTTGGTAGTATGTGAGAAAGCCAGAGTCTTCATTAAGTCCTTCATTTCTGGTGTTGAAATGTGTGATCATTTTCATCTCAAATGTCTTTCTTTCATGAGAGTCTTTCAAATTCCCTTTAAGAACTTTAATCCTGAGGTTATGGATGGAGTGACCAGTCTGGGTAAAGTGATGACCAACAGGGGTTCAATATCCGTTTTCCTTGTGGTTCTTGATTGAATGTCTGTGTAGACTCATTCTGAGATGCAGCTTAAGACCAGTTTCTCTAATGTAGCAACCTTTGTCGCACATTCGCAGATGTTCACGAATATGATCCCTTAATGTTGTATGATTTGTTATTGTGCCTGGCTGTGTAATTTCCACATATATGTTGACATAGTTTGCCGAGTGATTTGTTGCATCGTTCAGCGCCATTCTGTTTGAGCTCCTGTTCTGTGGTCAATTTGCTAATCTGTCTCAGGTTAGGTGGTTGTTTGAATGCTAGAATGAGGGGAAGGGGTGTTCAGGAAATATTTTTTTGAGTATGGGGTCCTCTAAAATTGATCAGACCCGAGGAAGAGAGGAAAACTCTCGAAAGCTTGTCTTTGAAATATTATGTTAGTCCAATAAAAAAGGTATCATTGCATAATGCAATACTCTGGTATTTTGGCAATATATATCTGTATATATATTACTAGTGATAGATATAGATCTATAATCTCCAATTGAAATCAGCTTGGCATTCCACCAAAATGTAAAAATAAAATATTACCTGGGTGCAGAAGCCCACGTTGGAATATGTATCAAACAAAAAAATCAGGGTGAACTCACAGGTCTTTGAATACAGTTAGTTGGTGAATTTATTGAAGAATCAAATAATCACCATTACTGTGTACAAATAAAATCAACGTTTTGACCCCTAAGGGTTGATTATTTGAGTCTTCAATAAATTCACCAACTATCTTTATTCAAAGACCTGATTTTTTTTTTTTTGTGTGTGTATATGTATATTGATTTATTTTGTGTGCACACGTTTTTGTTTCTGATGTAACAGAGTTAAAACAATGCTTGCAGCAGATTATGTGAATCTAAGCACAATTTTGCAAATATAACCAGCCCTTCTGCAGCACTTTTTAGAATTTAATCCCAATTTTCAGTTCCTCCAGATGTTGCAGAGAGACTACAGGGAGTGCAGAATTATTAGGCAAATGAGTATTTTGACCACATCATCCTCTTTATGCATGTTGTCTTACTCCAAGCTGTATAGGCTCGAAAGCTTACTACCAATTAAGCATATTAGGTGATGTGCATCTCTGTAATGAGAAGGGGTGTGGTCTAATGACATCAACACCCTATATCAGGTGTGCATAATTATTAGGCAACTTCCTTTCCTTTGGCAAAATGGGTCAAAAGAAGGACTTGACAGGCTCAGAAAAGTCAAAAATAGTGAGATATCTTGCAGAGGGATGCAGCACTCTTAAAATTGCAAAGCTTCTGAAGCGTGATCATCGAACAATCAAGCGTTTCATTCAAAATAGTCAACAGGGTCGCAAGAAGCGTGTGGAAAAACCAAGGCGCAAAATAACTGCCCATGAACTGAGAAAAGTCAAGCGTGCAGCTGCCACGATGCCACTTGCCACCAGTTTGGCCATATTTCAGAGCTGCAACATCACTGGAGTGCCCAAAAGCACAAGGTGTGCAATACTCAGAGACATGGCCAAGGTAAGAAAGGCTGAAAGACGACCACCACTGAACAAGACACACAAGCTGAAACGTCAAGACTGGGCCAAGAAATATCTCAAGACTGATTTTTCTAAGGTTTTATGGACTGATGAAATGAGAGTGAGTCTTGATGGGCCAGATGGATGGGCCCGTGGCTGGATTGGTAAAGGGCAGAGAGCTCCAGTCCGACTCAGACGCCAGCAAGGTGGAGGTGGAGTACTGGTTTGGGCTGGTATCATCAAAGATGAGCTTGTGGGGCCTTTTCGGGTTGAGGATGGAGTCAAGCTCAACTCCCAGTCCTACTGCCAGTTCCTGGAAGACACCTTCTTCAAGCAGTGGTACAGGAAGAAGTCTGCATCCTTCAAGAAAAACATGATTTTCATGCAGGACAATGCTCCATCACACGCGTCCAAGTACTCCACAGCGTGGCTGGCAAGAAAGGGTATAAAAGAAGAAAATCTAATGACATGGCCTCCTTGTTCACCTGATCTGAACCCCATTGAGAACCTGTGGTCCATCATCAAATGTGAGATTTACAAGGAGGGAAAACAGTACACCTCTCTGAACAGTGTCTGGGAGGCTGTGGTTGCTGCTGCACGCAATGTTGATGGTGAACAGATCAAAACACTGACAGAATCCATGGATGGCAGGCTTTTGAGTGTCCTTGCAAAGAAAGGTGGCTATATTGGTCACTGATTTGTTTTTGTTTTGTTTTTGAATGTCAGAAATGTATATTTGTGAATGTTGAGATGTTATGTTGGTTTCACTGGTAATAATAAATAATTGAAATGGGTATATATTTGTTTTTTGTTAAGTTGCCTAATAATTATGCACAGTAATAGTCACCTGCACACACAGATATCCCCCTAACATAGCTAAAACTAAAAACAAACTAAAAACTACTTCCAAAAATATTCAGCTTTGATATTAATGAGTTTTTTGGGTTCATTGAGAACATGGTTGTTGTTCAATAATAAAATTAATCCTCAAAAATACAACTTGCCTAATAATTCTGCACTCCCTGTAGATACATCCTATGCCGCTAGAAGTTTCTACGCTTGGATTGTTTCAAAGTGATATGACTGGGCTTAGAAAAGAAATGCAGTGACTGCCTTCATCAGACACTCCAAACACACTTTAGCTTTCTAAAGTGCTTTGTGCGTGAAGAATTTCATAACACAACCTTGTTAAACCCCCTGGCTGTCAGTCAGACTGCTGGTCCTGTTATTTCCTGGTTATTTAGCTCAGTGGAGATAAACTTCAAAGGCTGACAATTGCTCATAGCGCCTGCGTGGCAAAGACTTCCCAGCTACAACTGGGAGCCTGTGATTGAAAAGCCACAGACACTCTGGGCAGGGTTAGAAGTGTAGGGCTTGCAAAGGCTGCAGGCAAGAGATCTACTGCTTTCTGCAAGGTATTTTAGATGTGTCACCAATGAAAAAAAGGCTGCGATAAAATGGAGATATATCTATTAAATTGCTAAAAATAAATACAATTCAATCAAAGTGTTCCTTTAAGATGCTATATGCCAACTAAAGCCAGTTAAATTAATACAAACGTACAGACCTTTTCACAAACTGCTGAATATAGTTGCATTTTATTGAGCAGTATGATGGTCCAATTAAATAATAATAATAATGATAGCCACCTTTAATGTTGTAAACAGCTTTTCCGTAAGATAATAGTAATAATAGTGTAACAAATGAACTGTAATACTCCCTTACTCCATTGTATTAGCCACACATAATTTGAAAAGAGGTAGACTTTTTTTTTTTCCTTCAAAAATCAATATCATTAATGTTGGCATCCCACGACTCGCTGAGCATAATGGGAAAGGTAGTTCAGAACAATCTGAAGTGCTACTCGCTAAGCATCATGGGATAGGTAGTTCAGAACAATCTGGAGTGCTACAGTTAGCCATTGCTAATAAATATGTATGTGTTTACAGTGCATTCAGAAACTGTTCAGAACCCTTCATTCTTTTCACATACTGGCCCCTCCTCATGCCTCTCCCCTTGGTACAAAGCCCTCCATTTGCAGAATATTCCAATGACATTGATACTTGCTTAATTCTAGATGTTGGAAATGTGTGATCTAAATGATTCCTTTGCAGAGCCAAGACATTTGTGAAAGTATGTATTTGACATAGTTATTTAAAGACAGATGTAACCAGCAACCCAACACTTAAGGGGTCCAGCATCCCATATGTACTTGTAATCCTGAACTTTAGGGTATATTCATCAAATATGGCATCACAATCTCCTCTGCCCACTACAACTTGCTAGCTTATTGCGTGTTACAGATTGTGTGTTAATGCCTGTTAATCCCTGGTAATGGTTAAATGATGTTGTTGTACATGTAGCACTTACAGTAAATTTGTAGATTCCCCTTTAAGCATCATTAAGATTTTTGGTTAAGCACTGATAATGCATATTTTAAACAGTAGGCGGACGATTCTCATCACATTCAAGTACCATGAAGCGTTAGGCGTTGTTTATTTTTCCTGTCAATTGAATCTCTGCTATTTCCCTTATCAGCCACGGCGGCCAAGGTGTATTTTTTCAAATAGCAGATATGCACGTCACATGCGCCTAATGTTATTGCAGGGCATTTACAGCTAATGAATTAATTCTGACATTTATCATATGACCAGACCATCTTAACACTCTCTGCTATAGTTCATTCAAAGGACCCTTTTAGTGCAAGCAGCGATGAGCTTCCGCTTAATAGGTTTTTAATGTTCTGGTTCATGAATGGGTTAACCTGAGTAGTTATCCATTAAATGCTTAGTTAGCCGGGATCTCTGCTAATGAATAGAAGCAGCAGAGGGGGACATTCTTCATTCTTTCTCGGAGAGGAAACTGTAGCATCCTTAGCCCATCTGTCAGCATGATTAATGGCTGGCTGACGGGAGCCATGCTGTGATAGCTTTACCATGCTCCTTACCACAGACCTTGAGCCTGGTCAGCCAGTGATTTTACCATAGTTATTTTTGTCAGATACAAAACTAGTGAATAATTAGGATTTTATGAGTAGTTCGTATAATTGGTCGCATTGCTCAGTCTTTTCCTAAACAAGCATCACTAGCGATGGTTTCTTCTATTCCAGCAAGCACCCCTCGAGGGGTATCCTTCTAATTCCTATTAGTTAATGACATACAGATGGTGATGTATCTCCTGGCATTATTAAAGTAGTCGCATTTTGATAAGTCCTGTCCTCATGTAGTTACCCTTTAAAACTAATCATTTTTTTTTTTTGGTGAGAACATGTCTTTTTGGTCCATGATCCATTACTGTGAATTTTGAAGCTTGGTATCAGTTTTCATATTGAGGAATTTCCGACTGACTCAGTATAGGTCTGTTGGCTTAATTCCGAATTTGCGATGGCCAATTTAGTAACTTAGATTTGGTGTAATACAACTGACAATATACTTTTCAATGCATTCATTATTAACTGGATTGGAAATGCACAGAACAAATGGGTCCCTGGTACATTCAAATTATATTGTTATATATTTATATATTGTAGCAATCAGATTTGTTTGAAAATAGCTCCAACTAAATTTCAAATTGCAAAAACAGCTATCAAATGTTCCAGCTATTGGTAAGAAAGATGCCTATTACGTGAGAGTAAGGTTTTTTGGGGGGTGAGTGGTCATTTAGGGAAGGGTTTATTAAAAGGTAAGGGAGGTTGGAGTTTGCGTTGGGGTTATGGGTGCAATTCCCCTGGTAGACATCAAGGGAGTTGGATCAAACCATTGAAAGGCATTTGCATGCAATTCAGCGGTTAGTGAATAGCTGAAATAGCAGACTTGCAAAGAGATTCGCATGTTCTAAAAAGCTAACTGAATGGCAGCTGAACTGAAAATAAAAATAAAACCTAATGCCTTCTTTTATTAGTTTAACCCACTTACATGGGAAATCCTTCCTCCTGCTCTCTGCACTGCAAAGTTAACTAGATCCTGGGCACCTCGCAATTTGTAGAACATAAATGATCTACTGCTAATGTCTTGGTGCCAGACACCACAGGACAAGTTCAGAGGTCTTGTGGAGTCCATGCTTCAATTCATCAAAGCTGTTTTGGCAGCTCAAGGGGGACCTGCGCTATATTAGGCAGGTGGTTTAATGTTGTGGCTGATCATCAGTGTCTCTTCAACTTTATAATTCAAGCTATGCTTGTGGTCGTAATCCCTGTATTGACATCTTGGTCCGTTTTTACATCTCTTTTACCACCTATGATAGTCACCAGGACAACTACAGCTTATTGAATTTGTTCTGAGTCATTCCATTCAGGATTTTTGCAGTAAACACTGTCTTTTCAGAGAAAATGCAGTGTTTACATTACAGCCTAGGGATCCACTGGCCACTCTTTAGATGGCTGCTAGAGGTGTTTCCTGGGGCAGTGCTTTACATTGTGCAGTAATGCCATCCATGCATGCAGACACTCTACTTTCCTCGTAGAGATGCATTGATTTAATTCATCTCTTTGAGGAGATGCTGATTGGCCAGGGCTGTATTTGACTTTTGCTGGCTCTGCCCCTGATCTGTCTCCTTGACCATCTCAGCTGCAGACTTGAATACAAGTAAGATTTTATTATATTCACGGATGCAAGGGGGGCTAGATTATGGTTTTAACACTAGAGGGGCAGGAATACATGTTTGTGTTCCTGACCCTATAGTGTTTCTTTAATTTGCTTTTCACATTTGAGGAACTGTCATTGGCTTTTGAAATAGCTTGTATGTGAAACTGCTTTTTATGATTTGTCATATTATGTAAAGGGAATACATAACTTTAGATGTTCCTGGAAATATTTAATTACCAACAGCAGCATTTAAATGTTTAGCTCAACAATGCCATATCTTGGTTTTGTGCGATTTAACAGTTGTTTTTTGTTTAATTTTGATTCCCAGTTTTTTCGTGGTAGAAGATCATATTCTCCATACAGCGTTTGGCTTAGTGAATAGAGCCTACATCGATGAGCTGTGGGATTTGGCGTTATCCAAAACCATGGCAGCTCTTCGGACACATTCGGTAAGTAAACTGCACCAATAAAGAATATTGTCTGAGTTGTGAAGTCTTATTATAGTACCTGGCATTTCTTTGCTTGCCTAGACAAATGTAAGCTTTCATCTGGGAAAAGCTATAGTGTCTCAGTGTTCTTGTGCTATAAAACAACTTAATTCCTAGTCAAATATAAACTTTTGTTTTCATGTACAGTATATTGTAGAGTAAAATTTCGTCCATTAAGCCTTACTCTTTCTCATTTATACTCTTGGAAAAAATATCAGCCTGTAGAGGAACACACTTCACTGCTCAAGTCCATGTCACTGTTTTAAAAGTTACAAGTTTGCTGAAATTGCCAGCCCATCCTCTGCTATAAAACAGTAAAGGAAATTTAAATGGGTGATGATATTCCTACAATCAGGGAGGAGGACGTGGTTATTAGACTCTGCCATTTCAGCGTTAGCATAACAGTAGCAGTCCAGGGATTGGTAAAGATTGCTAATGCAGTTTTACATTCCTTTATTCTAATAATAATTTTCCCGCCCGAAAAACGCTCTTATTTTTGGGGGATGTCTTATTTCGGGGGAAAACGGTAGCAAGCATGTGCTAGAAAGCAGATCTACGTTTGAGGGAGACTTCCTTGAACATATTTTATGTTACTAGTGCACGGAATCCCGCAGATCTATGTTTGGGGAATTTTCCACGAACATAGATTAGCGAACCAGCGACTAGGGCATATTTTCTGGGTAGGGCTTATATTACAAGCATGGGCTAGGGCTTATTTTCTGGGGAAAACTGTATATGATTTGACTGTATTTACTGTACGTGGGCATTACGCTCAAATGCAGACAATCTGTTTACATTCTGTTGCCACTTCTTTTAAGCTGTACTGCTAGTAATGACTTCAGGATCCTTACAAATACCAGTAAGCAAACTACTCAACCATTTTATTTATCTATTTTTGTCATTCCTGTATACAAGAAAGGTTGTTTTTTGCTTTCAAAGTAAATTTCAAATTTAAGGTTAAAATAGCTGAACTGAAAAATGTTCCAAGTCCGCTATGCTTTCAGTCCCTCTACTCCAGCCATAAATTTTGGGTTCTCATTTTACTAAATAAACCTATTAATGTTAAGTTTCTTGCTATAGAGCCTAATATTCGTGTGGCATGTTTGGAATGCATCCTGTGACTTTATATTGTCCTTGAAAGTGTTAATTTATCTAGATCAGTTGTACAGATCAGTTTGGGAAAGCTTGTTGTACTGTCATAATTTGTTTAATGCACTAATTTAGTCTGGAAAGGGGCAAAGCTGAAGATATCATTTCAAAGTGTTATATGTTGGCTATCAACACTTTATTTAATGAATAAACCACACAATTAATATTCACTGGAATCCGGCTTAACACATGTTTATTTTATTTTGTTAAATGAAGGTAAGTGGAAGACTTTGTGACTCCTCCTCCGAAGGCTAGTGTTTTGAACATATAGCAAAAGATATGCTGAACGATAATGTTCTTTAACCCCTTGATGACTGAGCCTTTGTCAGTTTGTGACAGAAGCCTCTTTTGCATTTTTGCTGTTTGTTCTAATGTAATTGAACTATGCATAATATGTTAGGACAGATAGGACTTTCTTCAGATATCCTATATGTGTAATACTAAAAATAATAAAAACGGATTAGCTGTCAATCATACCACAGGTCGTTGCCCTCTTTGGGTATGTGGACATGCCAGGGTCTGGAAGGGGACGGCATGACCCTATCAAAAGTGTGCAATTCGTTTGTAGTAGCGAATGGGGAAACCGTCTAGGCTTGGCATTTACCCATCTTTGTGGGGAAGTCAGGTCCATAGTTAGGGGGGGCACAATCTGTCCAGGTCATGTTGTCCAATTCGAACTTGTGGGTAGTGTGGTGTGAAGTAATGGGAGTAGTTCCTTTGCATAGCACACCATCAGTCCGTTTATCAAGACGACATGGTTTGGGGTAGTAAAGCTGCCCTGTGGATGCAGGGTGATATTAAAATTAGGGTTGATTGGCATGATATCTGGTGTGGTGTGGTAGGTTCTAGGGCGTACAAGAGGTCCTGAGCTACCAGGCACCTCGCGAGCCACCAGACCCTGTCAAAGACTACGCGACCAATCCAGTTTCCTGTGTTGTGTCACTACTGAGAACAGAAAAATAAAACATTTCTAATACAATACCAAACATATAATACAAAGTATAATCATTAAAGGCTCCGATGTTGAAGGGTGCAAGGGTCCTGTGGGATGGAAAAGGTTTACCCCTTGGAATAAAATTACCAGCCTTGAGTGTAATGGCTTGTGCCGCTCTGGATGCCCATATAGAATGTTGCCAATTTCACTGAACCTATATCAACATTTAACTCTACTATTAATTTTTACTAGCCAGCATAAACATCTCTGCAGTGTACCACTCACTCCTGTCAATTTCCCCACCTCAGTTTACTGATTTTGATGGTAATCATTGCTCCTGGGGGGGGACATCGATCTCGGAGAATGCCAGCCAAGTTTCAGAAATTTGAGCTGCTGAGTGTTTGACAGTTTTGTGTGCAATGTTTTATAAACATATTGTTTTGGTATGGAAGAAAATAGATTTCTCTCTCCCTTGAGATAATTATGGCCAGAAATCACCTGGGAAGCAAAGTGGCTCAGTTTGTACTCTGTTTATTTTTTAAATACATTTCTTAAACCTGCAATTATGTGTATCAAAGGTACAATTATATATTTATTTATTTTTTACAGATATGTGCCCATAGTTGGGAAAATTTTCACACGTTGATATTTACTTTCATCATCACATTGTTTGGGTTTCCTAGAAGCCTATCAGCCCTGCGAGATGCATGTGTTATATGTAGACACCCTTGAGTGGTTTCTTTGCCAGATTGCAGGCTTATAACCATTGGCTTTCCCAGTGAGCAGTGCCAGATCTATTGTGTTTCCTGGACACGCAACAATTCTTCACGTTGATAGGCACACCTATTGTACACAGCTGCAGTAAAGTGAATTCAACGGGGCACTGTATGACCCCCAAACATTTTAATGGATGATAGTTCCTTAAATTTTATTTTTGTAAAAATAAATGTAAATTTTAAAAAAAAACAAGTATATTAAACTTATTTTAGTTCGATTTCCCAGATGTTACATAATCTGCATTAAGCTCTGGAAGTTGCTTAGCCAATTGTGAGTCTGAACTACTGCAAACGTTTAACACTGAACTGCAAAGTTGAAAGAAATACTATGTTAGCTGTAGTGGTTATAGTGCTAAAAGTGATCTGGCGCTTTAAGTAGTCAAACCATATTAAAACAGTTTGCATGGGGTCCATTGGGCACTGCTCCTTAAAGTGACACTCCAGACCACTATAGCACTTTAGCTTGCTGAAAGCTTTCTGTGTGAAGAGTATTTTCTCTCTTTTTCATTTTGCAAAGAATGCAGATTACATTAGAAAATTACACTTTTATGACTTAACCTGATAACACACCCCCTTGGCATTCAAGCAGACAACAGATCCTGTTATTTCCTGGTTTGATTAGCTCAGTAGAGCTAAACTCAAGGCAGCAATTGCCCAGAGCACCTGCCGTGCAAGGACTTCTCATTGAGCTGTATTGACAAGTCTGTGATTGGACAGGCACAGAAAGTCTGGGCAGGGCTAGAGGGGGAGGGCTTAAAAAGGCTACAGACAAGAGAATTGCAGATTTTGCAATCTGTATTTAGATTTACCTCCAATGAAAAAAAATCCATAATTAAAGGAACTCTCCAGTGCCAGGAAAACAATCTGTTTTCCTGGCACTGCCGGTCTCCTCTCCCTCCCACCACCCATTCCCGGTTGCTGAAGGGGTGAAAACGGGTTTTCGGGTCGCCGCTGCTCCTCCCCTTCATCAAGCCATTGAAAATGCTTTTCAATGCTTTCCTATGGGGAATTGAGTGACGCTGGAGGTCCTCACACAGCGTGAGGACGTCCAGCGATACTCTAGCACAGAAAACCTGTGCTATAAAGCAGGAAGTGCCCTCTAGTGGCGGTCTAGTAGACAGCCACTAGAGGAGGAGTTAACCCTGCAAGGTAATTATTGCGGTTTATGAAAACTCATTGGAACATGCATCATCGTCACCTTTTCTCTGTAGGGATGAATCGAATTTGCTCAAATGTAAACGTTTAATTATAATGTTGGTATTCGGGCCACGCTTTAATTCTTTGAGTTTTGTGCCTAGCTTGCTCTTTACCAGTAGCTAATACAATTAAATAGTTGGGGTAATTTGCATACGACATATAGCTACTTGTTATACATGGAAGTAGGTTTGTCACTTTATTATATTGATTAATTGGACTTTGCAAAACATTTGACATTGGGATGTTTTACTCTTTCTAGTCATACTGCTCTGATCCCAATTTGATGTTAGACTTGAAGAATCTGATTGTGCATTTTGCTGACACACTCCAGGTAAGGGATCTCCATCAAAAGGCCTTTCTTTCACTCATTTATTTCTTCATTCACATGTACTCTCTTCCTCCTCTCTCTTCTTCTGAAATCTAACATTAGACATATACTTTGCCCAGGGTTATGGTTTCCCCGTGAACCAACTTTTCGACATGCTGCTTGAAATCCGAGACCAGTACAGTGAGATCCTGCTGAAGAAGTGGGCCCAGGTCTTCAGGTGAGAAGGCCAAGCTGCATTGTACTCGGCCCGATTATTTTACTTCTTCTGGAAGGAGGATTCATCCTGTCCCCTACATATATTAAACGATATGAAAAACTAGATGTGGATTCTGATGTTCCGTTGTGGTTTATGGACAAGACCTGCACCTTGCAAGTTGTTGGTATAGTTTTGAGAAAGTTGTGGATCTGTAACTTGGCCAAAGTAGCAATGATCTCATTACTGATGGCACAATAGGGATGAGTCACTTATTCAAGGTCCCACATGCTCTATTTCTTCTGTATTCTTAGTTTACTTTCAGTAATACTCCCCGTAGACCAGTTAAAATTTTTAAACATGGGTGGCTGTGCAGGAACTTGGTGTAACGCTCAAGATGTGCTGTCCCGCTTAGAGGTTTAATGATGGAACGAAAGAGATGGTGTGTTCAGATGCATAATCATTCCATGCAGGCAAATGATCCATAGCTTTGAATTGCACCAAAGGATAGTTATTTTGGCTCCATTGGATGTCATCTTCAGAACTGTATGTTCTACATTAACACAATCAGCTACTTACCTGTACATCAATGGAATATGTCATATGAAGTTGTTGTTTTCTAGATATTTTTGTCTAAATGCAATCCATTTTTTATTAGAAGGTATGGATATAGTATGAAGAGAATAAAACATAGGCATTAGTGTTTTTATACCGATACAAACACTTCCAGGGTGGAGTACAGACAGACATACAAAAGTCCTGAAGATGCAAACTCTATAAAACCATAGAGTAAAGTTTACATAATAAAGTCATAAAAAAAATATATATATATATGAGTCGGGAATGTAGCAAGTTTCTTTAAAACATATTGCCTAATTTATTTCATCCTGGTAGCTGTAAGACAATGTCATGTTTGTTTTATTTTTTATTGAGCATTGTGTTGTCATGATTCCCTCTTGATTTCTCATGGTGCAATTCCTTCTCTGTATGCAGGAATATTCTTGATGGTGATAACTACAGTCCGATTCCTGTGAATGATGAGGAAATGTACAGAAAGATTTTGGGACAGTTCCCATTCCAGGACTCAGACTTGGAAAAGGTAACCTCTACCAAGAGGGATACTCACGCCATGCGTTAGATTAGACAGAATGTTTTTTCTCATTTGATGTAGAGTATTTAAATGTGCTACAAGGTTTCTTTGGTCCGTTTTGGAATGGTATTCTGGATCACACACTGTCTGCATTATAGCATTCCTTGGTTTCTGTGATTGCTCGTTTTTATATGCATTTTCTCCTAGAATTGTCTTCATTTTTCTTTTTGCAGCAACCCTTTCCCAAAAAGTTCCCATTTTCTGAATTTGTGCCTAAAGTCTACAGTCAGATCAAGGAGTTTATCTACGCCTGCCTGAAGTTTTCTGAAGACTTGCATTTAAGGTAAAAGCTGCAATTTTATTCTGATGCTGCCCACCGACCAGTCAGTTACTGTCCCATTACTCCTCCTGATACAAAGTTGTGCCAAATGTCTCCCTACAGTTTTATTGTTTTTTGTATGTTTTTACTACTTTAACAAATGGATCTGATTAAATACATTGCTGATGTAGTCCTGGTTCTAATAAGATTGCCTGAATGGAATGAGACAGTTTACACCCACACCACGCCATGACCCAGTGAGTGATAATGTTATACCACCTATTGAAATGCCTATTGCACATTCACTGCTTTCTGAAACATAACGTCAACTTTCTAGTCCCGCCTCTTTTAAAAACATTTTATTTTCCAATTTTCTTGTTATTTTAAATGTGCTCCTGTTTGGAAGGCAGTGTACTTTAGCCAATGAGAGATCAGTGTGAGCTTCGACAACCAATCACTGTACTCTTATCTGTATAGTATTTCAGTTCTAGCTGTCAATCTCACACTGATCTCATTGGCTGAGCGGAGTATATATTCAGAATACACCTTATAAGAAAGTTGCTTTATGAAAAGAGAATGGCGTAACTCGGCAGTAACGTTTTTTTTTTGTTTTTTTTTTGCTTTGCAAAACTAATGAGAATGTAATGGGGAAAAAACACATTGTGAATATGAGGCCAAAATGTTTCCAATGCACTTAAGTCATGTTGTTTCCCACACTATAAATGAGGTGCCTTTTAATTTCCATATTTTGCAAGACTTTTCAACACTGTCCTCCAATATCTTAGAAATAGGAAAACACACTGAAATAGTGCAATTTCACATGTATGTGTGGGCACAACGTATTATGGGAAACCTACAGCTCTCCCATAAAAAGCTCCATATGACCACATTTGGCTGCTAATCTCCTGGTTGAAGAAGACATTAAGAGGGCCCATGGGTATCTTTTTTATTTTTTTAAATTTAATACAAAGGAGGTATATTGGCCCTTGCTTGTCCTCAGAATGTAAACATTACACACCGGTTCTACCAGTGCATTGGTGGACACGGCAAGTCCCCTTACAATAAGCTTTATTTGTTTTTTTTGAGGAATGTGTCAGCCAGTCAGTGCTTGCCAAGCATGCTATTAGCTTTATTTTGAGCTGGGCCACACATTGGCTACCTCCCCGCAGGTCTCTGGTAGCTTAATTCCTGACATGCCACATCACAGCAGCTAGACATGGCTACCTTTTCCTCCTAAGTGGATGGAGATGAGAGGAGAGAGCTTTCTTTTGTTTACCCAGCCTTGTTCAGACCCCTAATCTCTTGCATTTGTCAGGTAAAAGAGGATAAGGAGTGAAAAGGTCACTGAAGTTGATTGACCTGCGGGCCCCAGTTGTGATATTAATGCTTTTGAACCTTTCCAGGTCTAACCTGTGTCCATCTCTCATTGTGCCTTGGGAGATAACGCCACTTGTCCTTTTCGACCTTATAGGCGGCTGCTGACAGATCAAAGAAGCTTACAATTCACAGGCTTTCAGAGCTGCTCTGTGGGTTTCACTGATCGCGCACTTAGCCAGTAGAGGCTGGGGGGACTAGTCCAAATTCCACACCATGATCCGGCATGAGATGACATTCTTGGCCTGGTCTCCCAGAGGATAATTACAGGGTACCCAGCATAGCTTCCACCCTCAGCACTTCTGCTACCCAGCTGTTTTGACATGAAGAACGTGCATAACATGATAAGAACTCAAATCTTACACATATGGAGAAAATAAAATACACTTTCAGCCCATATGAAATATGTGGCCTTTTGTCAACAGTTACGGTTTCATAAAATTGTCTAGTCTAGCTTTCTTGTTTGTTTCCTTCTTGATTTGTGGTTTGTTTTTTGGAGAGATTTCTTGGGATTTAGGTTTGTATAGGGCATTTTATTGTTAATGACGCAGTCATTCCCCCACCTCCCTAAGGAATATTCAGGTTCTTCATTTTCAAATCAGTTGTCTGTGCTGAAGACATTGTGACAAGCTTAGGAATGGCTCTGAGACCATTTGCCGCATTCTTCTCTTTCTGATAAATGAATGATTTTCACATTATCGTTCTCAGGTGTGAATTGTCCACAGTAACTGGCTGCTGCAGGTCATCTATCACTCTTTCCATGTTCAGGCAACGAGAAGTGTCAGGAGAGCAAGGGAGGTGCTGCATAAAAAGCATTTTGCACAAAAAAAGGAATCCTTGTTTATTTTTTCATTTTTGTATGTTACGGAAAGTAAAAGAAATAAGCGCCTTATAATAGTGGTGCACTCTAGGACTGCCAGATCATTATTTGCTTTAAGGTGCTCACAATGTGTATTTGAAACCTGTATTTTATTACATTGAAGCCTTGGAGTATATGTTTTTGTAAATGTTCCTATTCAAAAGATGATCATGGTAAGCACCCTTATTGCAATCAGATTCCAAATATTTTTATTAAGGGGTTTATTCTCAAAAACTGAAATGCTAATTTTAGGTTAAACTTGTGACTACAGCAGAGTTGGCAAATTTTCTCCTGGTATTATCGAGTGATCTTGTGTGACACTCCATGGAGGGTTTGTAGTGTTTGGTTTGTACCTTTATTTATCAAAATGACTTCAATTAAAGGAAAACTTCATGCTCGCCATAGTGGTTATGGTGCCAGGAATTCCTTGGCTCCCCATCCCATTGTACGAAGTCAGACTGTTTTTGAACGGTTTGTCTTCTTACCTGGTGTTCCACCAGCTGTTGATGCCCTACTCTACTGCCAAAGCTGAAAAGTTCTAAGGCTGGAACTACCGTTGGCTGTTCTGCAGAACCCGGGTAAGAAGTCAGAGCGTTCAAAAATTATTTCACTCATTAGACAAGCTCTAGTGGTTCTAGTGCTTGGAGTCTTCCTTTCAGGGCTGTGATTTGGAGTAGTCCAGAGAGTTTTGCTGTGATTAGAAAATAACAATATTGTCTGACACGCTGCTTTGTGTAAGACGTTTGTCACATTTTAGTTAACCTACCATCCGTTTTATGACCATTTGGCATCTCTGAACTTGTCTCGAACTCTAAATGCTCCTCTTTGCTGCAGTCACTCAGCATGTCAATGACCAAAGAAATCCATTTCCCTCCCCTGGAGGCTGCTTTGTTAGTGAACATTTGCAATCTTTCCAGTCTCTGCAGGAATTAAATATTACGTTTCACTTTGTTTTTGCATCTCTAATAAATGTCATGTGAACGCATTACTTTTATCTTTCTATTAATATTTTTGTAATTTTATTTTATTATTTTTACAGTTCCACCGAAGTCGATGACATGATCCGAAAGTCCACAAATTTGCTACTCACTCGGACATTAAGTAACTGTCTGCAGAACGTCATCAAAAGGAAGAATGTAGGCCTGACTGAGGTAAGACCCAGGGCACTGCGCAGGACTGCCTGCTACATTGGTCTTCGTTCCTATTGCATTGTGAGCGTGGGTCACTGTACTGACATTCTTATCCTGGAATTCTCTGCTTATTCTCTTAATTTAGACAAAAAATAAGAGATCTCTATTTTTTTATTTTTTTTACCACATATCTATAGATTAAATCACAGTGTGACAACTAGAAATGGGCTCAGGAAGCTGTAGTCAAGACATGCAGGAGGACATAGCCAGAACTCCTGTTCTTTCTTTACTGTCTGCCCCATAGAACACACTGCATTTAAAGTAAAATGGAACCCAATGTAACCATAGTCATTATTAATATTACTTGAAAAGAACAATTGTGAGCCGGTGGTCATAGCGGTTTGTTGATTAAGGAGAAAGACATTAGTCTACACAAACAACCCAGTGTAAACCATTATCTGCTGTAATTACACTCAAATCGTTTGCCGTGTCCGCAGAGAATGGGATTGCGTGTGAGGTGCTGAAGGAGACCTGTCTCTTTGTTCTCTCCTTGCAGTCATGGGCACATGAGCGTTCTGTGTTTACTCTGCAACCAGACGGCCACCTAGAGTTCTTGGTCAGGCATGGAGAAAGCAGCGCTGCTTGAATGCTTGGGAGCTACCTTGCAATGTTCTGCAAATACCCCACATAATGCACCTCTGCCGCGTGTTTGCAGAGCACAAGACCGGGCCAGACTAACTGCCTAGTGAGAAGCTTACTCCTTCCCTTCAAAGCACATGGAACAATGCGTGTTTTAATTGTGTATGGGAGAGCTGTGGGTGTCTATACAGCTACTGTAAACACTGACCCAGGAAAGAGAACTCCCATCTAATAAAACGTTCCTTTTTCTTCACCTCCTTTCTTTTAACTCTTGCAGGAGTTATCAGCTCGGAGCAAAGCAACGCTTTAATGCTTTCTGTTGGCAATTCATTATTTAACCGAGCATTAGACTTTTTAAAATATTCCTTGTTTGTGTGTGTGTATATATATATATATATATATATATATATATATATATATATATATATATATATATATATATTTTTTTTTTTTATTATTATTTTTTTTTTAAATGCATGTACTTTTATTCTTTGCCCTGTTGCAATGCTCATGCTTATTAACAACTATAATGCTCAAATAACCATAACCACTTCACCTCCTTGCGACAGGGAACCTGGGTGCTCCTTTGTTGCAGCTAGGCTAATGCAGATGTGGACTTCCACGTGAGCCCCCGTCTTACTTTGAATGACAGTGATAACAGCATTGATAGCAGGGTAGAGAGGAAAGTATATCATTGTACATATTAGTATAAAGGGCCAGAGAAACCCATGTGCTTGCAATCTAAAGTGAATATTGGCGATCAAACCCAAAGGCAGCCAAGGGAGAATTATAAATGGGTGGCTGAAGACATGAAGGACCTCGTGAAAGCAATGTTTAGGTTTTGGAGGATTCTTTAAGGTAAATTGAAATGGTTGAAGTGTACACAAATTAGTTTTAAAAATTCCTTCGTAAACATAAAATTAATCTTCTAACTGTAGATTCACCTGTGGACTATGATCCATACTTTCAGGTATTGATTCGGTATCAAGTTTTATTCGGGCAAGTTGCTTTAAATGTGTGTTTTACACAAGTCTAGTTTCATGCACTTGGATAATGAGCACCTCTATATGTTATAGTGAGATAGAAGAAGTGGTGGGATGCTTTTGTTTTTTGCATAAGCTTAAACGGAATGGATATTAGGGGGAGGACAAGGTGGTGGCAAGTTGACATTGGCTGCCTGGCGTGCTGGTGTCAGACTCCACATTTGCACAGAATTAAAATTAGCCTGTCAGTTCTTGTTTAGTGCTTGGCTAATGACCTCCCAATGACGCATCCGAAAGTCAACTTGCTCCTCTGGCAGCAGCAGAATTATAAAAGGGATACTCCAGGCACCCAGACCACTACTGCCCATTGGAGTGGTCTGGGTGCCAACTCCCACTACCCTTAACCCTGCAAGTGTAATAGAAAGCCACTAGAGGTGACTTCCGTGTTCATAGAACACGAAAAGTGGTTTAAAACGATGCTGGACGTCCTCACGCTATGTGAGAACCTCCAGCGTCACCGAATTGTGCATTGTCTCCCCCGCCGACGGCCGCGCATGTGCATTATGTCTCCCCCGCCGGCTGACGTCTGAAGGGGTTTTAACCCCTTTAGCAATTTGGGATTGGGGTGGGAGGGAGAGGGGCACTAGAGGGCCCTGCAGTGCCAGGAGAACGGATATGTTTTCCTGGCATTGGAGAATCCCTTTAAAGGAACACTATAGGTTCAGGAACACAAATGTGAATTCCTGATCCTATTTTGTTAAAAAAACATGCTAGTCCAGCTTGTCCCTTTTTAAATAATTACAACATTCACCTCATTTCCAGCACTGCGTGGGTATGTTGGCTCTGGCTCATCCCCTGGTCCGCCTCCTTGGCTTACATTATCAGAATTGACTATCTCAGCCAATCACACTGCTTTCCCGTAGGAAAGCTTCAGATTGGCAAGGATCATCAATTTGGATGTTCTCGGGGCGGACACAAAAACGCCTCCCTGGCCAAGCATCTTCTCCTCATACAGATGCATTAAATCAGTGTATCTCTATGGGGAAAGTTCAGCGTCTCCATGCTGAACGTCAATACTGCACACTGTGTAACATTGACCCAGGAAGCACCTCTAGTGGCTGAGGAGTGGCCACTAGAGGTAACCTTAGGCTGTAATATAAATACTGTCTTAGGCTGTAATGTAAATACTGCAGTGTTTACAGCAAAAGGCCTGCAGGGACTGACTATAGATACCAGAACAACTACGTTAGGCCGGTGATTATAGTGTTCTTTTAAACTCTGAATGTGCAGCAAAATGCTGCACACACAGATTACAGGCACCACTTCAAATCAGTGATCAGCTACCTGATCTAAATTTGAGTTTGGCTTCTGAGCTGCAGCTCATTATCTGTTATATATTATGGGTGCTCAAAAGTCTCGTAACCATGATGTAATTGTCCAACTCGTTAAAGAATACATCTTTATCTTGTACTACTCAAGAATATAAAGATTGAATCACTCTACTGCAAATATAAATCAATCCTTCTTACGGGAGTGATATTTGAGTGTAAGTAGTGCCATTATTCTCTGGATGAAGATAGTTACCTAATGATTTTATTTACGTAGATTGGTGAATCAAGAACCAATCCAAACTGTCATTTGCCCTCAACCTACTCGAATGTCCTGAATTTAGCTCCCCTGCTATTCCTGATTAGCTGCTCGTACACTCATTATTTTAGTTATTCCTAGACATAACGTAAGAGAGTTGTTTATTTGAATCAAATTCTTAGAGACTTGGAGTCATATCAAGATTTAGACATTTATTCCTTGCTCAGATCAAACAGACCCAATTACTTCAGAATCTTCCCTTAACCTAACAGAATACATTATTTTTGTGCATAAATTAAATTAGTGATGGTCAATGTTTGCTATCCACCTGGTGCAAATTTAGTTTGTATTTAAAGAGTGAAATATAGTTAAGCACACGCAATAGGGACCCCATTGTGCCTCCAGGCCAGAGGTGGTCAACCAGGGTCAATAGACAATAGGACTGGGCACCCTCCTCAGATGTTACACCTACCATGTAACAACAAAAGCACAGTTGATCAGACATACCCCATGTTAAAAGTTGCATGTGTAAAGTCACAGAGCTCTTCAGTATGACCCATTGTACTGCCACTGTTTGTCTATGAAGAATTCATGGCTATGTGCAAGGATTTATTTACTTTTTAGCAATAATTGTGGCTGAATCATCTGGATGTAATAATTAATAGTGGAGTGCACATATTTTTGCCCCTACAATGTGTTTGTAGTTATGCTGCATGTATTATAATGTTACCTAAACAAGTCACATTGTATCCCATAAACAGATCTGTATTGTTGTCCCTATAGCTTGTACAGATCATCATCAATACATCACACCTGGAGGTCTCCTGTAAGTTCCTAGAAGAGTTTATTACCAATATAACCAATGTTCTGCCAGACACCGTACACACTTCAAAACTCTACGGCTTGACCACGTTCAAGGTGAGCTGTTTCCGGTATTATCATAATGCGTAGAGTGATGTTTGTAGAGGGATAATTTCATGTATTGAATATTGCACTCTGAGCCAAATGAAAAGGACCTAGAATGTTTCATATTCATATAAGTTATGTATATATAATTAACAATCTTGTCTAACCCTGCTCATGTAGGACGCCCGGCAAGCAGCAGAGGAAGAGATTTACACCAACCTCAATCAGAAAATTGATCAGTTCCTACAGCTGGCCGATTATGATTGGATGTCTTCAGAATCAAGCAATCAGGCCAGTGACTACTTGGTGGACCTGGTTGCTTTCCTGAACAACACGTTTGCGGTCTTCACCCACTTGCCTGTAAGTTGCATTTTCCTCCCCGAATTGTTATTTTCTGGAGCCTAATTTGACAGTCAGAACATGACATGCATCTCATTTTGGCTACTGAATTATGTGGTTCACAACATTTCTGTTTTTAAATCTAACAGGTGAAGTCTGTCTGGGATTGGTTAAACACTATTCAAAAGTGATTAAATATAATTTTACATCGATCCATACTATAAAAAATATATTTGCCATCACCACATGAACAATAGAGTTTTTCAAACTATTTGTGACATTCTTTTGATTGCGTCATTATTTTTAGATCTTCAGTGATCCTGAATTCCAGTGACCAATCAGAACCTGTGATTTTAACAGTTGAACTAATTTTCTCTAAGAATTCCTCTAAGCAGGGAAAGGAAACAGTGTGGTGTTGGATGCTCTGTGCAGAAAAGGCAATCTAAGGTGGATTTTGAACTCGAGGACAATGAGTAAATCCCTTTTAATTTAAAAGACTTTTTTAAGATTTAACAGGCAGCAAATTGCATCATGCCTGATCCTGGTGTACAGCTGACCGTGCTTCCCTGCTGGCTATATTGTGAGTGTGTTCTTTAAATGTGGAGGAATTATTTTTTTATTTTGTCGTGTTGGACAAGTTAAATTAATATCCTCCGAAAATTACTACCTGTTCTGGGATTTATGATTCTTATTATTCTGGAGCTGGTATACAGATGCACAACAAATGAGATTATCTTGGACAAACGGTGATAAAGGAGTCAGGCTGATACCATATACAGTACAGACCCGTGGTAAAGGAGTCACTGAGACCATATTATACAGTACAGACCTGTGGTAAAGAAGTCACTGAGACCATTATACAGTACAGACCTGTGGTAAAGCAGTCACTGTGACCATATTATACAGTACAGACCCGTGGTAAAGGAATCACTGTGACCATTATACAGTACAGACCTGTGGTAAAGGAGTCACTGTGACCATATTATACAGTAGAGACCTGTGGTAAAGGGAGTCCATGAGACCATATTATACAGTACAGACCTGTGGTAAAGGAGTCACTGTGACCATATTATACAGTACAGACCTGTGGTAAAGCAGTCACTGTGACCATATTATACAGTACAGACCTGTGGTAAAGCAGTCACTGTGACCATATTATACAGTACAGACCCGTGGTAAAGGAATCACTGTGACCATTATACAGTACAGACCTGTGGTAAAGGAGTCACTGTGACCATATTATACAGTAGAGACCTGTGGTAAAGGGAGTCCATGAGACCATATTATACAGTACAGACCTGTGGTAAAGAAGTCGCTGTGGCCATATTATACAGTACAGACCTGTGGTAAAGGAGTCACTGAGACCATATTATGCTGTACAGACCTGTGGTAAAGGAGTCACTGTGGCCATATTATACAGTACAGACCTGTGGTAAAGAAGTCACTGTGACCATATTATACAGTACAGACCTGTGGTAAAGCAGCCACTGTGACCATATTATACAGTATAGACCTGTGGTAAAGGGAGTCCATGAGACCATATTATACAGTACAGACCTGTGGTAAAGAAGTCACTGAGACCATTATACAGTACAGACCTGTGGTAAAGGAGTCACTGTGACCATATTATACAGTACAGACCTGTGGTAAAGGAGTCACTGTGACCATATGTTATACGGTACGGACCTGTGAGTAAAGTAGCCACTGTGACCATGTTACATACAGTACAGACCTGTGGTAAAGGAGTCACTGTGACCATATTATACAGTACAGACCTGTGGTAAAGCAGTCACTGTGACCATATTATACAGTACAGACCTGTGGTAAAGCAGTCACTGTGACCATATTATACAGTACAGACCCGTGGTAAAGGAGTCACTGAGACCATATTATACAGTACAGACCTGTGGTAAAGGAGTCACTGTGACCATTATACAGTACAGACCTGTGGTAAAGAAGTCACTGTGACCATATTATACAGTACAGACCTGTGGTAAAGGAGTCACTGAGACCATATTATACAGTACAGACCTGTGGTAAAGGAGTCACTGTGACCATATTATACAGTACAGACCTGTGGTAAAGGGAGTCCATGAGACCATATTATACAGTACAGACCTGTGGTAAAGAAGTCGCTGTGGCCATATTATACAGTACAGACCTGTGGTAAAGGAGTCACTGAGACCATATTATGCTGTACAGACCTGTGGTAAAGGAGTCACTGTGGCCATATTATACAGTACAGACCTGTGGTAAAGAAGTCACTGTGACCATATTATACAGTACAGACCTGTGGTAAAGCAGTCACTGTGACCATATTATACAGTACAGACCTGTGGTAAAGAAGTCACTGTGACCATATTATACAATACAGACCTGTGGTAAAGAAGTCACTGTGGCCATATCATACAGTACAGACCTGTGGTAAAGAAGTCACTGCGACCATATTATACAGTACAGACCTGTGGTAAAGCAGCCACTGTGACCATATTATACAGTACAGACCTGTGGTAAAGCAGCCACTGTGACCATATTATACAGTACAGACCTGTGGTAAAGAAGTCACTGTGGCCATATCATACAGTACAGACCTGTGGTAAAGAAGTCACTGTGACCATATTATACAATACAGACCTGTGGTAAAAAAGTCACTGTGGCCATATTATACAGTACAGACCTGTGGTAAAGCAGCCACTGTGACCATATTATACAGTACAGACCTGTGGTAAAGGAGTCACTGTGAGCACTCCTCATAGAGATGCATTGAATCAATGAGGAAAGTTCAGTGTCTCCATACAGGGAGTGCAGAATTATTAGGCAAATGAGTATTTTGACCACATCATCCTCTTTATGCATGTTGTCTTACTCCAAGCTGTATAGACTCGAAAGCCTACTACCAATTAAGCATATTAGGTGATGTGCATCTCTGTAATGAGAAGGGGTGTGGTCTAATGACATCAACACTTATATCAGGTGATAGGCAACTTCCTTCCTATAAAATGGGTCAAAAGAAGGACCAGGCTCAGAAAAAGTCAAAAATAGTGAGATATCTTGCAGAGGGATGGCACTCTTAAAATTGCAAAGCTTGATCATCAAACAACAAGCGTTTATCTAAAATAGTCAACAGGGTCGCAAGAAGCGTGTGGAAAAACCAAAGGCAAAATAACTGCCCATGAACTGAGAAAAGTCAAGCGTGCAGCTGCCACGATGCCACTTGCCACCAGTTTGGCCATATTTCAGAGCTGCAACATCACTGGAGTGCCCAAAAGCACAAGGTGTGCAATACTCAGAGACATGGCCAAGGTAAGAAAGGCTGAAAGACGACCACCACTGAACAAGACACACAAGCTGAAACGTCAAGACTGGGCCAAGAAATATCTCAAGACTGATTTTTCTAAGGTTTTATGGACTGATGAAATGAGAGTGAGTCTTGATGGGCCAGATGGATGGGCCCGTGGCTGGATTGGTAAAGGGCAGAGAGCTCCAGTCCGACTCAGACGCCAGCAAGGTGGAGGTGGAGTACTGGTTTGGGCTGGTATCATCAAAGATGAGCTTGTGGGGCCTTTTCGGGTTGAGGATGGAGTCAAGCTCAACTCCCAGTCCTACTGCCAGTTCCTGGAAGACACCTTCTTCAAGCAGTGGTACAGGAAGAAGTCTGCATCCTTCAAGAAAAACATGATTTTCATGCAGGACAATGCTCCATCACACGCGTCCAAGTACTCCACAGCGTGGCTGGCAAGAAAGGGTATAAAAGAAGAAAATCTAATGACATGGCCTCCTTGTTCACCTGATCTGAACCCCATTGAGAACCTGTGGTCCATCATCAAATGTGAGATTTACAAGGAGGGAAAACAGTACACCTCTCTGAACAGTGTCTGGGAGGCTGTGGTTGCTGCTGCACGCAATGTTGATGGTGAACAGATGAAAACACTGACAGAATCCATGGATGGCAGGCTTTTGAGTGTCCTTGCAAAGAAAGGTGGCTATATTGGTCACTGATTTGTTTTTGTTTTGTTTTTGAATGTCAGAAATGTATATTTGTGAATGTTGAGATGTTATATTGGTTTCACTGGTAATAATAAATAATTGAAATGGGTATATATTTGTTTTTTGTTAAGTTGCCTAATAATTATGCACAGTAATAGTCACCTGCACACACAGATATCCCCCTAACATAGCTATAACTAAAAACAAACTAAAAACTACTTCCAAAAATATTCAGCTTTGATATTAATGAGTTTTTTGGGTTCATTGAGAACATGGTTGTTGTTCAATAATAAAATTAATCCTCAAAAATACAACTTGCCTAATAATTCTGCACTCCCTGTACAGAGGGTGGAGACACTGAATGTGCAGCACTGCCCCATGAAGCACCTCTAGTAGCCATCTAAGAAGTAGCCGCTGAAGGTGTAATGTAAACACTAGCTGTATTGTAAACACTGCATTTTCTACAAAACGCCTGAAGGGACTGACTATACTCACCAGTAGAAATACAATAAGCCGTAGTTGTTCTGGTAACTGTAGTGTCCCTTTTATCATTTAGTCTAGTATCGCGAAAATTGTCTTTTAGAAGTGAATGAGCGGTGAAAATGTTCTGGAAAGGGATGTTTTCTCATGCACTTTGATAGTAAAGATAATAATGACTGTCATCTGTTTTGGAAAAAAATAATTTGACAACTTTAACCCTAATACCTCCCTCACCAGCCCTGAACGTCCTGCAGCAGGGCCATCGCAGAGTCATATCAGGAGACTGAGCTCTGTCTGGTGGATACATGCAATTTACACACACTATTTTACTTATTTTATTTGTGTTTAATAAACATTCTTAAGATAATTCACTAACCTCCAGATATTTGCCAGTTAAATCTAAATAAAACTGAGGCAAAAATAGTTGAGTTGTAAATTTTCTCCAACTCAACCATAGCTACAGGGTGGCTATTTCTGCCTCTGTTTTTCCATTCAGAATGGGAATAACCCTGTAAGTGTCACAATGAACAATATTTTCTACAGGCTTCCTGTATAGGTTTCTGTACAGTCTCTTGTGACTTACCTCTCCTCTCCACCGAAACGTCGTCACAGGCTGAAATTTCTCTTGGCTCCACAGGTCCTTATATTGCATGTGACTGTAACGTAATGACTAGCTCCATTCATTCCAGAAACATGAAGAACTGTATTAGTAGGCTGTCAGAAACCTCACTGTAAATTTTTATGCCACATTTATTATTTTATAGATGAAACTGAATTTTATGGATGAAAATCTGAGTGCTGATTGACATGTTCCAGATAGACTATGCTTGGTATTCTAAAAGATCATTTTGATAACCCGGAGACTAGCTGATGTTTTTCAGTTACAAAAAGGACCACTCTCAACTACATTTGTAATATAGTAATCATTTTTTTTTTTTTTTTTTCAAAATGGCCTGAAAAAAAGTATTGCTGTTGAAGCGTACACAACGATCAGTGGTTGTAAACTAGTTAGTAATAGTGTTAGATAATTGACAATCCAACTGAAGATGCTATGCTCACTGGCTGCCAGAAAGGGGTAGTGGGAAATACAGGCAAGTGATTTATTTAAAAAATTCCACATATCTGAATTATAAATGAATAAATACTGAGATGGTATATTAGAACATACATATTATATTAATATAAGAAAAGGTTCCTTTAAAGGGACATTCTGGGCACCATACCATCCTCATCTCAATTAAGTTGTTTTTGTGCCAAGAGGTCCCAGTTGCAACCTGCATGCTGTATTGCTGTTACTTTTTTTTTTGGTTTGGTTTTTTGGAGTCTTGTATGTTAGCCAAGGTAACTGAGATTAAAGATATGACCTCAATCCCATATTCTTAGGGTTGTTGGGGGTGTAGTCTGAGATATAAAGGGTGGTTAACAATTGTCTTTGCCATAGTGCACCTTAGGGCCGATTTTAATAAAAGTAAAGAAAACAATCTAAAGATGGTCATGGAGATTCCGTTGTGGATGATGATGAGCGTGAGTGAGTATCCCCATTTATACATGATCTGACCTCATCTCAGGGCGCTCGTCACCTGGGAGAATGACTTCCGTCGTAGCGTAGTCCCCCGACAGATCCGGGAACACTTTGATATCGGTAAACTTATCTGGCAGATCTTTTCTCTTTCTGCTGAGTTTAGTAGAGATTATTTTTATGTGGTAGTAGTGTACGCAGAGGACAACATCTCGGGGAGCAGAGTCCGGGAGTTGTCTAGGCCATGGTACTCGATGTTCCCTCTCCAGGAGCAACATGTCGGCCAGGGTGTCAGGCGAGAGAGTGTTGAAGAACTCGTGGAGGTAAGTCGAGAGTTCAGCCAGTGTTACTGCCTCTGGGATGTCTCGAAGGCGCAGATTATTCCTGCGCGTCTGTCACGTATTCATCCGCTTATAAAAATGTGGTTAATGACATTTACTGTCCACACAGTAAAAGTTGTGCCGAGCAGCAACCAAATCCACAGAAGGGTTAATGCTGAGCAGCAATTATGCAAATGGGAGCCTGGTGACTGCTTTGGGGTCAAAGGCCGGTTACAGCCTATCAGATCTAGAGGAGAGGTATTTAGGCCCAGTTCTCATCCTGCTCAGTGCCCTGTCGTGTTTTCCCTTGTGGTTGTCCGAGAGCGCGTTATTGATTCTGGTTATTTGACTTTGCCATTGTTTTTGACTTCCCTGTTTTCTGGCATCCCTGACTCCTGGCTTTTCCTTATTGTTGTGTCTCTTTCTGTTTCCCTTGACCTCGGCTATTCCTGGCTATTCTTTGGTACGTTAGTCTAAGGTCCGGTATACTTTACCGATCAGTCCTCTGTGTTACACAATTCTACGTGCTGGATCATTCTGTAATCCTGACAGTGTCCGATCTTCAACGTCCATCAGTTTGTTTTCCATCCTGAAGAGGGTAGATTGCAGGGTCTGCGTGTGGTCCGCCAGGCTGTTATGTTCTTCCATATACTCCTCCACGTGGGAAGTACGGGCCCCCAGCTCTCCAATGTATTTTCGGATTCCATAGATGCTGTTTGTCCAGCCAGTAACCAATTTCTGAGATTGGGCTTCCAGCTGGTCTAGAACTGCTTGGTGACCATTCTCTCCATAGGTTGATACTTTGACTCCAGTATGGGCACACAACTATCTGAGTCGTCTCCGCCATCTTGGTAGAGGGTCCGAGCGGCCAATGTCGCAGACTGTGAGTTCTGGCCGAAAAAAATTAAGCCTGTCGGCTTTAAAGACATGCCTCTTCTGTTTGGAGTGTAACATCTCACTGTAGGAGGCAGAAAATATCGATGTAGTCGTTAGTATATTGCCTGATTGTGGAGCCCATGTGCCGGAGCAAAAATGTTAAGCAGCCATTTTGCTCGGCTGGTAGTCACGCCCCCCTTGCTGTTACTTGTTAACCTGGCAGACTATCTTGTGGTTACATGTCAAACCTGGCAGACTGTCTTGCGGTTACCTGTCAAACCTGGCAGACTGTCTTGCGGTTACTTGTCAAACCTGGCAGACTGTCTTGCGGTTACCTGTCAAACCTGGCAGACTGTCTTGCGGTTACCTGTCAAACCTGGCAGACTGTCTTGCAGTTGCCTGTCAAACCTGGCAGACTGTCTTGCGGTTGCCTGAGTTGGAACCTGCTTTGTCTTTGGGTTGGCTGATGAAGGGCCAGCTGATCTTGGGGCAGGCTGTGGACCAGGCCGGCTGTCACAACTGTCCTTGTGACTGGCGGAGAACCAGTCCGGCTGTCCTCTGGGCTGGCGGAGAATCAGTCTGGCTGTCCTCTGGGCTGGCGGAGAACCAGTCCGGCTGTCCTCTGGGCTGGCGGAAAACCAGTCCGGCTGTCCTCTGGGCTGGCGGAGGACCAGGCCCGCTGTCCTCGGGGCTGGCGGAGGACCAGGCCGACTACTGGAATAAGTAGGAGGTTGGATCACTTCAGTATATACAGTATATATGTTTTGGCGTTTTTGCCATGGATTGTGTATTGTGCAGATGTGTATGAAGAATGCTGGCATATTTACAATGTCAACTTCTGTGAAGATTCTTATACACCATGTATTCTGCTAGTTACAGTCCTGGGTAACCAGCTGTGTTGGTGGATGATTTCTGTGCTTCATGGGATACAATTCCTTGAAGAAGATGATTAAATATAAAAAGGAAATTGTTAGTAGTGAAATAAAGAGCAAATGGAGTGAGCCTATGTGCAGTCTGACCATGGGAATTGGTTTGAATGAAGGGCATGAATGGTGGACACCAATATGGTGTCTAATGGAAAAAAATAAATATCCAGGCATGCCTGAGGTTTCTAATAAAAGGCAGTCTTTTTTATTTGAAATAAGGAAGTGGAGACAACATTTCGACTCCTCTCTGAGCCTTTATCAAGTCTCAGAAGCTCAGAGAGCATAGGCACCATTAGATATCTATGGTGTCTGTGACATAAACCTGACAGTTTTGTTTTTATTTAATTTGTGCGGCCTAGATTATTATGGACACAAAAGGTTTCTTGTCTCATTCATCGACTCCTACTTGCATTCTAGGAATTGTGGGATTGAAGTGCCATGAGGTGGCGGCTCTATAAGTGCTGAATCTAGTCCACAGTGCAATTCGGTATGTGGAGGCAGTCTGTAGGGGGTAATCTAATGCAGTGTAAAAATTATCTTTATACTTACCTAAAAGTAAACTCATTGTTCACAAAACATACACCAATATTTATCTGCAACATATTGATACTTGAGAACTTCAGGTTCAAAGTGGTGGGATATACAATGTTGGATAAGCCTTCAAGTTATAGCATTTTCCATTTTCACCCTTAGGCTCCATCCGACACTCACTCCAGAATGCCGGTGAGTAAGTGTGAGTGCTGCTTGCAGTCCTTAAATTATTTAGCACGTGAAATTGCCAGCTTTGTTGCAGGATTAATTGTTTCTGTTGTTTAAACCATTAAAATCCAGGCTCAGCTGATATTGTCCAAAAGTAAAGTGTGTGATGCATGTTTATAACATAAAACCTTTAACATATAACGTGCAGTCTTCTGTATTTTTGTTGCATGGGATTTGTAGTGGATGCCGGCAGCCAAGCTCAGGACTACTGTAGAGTAAGTCTATATAAATAGTCAGGTGTTTTACAATGTGTAGTCATGGTAAAAAGAAAGTACACCCTCTGTGTATTCTATGGTTTTACATGTCAGGACATGACAATCATCTGCTCCTTAGCAGCTCTTAAACTTAGGTAAATACAACCTCAGATGTACATCAATACATGACATGTTGCACTGTGTCATGATTTGTTTAACAAAAATAAAGCCAAAATGGAGAAGCCGTGTGTGAAAAACCAAATACTGTACACCTTATTATTATCATCACTGGTATTTATATGGCACCAGCATATTCCATAGTGTTTTACAATATTATCAAAGGGGGAGATTTAACAATAAATGAGACAATTACAACAACTTACAGGAACAATAGGTTGAAGAGGGCCCTGCTCAAACGAGCTTACAGTCTATAGGAAGTGGGGTATAAAACACAATAGGACAGTAGATAGCAATCAAACAAGGTGGGAGTGAAGCAGAGTTGGAGGAGAGCGTAAAGTGCTGCCCTTTAGGAGAGAGCAAGGGACAGGTATGTGATGTAGAGGTTACTCTGGGAGGCCATAAGAGATGGGTTTTGAGGTACTTTTTAAATGATTGAAGACTAGAGCTTGATGGTCGTAGGCAGGCTATTCCAAAGGAAAGGAGCCACCCGCGAGAAGTCCTGCAAGCGTGAGTTGGCCGTACGGGTGCAAGCAACGGACAGTAGAAGGTCATGGGCAGAGTGGAGAGACTGAGATGGGGCATACCTGTGGATCATTGAAGAGATATAGGAGGGGCTAGAATTGGTCAGTGTTTTATAAGTGTGGATTAGTACATTGGAAGCCAGTGTAAGGACTGACAGAGGGGTGTGGTGTGATAGGAGCGACAGGAGAGGAAAATCAGTCTGGCGGCGGCAGTCATTACAGACTGTATTGGGGCAATACGACTTGTGGGAAGACCTATTAGGAGAGAGTTACAATAAGCCATGCAAGAGATTACTAGAGCTTACATTAGTAGCATCTTTCGTAAGAAAGGGGCAGATGCGGGCTATGTTTTTCAGGTGTAATCTACAGGATTTGGTAACAGACTGGATGTGAGGCCAGAATCTAGTATAATGCCAAGACAGCGCGCTTGCAAGGATGGACTGATGTGGATACCACTAACTTGTAGTGAGAGCGAAGGAGGAGGATCTTTATTAGAAGGAGGAAATACAAGGAGTTCGGTTTTATCACCTTATGATTCAATAGCTTTTGGAACCACCTTTAGCAGCAATAACGTGAAGTAGTCATTTTCTGTATGACTTTATCAGTCTCTCACATCTTTGTGGAGGACTTTTGGCCCACTATTCTTTACAACGTCCCTCAATTCATTGAGGTTTCCTGGAATTGTTCATGCACAGCTCTATCAAGTTCCCGCCACAGCATTTCAATCAGTTTGTGCTCTGGACATCGAGTCAGCCATTGCAACACCTTGATTCTTTTCTTTTTCAGACATTCTGTTGTAGATTTGCTGGTGTGCTTGTGATCATTGTCCTGTTGCATGACCCAATTTTGACCAAGCTTGAGCTGTTGATGGCCTCACATTTGACTCTAGAATACTTTGGTATTCAGAGGAGTTCATGGTCGACTCAATGACTGCAAGATTCTCAGGTCCTGTGGCTGCAAAACAAGCCAAAATCCCCCTCCACTACTGTGCTTGATAGTTGGTATGAGGGTTTTTGCTCATATACTGTATTTATCTTTTGCCAAACGTTGCGCTATGCTTATGGCCAAACATTTCAACTTTGGCTTTGTCTGTCCAAAGGACATTGTTCTAGAAGCCTTGTAGTTTGTTCAGATGCAACATTGCAAATGTACGCCTTGCTTCCATGTTCTTTTTAGAGAGAAGAGGCTTCCTCCTGGTAACACTTCAAAACAAACCATATTTGTCTTTTTATTAACTGTACTGTTATGAACTTTAACATTCAGCAGAGGCCTGTAGAGTCTGAAATGTAACTATTGGGTCTTCTGCAAATTCTCTGAGCACTACATGGCCTGACCTTGGGGTAAACTTGCTGTTATGTCCAGTACTCTGAAGATTGGCAACTGTTTTAAATGTTGTCCACTTTTGATTCATCTTTCTCACTGTAGAATGATGGACTTTAAATTATTTGGAAATGGCCTTATAACCCTTACCAGTTTGATGGGCAGCAACAATTGCTTCTCTAAGATTATTGCTGATGACTTTCCTCCTTGGCATTTTGTTAACACACATCTGAATGCTCCAAACGACCAAACTGCTGAGATTTCAGCTTTTAGAGAGGTGGTCACATTAGGTGATGATCAATTAATCAAAGGCATTTGATCAGCACCACCTGCCTTCTACGTAGCCTCTTAATTCCTTTTAATTGGAAATAGTATGGGTGAACTTTGTTTTTTACACATGGCTTCTCCATTTTTGGCTTTATTTTTGTTAAATCATGACCCGGTGTAAATTTCATTTGGTGGTGTTTATCTGAGGTAGCATTTACCTAAGACCTGGTAAGGAACAGATGATTGTTATTTTGTCCTGATATGTAAAATCATAGAAATCATAGAGGGTGTACTTTTTTTACCATGACTGTAGACGTGTGTTTGTGTGACCCAGTCTAATTTTGATATCCAAAAACGTTGACCAACTTTAGAAAAAGTCTCTAGTTTATTGGCCCCAAAGTCTGTAGAATAATATCACCCAAGTTTACACACAATAGGTCATGATTCTCATATAGCAGAGGACCTAAAACAACCTCAGAACACTCATTGTTAGCAGTTCCAGAGTTTTGTAAGTTCAGAGAATTGTCTTTGCTTTCACACTGGTGTAGAAGTAACATACTGCAAGGCCTGCTTTGTCCTTATCATCCTATGAGCATGTTTTTTTTTTGTTTGTTTTTTATATTATGCGTTGAATTCCCCAGCTTCATTTGTTGTAATGCCTTAAAATGTGCAGATAAGTATGACTCCATTGGCTGATGGAGAATCCTGTTCTTTTTAGACCTCCAGTGCAATGCAAGCTGAGTTTTTGCACCAAAGGTGATTTTACTTCGGTTTCCTTGCTGTTTTGTGATTATTTCCTTCAGTACTTAGATACTCATTCCTGGCTATTGTCCTTCCTTCCGCTGGATTGAGTATTTATTGGCAGCACAGCCTCATCATAAACAGGGCATCCCTGCTGGCATCTATCACTGTAGACGTACGCACCCATATCTGACTCATTCAGCCGTTATCCTGTTTTTAAACTGTGCTTGCTTCACTGTGAGAATGAACACAGGTTTAATTTGTAAATGTGGGTGTAATTTTTCATTAAGTAAAAAAAAGGGGGCTGCCATTTTATTCTATTTTTTTTTATAAATTGGCAGGAAGGAAAGAGGAGGGGGTTGTAATTAAGTGCTTGTCTTTTTATGTCATCAGCAAATGAGGAATAATGATCTAATACTCGTTAATGATTCCATGGAGAGCTCTTAGGGATTATTAAAGAGCCGGGCAGGAAATGATCAGTTTTTGCATTAGGTATTTTCACGGCATGATGACAGCAGCCCTCCTCCTGCCGTTCAGTCATTATCTGTATTCTTTCTCTCTTACCAGGGCTGCTAGCGCTTAACTTAGAGCGGCGTCTTGGAGCAGATGGTGGTTTCACTGACTGAGGTGGGAGCTAGTGTCTTAAGTGGGCTATGGCATCCTGGCATGTCTACGGTGCAGAGACATTTTGCCGTTATCCAGTCCGTGCACCCCATTTATATGGTAACATGACTGTGTGTTTCTCCCTATAGTAGATACAGAAAATACCACTTAATCTTACAGTTGGGATTTATTTTACACATGCATATTGTCAGAGAAAGTCTACAAAGCAGTATGGACTGTGAGCTCACCAGAAAAGACCACTGAAAATAAATGCTGCCATTAAAGCATTTCAAAGAGAAACCAACTGTGTATCCTGGGTTCATGAGCATTTAGCTGTGCTACAATTCTGGAGGTGCTGCAGCTCTCTCTGAAGTTAGCATTTTAGAGATATAATAAGCTTGATTTTAAATCATTACAACATATGCAGACAAGGGACATTCTGTAAGGCATTGCTATGTTTCTTAGCATGTTTAGTACAAGGTTCCCATAATTCATGACATAATTCCCTGAAACCAACTATTGGATTAGTGTCTTACAGATCCTGTGGAATCATATTGGGCAACGTAACTGAGCAAACATTTGAACTACTCTAGATATGGGTCTGCATTGTTGTGCAATCTTCTCCCCAAATTTACTAAACTTACTAAACAGCAGGGGTGTGCATGATGGAATCATGTGATAGGTGACCTGATTTGCATAAAGTGCAGGCGCATTCTACGATTAGGCAAAGCCCATGCTGTTTGCCAAGGTGCATTCACTATACTAAGCTAGAATTGGGACATAATAGTATTACTTGTGTTGTGGCAACTCTTTCTACATATGTTTGGCTCTTTCTATTGAGAATCTGACCTACAAAGTTATTCTGTGGGTAGTTTTTTTTTTATCTCTTTAATTAAACATTACGGGGTTTAGTTGATTTACTTTTGTGTACATCATTAGAACTGCGAGAATTTCCCTTTCTTTACTAATGTAGAATGTCTATGTTGACATCGCATGAGTAGGAAAATGGAGCTTTAATGAACCGTGCCAAGGCTTCCTGTGAGTTCTGGGCAATAGAGGGAGAAGAGTGTGCTGCATTCAAGTAGACTGGACCCATTTACTGGAGTTTGCTTTACATAATGGGATAAATCACTTCAATTAACACATTGTGTGAAGCAAAGAAATTGCGCATCTGCATCATATGCTGGACTGGTTAAATATAGATCATTTCCAGATCATGTGCAGAAAAGCCCAAAAGGTACTGATCAGTTATATAAGGATTAAACACTTTATACACTCAACCAATTGACTCGACAGATCAAAATGTAAAAAGTAACATCATTTTCCTCACTCAAACTCCCTAAACTTAAGAGAGAAGGGTGTTGGCAAGTAGGAAAAGGTAGTCACTGACCCTAAATCTTAAATCTGGGTATACATCAGATACCATACAGAGGGAAACTAAAGGAAATGGACAAATACTATGTTACCAATAGAATTGGGGAATAGTAAAAAATGAAAATAAAAAAAATTACGATATCCAGGAAAAGGACTACAATAAATCTTCTGAAACTAAATGAACTCAAAAATGTGAAGTGCCAGTGTGTAATAAAAACCATATGTGGCCATCAATAGTAGTTTCAAAGTATGCAAAAATAATAGACTAGAAAAGTCAGTGAGGGGGTACTTAATGCAGATAAATAAAATAACAATGAAAATAAACCTATTAAAGGGAGGAAAGTGAAATGAACTGGGAATTCAACCTGATACACACATTTAGTTTCAGAAGAAACACTTTATGGAGAAAAGTATTGGGAGCGTTGACCATCACACCAGCACGGGGCTTTTATGACATTGCAGTCTACATACATAGACATTAATATGTAGTTGGTCTCCCCTTTGCATCTATAATAGCTTCCACTCTTCTGGGAAAGCTTGCCACAACATTTTGGAGTGTGTCTGTGGGCATTTGTGCCCATTTATCCCGTAGCTCGTAGTATTTGTGAGGTCAGGCACCGATGTTGGACGAGAAGACCTGTTTTACAATTTCCATTCCAGTTCATTGCAAAGGTGTTTGGTGTGGAAGAACTTGACTCAGTAGCTTGCCTTTCGGTCAGTCCCCACACAGGTCCCAAACGGGTTAACAGAATTTGCTGACTTACTTATGAGAGAACCCATACCATTTGTAAATCAGACTGATCTTCCCATCTATAAGGGCACTCAATATCTGAAATGCTGGCAAGTTACCTCTGCATGAGAGATATCCCAGACCATTGTATTGGCAAGAGGGAGAAGGCATATGTTGCAATTTGTTATACCACAAGGTTGGTTTCCAGTTAGCTAGCGCTAATAGCAGTAATAAAGATGTCTGAAAATTAGCAAATTAATACATGGGTTTTTACAGCAATAGGAGATTCTAATAGGCTTTCAGTGGTGTGGCTTGGCATAGCGGGTGTATTGGGATATATATAGAAGGCAATAGATGTATTTTAAAAAAACAAACAAATCGAAGATCGATCGACTGGTTTAGGTTAAAAGTAATTTTATTTGTTCGTGCTAGCTGCAACACATTTGTTTCTATTGTACAGTCTGTTAAATTTAGAATTTTTATATCTAAGGCTGTTAATTGCCTATTAGAGCCTGCAGCAACATAGAAACATTGAATGTGAGGGCAGATAAGAACCATTCGGCCCTTAGTCTGCCCAATTTTCTAAATGCTTTCATTAGTCCCTAGCCTTATCTTATAGTTAGGATAGCCTTATGCCTATTCCACGCATGCTTAAACTCCTTTGATGTGTTAACCTCTACCACTTCAGCTGGAGGGCTATTCCATGCATCCACTACCCTCTCAGTAAAGTAATACTTCCTGATATTATTTTTAAACCTTTGTCCCTCTAATTTAAGACTATATCCTCTTGTTGTGGTAGTTTTTCTTCTTTTAAATATAGTCTCCTCCTTTACTGTGTTGATTCCCTTTATATATTTAAATGTTTCTATCATATCCCCTCTGTCTCGTCTTTCCTCCAAGCTATACATGTTAAGATCCTTTAGCCTTTCCTGGTAAGTTTTATCCCGAAATACATGAACCAGTTTAGTAGCCCTTCTCTGAACCCTCTCTAAGGTATTAATATCCTTCTGAAGATACGGTCTCCAGTACTGTGTACAATACTCCAAGTGAGGTCTCACCAGTGTTCTGTACAATGGCATGAGCACTTCCCTCTTTCTACTGCTAATACCTCTCCCTATACAACCAAGCATTCTGCTAGCATTTCCTGCTGCTCTATTACATTGTCTGCCTACCTTTAAGTCATCAGAAATAATCACCCCTAAATCCCTTTCCTCATATGTTGAGGTTAGGACTCTATCAAATATTCTGTACTCTGCCCTTGGGTTTTTACGTCCAAGATGCATTACCTTGCACTTATCCACATTAAATGTCAGTTGCCACAATTCTGACCATTTTTCTAGTTTACCTAAATCATTTGCCATTTGGCATATCCCTCCTGGAACATCAACCCTGTTACATATCTTAGTATCATCAGCAAAAAGACATACCTTACCATCAAGACCTTCTGCAATATCACTAATAAAAATATTAAAGAGAATGGGTCCAAGTACAGATCCCTGAGGTACCCCACTGGTGACAAGTCCAAGCTTCGAATATATTCCATTAACTACAACCCTCTGTATGTAATCATAGTTCAAGTAGCAAAGCAGGAGATAAGATCTTGTAAAGTAAACACACTGTACTGTAAGATCAGTTTGAAAATTTAACCTTTTTTTCATATCTCAGCATATCACCATGCCAACAGAATGGAACCCTGTCACAGGCTCAGGGCTGGCATATAGCCATGCCAATAGAGTAGAACCCTGTCTCAGGCTTAGAGGTGGCATATCGCCAAGCCAGCTGAATAGAAACCTGGCATATTGCCAACAGAATAGAACCAACAGGGCTGGCATATCGCTATGACAACAGCATGGAGCCCTGTCACAGGTTCAGGGTTGGCATACTGACTTGCTAACATAATGGAACCATGTCACAGGCTCAGAACTCACATAACGCCATGCCAACAGAACCCTAAAGAACTCTTCCAGGGTCATAAAAACTACTAAGTTACTTAGTCATGAGAAACATGATAGTCCTGTTTTATAAAAGACAAAAAGTTGCATATATTTTGGTAGCCAAGCAGCCTCAAATGTCATTACAGAATCACTTCTGGTAGTAAACCCTTAGTACAGCTCTAAATATTTCTGTCTTAAACTGACGCGAGTGTCTTTATGCACAGTCAATCAATTCCTATGAGATACAGCCAACGCTTTGTGGGATGCTATGTGCGTCACTAGAGGTGCAGAGTAACATTTCGACCAGGCTAGTAGCTCAGGACTAATATACAACTCTTTATAGAACACAATACTATATAAGACAGACTTCTTCAGTTCTTTTTGATTGACGTGTTCTAGTGGGCATCATGGGAAATGCAGTCCATGACCTTTGCAGTGTTAAAGGTTAGCCATTTCACCATTATCTAGCAATACAATTCACACAGAGCTTTTTACTAAGAAAATAAATGAATCCCCAGCTCGGATAGGGAGATCTAATATATCTTCAGCTTTCAGATTAATGAGTGTTTATTTTATACGTCAAGGAGTTAAAGTGCTTTTTAATGAGTCCTTTGATAATGCACTTATAGAGAACAAAGCTCCCCTTCATATATGTTATTATGTCTAATTTATGACTTATTTCTTCTAAACACTTAAACGCTACCGGTAACCAGACCTACGGAGCTCCACGTTTCTGATGTTCCTACTTGTTTGTTAGGAGCTCTGTATGATACAGGATGCATTTCAACACTTGTTTAGCAAGGGAGCAGGGGATAGACGGAATATTGTGAATTTAAAGGGACCCTACGTTTATCTGTGTCCATCTTTTGTTAAGCATTATGAGAAATGGAAGAGAATACGTTTAAAAAGCAATGCAAACTTTTTGTTTTTATTTATTTTTTTACCCTTGTTCTGGCGGAGGAATGGAGGAAAGAACATAATGTTGTACATGTGTAAAAATATGAAATAAATCTGCAGTTCGCATTTTACTAATTAGCCCTGCATACAAATAATATGTTTGCAATATTAACAGAGCATGTACACAGCAAAATGAGAAGTAGCAAGAGGAAGATGGGGGTGTCTACAGAAGGGTGAAGGGTATTTTTGTTTCAGAAAAAGACCTGATTTTTCAAAGAGAGAAACCTCAGAAGAATACACCATGTGCATCGGTTTGTCTGTATTTGTTTTGAACCTAAAGCCCAAATAAGAGTTACAGTACTTGGGAATTCTTTCCTAAAAACATTCACAATTCTTTCACAATAATTTTAAGGAATGGAAAAAAAATATATATATATATAGCTATTGTGTTCCTGCGGTCCCCTTGTTATAAAAACCCTGTAATCCAGCTCTGTTATTCTCCTCACTGCTGCTGTCTACTCTCAATGTTTGAGTTCTGATTAATTAGATCTAACCCAGTGCTCTTACTAGAGAAGGGCTGGAGACATAGGCCCATGTGCTGGGATGAATATGTACCACCAAATCTAGTGTTTGCTATAGAGAAGGATTCAGTCCGGTGTTTGCTATAGAGAAGGATTCAGTCCGGTGTTTGCTATAGAGAAGGATTCAGTCCGGTGTTTGTTATAGAGAAGGATTCAGTCCGGTGTTTGTTATGGAGAAGGATTCAGTCCGGTGTTTGTTATAGAGAAGTCCAGTGTTTGTTATGGAGAAGGATTCAGTCCGGTGTTTGTTATAGAGAAGGATTCAGTCCGGTGTTTGCTATAGAGAACGATTCAGTCCGGTGTTTGTTATGGAGAAGGATTCAGTCCGGTGTTTGTTATGGAGAAGGATTCAGTCCGGTGTTTGTTATAGAGAAGGATTCAGTCCGGTGTTTGTTATGGAGAAGGATTCAGTCCGGTGTTTGTTATAGAGAAGGATTCAGTCCGGTGTTTGTTATAGAGAAGGATTCAGTCCGGTGTTTGTTATGGAGAAGGATTCAGTCCGGTGTTTGTTATGGAGAAGGATTCAGTCCGGTGTTTGTTATGGAGAAGGATTCAGTCCGGTGTTTGTTATAGAGAAGGATTCAGTCCGGTGTTTGTTATGGAGAAGGATTCAGTCCGGTGTTTGTTATGGAGAAGGATTCAGTCCGGTGTTTGTTATAGAGAAGGATTCAGTCCGGTGTTTGTTATAGAGAAGGATTCAGTCCGGTGTTTGTTATAGAGAAGGATTCAGTCCGGTGTTTGTTATGGAGAAGGAGTCAGTCCGGTGTTTGTTATGAGAGAACGATTCAGTCCGGTGTTTGTTATGGAGAAGGATTCAGTCCGGTGTTTGTTATGGAGAAGGATTCAGTCCGGTGTTTGTTATAGAGAAGGATTCAGTCCGGTGTTTGTTATAGAGAAGGATTCAGTCCGGTGTTTGTTATGGAGAACGATTCAGTCCGGTGTTTGTTATGGAGAAGGATTCAGTCCGGTGTTTGTTATGGAGAAGGATTCAGTCCGGTGTTTGTTATAGAGAAGGATTCAGTCCGGTGTTTGTTATAGAGAAGGATTCAGTCCGGTGTTTGTTATGGAGAACGATTCAGTCCGGTGTTTGTTATAGAGAAGGATTCAGTCCGGTGTTTGTTATAGAGAAGGATTCAGTCCGGTGTTTGTTATAGAGAAGGATTCAGTCCGGTGTTTGTTATAGAGAACGATTCAGTCCGGTGTTTGTTATGGAGAAGGATTCAGTCCGGTGTTTGTTATAGAGAAGGATTCAGTCCGGTGTTTGTTATGGAGAAGGATTCAGTGCGGTGTTTGTTATAGAGAAGGATTCAGTCCGGTGTTTGCTATAGAGAAGGATTCAGTCCGGTGTTTGCTATAGAGAAGGATTCAGTCCGGTGTTTGCTATAGAGAAGGATTCAGTCCGGTGTTTGTTAGAGAGAAGGATTCAGTCCGGTGTTTGTTAGAGAGAAGGATTCAGTCCGGTGTTTGCTATGGAGAACGATTCAGTCCGGTGTTTGTTATGGAGAAGGATTCAGTCCGGTGTTTGTTATGGAGAAGGATTCAGTCCGATGTTTGTTATAGAGAAGGATTCAGTCCGGTGTTTGTTATGGAGAAGGATTCAGTCCGGTGTTTGTTATGGAGAAGGATTCAGTCCGGTGTTTGTTATGGAGAAGGATTCAGTCCGGTGTTTGTTATGGAGAAGGATTCAGTCCGGTGTTTGCTATAGAGAAGGATTCAGTCCGGTGTTTGTTATGGAGAAGGACTCAGTCCGGTGTTTGTTATGGAGAACGATTCAGTCCGGTGTTTGTTATAGAGAAGGATTCAGTCCGGTGTTTGTTATGGAGAACGATTCAGTCCGGTGTTTGTTATAGAGAAGGATTCAGTCCGGTGTTTGTTATGGAGAAATCCATTCAGTCCGGTGTTTGTTATAGAGAAGGATTCAGTCCGGTGTTTGTTATAGAGAAGGATTCAGTCCGGTGTTTGTTATAGAGAAGGATTCAGTCCGGTGTTTGTTATAGAGAACGATTCAGTCCGGTGTTTGTTATGGAGAAGGATTCAGTCCGGTGTTTGTTATAGAGAAGGATTCAGTCCGGTGTTTGTTATGGAGAAGGATTCAGTGCGGTGTTTGTTATAGAGAAGGATTCAGTCCGGTGTTTGCTATAGAGAAGGATTCAGTCCGGTGTTTGCTATAGAGAAGGATTCAGTCCGGTGTTTGCTATAGAGAAGGATTCAGTCCGGTGTTTGTTAGAGAGAAGGATTCAGTCCGGTGTTTGTTAGAGAGAAGGATTCAGTCCGGTGTTTGTTATGGAGAACGATTCAGTCCGGTGTTTGTTATGGAGAAGGATTCAGTCCGGTGTTTGTTATAGAGAAGGATTCAGTCCGGTGTTTGTTATAGAGAAGGATTCAGTCCGGTGTTTGTTATAGAGAAGGATTCAGTCCGGTGTTTGTTATGGAGAAGGATTCAGTCCGGTGTTTGTTATGGAGAAGGATTCAGTCCGGTGTTTGTTATGGAGAAGGATTCAGTCCGGTGTTTGTTATGGAGAAGGATTCAGTCCGGTGTTTGTTATGGAGAAGGATTCAGTCCGGTGTTTGTTATAGAGAAGGATTCAGTCCGGTGTTTGTTATAGAGAAGGATTCAGTCCGGTGTTATAGAGAAGGATTCAGTCCGGTGTTTGTTATGGAGAAGGATTCAGTCCGGTGTTTGTTATGGAGAAGGATTCAGTCCTATAGAGAAGGATTCAGTCCGGTGTTTGTTATGGAGAAGGATTCAGTCCGGTGTTTGTTATGGAGAAGGATTCAGTCCGGTGTTTGTTATGGAGAAGGATTCAGTCCGGTGTTTGTTATGGAGAAGGATTCAGTCCGGTGTTTGCTATAGAGAAGGATTCAGTCCGGTGTTTGTTATGGAGAAGGACTCAGTCCGGTGTTTGTTATGGAGAAGGATTCAGTCCGGTGTTTGTTATAGAGAAGGATTCAGTCCAGTGTTTGTTATAGAGATGCATTAGCTATGTTAAGCGGCGTCATTAAAACAGACATAGAGACCTTCACACATTGTCTGACAACCTCTTGTTTTGTGTTTGAGGCAAATTGTAAGCATTGCTGTTTTGTTTTTTTTCCAGAAATGTTATACAAAAGGGACTGCAACTGTGCTCAAAAGCGCTACATTAAGATCAAATGGTTATAATGTGTGTAATGCATGTAGAAATATACGTTTTATATTCACCTCTGACTGCCTGCATGTGAGGCCTCTTTGTTTAATGTAGTGACCTGAATCTTGGAAGTTGAGCATGATTAGAAGATCTGCCAGTCGTCCAATCTGACTGTCTGCCAGGGACGGGCTGGGCAGTTGGACATTCCAGCATTGAAAGGGTTTTGTGACCTTTGTCTCCATTAAGAATTTGTTGTATCTAAAATAATTTACATATTTTTCCACTTCTAAAATGGAGTTAGTTTTAATTGCATATCCCCAACCTGTAGTACTTGTCAAGGTTTAGACTTGCTATGTATTGCACAGTTGGGAGCAGAGTTAGGAAACCACAATATGAACAGTGATTTCCTCTGGAATATTCCAACGGTCATAGCTGGGTTGTACTGGTCGTTTGTTGGTAACCCTGTTAGCGGAACCATCAGGGGCCCTATGAGGTTTTGTGACAGTGCTGAGTGAACAGACTGCAGTATGTATGGGGCCTTTCATACGGTGGAACGGTAGTGCCAGAATACTTCCTGTAACGTACAGTTTATAGTTTTACCTGTGGAGCTGCCGAATGACATGACACAGGTGCCATTCAACAGAACATGCCTGGGTCAAATCAGTAATGCTTTTTGTCTATCCTACTACCCTTTTTATAGGACAAGGATTTTAAAATTTGTATAAACTTCATTTTTAATACTGTGCTGGGAAAAGGTTTCTACATTGGACGTGTCTAGGAGTACGAAGGTGCCGTGTGTCTCAGAGGCCAAGATTTGTCTACATCAGCCAGATAAATGTATACATTTAAATGTAGCATCGCATGAACAAAGGTGAACACAAGTCAATATTTCCATTCAGAATTGATTTGCTCTAGACCTTTCGCTGTTTAATACTCTCTAACGTTCAGAATTGTCCAATGCCGTCTATATTTTAGCTGCTGTCTCCTCTCATTGAACAGAAATGTTTGGTTCTCATTCTAGATCAGACTAGCTGCTGCCATTTTGTGCTCTTCATGACCTCTGGTTTCCTAAAGTTGAAACAAAATGTTTTCACAGCTAATGAGCGAGATTTATTTAATGGCATCTTTATGTATATAGAATGTAGAAATGGGAAGTACTGTGTTCAACTAATGCTGGAGGATTGTGATATATGCATGTATCTCTCTAAAACAGTCTTTATATTTGACACCACACTGCTCTCTGTAAAAAGAAATGAACATATGTGCGATCTGCATTTTAAATCACATCGTTTGTCTGCTCAAATATTGGCTCTTTAATTTCTCTGTTCAAAACTGTTAACATAATGATTTCTTCCCAGCTCTTTTATAGGAGCTAACAGCTCTTCTTTAACTAATTAAATCATAACATTTCCATGGTGACCCATCTTTGGTATAAACAGTTTTCTACCCATTTCACGTGGTATTTTCCCAACATCCTTCCCATTGATGCCCTGCAGCATAGAGATGTTTTGTGTTTAAAGCAGCAACATCAGGTGTTTTCTAAACTACATTAATGTGGGCAGAGCCTGATTGGAGATGTAGTTCAGAAATTATCCACAGTGCTAAGGTTTCCTATCACTTGTCCTAAACACGTTCCATTGTCCCCTGTGATACTTGATAACTATTGCAAGTTTGTTCATTTGTCTTCTCTTCCCAGATAAAAATAAAAATAAAAAATCTAGCAAAGGATCATAGTAGTTGTGATGATGAATGTGGTCTATTGCAAGGGTTGTTCTCAAACATTTTACATGGCGACTTACCGATAGTTGCTAATGTAATTTAGAACGAGACGAAAAGGATTGTATTTACTCAAGCTGATTTCTACTAGTTTACTAAAGGTTAAAGACAAACGAACACTTTTAAATGGAACCATTTGGTGATGTGGTCTAACAGAACTGGCCTATTTTCTTGTGTTGTTTTTTTTTTCTTTGTTTTCTTTCGTTAACTTGACTAATTTAGTGGGTTTTAGTAGGGTCATTGTCTATGAATAGTAGAAAGTTATTTGTCTTGGCAGCCCACTTTAAAGCTAAGATCGTCTCATATAATAAGAAACACTCTTTCTAATCCCAACTGTCTCCTTTCTTTCCCAGGGGAAGGTAGCCCAAACCGCCTGCATGTCTGCCTGCAAACACCTCTCCACGTCCTTAACACAACTACTGCTGGATGCTGAAGTGAAACAGATCACTCTGGGTGCCTTGCAGCAGTTTAATCTGGATGTCAAGGAGTGTGAACGTAAGACGTGCTTTATTTTACCTTCATTAGCAGCCTTGTGTTTGGTTTGTGTGTTTGTGTTGTCACTGTGTGTGCCTGTGGCAGTTTTGGTGTATGATAGATTATACCAGACGTGTGATGATATTGATAAATGAATCTGCATAATATAATCTCATTTTTACTGTTAATCTTACTTACCTACTCTTTGCTTCTTGTAAATACTAGGTATAGGGCTGTGAGGGTCAGTGTTAGAAATAGGGCTGTGAGGGTCATAGTTAGGTATAGGGCAGTGAGGGTCACAGTTAGGTATAGGCCTATGAGGGTCACAGTTAGGTATAGGGCAGTGAGGGTCACAGTTAGGTATAGGGCAGTGAGGGTCACAGTTAGGTATAGGGCTAAGTTAGGTATAGGGAAGTGAGGGTCACAGTTAGGTATAGGGCAGTGAGGATCATAGGTATAGGGCAGTGAAGGTCATAGGTATAGGGCTGTGAGGGTCACAGTTAGGTATAGGGCTGTGAGGGTCACAGTTAGGTATAGGGCTGTGAGGGTCACAGTTAGGTATAGGGCTGTGAGGGTCACAGTTAGGTATAGGGCTGTGAGGGTCACAGTTAGGTATAGGGCTGTGAGGGTCACATTTAGGTATAGGGCTGCGAGGGTCACAGTTGGGTATAGGCATGTGAGCGTTACAGTTAGGTATAGGCCTGTGAGGGTTACAGTTGGGTATAGGGCTGTGAGGGTCACTGTTAGGTATAGGGCCGTAAGGGTCACTGTTAGGTATAGGGCTGTGAGGGTCACAGTTAGGTATAGGGCTGTGAGGGTCACAGTTAGGTATAGGGCTGTGAGGGTCACAGTTAGGTATAGGGCTGTGAGGGTCACTGTTAGGTATAGGGCTGCGAGGGTCACAGGCATAGGGCTGTGAGGGTCACAGTTGGGTATAGGCATGTGAGCGTTACAGTTAGGTATAGGCCTGTGAGGGTTACAGTTAGGTATAGGGCTGTGAGGGTACAGTTAGGGCTGTGAGGGTCACAAGACAGTTAGGTATAGGGCTGTGAGGGTCACAGTTAGGTATAGGGCTGTGAGGGTCACAGTTAGGTATAGGGCTGTGAGGGTCACAGTTAGGTATAGGGCTGTGAGGTGAGGGTCACAGTTTGGTATAGGGCTGTGAGGGTCAGTGTTAGGTATAGGGCTGTGAGGGTGAGTGTTAGGTATAGGGCTGCGAGGGTCACAGGCATAGGGCTGTGAGGGTCACAGTTGGGTATAGGCATGTGAGCGTTACAGTTAGGTATAGGCCTGTGAGGGTTACAGTTAGGTATAGGGCTGTGAGGGTCACAGTTAGACAAAGGGCTGTGAGGGTCACAGTTAGGTATAGGGCTGTGAGGGTCACAGTTAAGTATAGGGTTGTGAATGTCACTGTTAGGTATAGGGCTGTGAATGTCACTGTTAGGTATAGGGCTGTGAGGGTCACTGTTAGGCATAGGGCTGTGAGGGTCACTGTTAGGCATAGGGCTGTGAGGGTCACTGTTAGGCATAGGGCTGTGAGGGTCACTGTTAGGCATAGGGCTGTGAGGGTCACAGTTAGGTATAGGGCTGTGAGGGTCACAGGTATAGGGCTGTGAGGGTCACAGTTAGGTATAGGGTTGTGAATCTCACTGTTAGGTATAGGGCTGTGAATGTCACTGTTAGGTATAGGGCTGTGAGGGTCACAGTTAGGTATAGGGCTGTGAGGGTCACAGTTAGGTATAGGGTTGTGAATCTCACTGTTAGGTATAGGGCTGTGAATGTCACTGTTAGGTATAGGGCTGTGGGGGTCACAGTTAGGTATAGGGCTGTGAGGATCAGTGTTGTGTATAGGGCTGTGAGGGTATAGGGACACTATAGGCCCCCAGAACACTTAATCTCATTGAAGTGGTCTGCGTGCAGTGTATCTGTCCCCTTAGCCCTTCAGCTACTAAAATCATATTTAAAAAAAAAAAAAAAAGTTTAAATCAGGCAGCCACTAGAGGCACTTCCTGCTTGCTAGGCGACTTTTGCTAGTCCCCTGACCCTGCACTCCCTCACGCTCTCTATGAGAACATCCAGTGTCCGTAAAGCAATGCTTTCCTATAGCAATGCTTTCCTGCGCATGCGGAGGAGGTGGCGCAGGTATCAGTAGTGGGGGGAGGTGGCAGTAATGGTTTTTAACCCTTCTCATGCTGGGCTGGTTGTGAGTGGAGTGGGGGGGGGCAGGCAGAGGGACGTGTATTGCTTACACTAAATGATCCATTTAAATACTGAAATTAAAGCACCGACACCACTACAGTGAGCTTTAATTGTTATGGTTCCAGAAGCCCCCTGCACAGCCCTCGGGTTTGGGTCAAATCTTTCTCAATTTGTTCAACATTTTCCAATGCCTTCTGGGCATCCGCAGTCATTCCCTTCATCTGATATCGCTAAAGCAGACGTTCCTATTAGTGGTTTCATTTTTTCCGTGCATGAGGTGATGCGCTCAGCCCATTATAGGGGCAACATTAACATAGCGAACACAGGAGGGGAACTTCCACTTTAGCAATATCTGTGAAGAGTGGCCTGTCTGTGGGTATTCAGGGGGCCCAAGTGTGGATCAAACCAATAAAAAATGATTTAAATCTTACCAGAGGGACAGCAAGCTGTTGTGGTTATGGTGCTTAGACTGCCCCATTAAGACACATAATCCCAGTGTTAGCAGTGCTGCTTTTGTCAAAAAGTTATCAGAGCTAGTGATCACACCTCTCACTTAAAGTCAGCATTTGGCTATTGGATTTAAATTTAGATTGATTTGGTGATTTAATTCTATTGAATAAACATTTTTCTTTTGCCAAATTGTGACTGCATCTGACCTCTATTCAATCAGTGGTTGGAAGAGAGCTCTATTTTATTATTAATGTTATTTATAAATACTAATAAATCAGCTGGCAATCCACAGACCGTAATAAGGTCAACAGAACGAAAACCCGGAAGGGGTCCTCAGATTTCCACAGAACTTTGGCTAACTATTCTCACAATCCATGGTTCATTTAATTGTGCGCACGTTTATGGTCTCCTACCTAATCCATTTATTGTTTTGCTTAAACACCAGAAATACAAAATATTCTGACTGTTCAATGGTTAAAAGCTAGCTGCCGTTCATGACCTAGACAACTGATAAAGTCCCAGAGACACCGGGATTAGCTGTTAAAGTACCGATAGTTCTCATTGCTCCGGCATCCAATGGGTTAATTGGATACGGCGCAGAGGAAACGTGTTGCTGGATTCCAGATTTGCTGCAGTCTAATTAGATTCCTGGAGCTGCACGGACACAGATAGAGCAGGTGCCATCAACCCGATCAGCAGGGATTCGTGACCTTTCCCGCCCGGCCAAGGCCTTCGCTGCTACCCGGATCAGTGGGATGAAGACAGATGTGGGCTCTGAAAGCTGCCAATAGATCACTGTCAGACCACTGTATGTGAGCAGTGAATAGGAGCCTCAGATAAAATGCTGATTCCTTTTCCTTGGGGAAGCAGAGGTTTTGTTGTCTGGCAGCTTCTGTCTTGTAATCTAGTTGTTTAAAGATTTACAGACTTGCAGGCCTGTGGCAGCGAGAGAGGGGGGTGGAGGGGGTTAGAAGGGCAGGGGGGTTTGACCCCTTTACTGTTTGCCTTAAATATTTCAAAGCATCACAGCCCATGTAGGTGCCTTTATACTAAGAGGCTCTGAATCCTATTAAATTTTGTTGTGTCTTTCCATTGTTAAACCTTTTCCATTTCGGCATTTTCCTGCTTATTTAACATCTGGTTTTACCGCTTATACTTTGAGAGAATTCTTGCATGTTTGCTTCTTTTTCTATTTTCATCATCTGATTCTATAATTTAGAGTTAGTGATGTCTAGGGTTTATTCTATTGCAACCAAGCTATTAATGGAGCGAGGCAGCATTCCATTGCACGTGTTCTGACAAGTGCATTTAACATTTGGAATAAATTGTGCTGCACTACAGATTATGGTGGTGCTATAAAAACACGTTAATGACAGGAGTGCTGTTTCTCAGCTGTTATTTGGAAACCTTTACACTGCCCCGCTGTCCTTTAACACCATAAACCTAAGCTTTTCATTTTCTTTTAGATTTGAAACACTGTCCTTCCTGCAGTTAGTCCACAGCGTTACGCCACTCACAAGAATAGCTTCCAAATAGATGTGACCGTCAGATCTCCAATATTTCTTGGGAACAAGAAATTCCATGTATCTCACAAATTATAAAACCTCATTAGCTGAAGGAAAGAAAACACACTCTTAATAAATGCACAGCAGTTTAAAATACCTTTACTTAGTTCTGTCACTGCTTATAAGTGTTCAATCGACATAGACACACAGTGTTTAATATTTAAAAGCTCTGCAGAATAAGCTGACACTATATAAATGCCAACAGTAATAATAATGTAACATCATGGCTGGGACATGCCGGGTGAAGCCCTGAGTCAACGCTGGTACTTTATCAGAGTCTCAGAAACGTATCCCCAAAATTAGCTCTTATACTCCCACTACAAAACTAGTACATTGCTGGCCTATGAAGAGCTGATCTCCTGCATTCCCCAGGAATAATCAGTATTTTGAGATAAGTGATCAGTGTAGTTTTTTTTTCCTTTTCCGGATTGCTAAATTTGAACTTTGTCCATGCCAGCTCCCAACTTGTAGGATACCACTTACTCTTATACTATAATTCATGTAGGTTGACTGACAGCCATACCTTGATACCCATTAGATCTTATAGTGAAAGTAAAAATGGTCTCTTCCTTTCAACTCTGTTTGGGATAGGAATAGGGTCTGTGTGCTCTTCTTATATACAGGAACAACCTGAAACCTTTTCTGATTATTTTAAACAAATGGCTCTAGTTATCGCTGGAACTATTTTATCTCACATTCTTTATCCATTCACATTGCGGGGGGCTAATTCCCACTAGGTTTATGATGCTAATAACTGCCTAATCTGATCCACAGATAATGTAAACTGCCTGACATCTGTGTGATTGGAAGGCCTTTGCTAGGCTTAAACTGCCCGAGCAACTTTTCATCTTCCGCGAGTATAATCAACAGGCGCTCCGTGCTAGTTGGAGGGAACGTTCACACTGTACGCCCAATATAAAGCCTGCCTTTCAGCACAGTTTGTCAATGAGTCTCGCATGGGATAATATTACAGAAGAGACCATGTAATCATGAGCTAAAGAGCCCCCTAAATGAAGCCGCCCTCTCCGCAGAAGCCATGGTTATAAAGCACCATAACAGATAATGAAAATATGCCGGTAAGAGCACAATTAACGATGCTTCAGGGAATTATTTATTATTGATAAATACGCAGGGGATGAAGTGACAGGCGTGAAATTGGAAAATTCTTTCAGCGACCCTAAAATATACAAAGCGTTTGGAACTGAAAGAACTTTTCACAGCTGAAGATTTTATTGTGCAAAGATGGGAAGAAAAATAAAAAGGGTGAAGAAAAAAAAACACTTATTTTGTTCTTTTTCCTTTATCCCCCCCCCCCTCCCCTGACAATGCCACCCCCACCTCCAACCATCTCCCTTTTCGCTTAGTTGTTTGTCCATTGACCAGACAAATACTCTGAAGCCCAGAGTGGCCCATGGGAATAGATTTCAGGTTGCGTTAGTACAGTTTCCTTGCTGTCAGGACGGTCGAATTAATGGTGTTTTGATGACACAAATTTTGAAGGGCAGACAAAGAGCATGAAGGCAGAGAGACATGACTCCTTAGAAGCTTGTTCCTCCTCTCCTCCAGCCTCCCTTGTCCTCGCTGTCATCCGTCTGCCAATCTTCCTGTCCATGGTTATTTAAAGGCGCTTTTCATAGCCCTTTCTTTCCCACAGGGTTTGCCAGATCCGGACCAGTGCCTGGGTTCCAAGGAGAGACTCTGCAGTTGGCCTTCATCGACTTAAGACAAGTAAGCCTTTGTTGTTTTTGTTTTTTTGTTTTTCTTTTAAGATGTGTGACTGAGGGCCCATGAGGTCTTAAGGAGAGAGAAGATGATGAGAAGTAAGGGGAGGGGAGGGGGCACGAAGAAGGAATTGAATTTAGACTGTAGGGATTAAATGCCAGAGACCTGCATTTCTCTCGCCTTTCAGGACTGTCAGGTTGGTTCTCCTGCCTGTGCAGTTGATGGGCGCGAGGGAAGATGATGCCATAGCGCACCCCTTCCATGAAAGGCGACCTCTGCGTTGTGTAACATACATATGACTTTTAACAGGGCACCGAATAACTCTGCAAGCTCCACCGTCTCAAACGCTAAGAAAGAGACAGAAAGGGCGCTTGTACAGAAGCGACCCCGCATAGAAAGATCTTGTATTCGATGGTTTGCCAACTCCCAAGATGAAATTGAGGCGCCTCTTGGGAAACTAGGCAGTCTCTCGACCAACCTCTGTAGATACAAGAGAATGAATCAAATGAGCAGAAAGCATGATACACCAATAATTTAGCTTCATCCTAAAATGTTACTGCATGGTGAAGAGTTTACAGTTTTATTTAATATGTGCTCTTGTCAGAGTGTTATCATTTTCACTGCTTATTCTAAAATGCATTTTATCATAATACATTAAGCTTCTTCTCTTATTCTCACTGAACTTTACAGACAAGTGATCAGTCCTCTACAGAGCACCTTATTTTACCAGGATATTCAAGCCCTCTTTGGTATAGGACTCTCCCTTGATTTCATAGTTTACTAGTTAGGCCTGTATGACATTTTCTACCATTGTTTTGTTTGGCTGACCGTTTTGACTGCCGTATCTATGGAATTATTAGTACATAATGGGCCCGGATTATTTACTGGATTCTTATTTAACATTAACTTTTGCCATATTTCTGTAACAGTAGCATGCAATGTTCCTTGGGTGTTTTTGTATTTAATTTGGTCACAGTCACAGAATGAAATGCAACAAAGCACAAGACTTTGTCCCAGAATGCAATGTGTGTGTCTCCCATAATGCACATGACTTAGTCCCAGAATCTAATGTGTGCCTCTCATAATGCATGCGACTCAGTGTGTGTTTGTCTGCATATATGTGAAGAAATAGCACATTGGCATAAGTATTCAGACTCTTAACTCAGTAGTTCATTGAAGCACCTTTGACAGCAAAATAATTCTTTTTGGGTATGATATAACAAGCTTTGCATAACTGGATAGTTTCTGCCATTCATCTCTGCAGATCCTCCCAAGCTCTGTGTGGTTGGATGAGGACTGTCGGTGGTCAGTCAGTTTCAGATCTCTTTAGGGATATTCTATTGAGTTCAGGTCCAGGCTCTGGTTAGGCCACTCAATGACATACATAGACTTGTCTCTAAGCCTCTCTTGCATTGTCTTGGCTGTGTGCATATAGTGATTGTCCTGTTGCAATTTGAACCTTCGTCCTGGTTTAAGGGCCTGAGTACTCCAGACCACATTTTCATTAAAGTGGACCTGTCACTGCCTGGGGACTTTGCATAATTTTCTGGGGGTCCAGTGGCCTGGGAGGGGCAGGCAAAAGTGTTTTTAACTTACCTGAACCCGTCCCTCCGTGGCACCACCGCCAACCTTTTCCGGCGTATCCTCCATAGACAGAGCCAATAACGTGCAGCCTGGTGACTGCTGGAGATTTTATACTTCTTGACGACGGTAGCTGCAGCCAGTGTCATGAAGTGTCAGGCGTAGGTATAATACAATAGACAAAGTAGTCCCTACTTTGTCTTTTGCTTTTGGTTAGAACTAGAATTAAAAAGAGAAAAAGTCAGAGTAGGGAAGAGTAAGCAATTGGAAAAGTATGGCGTGTCTGTGACGCTCCAAGGATATCTCTGTATTTTTCTGCATACAGCTTTCCCTCCACCATGACCAGTTTCCCAGTCACTGCCACTGAAAATCACCCCTGAAGCATGATGCTACTGCCACCATGCTTCACTGTTGAGATGGTATTACGTAGTTCATGATTAGTGCCTGGTTTCCTTCAGAGAATCTTGGTTTTTCACCGTTTGAGTGTCCTCTAGGTGATTGCTTTTTTTCCAAATGCCAAGCAGAAATTCATGTGTGATACAGTGAGGAGCCACTTCTGTCTGGTTACTCTGCTACAAAGGCCAGATTTCTCCCATCACAAATGATCTCTAAACCAGAGTGACCATCAGGTTCTTGGTAACCTACTGAGGTCCTTCTCCCCCAATTGTTTGGTTTCTAGGGAGACACCTGGTTGTAGCTCCCCGTCTTCCATCTAGGAATTATGGAGGCCACAGTACTTGTCGGAACCTTCAATGCAGGCATCATTTTTCTTGTAGCTTTCTCAGATCTGCACCCCAACACAATCCTGGCTCTGAGGGCAGTTCCTTTGACTGCATGGCTTGGTTTTTGTTCTGATATGCATTTACAGCTGTGAGGCCTTATATAGACAGGTGTGTGTCTTTCCAATTCCTGCACAGTCAGATTTGCCACAGGTGGACTTCAAAAAAATGTAGAAACATCCCAAAGAAATGAGATGGATCTGAGCTAATTTTCTAGTCTCATTGCAAAGGATCTGAATACTTAGATCAGTGTGACATTTAATTTTTTTCTTTCTAATAAATTTGCAATGTTTTCAAAAATCTGCATTGTCATAATGCGAGTGTAGACTGATCGGAACAACAGAGGCAGAACCTGTTCAACCTCAAGGGGAGAAAACAACTGTAGCATAAGCATGTGAGAACAATAAAGGGGTCTGAATATTTTTCAGATGTGCTCTGTGCGTGTGTGTATAATCGTATTAATATATTAAAAGACCAATTAAGTTGTTTCATGAAATATTATATTAAATTTAAAGAATGTGTCACTGAGCTAATTTTGCAGTTGAAGCATTCGTCACCCGGTTAAGAAGCTCACTTTGTGTTTTAGTTGCCTTAATGCCAGGTTGCCAGCCAAGTCCTAGTAATAATGTATTTAGTAATATACTGTCTTTATAGTCTCAGAGTTGGAATGCAGCCCAAAGGTGAAGAATGTTTTTAAAGTGCAGCGTGTTAATGTCCAGTATGCGGTGTTTGAAATGGATTATTAGAATGTATTGTATTTACGTTTCCCTGTAATTGGTGTCAGTTGCTGCTCAGCCATGCTAGTGTCTGCCCTGTCGCTTTCACTCAAAAGCCCATTAGAAGCACAGAAATCTGACTCTCTCTCCCCGAACCTAGGGCTGTTTGTGGATGAATGGGCTCGAGAGGTATTTATCGACAGGCCAGCATTGTAGCATGCAGCAGAACATCTGAGAATGATCACACTCTGTAATGAGCTCATTTATTACGGTTTATTTATTTTAGTTTCTTGGTGAGCGAGTTCACTGCACACACACCCGGAGCCAGAACTCAAGCGTTAAGCAGGCAGTGGTAAAGATATGGTTCTAAGGGGTGCTGCCACAGAAGGCACAGGAATACACTGTCCACTGCTGGAAAATTTTTGAATAGTCTGACCATTTTGTACAATGCTCTCACTGAGCCAATGTGTGTCCCATCTCCTGCCTGCGCTTCACTTGGAAACCAGCAGCCTGGGTCACAGAGAGATCACAGCTTGTATTGTGCAGAGTTCGCTGAAAGCCTTCTTCTAGTGTTTGGGTTGGTGATACTGCCTGCAAATCGGGATGCAGTGATTTCATGGCTTCTCGGTTATTTATAGGAGCCGCGCCAATGCTGAGCGTTTTACTTTATGTTACCATTGTTTTAAGCCACAAGCTAGCCTGCTGCCTGAACTTTCCGGTAGGCACTTACTTGTTTAGGGATTTGATGGGTAAGCTCCATGAGACTTCAATAACTTTGCTTGTCAGGGTTAAACAAGCAGCGCTTACTCTTTGGCTGGGAGTGATGGGGTTTGCACTTAAAAAACAGCTCTGTCACACTTTTGGTTTAAGTCAGGTTTATCCCCAGATGTTTTAAAACTACAACTTCCAGGGTGTTTTGTCATTCTGAAGACATTCTAAATGCATGCAAAGCATCATGGGAGTTGTAGTTCTACAACATCTGTGGATCTACCTTTTAGGCACCCATGGTTTAAGCCATCAGTTCCTTTCATTTCCATTGAAATGCTGGACCATGCAGGTCATTCTTCGCATCTTCGATGTATCCTCTCATCTCCCTTTTAACGTGTGATAAGTCTGCACCAAACAATATGCCTACCTTCCAATATTTGAAATGCACAAAGAGTGACACTTTCATTTTAGGGCTGTGAGTGGGGGGTGTGGCCAGGCACAGGGCGATTCTGAGAAATTTTAGGTGACTTACTAATAAGAATTTATACAACTAAAATGTAATTTAGAACAAGAAAAATGTATCGGCTTTACGCAGACTGATTTTTAAACACATTTACTGTAGTTTAAAGACACATTACTGGCAGTGTATTATACACAGCTCATACACGCCAACAATATGGAGAAAAGAGGGCCTTAAATAGAAGACTGGCCCTCCTAAAGAGGGGCATTTGGGAAATGGCATATTTAAAGTGGGTTTCTTCTTTTTTAAACCTTGCTCTATCCACACAGCTCCTAGCAAAAGTTTGATTTCCCTCCTAGTCCATTTTCTAATGTTCCTTGTTGTTGGTCACCGTAGCAGTCTTGTCCTTTGCTCTTCAAATTTCTTATGAGCAAGAGACAAAAAGATGAGCATTTATTTGCCCGTTTCAGGAATAATTTGCATACATTGCGTGGCAAGAGACTGTTTTGGGATAGATTTACGTTCTTCATTGGCAAAGTACTGCCACTTTTAGGAACAATTGGCACACAACTGCCAGTTTTAGAAATGAGTAAAACTTCAGCTCTGCTTTGTTTAGGATACACTATCTCACCTGGAGGGTTTTGTAATGCAAAGTGTATTCCTTTCTATAGTATATAGTGACCTTCATTCGCCAGTCTAAAAATGGGCACCATATTATAGATGTGGAATGTTATGCCAAATGAGATCCAGAGGCTTGTATATAAAGATCAATTGTAGAACCATGTTGCAAAAGCAGAGCAGTAAACATGGGAACCAATAGGTACTTCCTCCCAGTCCTTTGACTTTTAGAACCCTGACCCAGATTTGCTCTTTACGTTACCCCACAGCCATCTAATTTGCACAATTAATGCTTACTTGCCAGTTGTGGGGTCGTTAACATCTTTTTATTTCTGAGAGAGAGCTATGAAGTATTCTGTTTGCATCCCATCTATATCCGTTCTTCAGCATCTAAATGAGTCTACTAGTAAACCTTTGGAGATGCCATGTCACTACAAACTCTGAATACAGGGGAATTATGATTTGAGTTTGTTCTCCCTTTGCATGTCGTCTAGTCCATTGGAATCTATTGTTATATGCCCCGCATTTGGGGTCATCAGTATAATTCTTTGAGCTCTATTGTCAGGGGAGACCTTAGAGTTACATATTACCAGCCACGCTCATCACCAGCACACAGGAACCACCGTTCCTCCAAATTCTTTTCATAAATTTCAAGTCTTCTCAGAAAATTTTAACTTTGTCCAAATGCTTGCCTCAATGGACGGAGAGATGAAAGAAGGGGGCACAAACGTGGCAAAAGCAGCATAGGATTCTGTTGAGCTGCCTTTTATGAGTGGAACTTTGTTGTGCTGAAGTGCCAAGTAGAGAGGGGAGGAGAAGAGGTGTTGAATTGTACGCTGTCATCGCTTTGGCCGGGAAGATGGATGGTGTCGGATGGAAAGTGTGAATGAAGTTAAAGTCATTGACTGATGTTTCTGTCCTATTAAGACCATCTTTCCATGTGTCTCACAGTAAACAAAAAAAAACAACAAACAGAACCAGCGCTTTGTCTTGGCTGCCATAATGATGCAGTACCTCTTGTTTTCTGAACTCTTCGTTTGCATTCAGATAACTTCCTGATGCTCAGGGATATAGGATGCACCGTCTTGGCGATCAGAATTCACAGCCCAGCAGCTTTCATCATATAATAGATTGAGCTTAGAAGAGTGATGGGGGTGCCATCCGTCATTCAGTGACATGGCAGGGGCAGGAGGGCCAGGCACTGCGCTTCATTAACACGCCGTTGGGAATTCCTCATTCGGCATATGTAATCTCAAGAAGGTTTTTTGTTTTTGGATTTTTGTTTCTAACATTTCACTTAATGCTTTTTAAAATCTCTTCAAAATAAATAATGGGGGTGGGGGAATAAGCTAAATCACGCAAATGCCGCAAAGTTCCCCTTTTTTTTGCCAACATTTTACAAAAATAGCGCTTTTAATCCCGTGTGTAATGGTGTCTTAGCAACCTTCCTTTTATCTCCCCACCGTGCCAGGACCATTTATTAGCGGCTCAGTGTATGGAGGAGAATAGGGGCCGTTTATCATTCGCGCAGCTCTGTGACTATATTTCCACTGGCACGAAAATTTGAAATGGGAACAGCGCCATGAGAATTCACGGGCTTTTAATTTGGGGTACAGGCAATGGCCCAAACGGCAAATAAGAACTGGATGTGCATTGCAGGATTCAGTCACTCTATATAGATACATAAATATATATATATATATATAGATTTCATTTTATATGTGTGTGTGTATACATATATATATTTTGCTGTGTATTTGTAAAACTACCTCTCCTGTCAAAGAATTTCCTTAAAAGGACACTAGACAAGAAAACTACTTTTAGTTTAATTAAGCAGTTTTGGTGTATAGAACATGCCCCTGCAGTTTAATTCTTTGCCATTTAGGAGTTAAATCACTTTGTTTATGAACCCTAGGCACACCTACCTGCATGTGACTTACACAGCCTTCCTAAACACTTCCTGTAGAAAGTCATCTAATGTTTACACTTCCTTTATTGGAAATGCTGTTTAATTTAGAATTTCTTATCTCCCACTTTAATACCTTGCAAGAAACTTCAGAAGTCTCCTGTGTGTAATTAAAGTTCAATTTACAGAGCATGAGATAAAAACTTTTAAAGTAAGTTACATTTGAAACCATTTTGTTTACATGCAGGTTGTGTGAGTCATAGCCAGGAGAGGAGTGGCTAGGGCTGCATAAACAGAAACAGATGTGATTTCATTCCTAAATGCCAGAGAATTGAGCAGTGAGACTGTAAGGGCATGATCTATACACCAAAACTGCTTCATTAAGCTAAACCTGTTTTGGTGACTATAATGCCCCTCCATGTGACCATATTAGTGTCCATCCCATTTCAGATTAAGTTGGAATTTTGACATTGTTCTCACTTTGGGGCATTTTAGCAGTCAGTGTTTTTAGCAGTCAGTGTTTTTAACTACCCTGTTTAGAGCCTGACAGAAGTAGACACCCAAGGTTCTATTATTAAGCTTATCGTGTGCCCATTTTTGCAGCACTTTCTGCCAAAGTTTATTATGATATTTTTTTATGAATTTTTTTTTTTTGCATGATGTGTGCTACTGTAGCGCAATATAATAAGATTGTAGTAAAAAAAAATATAAAATTGTGCTTTGCTACATATCAACTGTATAGTAAAGTTCCATGTCTGCATTTGTGAAGATACCAACATTTTTCAAAATTATGGGACATATTAATGTTTACATTTTTGTTGATTTTATTTATGTAGTATTTAACATAAAACATTTGCATAATGGACAGCCAGGAATATACGGCCTGGTGTATTTGAAACTTATGATCATTTTTGGTGTTGTAATGACACGGAGTAAAATAGTACAGAGCAGTAGTCCATGGTGATTATAACATAATTCTGTTGTGTTTGGGGGACTTAGAGAGGATCCAGGCTGAGATCATGGGACTTCCCATTGTATTTTCCAATTACCCCAGTCCTAAATCTCTTTTCAGCTCTGCCCTGTGTGATCAGCTATGATAATGTAAAGGGCTGTGTGCAAGTACCCTGGCTGACAGAGGGAAGCCCTAAGGAGGTCATGAAATGACATCATTTTGTAACATCACAGTTAGTGGTTAATACAGTCTGTTGATTGAGCGGACTTCTTTTAACACTTGAATTCCAAGTATTCGTGAAGTCGATGCACAGTTCTGTCTCTCTTTGTCATTACTACTCAATAACTCTGTTAAATATTTTGCCCGAGTAACATCCTACATCATATCTAGTGGGTTAACACTCAGTACTTCAGGTATTAATGCTGTCAATACTCAGTAATATATTCTAGCTATCACCAAGTTACTGTTCTTGTGATAATACCATCAGTGCTCAGTTTCATTGTGGCTAGCGGAGACTTAGGACCAATACCATTCTGCACACCATGTAAACCTTGATTAACATTATGCACTAGCATTTTAACACTGCTATTATATAGTACTTTACCCGTAGAATATAATGGAATGGAAGACAGATACACAACAAGTTTGTTTTCCGTGTACTGTGCTGTATTCTGGCTAGCTAGGGTACCAATACTTTGTTAATTTGCGTATTAATGTCAGTGTACAGTAATGTATTCTGGGTAATTCAGAGATTTATACTATAATTAATATTCTTTTTCAGTGGTTTACAACACTTTATTCTGATGAAATGCCCATTGTGTCATTTTGTTATGATCTTAGGTTTTTTTCTCTCTAAACACCATGTACCATTTATATTTCCCAGAATGCCTCTACCAGCTGACTGGGGCGAGGGCTTTGACATGAATGGGAAGTCCATTCCTCTGTAGACAGGGAGGTGAAATGGTACCAATGGCTGGCTGGGCTTTAAAGTGCGGATCACATGAAAACCCTAATTGTCTGTGTTATTCTGGATTGAGTTTAAACTGCTAATCCCAGTTTGCTCACAGCCAGGTGGCACTGTGTACCTGCAATGGGGACTCGCTCTGCAATGTGTTCACTAACTCCACTGCATTGAGTACGCTGCATGATCTCTTGGTTACGGGCATAGAGCATTATAGTAATACACCATGGAGTGCTGTCTTATGATAGAATTATTTGAGTTTGTGATATGTTAGAAGTTATATCCATGTAACAGCTCCATTGGGAAGCAAGTAACATGCTGTGTGAGATTTCAAGTATTTATAGAGGTATGGTAATGTTTAGCTATAATAGGATCCAGGAACGCTTGGCGATATATGCAATCCGTTTGGAACAGTGCTGGTTAGATAGATGTATTGGTCTATGATGAGCCATTGTGGGGCCATTTATTTTGTTAACTTGGCCTGAGTACACCTGGGCTTTATTCTTTCTCGTTTAATTACTGGTCAGTAACATAAATCGTGAGTTTTTACTGTGAACCTGGGCCCTTACCTAGTTCAATTGTAGATAGGTTAGAAACAACATCATGCAATATTCACCAATATTTTAATTGTATCCATGTGCGGCTGAGTTCACTCTTTGGCTCTGTATCTGCACCGTAGCTGTAATTTCTCCGAGTGGATTGTTCCCACCACATGCCGGAGGGTTGGCTGTAATGGATAAGCAGTACATGTTATATTAATATGGTGTGATTGGCATGTTTTGTCAAGCCTGCCATTAACATCTACAGAAACCGATAGCCATTCACTCCATTAGACATAATTGGAATGTGGTTTAACCCTTTACAGACATTCAGCGTCGCCGCTATTAATGTGAGGGGTGTTGGCTTGTGGAAAGATTATCCATTGAAGGATAATCATATGGTCACAGCGTGTACATGCTCCAGGCACAATGACGTTGTCTGAACACTCCATGATGTATTGAAATTCTCAGGTTTAGTGTCCGTGCTACATTGTAATCTCCAGAACATCTTATTGCCTTTCAAGCCAGCCCTGGAAAAGGCTGAAAAGCAAGCATTGTCATGGCATTTTACTCTGGGCTTCATTGCCTCTTTCTGGGCCCATAAAGGCTCAGTGTTCGTGTATTGTGAGGGAGGTAACCAGAGGATAGTGTGTCCAGTTTATGATAAAGTGCAGCCGCTAAGTGCTGTTTTAGATAAACTTACATGGAGTTGGAAAGCTCTCATGTCTGGCTCTGTATCCTAATGCTTGTTCTCTTCAAGCATGATTATTTTAATGGGTTAATGAGTAATCTCATCGCAGCGACACCTCCTCTATGTGACAGGTCGAGGTCCTCGGTGTTAATGTGTGTAAGGCCCTGTACCTTGCCTGGCTTCAGCTGCTCAGCGCTAGGTCACAGGGTATTACGACTGTTTTGTGCTCACAGAATTGTGTGTGTTAGTCGTATGATCCAACAACAGGAAAGGAAGTAATACGTTGATGCCGGATTTTCCACAGTGCCCATGCCAATTCCTTTCCTCCACTTCAATGTCATCACCAATTTGTAAAGCAAAACCATATTTAAATCTATTGAATAAAACTCTTGATTACCAGCATCTTTTAGGCTCATCTGTCAATAAGGTGAAATGGGCCAGCAAATGCTGTGTATGTCACTGTTCTCATTCAGTTGGGTCAGTATATTTACAAAGAATTGAAACTGGAGACTGAAATTTCTGGCAATATGGGTTTCCATTATCTCGGGGTGAATATTGTTACATATGATCACAAATTAGATACTTCAGATTCTAAGGTTGTGCTTCATAATTCTTTATAATTTTGTATAAATTGCATAATGATCTACACAATTTAATGGAATACATATAAGATATACAAGTAAGCCAGTTAAGCTCTAGCCAGAGCTATGGACAATACCTCATATATAGTGCAGACACACTGAAAATCCTAAAACTATGAGAAAAGAATGACACTAGTGGATATATCTGCTGTCTGCAATAGTATAAATACCCAGTTTTAGCTATACATCTGTACTTACTGTATCTTTGTATTATTTTTGCTACCAGGTTCCTTACACACAAACATATCCAGAGTATCTGACTACTATCCATTTTATCTGGGTGAAATCTAATCTAGGTTATGATATCAGGATGCTTAATTTCTGTCCTTTGTTGAAATACAGCCATAGTCTGAGTTTGGCAGATCATTATGTGTAGCCCAGGAGAAGCAAGTGTGGCAGCATTTCTCTCTCCAGCAATAAATTCTTCATCGATGATAAGCTACCCTACAGCAACGTATGGCTTTGACATGCTACAGGGCTGGGCTTTTCAAGGTGCCTCCCATCAGCACATAGAACTCAGTGTCCACAAAAGGATGGTGGATCTTGCAGCGCTAGCGCATAGTCATATGTATAATCAGTGATTTGGCCATTGTACAGCGCTGCTGATTCTGTCGGAGCTGTAAATATTAATTGTTGTAACACACTTACTTTGTTTGTCAGAGCTGAAAGAATAAAGGAAACAGACCCCAGATCTCGAGTGGAAAAATGTAAAATGTCAGAACGTTAGAGTAAAAGGAAATGGGTGCAATGCTCTGTCCCATTATCACTCTCTCTCTCTCTCTCTCTCTCTCTCCCTGATTTATGGGGGTCATTGTATTTTGAAAAGGCCTGTCCTATTTTAGTCTGCAGCCCAGCCGGTTAGAATTTGTTTGGCTTGTGCCTTTACGTAGTGACAAAAAGCAGACCAAGCCTTGAGCACAGTCATTAAATCAAAGGAGTGAATCGAACGCCCTTGAGATATGAGAAGGCTATTTACAATGCTGTATAAATACAAACGTGTGCTTTTCACACTCTTAGAACCAAATACACCCATTGGTAAACGATGAGAGTCGTGTTCCATCACCAGGATTTACTATGATTCAGGACAAGCCCGCACTCCTCATCAATCATCATATGTTTGTCTAATCATTAAAAAAAAACAAAAAAACATAAATGGCATTTCATTGACACAGTATATCATAGTGTCTTTCTGCCTTTTTATGTTTGGATGCCTCCTTGATCTAGCTATTTTTTTGCACCCTATCTCTCCAGCATAAGAATAAAGATGTGTTTGTTTTTTTGATACAGTTTTAGCTATACATTGTGCTAGCAGTTTTGATAGACAATGTATAGATTAGCTGTCAGCCAATGCCTTGGCATACAGAAGCATTGACTGACAAAGGAGAGTAGGAAAAACCTGCCGCCGAACACAGTAGTCCTAGATGTTTTCTTTCTGAGCCATTACTCTTACAGTGCACAGGCTGCACAGAAACCATCATTTATTGCGATGTATGTTTATCGGGTGGGATGGGTGTCACTGAAAAGTGATAATGCTGGTTCTTTGTAAAAACAGTTCTCTCTCGAGTGTGATATAAAAGCCTTGTTTGTGTCATACGAGTGATAAGACATTGTTGGACTTTGGAAGCTGCTAAGATTTCTCACACTTTGTATCTTTCTGTCCTCAAAGCAAACATCCTTTAACCTACTTATTTATTGCACTCTACCTAATATAGATTTACTGTAACTTACGCACTAAAATAACTTCATTGTGCTGTAAGTACTAACTAATATAGCTCTACTGTACACTGCGCTCTTTTAGCTACTGTTCTACCTAATAGCTCTATTGTACGGCGATCACCTTTAAATACTATATTGTAATATTAGCACTTTCTTATTTTTATTTGTATGTTGACTTTATGGCTATCAGTGTTAGTGGTTCAATGTGCAGTACAGGGTTTAAACCAGGTTCTGTGTATCGCAATATGTGATTTTGTATAGAAAAACTTGTTTGTATTTTGTTTCCAGAAACCTAAAACATTGCATACGACCGAACAAACGTCGGAGTAGTTGTAGTTATTCAGCATGTATCAACCTTTTGGGCACCCCTACCATACATGTTTCCTTGGCTGGAAATCAGCCCTGCTCTCACCTGGAGGGAGTGAACCCGTTTATAAGAGTAGTGAAGGATCATGTCATTGGGTGTAACAAGTCTTAACGTTTGATAGCCATCGTTTCCTAAAGAAGCCATTCTCATGCATTTTGTACACGCTGTTATCGTCAATATTCCTGTCGGGTCTGCAATTACCAATAAACAAATCCATAAATATTGCAGATAACAGGAGGAAAAGGCAGCTGGCCGTGACAGGAGAGATTCATGTCTTATGGAAACACAGTGCTTAGTCTATAAGTATTTGGAGGGTTCTTCCTGTGAAATCGTCCTCAGCCCAGGCCATGAGCCTTTGCAGACCTCAGCATTGAATCCGTTTAAAGGCAGGTTGACTGATGTTGCCTACATGTATCCGGAGCACTGGGTTTCTCACGGCCAGGGGACGGAGCACGCATTATTGGTCCCTGCTGAAAATAATAGTCAGACACTCATATTACATTTAGTGTAGTTAACTCGCAATATTAACCAGCTTAAATTAAAATAAGTAGAATTGATAGTCTTAAACAACACTTAACTCCAATATTATCCTGCTATGGGCATGCTTTCCCTAGAGGCTTTCGCAAATGGTCCCCAAATAACAAAAATATACCCAGAAACAATTGGCGATACAGCTTAGATTCTAAAATAAAAAATGTGGATAAAATTCTATTTTATTAGACTATTATGTTTATTTCATTTCTTTTTTTTCTTTTAAAATTGAATCTGTATCCCCAATTATTTTTGTATATTTTTGCAACAATTTACTTTCCTGCTGCTCGAGCTACTGAGCAAGCGCAATGGGCACTGTTGATTGGCTGAGAGTGTTAGCTGAAGGCCATCAGCCTAGCAAAACTGGTATAAAACGACTAAGGCTAATCTCTGTTGTAGCCATATCTCTAGCAGGGGCTCAGCTGTAAAAGGCTGGGACCCTCTTTCAACGTTAAACTGATACAAAATAAATGAACTGCACCAAGAAACTCCAGGCACTATACAGTGTAGGCACTATACAGTGCCTACAGGGTCCCATTTTACAGGTCTGCCTCAGGTCATATGTTTTGTGCCCTCTACAATTCGATTCTCTGCCAAGACGGCACTTTCGTCCAGATATCCCCGATACTTTTTACTCCTATTTTCACATACTGTTTTGTTTAACTATGTATTTATTTTATTTTTTTCCAGTTATAAATACTTGGTAATGACAATTTTTATTTCATATGAATCGTATTTTCATATTCACATTCCTCAAGGAACCAAAGCATAGTGGCATCACATGTATAAAGGGTCAGGAACAAATTCTATGGCTAATATATTAACACATTGACAGAGTCCTTTTGACCACCAATAATATCACACCCTGCAGCATTGCCTTTCTTTCCCGTGGAAGAATGAAGTATATATGACTGAGCAGCTATTATATCCTGCACGCGCTAGAGCTGAGCAAATCTCCATAGAATTTAGTAACTAGGAAAAAGTTCCAGTAACCATTGACGTGCCAACAAAATGCAAGTCACTAAATGGGTTAATAAGAAACTTACATACACAGAGACATTACTGGCCACTGCATACAAATCACAAACACACGTAAAAATTATTTTAATTTTCTCTTCTCTCAACTGCTGGTGGGATTGGAGATTGGGTGGATTGGATTCCATTCATGATGTTGGGGCTCTTTGTGTCCAACCAGCAGAGGCAGCTTGTGTGACTAATTGCGTTCACATACGGCATCCTGACAGCACAGGGAGGAATTGATATGAAGTTACATCCTCCTCAAAATGTGAGCCTAGATGCCACACAGTCACAGACCAAAGAGCTATTTCTTGCGGCCAAGTCCCCATCTCTGTGTTGCCATGGCATCTTGGCACTCTGAAAAAAATGTTATACCAGCCCTCTAATGCATTGTGTCTGTGTTACTCCAGCTCCTTCTTCCTCTCTCCAGCTTTATCTTCTGCTTTACCCTGTAGTCTCCAGTTCACCTTCTCCCCCAGCATAATAAATGATCTGGCCATTTCACTTACCTTAGTGGTCCACTTGTATACCTGCCAACTGGAAGCTGCATCATGTTCTCCCCCTCCGGAACTGATAGCTCTCATGTGGTGTGATGCTGGAGGAAGTCTTCCTGGGGGTGGGCTGGGGATTAAAACATCCTATCATGCTCCCTCCACAAGTAAGGCTTCCTGCTGTAGAGCACTGTGAAGGAGCTGGCAGGTATCAACCAGCTCCTTCATAGACACTCCAGCTGAGCTCTCATTAATGATTGCAGGCAATCCCCTACCCTTGAGGACCACCTGCAAATATTATAAAACCCTCAGCACATCTTCTGGTGCTCCTTCTCACCCCCCCTCTAATATCAGAGGAACAGCCCAGACTACAGTAGCTCACCAGGATATTTCCCAGTATCCCGGTGGGCCGGTTTGGCCCCAGTTGGGTTTTTACATAAGTGTCATGTGTTGCTATAAATAAAAGGCATTACAGTAGTAGTTAAAGCATGTCTACACAAAACCATGAACCAGTGACTTGAGATTAGTAGACAACGCGCGTGTCAGAAGTAAACATAGACCACGTAACAGCTTTAGTAAATAAAACCTCACTATTCCTGTCACCTTGCCTCAAAAATTACACATAGACTGTACACATAGTTTAGAGGGAATGAATTGTCCCATTTATAACGTTTCTCTATCCTGACCTAAGTCCACCTACTGATCCTCCAGTCCAATAGTCCTATCGCTTCTGGGTTACCAAGTTGCTTGATAAAGCACTGGAAGCCATTTTAGAACCCTTTTTAAAAACAGTTCCCACATCTGGACTCTTCCCCAAAATTCATTGAAAACCAAATCCCCCTAATTCCTTCCAGACCTCTTAAAGGGACACTATAGGCACCCAGACCACTTCACCCAGACCACTTCAGCTCATTGGGTGCAGTGTCTCTATTGCAGTTCCAGAGAAACTCAATGTTTACAATGCAGCTCTAAGTCTGCCTCCACCGGGTGTCTACCAGACAGCCACTGAGGGCGCTTCCTGGATCAAAACGGACCCAGTGTCTGACATTGGACGTCCTCACACTCTGCAAGAGGACACCTAGCGTCAGACTTTTCCCCATTGGAAAGCAGTGATTCAATGCTTTCCTATGAGGAGGTTTCGGTGCGAATCAGGTCAGTAAATTGAGGGGTATTAACCCTTTATTCACCGGGAGAGGCAGGGGGAGCGGTAGTGCCAGAAATACAGCTTTGTATTTTCCAAGCAATAGATAGTTTTTAAGGTCACACAACAACAAAAAAAAAAAACAACCCACATTATCCTTCGTAACCTGGGGTAAATATGTACAATGTTATGTGTCTTCCATTTCACATTTGCATTGTATGAAGGTTTAATGCCTGGAATCCTGTTACTCAAGCTTGTTCTGCAGAAAATGGTTTAGATTTTTTCCTTGCTTCATGTTTCTAGTTGCTATTATTTATTTCTTATTTAACCTGTTCAGTGTTTAACTTTGTAATGTTCACTATCGGGTGTCCTGCACATTTAGATTCTGTGGCGTAAACCTTTGTCTCCTTAAAGGATATCTATTACAGTAACAACAACCTATGCGTAAAGTTTAATCGATACCTTGTGCTAGCAGATTTGTTAGCAAATGTATAGTGTGACAAACTCCCCTTCCCATGTGAGTTTGCCACAAGCTCTTGGAGGAGCCTGTTTACCAGCCTCCTGCCCACAGACTATGGGCCCTGCAGGGAAACCTGTAAAAGACTACTGAACTTGACCGAAAATTATGTCTTCCAGGAAATTCCCGAACCCCTGAACTAATCTGGGTGATTTTTGGATATGTTGGTCACTCAGATTGGGGCTATCCGGTGATGTAACTTTTGTGGGGGGTTTGTGTTTTTAAAAGTATTTTGAGGGTTTTGTAAAAATGTATGTTTTCTGTGCCTAGAGATAATTGAGTTTAATACAGTTCCTGACTCAATTATCATCCAGGCACAGAGGAGGGATTATCTTGTTTTATGTGGGAGAGTCCTAGACCTGAGAGCCAATGTAATTGTGTGTGTGTTTTTACTGTAGTCTACTCTCAGGTCCAAGGGGGAGTGCCCCTTGCATGGGGACCTGCATATAAGGCCAGTTGTGGCTGCCAATGAATGAGTTCTTGCCTACCCTCATCTCGTGTGTGGTGGAACAGCTGTATCTGCTCTGGGGATTGATATCTCACGATACTCCCCAGGGCTATAATCACTAGCTCTTGTAAGAACTACACTGCTATACCTGCTATACTCTCTTGGAGGAGAGGTCTTCTCACTGGGAGCTGGATCCAGGAGTTTGGTCCAGGTTGAGAAGGGACGGCGAGACCCCAGCCAAGCTGCGGCGTCTAAGGCTCTACGGTGCTTATGGTGTCCGGTGCTGTGCTTATGGAACTCCGCGATTGGCGGAGGCACCCTGTCGGGGTGCCAGGCAGTCAGTCACATATATATTGGGAGGAAAGCCTGTTTATATATAGGTCTCTCTGATATATGGGGAATTCAATGTATTTGAGACCAATTTGTATTAACCAAAGGGAAAAGACAGGTTCACTGTAATGGAGAGAGAGTGTTTTGTAGCGTATTAATTTTTTTATTAAATATTTTTTGAACATTTCATCTACAAACTGATGTGCCCGAGTTAAACTCTACAATTGTATGACAATCCTCTTCCCATCGCAGTCATCCATAATCCTGTCTCGTTGCGGTTACATTATTTACATTTACCTCCAGGGCATCATATCTTTGTTATGTCACTATAGAGTCTCCAAGCACCAGAGGTAAATATATATAAAATGTAAAAAGAAATCTCCCGAAATCTGTCCCCTGTGACATTCACAGTGCCCCCCAAGGTACAGCAAGCCCAGCACACGTCCCTGTGCTTCTGATAAAGATGGCTGTGTGCGTCCCATCTCTTTGAACTCTGCATGGCCTCTTCTAAGTTTGTCTGCCAGAAGCCTCCCTCCCCGCGAGCCTGAAATGAAACTAGTTGGGTCACCGGGAGTTGAGCAGAGCAGGCAATCAGCATGTTTGCGTAGAATGTTATAATTAACCTGCTGCAAGGTGTTACCCTGAACTCTTAGTGTCCCTATGACACCCTGGCTGAACCTGAACGACACAAACCAAACAGGTGCAGCGAGGAGTGTCTGACGATGGCGTACACCATTAACCTCTCCGTCTCCTCTCCCAGCCTCCTGCACGCTCAGATCAGTGCGTATCTGGGGCATGGCAGAGGTTAAGCTTACAAGGTGCACAGTCTGGCTTTCATGCTCTGTGTTCTGCCAGCATGCACGCAGATTACTAACCAGGCGTGTGATGTACGGGGAAGTTTCTTTGTAATGGAAGCCTGTTGCTTTGCTGGATAATTGTAATTATTGTATCATGATGATTGCGCATATCAGTTTCCAGTGCTGTTGAGAAGCTTTTAACCCTTTCACTGTCCGACAGAGATCAGTAAAGCAGAATGCTATGTGTCAAAGTATTGAAATGAATAGTTTCATAAATCATTTATATTTAATAGGTTTGTCTTTGTGACCTTTTTTTTTTTTTTTTTTTTTGCAGGAAAATTTTTTTTGTTTTCTACAGAGCAAAAAGTCAGATTTGGCTTTGATGTTAAAGGTCACCTTATTGATATTTTTAAATTCCGGCAAATGGCTTCCCGGCTGGGAGAATTAGAACATGTATCAGGAAGCAGCGAGAGGACAGGGAGTATAGGAAGTGTTATTAACTTTCTCGAGTAGGAAGACGGCCTAATGAGGGCTTCACTGTGTCACCTTGAACTCTCGCTGGCCTTGTAGCACACAGCATGAACTCTAGGGACAAATATAGAAGACCTGCTCCCTGACACTTCTATATGGCTGTGCATTGTGCACAATTATAAGGATACCATTTGCACCTTGTATTAATTTGATTCTTCTGTGTGTTTTTCCAGGATGATTGCAGTACGTCTTTTATGTATATTTCTTCTTGGGTAAAAGGCTTGCCAGGTTGATATACATCTATAGTAACCAAAAATACTAATACGCAATCGGACTTGCGGTTTCTTCCGGTTTATTCTTACAGTTACTGATACATAATAAAACAACAAAGGATGTTACAGGATAATGGATGTTCAACAGTTAGTCTCTACATAGTTAGACAGCCGGACAAGACGAACAACCTCTTGCAATAAGCAACAGCAAGACCTTGTGGTCCTTTGTTCACTATTCTTTATAGATATGACCATAATGGTGTCACAGTATAACTCTTGCCATATAAGGACAAGATCCCCAAATACCACATTCCAGACATCTCCTGGTACAGCATAGCAAAGTACCATCTGTTCTTTTTAACCCATTAGACATCCATGCCTACTATGAATATAAATAAGAACATGGTATAATTCTACACGCCCCAAACTTAGCTACGGCCTTAAAAATACAGTTTGAGTGTTTGACTCACCTTTGAGTTGCGGGCATTTTGTTTTTCTCCTCATTAATACATTTTTATTAAACATTTATTTAATGTGCTCACTAAAAGCTATAGCGTACGTATCAAAATCACTAAGCACACAAGATATGTTGGCCTTTGTGGGATAGTTTGGAAGCACTGAAACCTAATCTGAGGCTGAATTTAGGCTTTGGATAAGCTTTACAAATGATCAGTCTGTAAAAACAAAAACAATGGGGTATATTTGTGGAAAAGATTTTCTAACAGATAGTGATCATTTGAAAAGCTTATCCAAAATAATTAAGTGGAGCCCTTGGTGTTTGGATTGGTGAATGAATATTAGGAATGATCACCTAATCTTGTAAGTGTGAAATATTCACTCAACTTGTAGTCCGTCATAGGTTATTGGTACTGACCAGGCATGGCTATTCTGGATGTGTGAGGTAATTAGGGGATTCAAGCAATACCCTAATACCCATTGGTGTAAGAATGTAAAAACATTGTATGTGCCACTTGGACGTTCTGTGACCCACCCTCCACCATACAGGTCCTGAATCAGCATTAGATCTGTAGTTGTTAAAACCTAATACGGCTTTAACAGCTTGTTACTGTTCCCAAACTAAACGGTATTTATTTTAGCAACTTTTGATTATTGAAAGGCTGAGTGTACCATGCTTAAAGTGGCACTGTCACTCCCCCACCCCATGAAAAATTAGTATTTCATAAAGATATAATCTTTATGAAATACTCGTTCCACCTTAAAAATTGTGCCCACATTTGCCCTTTTCTGGCTCAATACAAATAAGGTACTTGGCCATGCACTCATCATTCCCTGACTTGACTTTTGCAACTCACTACTCATCGGTTCTCCAAATACCCACTTTGCCCCGTTTCAATCTGTAATGAATGCTGCCACCAGGCTCATCTTCCAGACAGACTGCAATGCCCACACCTCGCCCCTTTTCCAAATAGTACGTTGGCCTCCTTTACCTCCTTTAATTCAAAACTAGCTTACAAAGCTCTCTCATATTTCATCTTTACTCAACAAACATACAGATTCTCCTCTAGCCACCAGACCTTTAAGAAGTCACTGAAAAGACCCCTCTGTAGGAGCGCACACCATCTTCCTGGGTGGCACTTCTCTCATTTCGTTGCCCTCATCACTTCCCTCACATCCTAGCTTACTCTCCCTCCTGCCAATGGTCTGTTCTTTCACACACCACTTTTACTTCGACACACGCATCTTATCCATCAATCGCTACCCCTCTGACATGCTAATATTTCTGTCTTTGCACCTTCTTCATACATTGTAAGCTTGTTTGAGAAGTGTCTTCTTCACCTCATGCCTGTTATGTTGCCTATGTAAATTTCTTGTCAAATATCCCCATTTTTAAAAAAAATAAATTGTTAAGCACTACGGAATATGTTGTCGCTATATAAATGATAATAGTAATAAGTGGACAGCAAGATTGGGCAGAGGTACCGCTAAACCAGTACTTTTAGCAGATGTTTCCTTGGATCTGCTTTGCGAGGACACCACACAAAAGCCTTGTTTTTACTGAGTTTCTGTTTATCACCGGAGTCCTACTCAGAATCTGCTGTGCAGATGTCTCTGTGTAGAATGACGCCTTCTTGGCACTGGTGAGGTGAGCTGTAAAGTTTAAACAAAATAAACCATTTGTGTGATGGCCTGCTATGGATTTTATTGCTCGTGCTATGGTCTTTTTGCATCCGTTGACATCGGAGTCATCTAGGGTTTAGTGTGCCATGGGGAACATTACACTCATTACCAATGGCACTGGCTGGTCTTCTGGAGTTTCCATTTTCTTGCATATGCTGCCCCCCATAGATCCAATATTATTTATTTTATATATATATATATATATATATATATATATATATATATATATATATATATATATATATATATATACACATACATAGATATTGACTATTGACACCAAATAGCATCATTGTGTTTTTACTTTCATGTGGTTGAGTGAGAGCCATTGTTCATAACTATGAATGTATGTGTTTACAGAGTTAAGTTTTCATCCAGTTTCTGAGTAAGTGGTCCCATACACAGAATATCTTGGTGACTGAGTAGATTCACCCATAATAATTTAATATGCAGGATTTAAAGATCGGTAGGCAAATTCTTAGTGTAAATGGGAAGATTCTCTAGTTCTGAAAGTCAGTGGGCAGATTCTCGCAATGAATGTGCAGTTTCTCAGCGTGTTGCAGTGGTTGGAAATATTAAAGAAAGTGGGGCAGATTCTCGTCATGAATTAACAGAATTTCAGGTCATTGCAGTGGTCGGCAATATTCTCAGTGGGCAGATTTTCCAAGCCTTAATATTAAGCCGCCTCTTAAATGCCTGGGAGGATGGTAAATTGTGTACTTTCTAGCACCTTGGAAATGGCTTGTGAACTTCTAAAAATATATAAAATTCAAGTTTATCTCTTGATACATTACTATGACAATTATATTCCATCATCTTGCATGCATGCTTCACATACTCAGTTTGAGGAAACCTACTCCAGAAGCCTACTGCCAAATATTTTTTTTATTATTTTGTTTTGCTGTATTCCATCTCAGCTGGGATTTATTACAGAGACAATAAACCTATAAAACTAACAAACATGTAATTGGTAAGGCAGTAAAAAAAATAAAAAAATTGTTCATGACAAGCAAGGGTAATAGTGCATATATACTGTTTACGTGCCCGGTGAAATAGAGGATTAAAAAAAAAAAAACTTCTTAACATACTGAGAAACTACTTTTTAAAATATTTTCTTAATGGAAGTTTTTTTTTTCCAGTAGTCTCCTACATATTTTCATAATAATATTTCTCAGTCCTGTTTTACTTGTTATGTGTTATGGATACTTTTGGCATTAGTACCAACATGATCTTGGTGGACCAAAAAGTACGGTATATTTATCTTATTCTGCTGTAGTTCTAACAGCAACCGTACAATTATTTATTTGGGGGCCACACATTTTCTTTATTGATATAAAATAGGAGGAGACTTAATTTTTGCTTGTTAGCGACGTTTGATCAGGAGTTGGGAGTGATATTTTTTTCACCCTAGTGAGCATTGTACATTTTTACATAGGTCCCTATCGATGATATCCTATAGTATTATGTCATTGAATCGTGCAAGAAGAATAAGAGATTTCAAGAAGCAGTGACGTACCTACCACGGTTGCAGGGGTCAACCCCTGCGACCGTGGACCGCCTAGATGCCGCCCTCTCAGTGTTCCCCCGGTCATTGGGGGGCCCATGAGGTGGCCTGTTGGCCACTTAATGGACCCCCCGGTGGGCCGCAGAGTTCCTGTCAGACGCAGCGAGGGAGCTGTGTTATCTCTGCTCTGCTCCCTTGCGCGCCTTTTGCTGACAACGTCATATTCCGGCTCCCGGCATCAGGAGACAGCCTTTGAAGGAGCAGAGCAGAGAGGAGACCGCTCCCTCGCTGCGTCTGACAGGAACTCTGCCGCCCACCATGGGGGGTCCATTAGGTGGCCAGCGGGCCACCTCTTGGGCCCGCTATGACAGGGGGAACACGGAGGGGGCGGCATCTAGACGGCCTACGGTCGCAGAGGTCTTGGCTGCGGCCGGGCCCCCTGCAATGTTCTCTGCTTTGATCCCTTCGATGACGTCATATTCTGGCTCCCGGCATCAATAGACAGCCCGCAAGGGAGCAGAGCAGAGAGAACACAGCTCCCTCGTCGCGTCTGACAGGAACTCTGCCGCCCGCCGCACTGAAGCCCCACTGGACCACAGGGACAGATCCACGCCAGCTCTCCAGGTAGGGAGGCTGGGTGGACATTTAATATTAATAATTTGTGTGTGTCTGAATGTGTATGTGAGTGTGTGTCTGAGTGTATGTGTGTCTCTACATGTCTCTGTGTGTGTGTGTGTGTGCGTGTATCTGTTTGTCTGCATGTGTGTTGGGGGGTCGGGGACATGTGGGGTAGGAGGTAGATATATGGGGGGCCCCGGGGCAATTAATCTGTTCTCTACTTTATTCATACGTCAGGATTATACCTCTGTTGTTTATATTAAGATTTGTGATAAAAGAATTGAGTTCGTCTTCAGTACCATCCCAAATAAAAAAAAAGATCATCAATATATCTAAAAAAGGAAACTAGGTTTGCTCTCCACGCATGATTGCTAAAATTGGCTTCTGACTCCCAGTCAGCCATAAATAAATTTGCGTAGCTGGGAGCAAACCTAGTCCCCATGGCGCTCCCTCTTTTTTGAAGATAAAGAGTTTAAAAACCAGAAGTAATTATTTTTTTAAATAATATTAATACCTTCTAAAATGAATTCGATTTGTTGACCAGCAATTTTGCCTTCTTTTGTTAAAATATATTTTACAGCTTGACAGCCTATATCATGAGGTATAATAGTATATAGTGACTGAACATCACATGTCACTAATATAAAACTTGGTTTCCATATAAAATTATTTAAAAAATTTAAAAGGGCCATGGACGAACTCAATTCTTTTATCACAAATCTTAATATAAACAACAGAGGTATAATCCTGACGTATGAATACAGTAGAGAACAGATTAATTTTTTAGATCTTAACATTTTTATAACCAATGGAAAAATACACACTAAGACGTTTTTTAAAAAAAAGTATGTGTAAACACTGCTATTGACAAAAGCAGCTGCCATTATGAACCTTGGTTGGATAGCGCCCCTAAAAGCCAAATACTTAGATTGAGGAGAAATTGTTCAGAAATAAGAGATTTTGAGATACAAGCAGACGTCCTAAAAGACAAATTTATTGAGAAGAATTACTCTAAAATAGAACTAGAAAAGACTATTAAGGACATCCAAAATAAGGATAGAAATGATCTCCTAAAATATAAACCTAAAACCACAGACTCAACAATGCCTTTACCAATTATCTTCAGTTTTAACAACAAAAGCAATAACATAAAAAAGTTATAAGAAAACACTGGCATCTTCTAAAACAAGATGAAACACGAAATAAAATTATACCTGAACGTCCGAATATTATATTCAGGGGAGCTCAAAATTATTACTAACGAATAACTTCACAAGAGAAATTAAAAAGACCCCCCCGGTACCCTTTTTTTCCACATATTAAAGGTTTTTACAAATGCAAAATGTGCATAGTCTGTAGAACTACTAATCCCGATGTCCCCCACAAATTTGTATCAAATAGGACAAATAAGGTTTATAAAATAAATGATTTTATCAATTGTTCTACAAAAAAATTGATATATCTGCTTGAATGCCCCTGTGGCCTCCAATATATTAGAATGACCACAAGGTGTTTGAAAACGCGCTTAAGCGAACACTCAGAAACATCAAAAATGGATACCTAAACCACTCAGTATCCAAACATTTTATCATACACAATAAAGATCCAAAAATGCTAAAATGTATTGGAATAATGGAATGTGTGGTTCCGTGGCGGGGCAGAAACATTAAAAAGATTTAGGCAAAAAAGAAATGGAGTGGGTCTATAAACTTCAAACTCTTGTACCATACGGCTTAAATGTAGATTTTGATTTGTTAAATTTTTTATAATTTTTTACATTCTTTTATTCCTTTTAATTTTGAACATAGTTGTCTCTGGATACTTTATTTTTATGATTTATATTTATTTTTATTCTTATTTGTCTGTATTCCTATTTTTACTCTTTTATTTTACCCATATCTATTTTATTCTATTCCCCATTTGGTGGTGGTGTTTTTATTATTTTAGCAATCATGCCTGATCACACTGTTTAGTTGATCAGGCATGATGCCGCTCTGTTTTTATTGTTTCCATGACGACGGCTGCAGCTTTGTGCTTGCCGCCGTCTCCCCTCCTATCTCCGCCCCTTTTGATGACGACGGCTGCATATCTGTGCGTGCCGTCGTCATTATCACACTCCCCCTCCCCAGCGTCAGGCGCACGCGCGCTGACTCTTCATCTTGATGCCGCGCCCCTTGTAGACGTCGGCGCGCGTGTAACACGCGCGCTGACGTCCCATTGTGTAGCCGCGGCCCTCTTAGGCGTCGGCATGTTCGGATAATCCCCCTCACTATGACGCCGGCGGCTGCGCAGTGCCGACCGGCGTCAAACTACATCTCACATCTACCCCTATCGGTTCTATGCCGGTCACATGACCGCGCATTAACTCGTTTATTTTAAGTATATTACTGATTATTTTTAACATGTACAAACATTTTAATGCTGATCTAATGTCTGTTTATATATATATATATCGTTTTTGCTTTATTTTGATCAGCAATTGTTTTAATTATGTTAATTTTATACTTCACTGTGATTGGCTGCTGACATTTTGGCGCCATTTTTAAAGGATTGTATATGCTATTTAAAGATTTTACTGCCAGGTATCAGGTTCTTTACCCATATTGATAACGCCGTATAGGCGAAACACGTTTATGGTTATTATATTGTGTAATTTTAATATTAAAGTATATTTGGTAACTTTTATTGTACCACTTATCTTTTAACACACATTCACTTTTACCTGGCATCATTTTACCGTACCTGGACTCCAAGTAATCCTAGGTGGGGATCATACCACCAACGCTAAATACAAGGAGCAGTTGACCTGCTCCTATCTTGTGAGTACCCATTTATTTTATTTTATTTTATTCCTAAGTTGTTTATCCAGAGAACACTCTTGGCTGTTTTTTATATACCGAGTGCATACTACACCAAGGACGGAGAAAGCAGACGAAGGACACTCCATCTATATCCCATAAGCGGGGATCAAACTGCTGTATGCCTTCCATACCAGAGCAGGTCACAGCTCTGTCAAATGTGAGTTTGCATTCTAAATCTTTATATTTCTATTACCTCCACTGCTGAATATACTACACTATTTGGTTCTCTATTTATCCCTTATCTCTTACATACGAGTGGATCCATAAGGAGGATATCGACAAGGACAATTATTCAGGACCAAATATCAATACTATATACAACCGCAATAGACGTCTCGAGATAAGACTTTCTCTTTTTATCTATTTATTTTATCTGGACTACTTGTTTTTCACTGAGTTTTATTCAGCGCAGCCCTTACTTTTATTTATTCTGTTTTGTGTTACTTCTAAGGGTTTTTGAGGGAATCCCTTATAGGGTTGCTGCTTTATTGTGTTTTTTAGTGCTTACTCATTGTTTTGGTTTTATTTTGAAAATCTTCAATGTATAACATAAAATGGAATTGTTTAATTTTTGGCATTGTCATTCCTGACCACATTTGTTCTGACCGAATTTAATAATTTGTAAAGTGGTACTGTTAAAATATGCGATAAATGACCTGATGAGAATCATGACCACTGTGTGGATAATTTTACTGTCTTTTCCCGAAAATAAGACTGGGTCTTATATAAATTTTTACCATGAAAAACACACTATGGCTTATTTTCAGGGGATGTCTTATTTCAGGGGAAAACTGTAGCAAGCTTGTGTTAGAAAGCAGGTATACGTTTGAGGGAATTACCCCGAACATAGACCAGTTCACTAGGGCATGGAATCCCGCGAATCTATGTACGCGGAAACTTTCACGAACATAGATTAGCGAACTAGCGTCTAGGGCTTATTTTGGGGGTAAGGGTCATATTAGGAGGATCCCCCGAAAATAAATAAGCTAGGGCATATTTTCAGGGGATGTCATATTTGCGAGGAAACATGGTATGTCTACTTATGCCTGTAATTAACAAATATGTAAGGGATTGTGAGGAGTGAAAACTTAAATGTAAAAATCTGGATCTTTTTAACCTGCAACGAGACACCTCCATCTTGGCTCCCTGTCAGTCTTTTTTATAAGTTCTGTATTTCACACCAGGCAGTCAGAATAGAGAAAGCATGCAGAGAGGATGAGAAATAAAACAATGGTTCTGATTCTGTTTTCAGAGAAATGGCAGTTCTCCTTTAATTAGCTAGCACACAGAGAATTGTGGGAAATATAGTTGAAGTTGGGAAGACTCGATGGGCCAAATGGTACTTATCTGCCTTCACATTCTAGGTTTCTATTCTATGAAGTCTGAATTTCACTGGATTAGACTCTGTTAGAACAGAGTTTAGCGCTATTATCTTGTCTTTGTTTCTGATGCTGGCAGCCAATGTCCTCACCCCTCTACTCCTAATGGTTCCAGAAACCTCCATAGGAGGGAAACCGGACCGCCAATACGATCTGTCGAGAAGCCCCACTGAGTCAATCTGTAAGAAAGTAAGGTGGCGGCCGTCCACCTCACCCCCTGCTCAAGTAGGCTGTAGGCTTCACATGCTCAATCTCCTGGCAGGGCCTCACAATGCCTGGGCCAGGATTCCGCAATCACTGCAGTAGATGCGTAGGCTAATAATTGTCAGCTTTTAGGTACCAAGAGAATCATCCGCTTATTAGCAGCTGAGATTGGGTAGAGGGCTCAAAACTAACAATGGAATAGGCTAGGGGTGAGCAACTTTTGGCACTCCAGGCGTTGTGGACAACATATTCCATAATGCTGGCAACATCCACAACATCTGGAGTGCCAAAGGTTCCCTGTACCAGGGCATTATAGCATTGTATTCCGAATGCCATAGTGTTTATTTAAGGTGTTTTTTTACATATCTAATGATTTAACATATTCTCTGTATGGAGGGGCAGTTGTTGTTTTTTTGTTTTGTTTTTTCTCAAACCACATACACTCTCACCTTAAAATGGTATTAACATTACTCATTACATTTTAGTTCAGAGTTTCCTGTAATGCATGTTTGTAAATTGTATTCAATGTAAGAGAAAAAGGGCACAATTGAAAAGGTCTTGCAATAATAAACATATATATATATATATATATATATATATATATATATATATATATATATATATATATATACACATATATTGAACACGCTGTGAGTTCCTTCACAGAAGAAAAAAACTGCAGAAATAGCTTTCGTTCTTCCAAGTCCGGCTGACAGGCAGAGCAACAGAACAGGAAATAGTCCCGTACAACTTGGGAGAAAGTTGTTGAACTTAATCCTGCAGATAACAGTAAGCCGATAAGGTGAACTCTCAGTAACCTCTTAGCATGCTGGCTGACTTTCCCGAACTTAACAGCCAGGGACAACCCAGGTGGGATCACTTTCTCTTGCTTCACGATAACAACATGGGGGCCCTCTGGTGTCATGACCTGCACCTGACCCCCGAGCCTTCCCCTGCACTGGGTGCTGATAAGACTCTGCTGTAGTCAGGTTGTACAGCATATCAGCGGTACACAAGTGAGGGTGGAAAAATAAGCACTTTGTCTGACCTCTCACTAACCTTGGATCGAGTCCAATGCTGAATGTTTGACCTGCGATTAACTTGCTTTCCTGTGACTTTGCCTTTAACACACTGTTTCGAGCTGTTTCAGCAAAGGATGCGTGGTTCAGAAGGTGACTGTGCCCGCTGCAGGTGCAGTGAGACACCGGGCACTTTTCTAGAGTCTCAGAACAGGTTTTGTGTAGGTTTTCGGTTGTGACGTAGAATAGATTTGCGGTACGGAGAGGCAATAGGGATTGTACACAGTATTAATGGTCAAATTGAATCATTCGAATTTATAAAAATGTCAATATTTTCTGTTGTGCTGCACAACAGGTAAACAAAACCAGAAGTAATAGCCATAATAAACCGGACAAAACAGATTGTTGCTATCCCTACACAAGCTAGCTTCCAGTCTAAAGCCAGAGGTAGCTTTAAGCCTGGAAAAGCATCATGGGGGTTATCGTTCCATCACAGATGAAGGGCTAGCTGATGGCCTTACCCAGCTAGTAATGGTATTTCCACATGTTATAACTTATTACTGCTGTCACTATTTCTGGGAGGACCCAATCCGTATGCCATATAGTTTATGTATATACATTGTATGTTGTATCGTTCCTCTTTTTATTGTAGCTCATGGAATGTGAGATTCGTGTTGAGTTCTTGTTCTTACTCTGCAAGTTTATTGTAATCCAATTATACATGTCATATAAATCACCATAAATAGACTTCTTAACTTGTAAAAATTGCAAAGCGTTGCAAAATGTGTTGGTGCAATATAAACTACAATAACAATACACATTCTCGTTCATTTCGACTACCTCCTGGGCAGAACCACCATCTTTATGACATTCTTGCACATGGTCGAGAACACTGAACAAATCGTTTTTAAGAGACGCCAGATAGATTTGCGAAAATAAAATACACATCTACTGCCTCATCTATAGGCCACGCTTGATTGATGTAAACGGGAGGGCTTACCATCTGAATCGCTAGTGAAATTACCCAGAGCCACCTTTGTAAACTCCATGGGATGTAAAGAAAAATCCAGGACAATTAGATGGTCATAAAACAATTAGTCTTTGTTAAAGGCTACTAATTGACATGTCCCACTTTGAGGAAGAAGCACAGCTTGCAGAGTGGTTTTATTGCTATTCTAATTGATCCCAGGAATCTGTTAAACAGTCCTAGTTTTCCCAATGTAAAATTTGCCCATTGAATCTAAAGGGTTTCCACTCTTTCTCCCACCTTTCTGTGTAGGTTTACGAACAATAAATTCTGGTTATTTAGTCCAAAAATCAGCTTGGAGAACCAAGGATAACAATTATTGCTTATAAAAAATAAATAAATCTGCAATGACCAAAAGTTAGACCCCCTTGTTGCCAGCTTAGCAAATCATCATGTTGGGGTGGGGGGGGGGTCCACCTTTGGGCCATTTCTGCCAGAGATTGTGTTTGCCAGCACAGCAGTGTTGCTTTCTCTGAGTGTGTGATTACATTGTGTATAGATGAGGCTGTATATTAATCTGTCCGATGATAAGCTGTCGGCTATCCATCTTGCATTACTAAACAATGCATGATCTATGAAAGTACAGGGACACAGTGGAATTTTAATGCAGATAAATCTTTCTAAAAGAAAACAAAAAAATACATTCCAGACAATCTGTTCTGCAGATAGAGCAAGATCTGGCAATAAAATGAGATCCTCTGCACAAAATAGCATTATTTTTTTTAATAGCTGTTCTCCCCTCTCCAGGAAGGACTTGTGGACATTAGCATCCCTTCTGCGATACTTACAGTGTGTATCAATGTGCACATGCTTTGCGACTGCATTAAAACAACTGTTACAGTGTTCACACAAATAGCCCAATTATCTTTATTTGGGACATGTTTAACCACGAAAAGCACGGTGTTTAAAATCTCTTTTGGCTTGGAAGAAGGGCTCTTCAAAATAAAATTATATTTGTGTTTTTTTGTTGTTTTTTTCCAAATTTTCAATTTTTATTCCTTTAGTTCCCAGATAAAGGCTTAAAAGATGCATAGTAAAATTCCTAGATTTTACTATTAATATGACGTAAAGTCATGATTTTATTAAAGACACGGAGGCGAGTATTATGCTTCTCTTTCTTTAATTCTCCCTCAGCAGCGAAGAGAGATATATGCAAATGAGAGAAAAAATAACAATAACATTAGCATATGGAACAGTGCTCATAGGTATCCACCCCCTTAGTATATAAGGTGTAGCACTCCATGCTTCTTCCTCTTTCTTCCGTGATCCGAAGACCAGATCCATAACCGAACTGTAACTTGGCCCGAACAGGAACAGTGGGCGAAAGGTAATGTCCAATCCTTGAGGTTAGACTGTAACGCTTTGTAACGGAAAATCACCACTTTGACAGTATGATTCAGGCTAAAAGAGAGGAGAAAATATGGTAATATATGGTCGGCAACTGGTTGCATCATGTAACTTCATGTAGGTAAAAACTAAGTCGTATAAAGTAGTAGTCATGTCGACATATCAAAAGGTAATATAAGATTATGTCTACTATATCACAAAGTCACCTACCTGAGAGACGTATGAGCGCACCTACAGGTATCTACATTGTAGGAGTCCACCTGATCTGTGTTTGGTATCCGTGAGAAAAACCAATCCCTCCACCCGGGGGGGTGGGAGGGAATAATACTCGCCTCCGTGTCTTTAATAAAATCATGACTTTACGTCATGTTAATAGTAAAATCTAGGAATTTTATTAAAGACACGGAGGCTCCTATTATGCTCTTTCAAAGCTGAGCAATGACTCTTTCCGAAAAATGTTGGATTGGTTTAAAATAGAAATTCCGGAATGTGGATTCCGTAGACCAGTCTGCGGCCTTAAGGATGTCTTCTAACCGGCACCCTACCGTCGAAGCTTTAGAAGCCATAGCGCCTCTGACCGAATGGGCCGAAAAAATTGTAACGTCTATCCCGGCCGAGGCCAATAACCATTTGGCCCAACGGGCGAGAGTAGGTGTGGACACTGGTAAATGCGGTTTCTTTAGTGAAATGAACAACGGGCCGTAGTTTGACGGTCTTAGGGAAGAAGTATTCTTTTAGGCTCAGAATTGGGCATAGCTTTGGTTGGTGCGGGAGGTGTGGATAGAAAACTTGTTTAGTCGCCGATTTAGTTCTTCTTGAAATATCGAAAGACACCCCTTCTGGAGTGAATGATCGGGCTAGCCAGTCCAAAGCCCTTACATCTGATACCCGTTTACAGGATAATAAACATAAAATCATGAGTAGTTTAGCGGACAACTGTTTGATTGACAGTGCCGCGTTGTCGGGCCAGTCTTCCAGGAATTTGAACACTATGTTGACATCCCAAAAGGATCCGTACCTGGGTTTAGGTGGCCGTGAAAAACGTATACCCTTGATTAAGCGACATATCAGGGGGTTCTGACCGAGGGGGATCCCGTCCACCTTATCATGGCCTGCTGAGATAGCAGACCTGTAGATGTTGACTGTACGGAATGCCTTGCCCGATTCGAACAATTGAGTGAGGAAGTCCAGTACCGTCTTTACAGAAGCTGATATGGGATCCACTGATCTTTCCAGGCACCAATCGGACCAAGTTCTCCATGCCGTAGCATATGCGCGCCGTGTTCCCGGTGCCCAGGCGTTCGCCAAGAGTTGGGTAGTTGTTCCCGAAACTTCCGCGATTTCCCAGGGTCCCCGGAAAGGAGCCATGCCATGAGTCGGAGGATTCCCCGTTCTATCAAGTCGTGATTCTCCCCATCCGGGTTGGTTAACAGGGACGTTTGATCCGGTAGCAACCGTGGGAAGTCGATCGCCATTTCCAGAAGGTGAGGGAACCAGGGTTGGCATCTCCAGCACGGTGTTATCAAGACCAACGAGGTTCTGTAGCGTCGAATGTATGTTAGAGTCCGAGCGATCAGGTTGAACGGGGGAAAGGCGTATGCTCGTCCCCCGGTCCAGTCCTTAAGGAAGGCATCTGTCGCCAAGGCTTCCGGGTCCGGTCGCCAGCTGAAAAATTGAGGAAGTTGAGTGTTCAGTCTGGACGCAAAGAGGTCCACACTCAAGGGACCCCATAGTCGAGCTATCCTGGCGAAGACTTTCGGTTGAAGCTTCCAGTCTCCTAAATCCCTCAGATATCGGGAGTTCCAGTCTGCGGTGTAATTGTCCAGGCCTGGTATGTGTTCCGCGGTCACCGACACATTGTTTTGTAAACAGTAATGCCAGAAGTCTCGAGCTAAAACCGCTAGGATGCGTGACTTGGTACCTCCAAGATGATTTATGTACCTGACTGCCGAGATGTTGTCTAACTTGAGTAGAGGATGGTAGAGGATCGAGCATGAGACGCCCCTGGGTGTGAGGCTGCGAATGGCAAATGAGGCCGCCAGTAGTTCCAGTGAGTTTATGTGCAGGAACGATTCGTTTACTGACCACCTGCCTCCTGTGGATATGGAGCCGCAGCGCGCGCCCCAGCCATGTAAGCTTGCATCCGACTCGATTATCATGTCTGGAGTGGAACCGAAGATCGCCCGTCCATTCCACGCTTCCATGTGGGTTAGCCACCAGTCCAGTTCCTCCCTGGATTCTTCGTCCAGCGTGATGTTGGATTCGTACGACTGACCCTTCCTTAGGCAGGAAGCTTTTAGGCGTTGTAGCGCCCGGTAGTGGAGCGGTCCCGGGAAGATCGCCTGTATAGAGGCCGCTAGTAAGCCGATTACCCGAGCCAGTTGTCTTAGAGAAATGTCCGAACGGTTCATTATCCTCCTGATCTCCTTCTTGATGTTGGACATCTTGTCTGAAGGGAGGCACAGGATTTGTTGTACAGAATCGACTCGGAATCCTAGGAATTCCATCTGTTGAGAAGGTTGTAATACCGATTTCTCCCAGTTCACTAGGAAACCAAGGTTCTGCAGGAGGTGAAGGGTCCACGACAGGTGAGACAGCAGAAGGGATCGTGTCCCAGACATTATGAGGATATCGTCCAGATAGATAATGAGGCGAATCCCGTGTAACCTGAGAAATGCTACCACTGGTTTCAGCACTTTCGTAAAGCACCAGGGAGTGGAGGAGAGCCCGAAAGGGAGGCAACAGAAGCGCCATTTCTTTGTGCCCCACCGGAACTGTAGCAGATTCCTGTGTGTTGGTGCTATCGGGATCGTGAGATATGCATCTTGCAGATCGAGTTTCACCATCCAGTCTCCTGGGAGAAGGAGGTCTCGGAGGCAGTGTATGCCCTCCATTTTGAAATGCCGATATTGTATGAAGGCATTGAGGGGTCTCAGGTTGATAACTGGGCGGACACCCCCGCCTTTCTTCGGCACCAAGAACAGGTTGCTTATAAAACCTGGGGTATCTAGAGGAATTTCTTCTATGGCATTTTTGTTGTACAAGGTCTCTATCTCCGTGGAGATGAGGTCGTAGTGGGACTGTGGCATGTGTGGCACACGTGGGAGGGAAACCTGAAAGGGAAGACCCGTCAATTCTAGGTGGTAACCCTCTACAGTCTGCAGTACCCAACTGTCGGACGTGATAGTGGCCCAAGTCTGAGAAAACAAAGCCAGTCTGCCCCCCACATTTATATGGGAAAAATGGGGAAAAATCGTACTCACCATAAGGGCGTTTTCCTGGGGTCGTTCCTCTGCCGCCACGGGCATTCCAAGATCTTCCTCGAGAAGGGAAGAACGGAGTGTAGGAACGCTCCTGGTTTTGTCTCTGTGTGTTGGAGGAGCCTCTGCCCGGTCTTGAGAAACCCCGGGGGTTGCGGCCGGATAGACGGCTCCTACCTCTACCGGCCCCACCGAAAACCTTTTGGTGGAAGACCCTCTTCATGGATGATTGGGCTTTATCCAGCGCCGTGAATGTTTTGACATAGGAGCCCAGGTCTTTGACGAAGGATTCGCCAAACAACAGACCCTTAGCCGCGGCCCCTGGTTCAGAGGAGGCCATACTAGCCAGCTTGGGTTCGATTTTCAGCAGGATGGCCTTCCTGCGTTCTGTTGACATGGCAGTATTGGCATTGCCGATCATGCAGACCAAGCGTTGGAGCCAGCCAAACGCTACTTCAAAGTCTACTGGTGCCTCACCCGACTGAGCTGCTTCCAGCAGTTCGTACAGCTTAGTGACAGGACCCAGAGTGTCTAGGAACTTGTCCTGACAATTACGGAGGGAGTAATCCAGTCCCCTCTTGGCCTTCCAGCCGGTTTTGGCTAGAAACTGGGCTATCTGGGGGTCCACTTCTGGGGTTTTTGCCACAGCATCAGGAATTATGGGTCGGGGGCACTCCGCTCTCAATTTATTACGGCTCTCTTGAGAAAGGGACTTACGTACCCTGAGGGCTAGGTATCGGCTGATGTGCTCGGATGGTTCCCACTCGGCAGAGCGTGGGTGCCGTAAGTTGTCAGGGTCGAATAGCGGAACCTCTTTAGGGTCGCGGGTTGTTTCTGGTGTCAAGGGGAACTGCTTTCCCTGGAGGCTTTCACCCTCTGAGAGCTCGTCCTCGTACGGGTCAGAGTACGGGGCGTCAGACCCCTCATCCCCCTCCTCGTCTGAGTCAGACAGTATATCATGGGCCTTAGCCCTTTTCCAGTCTCTGGTAGCCGTAGCTCGCCCAGAAGCTCTATTGCGCGGTTGTTGCGCGCCATCATGGACAGCCTGAGGCATGTCAATCAGAGCAGGGTCAACCTGCATGGGGGGGGGGTCTTGTGAATGTCTGCGTTTGGTTAGCGCTTTGTGCCCTGGTAGTCTCCCTTCAGGAGGGGTATGGGTCAAGGCTGGGGTAGAGTGAGGTTGTACCTGTTTGAGCGCTTGCGTAATGGAGTCCGAGATGGTAGAGGACATCGCGCCCATGGCTGAGGATATGGCCTTTGAAATAGATTTGGACATGGTGGTGTCCAGAAGGGATTGGAATTCCTCAGAGCCCATGAGCCCAGGGTCGACCTGAGGATCAGGATCAGTAGTGGCCATAGAGGGGCTATGTTTGCCAGGGAATTTATCACCAGATTGCATGGTAGGTAATAGAGTGCAAGTGGGAAAATAACAAATAGAAAATAATAAAGTGTAAATGCAGAGTACTAGGATTGATTAACCCAGGTACAGGATGGAAAGTACAGGGAGATGGAAGGTAATTCCAAAATATAAATGCAGAGAAATCAAACTGTACTAGTAGGGGGGGCTGCCGGAACGAAATCCGGTGAGGGAGGGGTCAAACGGCACTAAAACCGAGTAGAGGAAATGGCCGCCGTCTAAACCGGCGACCAGAAACCAAGAAAATGGCCGCCGCGAGCTACCGCGCATGCGCGGTGCGTGCGAGCGGCAGGAACTAAGGTAAAGCGAATCGCCGCGCGGACGAAAGTAGGTCCTGCCGGCGGTGCTGAAAATAGTGCCGGGAAATGCCGCGGAGTTGACCGATGGGTCCCCCCGGCGCAAAACCGGCAGACTGTGACCGGGGAGGGAGCCCCAACCGGAGGGGGAGGGAATTGTATGAATACCCAGGGAACAGAGAGGGACCGGCCACAGTAAAATAAACACAGGCAATAGAGATAAAACAGGCAGTGTAAGAAGAAGTGGGAAGAAAAACAGAGAAAAAAAGGAGGGATAAACCAGATAAGGAGTATCCCCACAGTAGTAACACAAAGATATAAATCTAACAACTATATAATATCCTCTGAGACATCCCACAGTGTACACATAGAAATAATAATATGGGAGTGTACTTATCTTCTGAGGGAGCAGCGAAGAAAGAGGAAGAAGCATGGAGTGCTACACCTTATATACTAAGGGGGTGGATACCTATGAGCACTGTTCCATATGCTAATGTTATTGTTATTTTTTCTCTCATTTGCATATATCTCTCTTCGCTGCTGAGGGAGAATTAAAGAAAGAGAAGCATAATAGGAGCCTCCGTGTCTTTAATAAAATCCATAACTAACATTGCGGAGTGTTCCGTACTGTATGCACTCCAGATGTTTCTGAAATGCGTTTCCCATGACACTCAGCCAGCAAACGCATTGCTGATCATTTCAGAAGCATCTGGTCTTCCCAGTTTTCCCACCAGATAGTTTTATTTTTAAAAATCCCTTCTCTGGGTGGTACCCTAGCTACTAAAGAGATCTAGAAGTGTATTCACCAAACAACGTCTTCTAGAATTTAGAACCAACTTGCAAGATTTATATTGGTATTAAGAATCATAGCTTTATTTGTGTTTATGTGACTTTGGGATCCTGGTTTCTGTGACCAAAATCAGGAAAACTATACAAATTCTGTGATTAAACCTTTTTTTTTTCTATAAGTTTACCAGATGCAGAAATGACACTGATCAGGAAATGGGCCCCAGTAGTAAAATTAGCTTACATTGGACCCCACTATTAAAATCAGTGTCACATATTAACTTTTCATCTCTTAGAATTAACCTCATTCAGAGTAAGACGTACTTGGCAAAGTTTTTTCCAGAATAGCCTTGTAAATTACAGGCACCATCTAATAAAAGCAAGGTTTATCTGACATTATCTTTCCAGGCAATTGGCTTCGAAGCCAAAACCACATCCCCTGTCATGTAATGATTTTCTTGTTGATGTGACTTGCACAATGCATTGTTGCCACGTTTTCAGGTCATAAAATGATAGATCCCAAGCTCGTTCAGTAGACCTTTCAATGTGCAGGTTCTCTGGAGCACCCAGAGTTGAAGCTGAGGTTAATTACACTTGTTTTACAAGTCCATAAAAATGTCATGCAGTTGACATTGTGAGTCATTAATGAAGATTTACCACTTACTGGGAACCACCTGTCAGACTCCTACTAAGTACAAGACTAAACAGCTGAAGTAGCAGCTTTGGTGTTTCCTGGAAATAGCCCCTGGTATCTGGGCTGGTTGCATTTATGATGAACAGTGTAGGTGAAATGGTATTGATGGAGCTTTTATTAGCAATATGGCCGGAGTGACGCACTATCCCAACTAACAGGCTGATACTATGTGCAATAAAGAGTCTGGATGTGTCAAATAACACCCTTCAAGTAGATTTTAGGATTAATGGGACTATCTTTAGCAGCTAGGGATCCCAGTCCACCTATACTTAAAAGAAAACAAAAAAAAAACTACTAATTATTTAAATAAAAAGTTAATACAATGTTAATTTAAATAAAATAGTTAATACAATTTTAAACACAAATCTGCACACCAGTCAAGCTATACAAGTTACTTTTCCCACAGAAATCACAAATCTGCAGTGATGTTACTACTGCAAAGGATTCTGGGTGGGCATATGCAAATTAGTTTAACAAAGAATCACAAATTTTGCCTTATTCCATTTTAAACACGTATTCCTTTGTGTCTGTGTATATACACAGTATAGCAAGTCATCAGCACTCCAGGGATTTTCAAAAAAAGGTTTACTTGCAAAAGGTGTCACATTCAGTCTACGTTTCAGTTCCACATAGAAAAGTGTGTGTGTGTGTATATATTTATATAGGGGGGCACTTGCGTTTTTTTCCCCTGTTTGTTTAGAAGTTTGGATAAGTAAGCATAATTATTTCCAATGTGGTTATGAATAATGACATTGAGAGAAAAGTACAAAATGTTAGTTGCAAGCCGATAGCACAATTCTAAATAGTTTTGAAACTGAAGATTAGTCCAATGTTCTTCTCAAAAACTATGGGCAACCCTTTGTGTTTCGCTGCTGTTAGTGTTTGATATAAAGAGTAATTGATTACTCCTGTAGAAAATACACCATTAAAAACATTGAAAATTACCAATTGCTATTATGTGCGTGAACTTAGATTTCATGTCATTCTCCATTTTCTTTTACATTTCGTTTAAAGATTTGGAAATTTACACTTCACATTCCAGTCCAGGGATAGTCAGAGAAATTAATGTAAACGAGGAGAAGGGACTGAAAAATTCTTGAATTTCTGCTCTGTCAGGTGCAAAGTATAGAGCTTGCATAAATGATTGACTAGGAGCTAAGATGGAGGCACCCAGTTACAGGATAAAGACCCTCACACCTCAATGTATATTTGTAGTGTTATATGGCTGCATGCCTCTAAGATATTTAACCGACAAAGAGGGGCACTTTAATTTTAGTGGTGTGGGTGGGGATTTGGCCAGGGGTGGAGCTGTTCTGAGAACTCTGAGGTAACTTACTAATAACAGTTTATCATTGATCATTTCAAAATGAATCAATTTGTAATGAAATATGTAATCTGCCCTACACAATATAAAGTTGAACAGGCAACCATCTGTTGGAATTTTAAACAATGAATTTGAGACAGTGACAATACCGTAAAACAAGCCAAGTCAGGGAAGCCAGAAACCAGAGTAGTCAGGAATAGCAAAGGTCAAAATACCGGGAATAGCAATAACAGGAATAGAAAACGCACTCTCGGGAACCAGGACAGGAAACCACGATAGGGCAAAGAACTGGAAAGCTTAAGAGATTTAAATATCCCTCCTTAGACTGTAATTGGTCAGAAGGTGACCCCAGGGGCGGAGTCATCGATGGTCGGCGCCATCTGTATTTCGGGCAGGCCGCGAGGAGGACCCGTGGAGCGGCTCCCAACTCGCCGCTGAGCAGGTAAGCTCAGTCTGTCGGCCCAGTCAGGCGCGATCGCAGGGGGCCGTGACAGGGTCCCATATCTTTCTTAGAGTGCGTTGGCAAGATTAATTGGCACACACAGTTTTATTGGCCACCAAATTGTTGTTACACACCTACATTACCTTTCCTTAATTCTACTATATTTTTGTTCCATTTTACAGACACCATAAATCCCACACAGTGATCATAGCTGTGCATGGATACAAACCACTAGAACATATTTTGTATAAAGCAAACACATGGCATCTGTGAATGACAGCAGGTGATAACTGGATGAACTCCGTTATACCACTCAGAGGTTAATTGTTCATAACCATTAATGTAGTATTGGATGTGGTGCAAGCAGTCTTAAGGCATTCCCTCCTCCCCTCACTTTGTGTCAAATTGTTATCAAGCAAAAAAATACACACAGTGGCTGCTATTTAATATTTAGGTAAGCATAATTATTTCCAATGTGGTTATGAATAATGACATTGAGAGAAAAGTTCAAAATGTTAGTTGCAAGCCGATAGCACAATTCTAAATAGTTTTGAAACTGAAGATTAGTCCAAAGTTACCTGGCAGGGATGGACTGTGAGAGTGCAGTAATCACTGCCTGATATTGCAATTTATGGTTTGAAAAAAATGACATGTCTGCGTTATAGTTATAACAGGCATAGGGAAACAGTTTGGGTGTTGGGAAAGCTCTTTAGAGTACTGATAGTGTTTGGAGTGCCCCTTTAAATAGTTATCTTCATCCTTTATTATTCCTTTATGCAGTTTGAGAGCATGTTATCTGCTCTTCTTAATGTTCGTACCATCTCACGAAGAAGGGAGAATGTTCGAAGCCAGACCTTGGTGCTACACGCTCGTGCCAGGACAGGCTAAGATACCATCAGACTGGTGGAGTGAATTGTGATTATCACATGATGTATAGATGATTTTTTTTTTTTTTCCCCCTTTCTTCCAAAAATAATATACACTGGACATTTCACAAAGCGTGCGGTAATATATATTTCAAAACTGGAGACCGTTTTAAGCTAATTTTGTCTTTTGTGTTTAGTTTAAATTATAATGTACTAGAAGGATTGTTCTTCTTACAAATAAAAGGAGTGGTTGGAGTAAACCAGATTGTGGTGATTTTTTTGTAATTAACTGGTGACAGTCCCAAGTCAAATGTTTTTGCTTTAAATTTGCACGTCCGTTTGCTAACTCCCTGGGTTGTGAATATAAATGTTTTGTATGGGATTAAGCACCTGTGGCAAAAAAGTGTGTAGAACCCCTTTAATTCTGACTTTAGAGTAACAGAATATAGCTATGTTGGCTGTTTGTCTACAGAAAATAGTTTCTTCTAAATTATTTACACAACTCGCATTATTCAAAGTTCCTGCTCTATTGTAACCTTTTGTAATTAGCACTGGGAACAAAATTCATGGGAATGAATATCTGACAAGCTCGTTAACATTCCATTATGGTCCCCATCTTTATATTTGGTCACTTGGATCAAACATTTGTAATTTGAGTTAATTAGCTCACAAAGTGTATTCGGCAGAAAGCTGTTCTTTAACTTCCTGTCACCCTGTGCCATTTCCTTACTCTGAACTCTGTCCAACCTGTTTTGCCTGTAAAATGTCATCACTAATACATAAAGTCATACTTGGTCACAGGCCAGAATTAATTTCTAAGACAAGACGTCGAGTTTACACCGAGTAGCTGCAGACCTATGTTTTGTCTCGGATCTTAATCTGGAGAAGAATGACTTGTTGTGGAAATTTTGTGACACAATCCCATGCCATACGATGTGATGTGTCATCTAACATGTCACCACAAGGTCTTTGCTACAGCAAATTTAATGCAGACAAGTCTCTTCGGATATGCTTCCTCTCCATCTTAAAGTACTCGCATAGATTGACAATAACTGGAATCATACAGAAAATATAAATACATTTGTGGCGGTATACCCTCTCGAGGATGGGTTACTACCACCTGTGGTTGCCCCTTCCTAGTTGTGTCCAGATGTAGAGTGATTAGAGCTGCGAGTCATTGATTATAGTCGCTTGCAGAAGGGCAATCGTGTTATCACCCAAACACTAGTCGAGATTTAGTGAAGGGTGAAATAGAACTGTTTATTTCAGGCATGATACATAGTATTTATGCTCGGACCCTCAGAAGGGGGTCTCAATTCAAAGTAATATGAAAACATAAGCCCGCCCAGGCGTCGCTGTGTCTGAGATATAATGGTATCTCCCAGACACAGGAAGCCGAACACATCAAAACCACAAAAATACACACAATACAGTAACGCATCCCCAAATAGCTCCTGGTCCCAGCTATGATCCCTGCAAATAGCGGAGCTATCGGATGTACAGAGCCTGAGAAATCATTGTACGAATTCTGAGCTTGAGACTCTGTACATTCCCGAAAATAGCTCCACAGAAACACTTGGTTTTGGCCGGTGGATTTAAATTGTGCACCAATCGGCGCTCAGGGAGGGAAGGTGTCCCGCCAGCCAATCAGGAGAAAGGGCGTGTAACCAACTGGCACCTATCGGCGCTTGGGGATGGCATTCAGTGACTGCGTTCCCTCACACCATTATATTCTACACTTAGGCCAAATGATATGCATTGGCATTACCAATTAAGGTTAAACAAAAGAGCAAAATCAAGTTCAGCCTTTCACACACTCAATTCAGGGTGATTTCCAAAATGTGCAAAAAGAGTTAAGAAAAAAATACATGAGATCTCTCTGAGAATGTTATGAATGCCCACTTGTTTTTGAGAACGTTAAATTGCAGATGACCACATGCCAAGCTGGATTTGACATCTGGTTAATAGATTTAGGATAATGCATTTCCTGCTAAGTGAGGCTGGCATCTAATATCTCTCTGTCTCTATCCAACCCACATTGGCTCCAGTGTTCCTCTTGTAACTTAAAGGACCACGCCAAGCACCACAAAAACTTCACCACAATGAAGTTGTTGTGATGTAAGGAGGCTCTGAGCGCACTCTTACCAGAAGTGGTTGAATCGTTAATGAACGTTTTAACCCAAAACTTGGGAAGACAGTGCCCTATCGCTCTTCCTGTCAGCAGCACTTGGCCTGAGGTTTTCCTAATTGAAACCTCAGATCAAGAAAGAGAGTAGCTGTTTTATAGAAATCAGGCTCTTTTGTCCAAAGTTTGGAATTCAGAGTGTTTATTAGCGTCTTAACCCCTTAAAGTAAGAGAGCACAAGACCTCCTTTCACTCAAACACCTTCATGGTGATTGTTATTGTGCCCAGACTTTTCCTTTAAGAAGTGGGAGGTGATACCAGACCTGGTGGATGAATGACTCAATTCCCCCAAGATGGATACGATCAGAACTGAGGATAGGGGATGTAGTGTTTTAAGGGAACAATAATCTGGTTCAAGGGTAGGGAGCCTTCAGCACTCCAGATGTTGTGGACTTCATCTCCCATAATGTTCTTACAGCCATAATGCTGGCAAAGCATCAAGGGAGATGTAGTCCACAACATCTGGAGTGCCAAAGGTTTCCTTCTCTTTATAACTCCAGCAGAGATTTGGAGAGACTTTGTTCTGATTGTCAATATAGAGAAAATGGAACAGTGGTGGTGGAGACAGATTTAACGTTACTTATTTATGTGAAATAAAGTGTCACAATTTCTTTGTGTACACATTGCTTCGCTTGTGGCTTTTAGGGAAGGACAGCATTTTGTTAGCACAATATCATGGACCTTCCCTGGGCATATCTTCGGTTTATGGACATGCAAATGCTTCCAGTTTCAGTAAATTGGCAGAAGAATATCTGCAGGACATTGCGAAAACCCCTTTCCTTTTAACCCTGCAATTCAAATCCACCTCAATTGTCTTCCTGACAGCCACTCAAGGCACTTCTGCTGCATTGACAGAGTAAAACTCAGTCACAACATGCGCTAGCTCATAGGAAAGCATTGAAATCAATGCATGCAGGCGTGTGTATCACGGTCCGATGCTCCTCTATGATGGATCTAGCCATCTCTAGAAGAGGTCATGCCATGTCGCGGCAGCCGGCAGGTGAGCAGTGCCGAGAAAGTTTCTATTCTGGAATAAGGTGAGTAAAGGCTGTATTTTATTACATTTATTGGAAAAATGATATATACACACACACACACGTATATACATATAACTAGGGACAGGTTTGTATTACTAATGTTATAGTGTTACTTTAATGCTCAGAGGACTTATCATACACATAGACTGCATAAAATGTTAACCCTTCGCATGCCCAAGGCCATTATGTTCCTCTTTTGCTATGATTTTTCAAATTATTTGTATTTTACTTACAATACCAGCATTCCTAATGTTATCACAAGTTACCGGACATGTCACCTAATAATTGTCTACTATCATCTTTCCTGTCCAGTGTCCGGGCCTAACTCCTACTTCTGGGGATACGGCTCTGATATATTCACAGTGAGCAGACAATCTGTGCGGCATTGTGTCTGAATAGACGCCACGCCACCCCCTTGTAATGGTGACGGGACATTCCTCCATGTAACGATGAGGCTGCATTCCCCTGCATTATTTCCTGTATGACAATGAGGTGGTATTCCCCGTTACTTTGGAGTTCAAACATTGGCCTTGCCCCAAGCTATTGACTTTTTATTACAACTCTCTGTCCTCTCGTTGAGGCCCCGAATGGGCCCCAACATTTTTATTCTTGCTTGAAATGAAACACCTTTAGTTCACCTCTTTGTAGTTTGAGAGGGCTTTGTGGAAACATTCTTGTCTCAATGATATTGGTTCCTCATTCTGCTGGTATCTGTATACAGTCTATGTAAATACATGTATGAAAGTTACCATAAAATGTTGTTGTTTTTATCTCTGTCTGTTTACATGGATCATAACATGTTACAAAGACAGGGGTTTAATTTAATGCACACAAAAATTAAACACACAGCAAAGTCACATTCCTTACTCTCAGTTATTATTACAGACTGTCGGGTAAGCTTTCTGCCTTTTTTTTTTTTTTTTAATGAAAAGATGTATACTTAACACACTAATTATATATGTTTCAGTGGACACTATAGTGACCAGAACAACTACAACTTAAAGGGACACTATAGGCACCCAGACCACATTAGCTCGATTAAGTGGTTTGTGGACAGTGTCCCTATTGCACCTAGTGCTGCAGTGTAAAACATTGCAGTTCCAGATAAGGCGCTTCATGGCTGTTAACAGAATTTTGGTCCAGTAACTGACGCTGGAAGTCCTAGCGCTCTGCATGAGGACATCCAGCATCTGATATTTCCCTGTAGGATAGCATTGATTCAATGCTTTCTTATGGGGAGGGCCTAATGCGCGCATGCGCTTGCCATGTATGCACATTAGCGCCCCCTCATCAGTAACATCAAAGGAGGCGGAGCCGTGACACAGTGCCGAGGGACATCGGTGCTGGGAACAGGTAAGTAAATTAAGGGTTTATTTACCACCGTGGTGGGAAGGGGTAGGCAGAGGGAGCTATAGTGCCAGGAACATATCTTTGTATTCCTGGCACTATAGTTTCCCTTTAATGTAGTTGTTCTGCTGGCATTTTAATGTAAGCACTGCCATTTCAGAGAAAATGCAGTGGTTACATTACTTCCTAGTAGCACCTCTAACGGCAGTCTCTCAGATGGCCACTAGAGGTGCTTACTGGGTCAGTGCTGCACAATGCGCACTCTGCATGGAGACACTTAACATTCTTAGTAGATATGCATTGATTCAATGCTTCTCTATGTAGAAATGCTGATTTGCCAGCTTGTTAGCCTTCTAATGCTTTCCTTTGAGAAAGCATTGGATTGGCTGAGATCATCAAATTTGATGATCTCAGCCAATGGGGGCAAAGCCAGCTCTGGTAAACCTCCAAGACATTGGTTAGATTTAACCCTATTTAAGGGAGGGGATGCACACGTAAATGGTGTTTTAACACTATAAAGTTAGGAATGTTTGTATCCCTGACCCTACATGGTTCCATTAACAATATGTTAAGAGAGAGAAAATATCTTGCATTCATTATTCAGTCTATCAACCCATCATTCCTTATAAAGGGCAAAAAATCTTACTCTTCCATCCTCTGCAGAAGCAGACTAGAGCCCATGTTTTTTTTTTATGTAGGGTGACTGTTTGTACTGATAAATATGGTCTCCTTATATTAGTAATGAAAAGAACAGTTTGTTCTACACAGTGTGTTTCAAGCAAACCCTTGAACCCTGTCACGTTGATAAAAAAGAACATGTCTACACCCATGTATCATGCGGGTTTTGTGTCTGATAATGTGTAACTGGTCAATTTACACCTCGTTCCACCTTTGGGCATTGGGCTTATATCATGTATGCATATCCCTATGTGAAGGTGGCTTTCAGTGGTGGGACAAGTTTGTTTATAAATAATTAACTATAGACACTCACAGGACATCGAATGCCTTTTAATTGATTTCAGGAGATGCTTGCCTTGAGGGATTATGCCTGTGAGGTCATTAATGGAAATCACCTAAAAGATTGTGTTGCTGTATGCGCTTGCCAGAATAAATATTCAGGATCCAACTGTGCTCTAATTGGACCACATGCAGAAGTATTATTTGAGATGCGGACTTCAGATAATGTGGACTGGGACATGTGAAACTCCGTAGTAATAAGCATATTAAGGAGCAGAAAGACAAATTCTAGCACTACGACCTCTGTTGTAAGGTATATTCTGCTCCTCAGTGGTATATGATCTAGCACAGAGGTTCTGTGTGGATCCAGATCGAATTATATTCAAGGCATTAGCTTAATAACTCATTCTGGAAATGTAAAATGAACTTTGTGACAGCTTCTTCAATTGTAATAAATAATTTAATAAACACCTCCAAACATTCACCAAATTTCAAACAAACATGTCTGGTCTATCAAAATAATGTCCGTGGTTTGCATCACAGCTTCAAGATAGCCCTAATGTCAGTCTGTTCGGATGAAATCCACCACTGAGGTACAACCGAAATATAAATACAATGATAAATAGAATTGCAGTCAATGTTTCAAAAAAGTGCAAATCCTATAAATTATATGGGATTTAGTGAATGACTTATTTTATAGCAGACAAAAGATCACACCAAATCAGATGTGATCATTTGGTTGAAATAACCATATTTTAACAGTTTAAACCAAAGAAAATAAAGTTACCTGCGCTCTCTCCTTAATCCCTATGTATATTTAGACAAATGGAGGTCATTTAGTTGCTCCAATGGCCATTGGAGGGAATGCCCGCCTGCCAACGTCAAGGCAGACCCCCCCTAAGCGGGTCTTAACACTGACCCTTCAGCCTGCTTCCTTGAGCTTCTGGCTAAGATATCTCTAATGAGACAGAGAGGGGTAATTTATATACACCCCTATATACTTATTAACCCTTAATAGGGAACACATGGGATGGGCGGCTGCATTGTAACAAGGCTGTGTGATACAAAGTAAATACAAATACAAAAAGAGAAGTCCTGCGCTCACTCCCATCACTACTGGGCCATTGGAGCAACTAAATGACCTCCATTTGTCTAAATATACATAGGGATTAAGGAGAGAGCGCAGGTAACTTTTTCTTTTCTTTGGTTTTTACTGGGATTTAGGGGTGATTATTTCTGATGACTTAAAGGTAGGCAGACAATGTAATAGAGCAGCAGGAAATGCTAGCAGAATGCTTGGTTGTATAGGGAGAGGTATTAGCAGTAGAAAGAGGTAAGTGCTCATGCCATTATACAGAACACTGGTGAGACCTCACTTGGAGTATTGTACACAGTACTGGAGACCGTATCTTCTGAAGGATATTGATACCTTAGAGAGGGTTCAGAGAAGGGCTACTAAACTGGTTCATGGATTGCGGGATAAAACTTACCAGGAAAGGTTAAAGGATCTTAGCATGTATAGTTTGGAGGAAAGACGAGACAAGGGGGATATGATAGAAACATTTAAATATATAAAGGGAATCAACACAGTAAAGTAGGAGACTATATTTAAAAGAAGAAAAACTACCACAACAAGAGGACATAGTCTTAAATTAGAGGGACAAAGGTTTAAAAATAATATCAGGAAGTATTACTTTACTGAGAGGGTAGTGGATGCATGGAATAGCCTTCCAGCTGAAGTGGTAGAGGTTAACACAGTAAAGGAGTTTAAGCATGCGTGGGATAGGCATAAGGCTATCCTAGCTATAAGATAAGGCCAGGGACCAATGAAAGTATTTAGAAAATTGGGCAGACTAGATGGGCCGAATGGTTGTTATCTGCTGTCACATTCTATGTTTCTATGTTACTATATATTGGGGCTGATGTGTACTGTAGTCATTGCTGCCGGCCCAGTAGTGATGGGAGTGAGCGCAGGACTTATCATTTTGTATTTATACTTTAACAGTTTGCCTTTAGTAAATGTGGAAATAGCATTGTTAGTTGGAAGTCTCTCATTTTATTCGAACTTTACTAGTTCTTCCTCTTGCCTGTGCTATTCCAGCAAAACCAGCACCACTTACCATCCAAAGTGTCCAGTGGACAAGATGGCGGACACCACGTGTACACCAAAAGCTCGGGACCTGCAACTTCATTTCATGTCCAACTTGGATGAGCTACTTGCCAACTTCTGGAATTCACTTACTCTACGCCTAAGTGCTCCTCGTACAGTACCAGCAGAGCCACCCATGCAGCAGACCACCCAGCATTACACGCCTATGGGAAGATGCTTGACGACAGCACTGACGGTAAAGAAGACACTGACGCCTCAGAGAGCGCCACGGCGCAGAAAGCTTGTTACAGCCAGGCCACTCCATCCTCCTTGGTCACAGCTTGGGCAGGGGCAGTCCCCTAATTACCATTCATGCCCTCGGAGGGCCACTTGCACTCATGTGCACAAACGTCCTAGCGAAGGCTCTTGAGACCAAGTCCTGCTGTGAAACCGGGCTGGTACTCACAAGCTGGAGGAACTGGGCTGTAATGAAGCCTGGAACAGAAGGGGCTCAGACATGTGGGATTCTGGATCTAAGTGCAGTAACCTGTGTGTGTAGGCTGACTTATACCTCCTATACTTAGCAGCACTGTAGTGCAAGAGTTTCATTGTTATGTGAAGTAGTACTGTAAAGGGATCCTATAGTGCCAAGAAAACAAGCCCTGCCCACGCCGACATCAGCCGGCGGGGATACCTAATGCGCATGGGCGGCAATAGACCTCCCCATAGGAAAGCATTATTCAATGCTTTCCTGTGGGGAAAATCTGACACTGGAGGTCCATGAGGACGCCCAGCGTCCGATAACGGCCCAAAGTTAGTTTGGATTCCGAAAGCCCTCTACTGGCGTCTGTTAGACAGCCACAGAGGGCAGACTTAGAGCTGCAATGTAAACAATATTATTATTTTACTATTTATATAGCGCCATCACATTCCGTAGTTCTGTAAAATGGGTAAACATGGCAGTTCTCTGGTACTGCAATGTTTAAAATTGCAGCACAAGGTGCAAAAGGGTCACAGCACCCAGACTACTTTATTTAAGTGGTCTGGGTGTTTACAGTGTCCCTTTAACCAAAGTTAACATAATCTTACTCAATAGCATGTTTCCTGTCTCATAAGCCTGTTTTTCCTCTACTACAACCTTATGCAGTCAGTAGGTTTGACATCTGTTGACAATACTTTTGAACCCTCTCCACTGACATACCTATTATGCTACTATTATATGCCACGATAAGAATTGTTTCTCATGGTTATTGAGGCTTGCCTCTGCTATTGTGGCATTGTGGGCCTGATTTGTACATCCATGCACAGAAAAAAATAAAGAACTTTAAAAAAAATTAAAAATCCTCTAAAGCAAGTTAACATCTGATTTAAAATTAAACCACTTTTTCATGCAAGCTGTGTGAGTCACAGCCAGAGGAGGTGTGGCTAGGGCTTCATTAACGGGATAACAAATGCTGCACTCATTAGACCTCCCCATTGGAAAGCATAGAATAAATGCTTTCCTATGGGGAAAACTCTGATACTGGGTGTCCGGGAAGCCCTATCGTTGCTATGGTAGACAGCCACTGAGGGCAGACTTAGTGCTGCAGTGTAAACATTGCAGTTTCTTTGGAACTGCAGTGTTTAACATTGTAGCACTAGGTGCAAAAGGTTCAGTACACCCAGCCCACTTCAATGAGCTGAAGTGCTCTGGGTGCCTACAGTGTCCCTTTAACAGTAACAAAAGTGTTCTAACTCTTAAATTATCATTTTTGGCATTTATATAGCGCAAACACAGCGCTTTACAAAATTATAAAATGAGGATATTTTACAAAACAAATTAGACAGGTTAGCTGTTATAAAAAGAAAAAAATGATGACATTCTGTGAGCTTTGAAGTTGCGTTTTGGAGAATGTGTGAGTACGCTGGATCTTGTATGTTGTTTGAACAGGAGCACCCTATATAATATATGCGTGTTCAGGTGAGTGCAACCCTTGGTTTCATATAAAACTATATATGAATATTTATAGTGTGTTTCTGTGAATAGAAATAAAGTGAACGTTTAGGTACTTGTGGTTTAAGTGAAAATAAACTAATACAGATATACTCTAATTCACAGTATATGTTAACATACGACATTTCTGGCTGAGGTCCATGAGAGTTGCATTTGAGCAATAGCTGAGGCCCATGCTTGACTCTTTCCTGGTCATGGCAGAATGGAAGAGAAAAATAGGTCCCTTTGATGTGTTTGAACTATAGAAAGAAACACCGTTTACAGAAGTACCTCTCTTTAATTATGATTAATGAGGTATTTAATGGCCTGCACTCTGGAGAAATCGTAGCACTCGAGCCTGCTTGTTAACTTCCAACCCACTCCGTGGCCCTTGCGCTATTCCACTGTTTTGAGTACACAAATTTCTCTTCCCCATGCATTTGACATAAATGCTTCCTGTTCGAGTTCGTAACCTTTAACAAAAAAAATCTAGAATTCCATAAAACCATAACTCCTTCCATTTTCTTTTTACCACACCCCCTCTTCCTTTCTTCGGTGAAACGTACAAAGCACCATTGTGTGAAAAGGTTAGTGACGCAGTGTCCCACTCCCCCTCTTGTAAGTGAAGGAGTAAAGTTGACCAATGTATCCAATTCTCCAGAATGGATTTCCTTACCTATGTAATGTTAAGCAAAAGTAAGTATTCTGATGCAAATGTTTATATAAACCTTAAAATATTAAATAGATGCCTGCCCAGAAAAGTCCAAGCATGTTTTAGGGGGTGAGGAGTCTTATAAACAATTTATTGTTTGCAGCATAGACAGTCCTACCATAAAAATAGTTTACATATATATATCTATTTCGTTTTGTTTAAAAAAATAAAATAAAAAGTAAAACTGTTTAGCAGATATACCCAAAATGAAAACATACCTTTAATAATGCAGATTTTTTTTTAATTTCAGTTAAAGCTTAAAAACAGTTTGCAAAAGCTGCAGGTTTCTTGTCTTTTGAGTCTGAGTGACAGCCACTGGAGGTTTCACTTGGCAGCAAAGTAAACACTGCCTTTTCTCTGAAAAGGCATGTTTACAGCAACAAGCCTGCAGGGACATACTATACACGTTAAAGGGATTCTCTAGTGCCAGGAAAACAAACCTGTTTTCCTGGCACTAGAGAATCCTGCAGTGCCCCCATTCCACGTCGCTGAAGGGGTTAAAACCCCTTCTGCCACTTCGCTTAATCTAGCACCGATGTCCCTCCGCGCTGGGTCAGGTTCCACCCACGATCCTCACCCACCGGGGAGACCTAATGGAGGTGTGGCTAGGGCTTCATTAAAGGGAGACCAAATTCCGTGTGCATTAGACCTCCCCATAGGAAATCATTATTCAATGCTTTCCTATGGGAATTCCGGCGACGCTGGAGGTCCTCATTCATAGCGTGAGGACGTCCAGCGCCGTTTATACGACCAAAAGTCGTCTAAGAAGCCGGAAGTCCCTCTAAAGGAAGACTTAACCCTGCATGGTAATTATTGCAGTTTATAAAAACTGCAATAATTACACTTGCAGGGTTAAGGGTGATGGGAGTTGGCACCCAGACCACTTCAATGAGCGGAAGTGGTCTGGGTGCCTACAGTGTCCCTTTAAGCTGTAGTTGTTCTGGTGACTTTAATGTCCCTTTCCCATGTATTAGGATGGCAATAAAAAGAAAATTAGAAGGATTTGTTACAATATCCTATAAAGTGACAATTCCTCTCTAACTGAAAAAAAGTACTTTAAAACAGGTCCAAAGTTTCTTATTTAAATTAAAAGGTGAATTATAATAATATGAAACTTTTTATCTACTCAGACACTGCAAACATTCTAGCTCCCCAAAAAGTGGCCTCATTGATTCGGGCCCGAAATAGACTTTCCTTCATAAAGACCATCGAGAGTTATGCAGTAGGAAGGTGTTGCATCCTTTTTGGAGCTATGTAGCCATCACATTGCAGAGATAAACTGCAGTGCGTTTGTGTGTCTGTATTTAGCGGATCACCCAGACATTGCTTTTATTTTAAGTGGGGTAGGACTCTATTCACATAGATCACAGGCCGAGACATGCAAATCAAGAGCTCCTTGTGTTTTCATTGCATTATCCTTCTGGAAAGGCCGGCCAGAGTTTATGGCATGTGGACTCAACCCTCTCTCTCCCATTACTTCTATATTTTATTTCCACTGACACCGCACAGTGCCATAAATAGTATTATTCAGACAGTCTTTAAGTGTGATTTCCCTCCAGCTGCTCAGTAAAGTGGATAAAGGATGGTCTGAAATGAAAAACAGACCGATATGCGTGCATATGTTAACACCGGTACATATGGACAGTGTCATGAGTCTGGTGCGTTGAATTTGGCCTTGTTCCTGCGTTAATAAAGAGGTCTAGATTATTACAGGCCATTAGAAGCAGGGCAAGATTATTGTCTTAGAAAACTTTGTAAAAGTGTCAGGTGCGAATGCTACAGGTGTGTTTAAATGCAGTCTCTTTGTGTGAACGTTGACTTTATTACCTATATAGTATAGCAGATAGGTGAAATATGTAGAAGCATGAAAATTGGGGCCCATACACGTCATATTGAAAGGTTTTGTTTTGGCTATAAGGTTATCCCAGATTTTACCCCTAACAGTAATGATGGACATCAGTAATGACAGCCGTGGGCAAATAGTTAATCTTCTCTTTCGTATGTCGTATGGTGTTGCTTCCATATAAAATGTGAGTTTGCATGACTTTATGTTGTAAATATGTGTGCAAAACATCCATTACTTCATAAAAATGCACATAAACAAGGATGCTGAAAATAATAGTGAAATGTTTGTTTATAAAACGATCCAATGAGACTCCTACCCATAAGGTTAATCAAATCACAGCCAGTTGTCTCCATTAACTTCTGCAGCAGGCCTACGATGACTGCAACTCAGACACCGTCTACTTACGTGATGTGATTTCTCTTACGCAGTGCGAATAAAAAGGGCTGCCTATTTGTGTTAAATGTAGCTATTGATTAAATTAATTACGATGTGGTATAAATAAAAGGTTTTAATAGACAATGCTCTGTGTCCATAAAAACAGGGGTATGGGTCACTACATCCCTTTCGCTATACACTTGGTAAATATTCCTATTAGGTTAATGAAATAGCCAAACGGCAAATCAGTTGGCTGTGAAGTCCTTTATTAATCATGCAGACGTCATCGAGGGGTTTAAGTGCTGTTTGACCAAACATTCGGAATGGGGAAGGTCTGAGTGACTTTGACAATTGAATGATTGTTGGTGCAGCACTGTATCAATGTTAAATGTTTTAGCATTCAACATCTAAATTATTCCATATTGATAATCCCTCACTGCCGGTGTGCTGATAGTGTTGGTCCAAACTTCTTATTCTGTAAGTTTAACCTGCAGCAATAAGTGTGTGAGTGCTTTGCGGTGATCTTCTGTTTTAGTCCAGATTTATTCTGATTTAAAGCTGAATTACGCCTATTTTTCATTTCTGAACATGTGATGATTTCTGTGTTTGCTTTTATGTACCTTTACAGTATTGTGTGGTTTGTTTTATTTATATCACATCCTTCCCATTTCAAGCCATTCGTCATTCACATATAAATGGTCAGACGTTTTTCTGCTGGGGCAACCATATTTTTATTTGCGTTTCTATCCTTATTAAGAAAGCTGTGAACACATAGGCCATTCTCATTTTATTGATTTTGTTTGGGGAACTTTATTTGGGGTTTTTGTTTGTTGTTTTGCTCCTCAAAATAATTATGTATTAATAATTTCCTAAAGACCCTAATGTTGGATAAGCGTCATGGGTAGTGTAGTCCAGTAGCACTTGTGTTGCCACGGTAAGCCAGCATTCTACCCAGGTCCCTGTACATTTATATATTTCTATCAGCCATGAAATGTCACCACGCTACACTTCTGCTCACCTTATTTCACCGAAATGATTCATTTTCAGGGCTTTAGAGTTATGGATTTTCTAGGTCTTGACTGTCTTGCTTCAAAGCCAAAAAATAAAGAAAAATAGAAAATCGTAGAGCCCTTCCACATGCTTTTTATTTTGTATCAGTGAGTGACACTGAATGAAGTATTGCTCTGACAAGGCCATCCAGAGTTTATACTGACATAGCACAGGGACCGTCTCCAACTCCTTATTTGACTACGTGATCCTGGCCACTGTACAGCCCTCTGTAACTGAAATGACCTCTCTCCGAACGTGTTGGGAGAATGCCCGTCAACATTCGTACTCACAGCAGCCGGTTTAGCATTGACACTTTCATAAACACCAAGAAAAGGTTTAGTCTACGAATCAATTATTTACCGTCATCTAATGCTGAGCCATTACCATTCCTTCTGGAGGCAAACTTTTTCTCATCTTTTACTTTTTATAGCACAACAGGGAATCTCAAATTCTGCACTCCTCTATCCCCCCTGATCTGTAACTCCCAGAGTTCTTTTAATGCAATCGATGACTAAAGAATCATGGGAGTTGTAGTTTAGCAACATCTAGAGGTGTCGAATTTAAGATGCCTGTCCTGCAACATTATAATTCTGTGATTCACTGTGCACATGAGACCTTTCTAACAAATTAGGCTACACATAGTATTGTTTAGTTCTTAAAGGACCACTCTAGGCACCCAGACCACTTCAGCTTAATGAAGTGGTCTGGGTGCCAGGTCCCTCTAGGATTAACCCTTTTTTTTTTTATATAAACATGTTTATAATAGGGTTAATCCAGCCTCTAAATCCTCTAGTGGCTGTCTCATTGACAGCCGCTAGAGGCGTTTGCGTGCTTCTCACTGTGAAAATCACAGTGAGAAGACGCAAGCGTCCATAGGAAAGCATTATGAATGCTTTCGGATGAGACAGGCTGAATGCGCGCGCAGCTCCTGCGGCGCATGCGCATTCAGCCGAGGAGGAGGAGAGCTCCCCGCCCAGCGCTGGAAAAAAGATAAGATTTAACCCTTTCCTCGCCATCCAGCCCGGCGGGAGTGAGACCCTGAGGGTGGGGGCACCCTCAGGGCACTATAGCGCCTGGAAAACGAGTATGTTTTCCTTGAACTATAGTGGTCCTTTAATGCTTTTTTCAGTAAGATCCAAGTATATGTAATTTTACCTTTCCTATTCATAAGAAACAAGAATACATTTCTCAACATGTACAAGACTGACATAGATGTTATGCTGTGTGCTTTTTCTGATTCCATCTACTGTCTTCATAAAAGACCTCTAAAGGCACCAGGTCCAGGTCTACCGTTTTGTATAAACAGCAATATCTCGCAGGGTTAAGTCGCCTCTAGTGGCAATCTTTATCAAATCAGAGTCAGACTTTGTTCTCATTAATTGCTGCTCCCAGAGCAGCATTGTATTAGCACCGTGCGTCAGTTTGCTGCGCATGCACACTAGCATAATGATTCACTAGGAGAAAGCGTTGGATTGGCTGAGATCATCAATCTTGATGTTCTCAGCTAGGAAGGCAGAGCGACCACGGGGGAGGGAAAGAGACACTCACTATAGCCTTAATACATGTGTATTTCACTATTCCTGTAAAGTGATATTCATAGATGTTTGTGGATCATGCCCTCAATGGAAAGTTTACTGTGCTTTCAATAGTCTGTATCTATGGAGATATTGTTATGTTTTTGGTGGGTGAGGAATGTAAGAAATCTGCACAGTAGTGTGTGAATGTGTGTATGTATACATACACACACACACACCTTTTATGTAAAGTACGGAGGTTTAATATAATCACAAATCAAGAACAGCTAACAAGTTTCCAGATTTGTGCATCATCAGACATTCCTGCAAGTGTAACTTTTGCGTAAGCACAATACATCAACCACTTGGATTGACACTCGTGTCTTGAAGTTTTAACGAGTGAGCAGCTAGCCCATTCACTGTGCAGCATTCCTCCGTCTACCTGACAAAGATATACGTTCAGCCTTGTGTTAAATCCCAACTCGTTTAGTCTGGCCATTGGCCAAGTTTCCGATTATTTTGAATATATATATAATAAAGCAAGAAAAAAGAATTAGATTTGATTGACGTAAACAGACTTTTTACCCTGTATTGATGACAAAAGAGCATGTTCAACTTTCAGGGCTATGTTTCCGTTTGAACGTTGAATAACATTATTTTAAGGTTTTTATCTATTTTAATCTTCATTTGCTTTGACATTTAAGGTATCATTTGTCCCTCCTCTATATAGATTCATTATTTATATAAGATCGTTACTTTTTTCCCCCATCCCTGTCTTTTCAATTCATGTTTGTATACCTGTAATTCTACACACTACAGCAGTATTTTAATTACATTCTTTGTTACTAAAACTGCTACCAAGTACAAATATTGGTGAAATGAATCACAAATAGCATATAACCTGCTTAAAGGACCACTATAGTCAACCAGACCACTTCAGCTCAATGTAGTGCTCTGGGTGCCAGGTCCCCCAGGTTCAGCTGTAAACATAGCAGTTTCATCTGCTATGTTTACATAGCAGGGTTAATCCAACCTCTAGTGGCTATCTTCCTGACAGCCGCTAGAGGCGCTTCTGCGATGCTCAGTGCGAAAATCGCAATGCGAAACCATGAGAAATGCTTTCCTAGGGGCGTTATTAATGTGTGCGCGGGTCGGGATGCGCATTCGGCTCCACTCGGGGGGCTGACGTCGGAGGGGGAGGAGAAGTCACCAGCGCCGAGGGAGCCCGGCGCTGGATAAAGGTAAGTGGCAGAAGGGGGCCACCTTCAGCCCAGCGGGAAGGGGGACCTGAGGGTGGGGGGACCCTAAGGATGACATAGTGTCAGGAAAACAAGTTTGTTTTCCTGACACTATAGTGATCCTTTAATAATCCTAGAATCGCTGTATTATATCAGTCAGGAAATATAAACGAATCCTCGTATCTGTGTAAATACGAAGACACTCTTGTATCTACTTAACACCAAATTGTAATGAACTGAAAATAAATTGTTACATTTTGTTATTTTGTTTTTGGCAAGCTGGTTCTCAATTTGACTAATAAATCCAGTTCTATTACAGTGCTTTTCAGTGGCAGTAGTTATTATAGACAATCTTTTTATTGAAAGAAATAGACCATTGTAACATTCCTATATCGAATCTATCCACCATAGTTTGTTTGCGAATTTGATGGTGCCTAGAGCATCCTGTTCCGGCTTTCAGCTCTGAGACTGGCTTAGAATCGCACCAATTTGTAATAATCGCTGCCGCTTTGAGCTGTGAGTCAGGAATCCCAGATTGGGAGATCCAGGTTACCTGTGTTAATTTTGTACAACTTGTGCTCAACCTTTAGATTGTAAGCCAACGGGCTATCTATAATTACTTTGTATAAAAGGGCTTCAATGGCTAGACATTCGCTCACAGGTAGGGCCCTCTTGACCTTTCATACTGGTCGGTGTTAAGTGCCAGTAATAATAACTTGGGCTGAAGTCTCTGTCCTCCCAGGAGAGCTGCATATGTGAATTTTCCTGAGGGTGTTTTAAAGCAGTACATGTCCAAAGATTATAATACCCGCAGACTTCAACCTCCTACGTAAATCATGTCGTACCCTTTTGGAAGTTCCCTATCTTTATGGACCAGTGGTAACGTTCAGCAGAACAGGTGGAGTACAGGTTCAGCTCTAGGTCAGTCCTGCCAAGTAGAATTTGAAAGTTCACATACAGGTGAATCAAGAACCAGACTGCACAGGCACTACATAACTGGCTCCTCTTCAGTCTGACTCATAGGTAAATTTCTCTATCAAAAACATGTGCCACAAGCCATTTGCACATCACCACCACGACACTGCCACTGGTTTCAGGTGCACTCCCAAGACCTCCTCAGAGCATCGGAATACATCACACCTGCAAACTTACTAGCTTCTAACACGTGTGTTTTGCCCAAAATAGGGTCCAGTTGTTTCTCATAATAAGTTGTTTTGAAACTATAAGGTACTGTTGATCCAAAAATGTCATTATCAAGTTATATAGCTTTATAGTCTACTAAAAGAATATGCTGACCCGGATATCAATTTAATAGGATACCTTTTAAAAAAAAAACAAAAAAAACTTTTACTATGATATCCTATTGTATTTATTATTAACTATGATAAGTATCCAGTTGTATTTATTTTGTAACCCCAGTACTTTACCTGGTTCCAAATTGGGCTTTTAAAAAAACAAAAATCATTCAACATGTTGCCCAATATGGCACTGCATTTTCAAGATAGGGGTCTGCTACTAATTTATAAATGTCAATACCCTTCTTTTACATGACCATATATTCCTGGCCACTGCAGTCTCTAACTGATATTCAGGGGCTACTGTCACAAGTCATACATAGAAACGTGTGTAATTTAAAGTGCATTCAAATATTTTTCACACGTCCAGTGTAACTTAAAATAGATTGCTGAGTCAGTTCACACGGATATCTTGCAATTAAGCTGTCTGTTGCTGTAAACGGAATATGGTTAACGTGTTTTATTATTGCATAATATTAGGCTGTTTCTCGTACGGCGCTTGGCTGTCTAATTTCATTCTTTACCTTTGACCCTTACCTCATCAGTGAGTGACAGTGTGATTAAAGCAGTGTGCGGCCACCTGAAAGTTTATGCCTCAGGGTCTCCCTAGCGAAAATAACCTGGTTACCTATTCTCATAAAATGAAAGTATCTGAGAACATTCTCCAACCACCCCATGGCACTGTGTTTTGAGAACTGTCATATTACAGAGTGTAAATTAAATTTTTATTCTTTGTTACACAAGAATTTTAAAGACTATCTGTCATCAGCACTGGTAACATACAACTTAAAGGGTTACAGCCCTGGTAAAAATGTAACGTTTTCTCCAAACAGGGAACTTCAGAGCCCGGCAGGGACCCAAGTAAGAGGGCAAGCTGCTGCTCTATTACAGCCCGCTGTAGTCGTTATGATACCAGGAGTACCGTGGTTCATTTCTTTGGTATTGGATGGTTTCATTTAACAGCTGTTTGCCCCTTTATTTGTGTCCCACTGGGCTCCAATGCTCCCTGTTGGTCCAGTGACGTGCTTACGGCAGAGGCACAGAAGGTGACATTCACGTGACCGACATTCAGTGCAATGAAAGTTGCACAGAATGGGCATTGACTTATTGATGACACCCCAGTGACGTTGCTGGACGTGGAGTTACAACTCCAGCAGCAAAGGGATCTAACTCCCATCATTTTAGACTGTACCTTCACTGGTCATTGTATAGATATGTGATGACTTACCATTGGCACTCATCTGTCGTGGACTATTTGGCAGAGTCATGGGGATTGCAGACCGGAACAGCTGAGTGCTAAAGGTTTGACATCACTGGATTACATTATTTAGTATTTTTGCCAGTGTGAGTATGCTCTGTGTCAGGGTTTCTGTCTAGGAATGTATTGTGGGAGATTAACGGTGCATTGTGGATGCATTCACAAACCGTCTATTTAACAACATGCATTTTATCAACTGACAGCATACAGTCACTGTACAGTACACTGCCCACTCACAGCGCATACATGTAGTGCATTTTAGGCATACAGTGCATTGTGACCACATACATGCACCCCGCTTAACTACCTACCTAGTTTTGCATTGTGATACAGACCACCCATCACAGTGCATTGTGACTCAGACCACCCGTCACATACAGTGCATTGTGGCACAGACCACCCGTCACATACAGTGCATTGTGACACAGACCACCCATCACATACAGTGCATTGTGGCATAGACCACCCGTCACATACAGTGCATTGTGGCACAGACCACCCGTCACATACAGTGCATTGTGGCACCCGTCACATACAGTGCATTGTGACACAGACCACCCGTCACATACAGTGCATTGTGGCACAGACCACCCGTCACATACAGTGCATTGTGGCACAGAACACCCGTCACATACAGTGCATTGTGACACAGACCACCCGTCACATACAGTGTATTGTGGCACCCGTCACATACAGTGCATTGTGACACAGACCACCCGTCACATACAGTGCATTGTGACACAGACCACCCGTCACATACAGTGCATTGTGACACAGACCACCCGTCACATACAGTGCATTGTGACACAGACCACCCGTCACATACAGTGCATTGTGGCATAGACCACCCGTCACATACAGCCCACTCAGCATTGTGTAGTTGAGTCTCTTGTGTGCTTATGCCTTACAATCAATACCCAGGGGATTGGTGTGGATTCCTCTCTCTATTTCAAATTTTCCATATTTATACGACCTACAGTTCTGCAGCACCTACATTTTGCTTTCCTAGTCTGTACATCCTGCAGCATTTTAACAAATGCAATAAATAAAAAATGTAAATGGTGCATATCTTTAATAGGGTGAGTTACTATCAGAAGGTTATGGAGAAGATCATCCAATTGTTTAACATTAAATTTTTTTATATATATAATTCTTTGTTTATTTTTCCAATGTTTTGGGGAACAGAAAAACCGCAGCCATAGTATTGCAGTAGTTGTATTGACGTTAAACTGTTTTAACTCCTTTAGAGATGTACACGTTTGCCAATTCCCTGATAGAGGTTATTGGGATTTTGTATATCTTTATCTCTGCTGTTAAAGCCCAATGAATATTACACAGAGACCAAAATAGAGAGATACAGGTTTATCGTTCTCCGTCCATCTGCTGTCAGCACCGTGACACAAACTTGCATCCACCCAGTGGAAGCCACAGCTCTGCAATGTTAATCCCAAACTCAAATAGGATTTTAGTAAATACATATTATTTCTCTGAGTGTGTTTCCGTCAAGCCTGATGTATTGGCCTCTGTCATGAAGACGGCAGCTTTGAAAGAATTAATGGTATTTCATATTGGAATCTTCCCCAGCAGGCACAGTCTGAACTCTTGGAACTCCTGTGAAATGAATGCCTTTGCACTTCAGTTTTATTCTGCTTTTAGTCAGTAGTAGTGCCGTGTCTCCAGAGGTGAAAAGTTTACGTGTGATTTCAGTGGAGAGTGGCTTACAGGTGAACTCACATTAATTCAGGGATTCCGTGTCACCAGCAAAGGGCACAAGACGAAAAATAAAGGAACATGTGCCAAGCCCCCGAATGCATGGCGCGTTTATCCATTTTCATAGCGCTCATTCACTGTGCATAGAGCAAATATTAGATTGTCCCTCCAAGATTTATTTCCCTTAATCCGTGCTTGTAGAAGTTTATCTGAAAGTTATAGCTATTTTTTGTGATTCCGTGATGACGATGACAGTGTTAGTTCGTGGAGTTCCAAGGATCCTGCTTCAGTATTACATGCTGTGCTTTTATCACAGAATATTTATTTATTGCTATAGCCCTTTGGCACGCAAAATGGCTGCTAGATCCCACCTGAGGCTAAAGGCGCTTACCATTGGCTTAAAGATATTGTTTTAACAATAAATAATATCTATGATTTTAATTTTTGTCATGTTTTCCTTTCCATTCTACAGGGGTTATTGAGGTTAATAGTTTACATGATAATTTTGCTGAAATTTTACCTTCTTGTCTCAGTTGTACACACACCACATTGTGATTCCATCTTGTAGCACACATACCTATATGGTGTGTAAGCGTGTATTTTATTGTGAGTTATTGTTTACAATGACCGACATCAACACAAACTTGCCTGACACACGGCATGCTGTAGTGGTTATGGTGTATGGAATGTTCCTTTAAGATATAGCTGATACAGTGATTAGGTAGAGGGAGTTCATAACCTCGCTAAGAAGCAAATTATTGAGGTAATCACAATTTAACATTGTGACGAACCGCCTGGCACCACAACAGAGTACCTCAGTCAATCGCTGCTTCCTAGTACTTGCGAGCCCCATATGCCCCGCACGGAACACCATAACCACCGTAAACCTTCACTGTCCTCCACCCACCCTGGACCCAAGACCAAGATCTAGCTTCCAGTGGGTAGACCTCTCTTAGTCCAGAGAGCGAAGCAGATTGCTCTTACAAGAGCAAGTGTTGTGATCCAAGGGAGTATAGTGATTATAGCAATCTCCAGAGTGAATATAGATCTCCAATCCCCCAAACATGAGCCTAGACTTCATAAAGGGCTTCATGCCCAAACACCGCTGCCTGCATTCGCAGGAACAAGATGGCCGCCACCTCATAGGAATTGCGGCCACCTAGACGAACGCTTAGAATGCTGCAGTGGAAATTGCTACAAAGTAGAAATTTGGCATAACAAGCTCCAGGGTGGTCTCCGATTCATGCGGCTGTTGGGTTCCCGAACCAAATATAAAATCCCACAAACTACGTCTGTTCACATAGTTTTTTAAAGGGCCCATAGTCTTTTGATAAAAGGCTGGCCAGCAAGCCCCTCCAAGAACATGTGACAAAGGTCAGTTTGTCACAAACATGTCTACATTTATATATATAGATATATAATATTGTGTTTGTGTATGCACGTTCAGGCAATTAATTACTTTGCGTGTTTTTCTGTTTGCATTCCGCTGTATAATTTAAACCTGTAAATTTAGCCTGCTGACATTTACTACTTCTCTCCTGCAGCTATTAGATCTGTTCATCAAGTGGGACTGGTCCACGTACCTTGCTGATTATGGACAGCCTACCTGCAAGTATCTGAGAGTCAACCCCACCACAGCGCTCACCTTGCTAGAAAAGTGAGTAATCTGGCAATCGTCTTTTTTTCTGCATTGGTTTTAATGTATTTATAAATTGTTTTATGAGGATGAATACATTGATTACTCAAAATAGGAAAAAATAAGAGTAACTTATATATCTCATTAACCAGCAAGGCTTTACTAGGTACTTAGTCTTCCACTCTGGAGATATAAATACAACTGCTTCCCCAGCTGACAGTAACTACATTGTGATTGCTGTCAGCTTACTGACAGTTCCAATCACAATGTCTTCAATGGAGTTATAGAATTGGCCATACGTGCAAGGATTATTATTTTTATTATTTATAAAGTGCTAACATATTCCACGGTGCTGTACAATGGATCTTCTTCATAAATCGATGTATAGAATCATGGGCTCATATGAGGTAGATACCTAGCTATATTTCTCAGAACCAGCATACTATTACTTATATAAAGGATATATAACGTATCACTTGGAGTCATACACTTCTGAGCTCGGTCAAATGAGCCGTCTTTGCCCTGCTTTCCCACTAAAACTGACGTGATTTCACTCCAGGTCTTTGTGGCAAACTCATGATTGTTACCAAGGCTGGTAATCTCTATGATACTGATTTCATACGTGTCTTTATAAACACACAATTTCATCTCGGAGAATTAGTCAGCCCTTTCCGGTTTTGTAAAGTTTGTGTTGCGTAAACAAGGGTGTCGAACAAAAAATAACAGGTCGGCCATAAATTAATATGGCAACCAGCCTCTCTGGAACTGCACCTCGTAAATCAGAAATAACCTAAATTGTGTAGGGTGGAACCTGCCCTCAAGGTGAATGAGATGTAATTCCAGTTACTGCTAATGTCCTGGACACTATGGTTTGGACAGTAAAATGTACTATAAAATGAAGGTTACTCTTCAGGGCTAACGTAGACAGGTGTGTGGAGTTTCATTGTCAGCCCTGTCATTATACATCTTCTCACCAATAATGTTTTAGTGTGTTACCTGTGTGTGATAGAAGCTTTGTTCGTATAATAGTATGATTATATTTGTATTCCCACCTCCTCTCCGGCTGCACTCAAAGTACACTCACTTTCATATTATTGGCATTAATATTGTGCCAACTTATTCCAGAGCTTTACATTATTTTGAGGGGTGTGGGGAGGCTAACAATAAAAGACGGGTACTGTGGGTAAAAAAGGACCCTGCATAAATAAGTTGAATCAATGCATCTCTATGAGGAACGTTTAGCGCATGGAAACACTGGACACAGATGATGCACACAGTGAGCACTGAACTAGGAAGCATTTCAAGTGACCATCTAAGTGACTGCCACTAGATCTGTTAGTAGGCAGCAATGTAAACTCTGCATTTACATTGAAAAGCCTGCAGGGACATACTATAGTTACTAAAACCCACTGTATTAAAATGCAGTGGTTCTGGTGACTATAGTGTCTTTTTAAAGAAGACTATGGTGCTCTAGAGCCATTCGACAGGCATCATACCATTCACCAAGTGCCCTGCAGTCCAACTTATCTCTGGCTTTTAAATATTATAAACAATGCATTAAACGATCAAACATTTTAGGTCAAATTTAGTATCTCTTTATATGAGGTCACGGTGGCCACCTTTACCGCTTTCTGCATCTCATGGCTACAGGCTAGAATTTATTGGCCCCAAGAAAGAATGTATAGGGTAAATTTTCACTGGGCGAGAACATTCCTAATTTTACATATATTTAAAGAAGCATTTTATTCAACGGTATGCAACGCCTCAGATGGTTGTAGTCCACAGTTATGTGGTTGTAGTTCATCCAATTCCTTAGTCTGATTCCACTTAAGGTGTGTTTTGCACTTTTTAATTTGACTTTAACTTTTTTCTCCCACCAATATTTTCTTCATATATTTGTTCATCTACCAAAGGATACATAGAATGTAAGTACCGCTGAATGTTGCTAATGGAATGAAATGTAGTGTTTCCTGAAGACTAAATTCTGCCATGCAGGCATTCCAACACTAAACTCTGAATACTGTTTCTGGTGGAGACTTCCCAAAATGAAATGGAACTGAGACCTCTCCCCAGTACTAAACTCTGTGTTGTTATATGTGTTGGTAAGACTAATATGTGTGTTGAACGTGGTAAGATTACCCAAAGGGAAAATTTATCTTGTACCTACCAATGTCTTCCGAAGGACTAAGCACTGCATTCCTGTATGGCTTGGGTTTTTCAGCAGGTTAGTTTTGTGTGACTGACTATGTAATTATTAAAGATACTTTCTCCCTCCTCTATATGTCCCCTTACGAGGCACTGTTCGCTAGCGTGGATGAGATTTGCCTGCTAGGTTGATGTGTTTTGACGTAGAAGCGATGATAACCTAGTTGGAGCTTTTACAAGTATGTGAAGATTGGAGCATAAAATGTTGACCTCTCCAGCAAGGCCAGGCTCGAATTTTTGTTAACTGGAAGTCTACCTATTTATACTCCTTTCAAAATAAAATAATGAATGGACTTTGGGGAAATTTCTTGACACAAAAAGCATTTTAAGCAATATGGAACAAAAAAGAAAAACGCCAATGTTCTTATGTGTATATACATTTGTGCATTCAGTTTAGACTGATCTGTAGATGGAGCAATTACTGATTGTTATGATCCTTGTGGTCTATCAGATCAGCGTAACAATCCTTCCTATAGACCCACCTCCACCCTCCCCTATCTCGTGTTACCACTTCTACTACTACCCCCTACTCACTTCTTGTGTCCCCACTCCCTCTTTTCTTTCTTCCTGTGCCCATTCCCCTTCTCTAGTTCCCTTCTTGTATGTGTCCCTTGTTCTCTCTGCTTGTGTGTGTTGCCTGTTCTCCCACTCCTGTTTCTCTTTGGTATCATTACAAATACACTCAATGCATGGAAGTGGTTTTAACTTCTTCTCTAACTCAGCATGGTGAATTTAAATATTCTGGGTGGTAGAACAGTGTTGTCTGTGAAATACAACTGGAATAATACAATGTGCCTATACATATTTAACGGTATTAGCATTGTCACTGCTTGAAGTGCATCCATACGTTGGTGTGAACTTTGAAAGTATTTTGTAACTTCTGGATTTCCTAATATACTTCTCTGTTTTTCTCCAATAGGATGAAAGACCCCAGTCGAAAAAACAATGTTTTCGCTCAGTTTAGAAAGAATGAGAGAGACAAGCAGAAGCTGATTGAAACTGTGGCCAAACAACTTCGAGGCCTCATTAACACCCACCATTCATGAGACCCACAACACCGTCCTTACTTAGAGCCTTCAGGATGGCGCTGGTCATTGTACACTGAACGGACCAGAGTTCCCTCCGCCTGGCGTCTGTACTATTGTATCTCTTTTCAAAGGGCAAATGACTACAGTACCTAACAGTGTATAAAATGTATAACAAACTATTTTTGGGGTACTCTGGCTTAAGCTCAATGCTTCTTCCTACAATGCATATGGCTCCAGGAAAAGAAGGGGTAGCAATGTTTGTTTTCATGCTTTTGCCAGGTGTTGGGTGATTGGTTTCTATTGCACTGATTTTGCCAATTTTTGTGCCATGTATGTTAGAAATCTTAATTTGATCTGTTCTATTAGAGTTACTGTGTTACAGTTACTGACATAGAAAGCCTGAATTGTTCACGTTGGGTAACACTAGGGAAGATGTTTTCCTTTTTTTTCCCCTCTCTTTCTATTCTTGTCATTTAAAAAAAAAAAAAAAAAAAGGATACACTAAACTGTTGGCTTTCATATTTCTGTCATTATATGTTTAATAGATGTTTTGCAGCTGACTATAAGGAAAAATAAAAGGGCAAACGGAATTAATAATACTGAAAAGCTGACATATTTTGTCAATATATATATATAACCCCCCTTCCTCTTGAAGGAAGGACTACAGGACTTTATTACCATGCTATAGAAACCTCAACAAGGAAATGATTATTACTCCCCAAATTATCTTCTCTGCCGGGTAGACAATGTACTTGAGGGTGAAATTAGGCCTTCCGTCCTGTGCACCCTCTCCACACATAGGAATATCTGTAAACTGGTTCTTTAAACCTCGTTTATCCGAAAAGCACAAGCTAAGAGTGTGTAGGGCTTTTATTGTAGGATTGCAATTTTTTTTTATATTTATCATTACACTCCCTTTAATGTCATGATTTGCTGGTTCTTTTTAATACAACTAATCAAAGTCTTCCAAATAACCGTTATCTTCTAGAAGAGTGTTTCCTACAGGAATTAAACTACATTTTGCCATATCGTATCTTCATGTCCAAATTTACTGCATTTGACATCTCTAAAGCCTTGCACTAGGGGTGTCGAAGTAGTGGTCAGTCTTCTAATACAGCCTGTATAACAGACCTATCAATCCTTCACAAGAACGAGCAGACCTATTATATTTGGTTCATTCGCTAGATCGGTCATATTATTTTGCATGATACACATTGCGTGTGTTTATTACCAAATCTCGTTTCACCATATGTCCAGCGCCCTTGTCTCTGACGTCCAAGCAGAGAGACACGAAGGAGAAGACTTACAGCTTAACATTACAATAAAGAATGAGAACCACTTATTGTTCACATGTCTATTGTTATGCAGTTTGGCAGATAACCAAGACATGCTCTATCACATTTTGTGACAAACATCTAAACAATATAAAGCACAGAGTGCTCATCGCCTCTGCACATGATATATAATGCATGCTATGCATTTTATGGAAAGGACTACTCCAATTAAAGATATGTATATAAATATATATCATTTTTAATTAGGGGGTTACCATTTGTGTTTGGGTTACTGCCTCCCCATTTAGGCACTTAATAATTTAAACACCTGTTACATTAACCTTTATTCCAGCACTGGGAGTCTCCTCGCTGTATTTTCCAACTGCCTCCTGTAAAGTCATCATAACTGATAAACTGTATCCAACCAGCTGTTTCTCATAGAGGAGCAGTGGGTCACATTTGCTACAATCCACCACCAATGAAACAATGCTTTTCAATGAGAAGCACTCACTTCCACTTTTAACTACAGTTCAAAGCGAATGAGGCTGGAAACCCTCCCATGTGTCATACATGAGGTGTTAAAAATGGGATTGACAAAACAGTGTCTTAAAATTGTCACTTTTATTAAATAAGCCAGGTGGGGCATGCAATTACGGTAACCTCTAAAGCACGTCAGGATGTTGAAGGGCCTCAGGCTACTGGAGTGTTCCTTTAAACCAAGGAATTGGCATGGCGGTTGTTTTCTGATGCAGCAGTTAAAACAAAGTTATATCAGAACTCTGACTTAACCCTCAGTCCATAAGTTAATAACTATTAATTTGTTTCCTAATAGGTGTTTAAGTAGGAAAATAATGGCTCTAGCTGAGCCAGAGGGTAAAAGACCGTTTTCAAAGATAATCTTTAGACTTGAGTTTTACATGTAAACCATTAAGCACAGTTGGCACAATGGCCATTATAAGGACCCCAGGTCCATAAAGTTCAATTTTAGTTTGATATTATTGCATCAAATAAGATGGAACAAAAACCAACATACAGGGAGTAGATCTTGGTCATGTGTCACCATGGAACTGGTGCCAGAACTTCCAGCCCAGACAAATTTCTCTAGTAAACTTGACTTGAGATCTAATTCCATCTTATGGATTTTATGCTATCAGGGTCTTTGTATTTGTGTCTCACATATCGGGCTGAAACCCCAATTCAAGCACCACTACAACAGAAATGTTTGTGTTTACATGTTACATACATCGCTTTTAATTGCTCATTCGTATGTTTTCCAAAGGAGCACACCCCCTGTGCCTCCTAAAGTGCTTTTGTGAGGGACGAATTCATAATCGACCCTTGTTCAATAAATAAAGGCCAGACAGGGCTAGATTTCATGCTATACCATAAAAACAGTCTAGTGGAGAAACTGGCCGTAGAGATTTATAACCAGGATGATAAAGGGAACGGCAAGGTAACTTGCCGACACTGATTATTTTGGGACGCAGTCTGCAAGAGTGCACTTTTAGCTGCTCTCCTGCCTGGCACTGATCGCTAGCATGGACGAGACAGGCCTGTTAGGTTAATGTGTTTTGATGTAGAAGCTATGATAACCTGGTTGGAGCTTTTACAAGTATGTGAAGATTGTAGTGTAAAATGTTGACCTCTACTGCAAGGCCAGGCTCGTAGCTTAGAGAATTTTTGTTGACTGGAAATCTACCTTAATGCTGTTCACACATCTTTACAATATTACACTCCTTTCAAAATAAAAAAAATAAAAAAATAAAAAAAATAACGGTTTTGTTGTATTTTATACTTTTTCTTCTGCTTGATTTTATGAGTTTAAGTGTACGTTGATTTGGGGAAAAGGGAATTAAAAAAGGAAAACACCATGTTCTATATTGTAAATAAATGTTTGCATTCACTTCAGACTGACCTGTAGAGGGAGCAATTACTGATTATTGAGACCCTCATGTGTCTATTAGCATAACAAGCTGAGAGAGGAGGTTTAAAGATGCTGAAGAAAAGGGACCAGAATTTGGACAGGGCATGGAAAATTGAGAAGCACAGAATCGAAAAAAAAAAAAAAAAGATGTAATACTCACTAAATTTAAGAGGACGGAGGGAGGATTGGAAGACAGGCAGAAGAGGGGTTAAATCAACAGGAAGATAAAATAAATATCTTGTATATGGTCTCCTTTTTCCTTGGCATTTCTGGGATTCCCAGGTACAACCCAAGTTCAAAAAAATAAAAATTGTTTCACGTGTGCATTTTTGCTTATTTCTGTATTTTAACAATAACAAATGACATGCTTTTTTGGAAGGATTCAGTTTGACAAGGGAAATGTCACTTCATAGGTTAATTTATTTATATATATATATATCTTTCAAGGAACATTTTAGTGTTAGGAATACAAATGTATTCCTAACACTCTAGTTGTGAATTAAAAGTTTAGATTGTCCGGCCCCCGACTCTTTGTGGAGTGAAAAGGTAATTTTACTAGCCTTTTCCCCACGGCTGCGCTAGTGTCGCCGTGGTTTGGCAAAATGCCGAGCTGTTCCAATCCCCTCATAGAGATGCATTGAATCAATGCATCTCTATGGGGAGTATTCAGCGACTGTGAACGCCAATACTGCACACTAAGCAGCACCTGACTTGAAAGCAACTCTAGTTGTCATCTAGTGACTGCCCCTAGAGGCGGTGTTAGACAGCAATGTAAACACTGCATTTTCTCTGAAAAAGCAGCATTGTCATTTCTCAGACTGAAAGGACATTCTATACACACCAGCACCACCACATTAAGCTGTAGTGGTTCTGGTGACTATATTGTCCCTTTAACAAATATGTCTCTGTGAGATGCTAAATTTAATAAAATGTAGACATTCACACCTGTTTATCCTGCAACTGGGCATCTCTATTTTTGCTCCCTGTCAGTTAGTGATTTAAACTCTGCCCTCTTTACCTCTTGGTCAGCGTAGAAAAAGCATGTAAAAAAAATAGAGGGCAAATTAATGTTTCTATTTCTCCTCCTCATCTGCAATGATTGTCTGGGCTTTGCCTTGTAGCAACTGGACTACGACGTGACTTGCAACATCTTTAATATACATTTTTTTATTTTATTTTTTGAGCAGCATCTTATAAAAAATCTTTTTTTCTATTCTTTTCTATGCCCTCCGTTCTGTGTCCTGTAAAGTTTTGTTTTTTTTCAAAATTACCAAAATGAGAATTTTTTTCCTTTATAAATTGAGACTCTGGTCCAAAGTTTACGTTTTGCAGATCTCTACAAATAAGAACTCCTAAGAACACAGAGTGTAGTGCTACGCCCCAGTTCCTGATGCCTGTTTTGTGCATTCATCAACGATGAACCCAACTGCTATAGGAATCTGTTGGAGTGTTTGTCATGGCGCGGAGGCTTTCATATCTATAGCGCCTGTCTCAGAATTCTGACGTAGTTCGTTAATAAATATCAGCAACACTGCAGATCAAATACCGTGTTTAAAATACTAGTGAAACAATAAGTAGCAAGATATGTTTAGGGATGTGTTCTAAAATAGGTTTTAACATTTTAATTTGTTGTAAACCATTGCTGTATCTTAGATTTCAATATTCAATTTGGCAGCAGCTTCTAGACAAAGATGAAGCTGTAATAGGACAACAGATTCCTTTTATAATGTATATGTTTGTTCGATTGTTTCAACTGATACATTCTATATATGCTATCATCCTTTAAAGTGCTAGTTAACACTCCAACTCTCCACGGGCCCTGTAGGGATTGTAGATAATATTGTACATTCAATAACCAATTTGGTGGACACTACAATGCCACGTTAGTGTACATGCAATTACATTGATCAGCCACAACATTAAAACCATTGACAGGTGTAGTGAATAGCATTAATTATATCATTACAATGGCACCTGCCAAGGGGTGGGATATATTAGGCAGCAAGTGAAAATTCTGTTCATGAAATTCATGCGTTTGAAGCAGTAAATAATGTGCAAGCAAAAAGATCTGAGTGACTTAAACAAGGGCCAAACAGTGGAGGCTAGACAACTGGATCAGAGTATCTCCAAAACAGCAAGTCTTGTGGGGTTTCCCGGTATGCAGTGGTTAGTGCCTATCAATGGTGGTGCAAGGAAGGACAACTGGTGAACTGGTATCAGGGTCATGGGTGCTCAATGATGTACGCAGGGAGCCAAGGCTAGCCCATCTGGTCTAATCACACATAAGAGCTAGCGTAGCTCAAATTGATGTAAAAGTTAATGCTGGACATGATAGAAAGCAGTCAGAAAACACAGTGCATCACAGTTTTTTGTGTATGTGGCTTTGTAGCCGCAGACAAGTCAAATTGCCCATGATGACCCATGTCGCCTTCAATGTAGACATGAGCATCAGAAGTGGACCATGGAGCAATGGAAGAAGGTTGCCTGATCTGTTGAATCCCGTTTTCTTTTAGATCAGGTGGGTGGGTGGGTGTCTTTTACCTGCAGAAGAGATGGCAGCAGAGTGTACTATGGGAACATGACTGTTCTGCTGGAAAACCTTCGGTCCAGGTATTCATGAACCATCTATCTAGAGATTGTCGCAGACCATGTGCACACGTTAGTTAATAACCCTGTATGTATTCTTATATAAACTAGAGCACTTGGGGAACAAATAAATCGAGATTCTGACACAGGGAGCTACATAGACATGGATTAAATCATGTTTATTTTTGGTGACAGAGCTGCTTTAAATTTGCAGTCCACACTTGTATGATAGGTATAAATTGTAGCTCTGATCTTCTGATGTGGATAGTGTTAGGTAACTTAACACTCCAACAATATGTTCTTTGTATTTCCATACATGGAGAGTGGGCGTTTGATTTTATTATAGGACCTAAGTTAATATCTTTAGTCGTAAAGCAGCCTCTGTCCCCTCTTTTGTCTTCTAATTCTCATGATCTCTTCCCCACCTTATCTGGATGTCTTCTCCATTCAACATAAAGATGATAAACAGGCATTGTGAGTGACGAAATCAGAGTGTGAGATGGGAAGATTATACAGGTAGCCCCCTTGTGTTATAGGAACATTTTTCTAAATTAACATAGAAACAGAATGTGACGGCAGATAAGAACCATTTGGCCCATCTAGTCTGCCCAATTTTCTAAATAATTTAATTAGTCCCTGGCCTTATCTTATAGTTAGGATAGCCTTATGCCTATCCCACGCATGCTTAAACTCCTTTACTGTGTTAACCTCTACCACTTCAGCTGGAAGCTGGAAGGCTATTCCATGCATCCACTACCCTCCACGAAATTTGGTCAGTTTAGTAGGATCTTTTTGCACAAACATGGCTGCAAGCTCTCAAGCACTCACAGGGTTATTTTTCAAAGAGAGAATTGCCAAAAATTCAAAGTGAATTTCTAATGTAGATAAATAGTCAAACTAAACCCAGAGAATCTGTCTAATTCACCCATTTTTGACTAAATTTTGAAATGCACGTTGACTTCCTGGGAATTCTCACATTAGTTGATACCGGCGTTAGAATCATGGAAACCACCCACATATTCCATATATAATGCGAGTGGTCGACCTACTATAAGATTTCCCCTGATCCCTTTTAGGATTGCAGGGAAAGAACCATGATTCTTGGGTTGTCTTCAGTTGACTGATGATTTGCCGGCACTGTCAGGTAATGCCAGGTCAGACGCTATCAGCCAGAAGTACCATGTCTGCACAGTGTCCCTCTATCCCAGGGACCCGCACTGATGGAAATGGGAAGCATATGAAGCCCTCAAAGCTTTTGCTTTGATTTTTCCCAGCGCTTATGAAATACGTACTGAGAAAGCAGCTGCCTGTCTCCTGCATTGTCTACTAGGAAATTCGTTTTGTATGATTTCCATTATTTACAACGTAATTAGGGCCAGACCTGTAGGTGTTTCGATTTTCGCATGGCACGGCTGGAACTGAGAAAGGGACGACCTGAGTCCTGACTTCAGAAAAAGGAAATTGTTTTATTTCTCTCCAATGAAGGCACCAGGAATTGGCTGGATTGATGGGTGTTGTAATCCCCCATAGTTAGTATAGAAGGATGAATGCTACTTAATGTTTCTATTATTAATAATTAAGCCTTAGATGTGTTTTATATATAATTAGATTAATGCATTCAGGAATCACTATACCATTTAGATTAACGTTGATGGAATATTTGCCAACATTTTAAACAAAGTTTTCTGGCACACTTTGCAGCCATGTTTTCCACAAGTCCTTTTACTCTGATCTGCCCCAAAAATCCCACATAAGTTACTAGTAGTATGTATACACATAACCAATATAACAATTCCTGTTTTTGTCCCTTTTTTGTGAATTGGGACATTTTTCCTATTTTTAATTATTGCCACCCAACCCCATGTATATTATAGCCACAACCCATGTGGGGGGCTGCAGTGGGGCTCTAGCATGTCTACCCATGTATGTTAGCGCCCACACCCATGGCCCATGACTGTCAGCCATATACTGGTATCTCCCTCATGTATTACTTTAGATCCCCCACCTATTGACTATAGGTTGGGACAGAACCCCATATATATTTAATTCTTACATTTTATGTAATAAATAAAAAAAACATATTCTAAATGCGCATTACATTCGGGGCAAAAATCTAAATTTTCAGGCAAATCCAAACAGGTAAATTCACACCGGTCCTGGGGGGGAGGTGATTTGTCGGGATCCCAGTCACCGTTGTTGTGCCCGGAGAGCGGCCGTCTCTCCGTGGCTCAGTGTCTGGTAGGCCGCAAGCCTCGGCATATGCGTTAGGCTGAGTTAGGGTTCGAGAGAGGCACCGGTTAGTGCGGTAGCCCCTCCCGGCCATGATTGTCATGGTCTGCAGCTAGTGGGTCTCAATGGCTGGTTAAGATGCCCTGTTTTTCGTTCCCAGGCATGGGAGCTCTTGTCTGGCATGTCTGGGCCGCTTGGTTGCTTGGCTCCGCCCCCTTTATCCAGTTTTAAATATGGTATTTGCCCACTGGCTGCTAAAACCAACAGTAGTAAAATAAATCTGACATTTAAAATCCTGGCCCAGCGTTCAGACAGGCTGGAATCCAGACACAACTCTTGCTCATTTGAGCCACATTTAAAAATCTGGACATTATCAATCACTGTGAACTATTAAATACTGTGAACCATGTACCCATTTGGTACTGGGACTATTGACCCTGTAAATTTATTCACAGGGAAATTATAAACCAAAATCCTCAAGCTGGAAAAAAATGAATTGTGGAATTTTTGTGGCTTTGGGGCGTGTGCAACGCTGTGCCAATGATAATGATAAAATTAGTTTCCAATCTTCTGGCTTTAAAAAGTGGTTCAGTGCAGCCACATTGCATGATTGGGAGCTTCTGGTTTACTGTGTGGTGGAATCTGCAAAACGTAATGATCGTATAATGAGGACAAACGTACAGGGTATTCAATGAACTGAGAACTGGCGGGAATTTCAAGTGTATTTCTAATCCAAGGTCAAAATAGCCAAAGTGAAAACAGAATTGACTAATTTGGCTACTTTAAAAAAAAAAAATCTGAAATCCTCTTCTAATTCCCAGGAGTCTCACTTTAGTGGATAATCCCGACAGAGTTAAATATAGGAATTCAGCAAAGATTTGTCTAGTTAGTCTCTCCTCTGCTAGTGAGACAGACCTTCTAACCAAGAGTATAGCCTCCTACATCTCAGAATTAATACACTGTTCTACTGTATACATGTGGTCTTGGTTTTGATTAATGAGTCTTTGTTCTCCAGCCAGAAGAATGTTAAAAAAAGACCAGGCTATAAATATGGCACTGGAGAAAGTACTCTGGGCTGTCTGTGAAATAAAAGAAATATAGCATGAATACATTGTGTACCATGAGCTGGACATTTAAATGTCACAGACAGGGCATGCAAAGGGGGTAGTGATCAGATTGCTCGAATGGTTAGCAGAGACATTCTTTTAGATGTAGAGAATGGTATAAAATGGATATTCTGAGTTATTTTAAACAGATATAACCATCACTATGACAACTATATCAGCTATTAATATGTCAAAGTTCTCATACATTATAGGATTGAAATGTTTAGGTCTTTTTGAATGTAAGTCTTCAATAAAAGAAGACAATTGGTCGGGGCCAGTGCAAGGATTTCTGCCGCCCTAGGCAAAGATCCATTTTGCCGCCTCCTTATGTCACTCTATCACTGACAGACACACACTAGCAGACACACACAGAAACTCACTCACTGACAGACACACACACGCACAGATACTCACTGACATACATACACTCACTCACTGACAGACATACACTCACAGGCACACACACAGGCAGAAACTCACTGACAGTCAAACACACACACTCACTGACATACATACACTCACTCACTGACAGGCACACACACAGGCAGATGCTCACTGACAGACACACACAGACACTCACTGACATACATACACTCACTCACTGGCAGACACACACACACTGACAGACAAACACACACACTCACTGACAGACACACAGGCAGACACTCACTGGCATACATACACTCACTGACAGACACACACAGGCAGACACTCACTGACAGACACACACACAGGCAGACACACATTCACTGACAGACACACACAGACAGACACTCATGGACAGACACACACAGACAAACACTCACTGACATACATTCACTCACTCGCAAACACACACACAGGCAGACACACACTCACTGACAAACACACACACAGGCAGACACTCACTGACATACACTCACTCACTCACTCACTCACTGACAGACAAAAACACTACCTGACAGTTAAACACTCATACACTCACAGATTCAGACATCCAGCTTCCTTACCTCCCTGGCGTCCAGTGTGGGGCAGCTCCTGCCTCCTCCAGAACGCTGTTTAGTGTGCTGGGGCCAGAATGACGTCATATTCTGGCTTCCGGCACCACAGAGGGCGCACAGGGGAAAAGTGGGAAGCTTCAAAAGGGGCCTCTCTCGCCGCCTGACTGCCTCCTCTCCTCCGCCGGCATTCATTGGCAGAGCAGGCACCTTCCATCAGAGTAAGGCCCTGCCATCAGGGTATGGCCCGGCACTGAGAAGGGGGGGAGACAGCACTAGAGTCGCTCACCCAGCGCTGCGGCTCAGGACCGGTGGAGCCCACCAGGAAATATCCAGGTGGGAGCCCCCAGCAGTCCAGCACCCTGAGGGGTCCCAGGTTCCTCCCCTTTAATTTTTCTCCTCCTTGTACAGTACACAGATACTCATACAATACAGAGATCTGATTATAATACAGTAAAACAAGTGGGGCACAACATAAATGTATTTATGAAATACATAGAGCTGAGTACAATACAGAAATAACCATACCACAAATAGAGCTGAGAAAACAATAACGGTATAATACACACAGCTGAGCAGACTAACAATACGGAGAGCTGAATGAAAATACAGAGAAATATATATATACAATATAAATACAGAGCTGGACACAATAAGGAGATACCATAACTATCCCACACAGCCAGGACCACGGTGATGGATTACACAGAGCTGCAATACAGAGATAACCACACAATACTGTCTGTGTAAAATTCCCACACATTGTCTCTAAAATGCTTTAGCTTTCTATTAAATAAAACATGTCCGTCACTCCTGACAAACTATTAGCTCTCAGCACACAATGTGCACAGGGTAAAGCAGTAGGATACTGATAGACTCCTTATTACATTTGCAGCAATATCATTAATCTGCAGTGGTAATATGAAACAATAAGTAACTGACATGGTTACCAGAAGCAACAATCATTATAGATTCAAACAGATTGAAATCAGATACAGATCAGTCCTCAGAGTCACAGCCCCAGTCATGCAGTTTTTTTTAATGGCCACTTTGAAGAAGATGGTTGATAAGTGCAATATAAATTATTAAAACTATTAATGGCAGGAAGCACAGTATTGTGATGTGCTGCTTTCAAGAGGGTTTCTTGCTTCTCTCTCCTATGGTCTCTGTATCCTCACACCTTGGTGCTATGAGCCTTTAATAGAAAGACCAAAAGACTGCCTCCTCTCATGGGAAAATGACTCTTGTCCCAGAATGTCAACTCTATGGAAATTCCAGAAATTCCTTTTTAAAGGAGACCAGGCATGTGCAAAACCTGCTGAAACTGGTCAGATTTAAAACCTGCCCTGTTTTTTGACAAGCCTAAATGCTCTCAAGTAAATTCTCCAAACAATGAGAATTAGGTGGGAGGGAGACTGTGCAAACTGAAATCTATTACAGAATTAAAGAAACACATTGTTTTCTTCATATATTTTGGCTTACCACTCTCCCTTCCAGAAAAAGAATATTAGTGTTTCTAAATTACTGCAAACGAGTGGCGCTCTGACCTAAGTGCTCCTGTGGACTAAGGTGGAGACCTGATAACTTTCCATGGATAAACAACATCAGAAGACAGACCCACAAAAAAGTGACTGTCCGTTTACCTCGCTTTATAGGGCACCTGTTCTTAATGTTTGTGGCAGTAGTGTCCAGTAGCTGATTACAGTATTTGGTTAATTGTTTGAGGTGTATGTACCTGAAAGAGTACATTCACCATTTAGAACGTTCCTAAAAAGATACCATTTTTTTTTTTTTTTTATTATAGAAAGCAAGGATTGCCCGCTGCTCTGTTTTCCAAGCTCACAGATTGTAATAGTTTAAATAACTTCAATTGTTTCAATCCATTTAATCAGAAATAAATAGATTCCATGTATCCAGATGCTAAGTGCTATGGGTGAAAAGGACATTGGATGATGAAGAAATCTTATCTGACAGATTGAATATGATGTCTGAAAATGTTTAAGAAGAACGTTATGTGTGATGTCTCTTGGAGATATCTTTCTTCCTCCAGAATCAGATACCGTTCCAAGAGAGAATATACTGTAAGGTACTGTCAAGAGATATTGCAAATTTAACTTTATCAAATGTGTAGGTGATAAAGTCTGCGATGTCTTGGATTGCTGGCCTTTGCCCCGTGGAGGCAGAAAAGTGGTTTCTGCCCACTAGACGGTCACTTCCTCTGCTTGTCTTGATTATAATTATAGTGTCACTAGTATCATCAAGCTTAGGCAGTGCTACATTCTAGACTCAAGCAAAGGATTGCAAGTTAAAGAAAAATAAATCACCCTGGCCAATTACGTACATTGCTCAGATAATGACTTTGTCAATTAATTTGCTGCGGTCAGAGAGACTTAAAACTTTAACCCAAATCTATGGTGACGATTCACAAAGGTACACATCTGTACATGTCTCAATGAGCATGTGTTCAATCCTAGTGAGGACATTGTGTTAAAGAAAAAACATATCATAAAGGGTGCGAGCAGGGATCCAGGTTGGAAATTTGAACAGGTGAATGCTTTATGCTTGATTTGATATTTGGTTTCGTTTTCTGGGAGGCTGGAAATAATGTTTTAGAGCTGGTATGTCTGGGGAGATATTGTTCCTCTTTCCATACTGACGAGTCCTAAAAGGTCATCGATCAGCTCCTGGTCATCAAAATCCATTCTTCAGTTTTAAAAGCAGAACTGAAGCATGAATTTTGGTACATTCTGTTTTTTATTATATCACTTGGATTTTATCAGTGAATGACATGACTCTCATAATATTTTCTAATAGTCTCTCATTTTACAGAGTATAACATTTCATCTAAAGATTGTGCTTTCAAATGTATGGATACAATGTTATTCCTGTATATTTTTAGCCTTTACCCTCTGTGCCTAACGCAAAGCACTAAAGGCTATAAATATGTCATCGATGCTTTGGAAGACATTTTAAAGAAAGTGGGATTTAGGTTCCTGTATGTTTATTTTGTAATCTATTAATTCCATTTCAGTATATATCTTTATACCCAAGGTTGACCTTGATTTCTGGATGTTTTGTACACAACAAGTTCACCAAAGGTACCCAGTGCCCTTCTTTTCTCCAGTGTTCTGAACCTTCTAAGACTTATTTCTTAATTTTCTTTCGTTACTTGGGACATTACAAATATGGCAGCCAGGTGCGTAATACACGTTTTGCCAATTATAATGTCACATGTGCCACCCATCTAATCACCCATAGTAAACGTGGGATCCAAAACCTGTGTTAGGTCAGTGCCTCAAACACAAACCAGGATCATCGAAAACTACCATGACTGCTTAACACAATGTTTTAGTATTCTTAAAGCAGTACTGTCTGAAAATGTATTACAATAAATGTATTTAAAAGAAGCAAAAATATTATTTTAATTCACAAAGTTTAGCAGTGTGTATTAGCTGCTCAAGGATTTTATAACATTTTTCCTTTTTCAAATATTTTTTTCATTATTATTATTATTGTTATTATTTTTTTGGTATTACAACTTCTTAATTCCTTGTTCAGAAACTGATAAAATGAGCACAATTGAATTAGATAGTTCCAACATTCAGATCATGAGAAAATATAAATATTTATTTTCTGTTAACAAAATCTACCCTAATCTTGTTCCCTCGCTCAATTTTCACGTCCTTGTTATCATTCTGTGTCGGTGATGGTTTGCAACCTGCGCTCCCTGGTTCTACCTGGAATTCCTATTATCCCATTAAAAAATACGTTATTGCAATATTGCTGCATTGACAGATTTATTCTTTTCTGTTTAAAATGGGAAATTCACCTTCAAACACTTTGTTCCTGAACCAGATGTTACCTTCTTTGATTTACTCAAACATTTTACCTGTTATATACTACTTTCTGGATGAAATTACTAAAAAAAAATGAAGAATATAATCCCCGACAGAAAAGTGTATGGTAAAATTCTGTGGTTGTGAAAAATTGTAGACAGTGGAGAAAACAATACATTTTTAAAATAATGATCATTTTTTTTTTTTTTTATCTCATGAGACATTCCGTATTCCCTAAAGATAACCCATTTCACGATTATACTGGCTATTTTTTTTTTTTTACTTTGATACATAAACAAAGAATGAAATGTTCTATTCTTCTTAGATGTGAGTGTCTATTCAAATTGTATAATAAAAGATAAACTGCTAAAAAAAAAAAAAAAGGTTGGACCATACTATTTCAGTCTTCGTAATATGACTATAATGAATAATGAAAGAGAGGGAATTGGATTTATTTCTCTGCATTAACATGCTCCTTAATTAAATATCAAATACACTAACTGCTAAGAAAACATTAAAATATGAAATTAACAAGAAATGGAATATATCAGTTAATAAAAATATTTACTGTTGATGAACAATATTTATCTATGTGCCATGTAAAAGCTCTCATAAAAGACTCACATTTATCTGAGCATTTAACAGGACAATGCTCTAAATCTTTGGAATCCTAGACAATTGGGACATCTGTATCAGATTGACTGTCTTGGTCATAAATCATTTATTTAATCTTTCAAATAAGCAATAGGACAAATGACAAGCACAACTTGTTTCTAACTGTAAAAATAGTTATCTAATGTAAATATATTTATATATATTAAAAAAACAAACAAACAATGTTTCCTAAAGGACCCCTCCAAACACCATAACCACTAAAGCATGCTGTAATGGGTATGGTGCAAGGAGTGCAACCTCCCATACTAAGTGCTAAAACTGTTTTACATTCGGGTTGTCTGGCACTGATCCCCACCTCCACTCAGCAGCCAGGAAAGCTGGAAGGAAATTCTGTTCTAAGTACTGCAGTACAAAGCAAGGTCATTTGGCTTAAAGCATCAGCAGATCACTCTCCACCAATGAGCTAAGCCCGGAGGACATCAAGTAAGAAGTCAGATTGTTCTAAAATGGTTCAACTACTTATATTGGGGATGGAACTATAACCGCTATAGTTATGGACTCTTCAGTTATAAAGTCTTCCTTAAACTGTATAAAAGATATGTTATGGTTGTTCTTTCACCTGGACATAACTTGTTTATTATGTTGGTGAAAATTCCACCTGGGCTTGTAGTCAGAAATTTCAATAGAGCAGCAAAGCTGTGAATGAGAGGACGTCATCACGATATCACTAAACTGACATGGTTTACCAATAAACATTGTTTCAAAGCAGTCCTTGCAGGTCTCTGTATTCGGATGAGTATTAGTTTTCTTCAGTTATGTGATTAGTGATATTATAACCACAAGAGGAGCACGGTCAGACTGGGAGAAATAACTAGCAATCGTATTTATTTATTTATTTCCACAACTTTAGTACCAGCGGAGTGAGTCATAGCGAAATAATGGACGCATGGAATAAACTCTTACATCCCATCTGGTGAGTCAGAAATTTTTAATGAGTTGCATTTGAATAAAGGTCAATGTGAGTGCTCTGATGTTGTTCTTCATGGTTCGTGATGTTATTCTTCATAGTTATGGTCCTTCACAATGCACATATTAAATGGCAGGCGTGGGCGTAATATTTGTAGAACACGAAAAATATAGAATAGCATACATCTAGAATTCTACCCACCTCCAACACTCATCTGGCCTGAGACAGACACTCAAAAAGAGTAGGCAAGACCATTAAAGTTCATTATTTAAACTTTTACCTTTTGTTTTTGGTGTAATTACTTTCAAATGAAGAAAATCTGCATTACTGTAGATTGCGGAAGATATAGTATTCCTGTTAATTAGACATTGGTCTAAACACAAATAAGTAATAATTAAAGGGGTTGTGGGCTGTGTAAAGAGGAGTAAGGTTAACAACAAACAGTATTATACACATTTTCTAAGCCCCGTGAAGATCTGGGGTGCTCTAAGCAACAATGTCATCACTAGAGCTGGTTGTAGAAAGCTTCTTAATTTAATAAATATGTTTCCATTACATATATTGTAAGATCAGATATACATATGACAGGGCATGTTCAACGCACTCTTTTCTTGTTGTATGACTTCTGTGGTCATGTAACCTGGTGATATACACCTTAATTCAGTATAAATGTGTTTACGTTCAATGAACACTCAGGTAATAGATATTGAAGGACTATGTGTCCTTGATTTCTTCTCTGCTAGCCATTAGTGCAGGTACAGTGTTCCTCTATTTTCCAGTCTGCAATGTTCTGTAGGAACAACAACATTAACTTTCCAGGGTTCCAGGACCTCTAGTTGCTGTCACGAAGAGTCAATCTCAGTTATAGGTCAGATGATGCTCCTGGCATTTGATTGACACAGCACAGTGTTTTGTCATGCATGGGCACCAATTAAACTAAAATGAAACGTTTTCCACTTCACATTTGGAAACTTTTTAGAGTGTGTACCAGGAACTCAGAAACAGAACAGGACAAGTCATGTCCAGAGTAACATTAGATATAGCCATAGTAGAGATGTGGAACTGCACTCAATCCCAAGTAATGTGTATTTGGGTGCAACCAGGCCAGTCCCAGTACCAGGGACCAAATACTTGATAAAGAGAAATAGAAGAAAGGTCCAGGCACTCCAGGATACAAAAAGTCAAATTTATTGAACCCACTGCCACTCACAACGTTTCGACCTACGCGGTCTTTGTCAAGCTTGCCTGGACCTTTCTGCTATTTCTCTTTATTTAGCCTGAGTAACATTGGGACTATTGAAGAGGTAGCTCCAGGCCTAAACAGCCATGGTATAAATATTGTTTTTTTGTTTTGTTTTTAGTTTATTTATAAAGAAATAGGCTCTGCAGTGATGCTCTACTTGGATCAGTCTCAATTTCCTATTTATTGGTGGCTTCCAAGTACTCAGATGGGTTTCGCAGTGTGTGCACAGCCTCAAAGCCATATATGTGGCGTCTCAATTTTTCAGGAAGGAATGTCCAGAGGTTTTATGGACCAGTCCAAAACTAGTCTGACCATGGAAATGTAAATTCAAATGTCTTGCAATTTGTATTTTGTCTCCAAGCCCACGAAGCTCTAAACCCAGCTCTACCAGACTGGCCCTGATCTCGATATATCAATGGAGAACGTCTGTGTGTGACCTGTAAAATTAAAATGCCCACATTCCGTATTTTCCTTTATTCCTGAATACTCATTTTGTAAAATACACTGGCACAATGCAATATATATATGGAGAAACAAAAAAATTTAGTTGAAGCTTTGGAAGTAATTTGTATAACGATCTACTCATTACTATACGTGTAGATCGTTACAGGAGATCTGCCTTATCCCAGAATTCTTAATATTATGTTTTCTTATTCATATATTTACAAATTTGTATTTGTGAATTGCGTAAAATAAAATAACATTTAGAAATAACTCCACACCTCTTTATTCTGCATCTGGACCATCTAATCTGTCCACCCATCGCCAACCATTTGTAGAAGCTCTGTTCTCTACAACTGTCAGTAAACATGGAGAAAGCAGGAAGAGAAAAGGGTATTTCAATGAATTATTCAATGGTGTGAGTCCCAGAGAAGTGGCTGTTGCCCTTTATTACCGCATGTGAATAACCTTAACAACAGGTAGGTTTGTTTAGTGTTTAGCTCAGTAACTGTTACTGCAGTTATGCACCCAGCATACACATAGTTGGTAACACAGAGATTTAAAACAATGAAGCATTTGTAGTAATGCAACTCCTCTACTTACAAAAATAAATAAAAATCCAAGCTATACGGGATATTTTTAAAAACAGAAAAAAAATTTAATCCATTTTTCGGTGTGTATGGTTAATATTTTGTGTTAATATTTTTTGTGTAAGTCTTGAGTATAAAAATATTTTGCATTCTTTTTTAATATTTAATTAATATATTTATATGGTATCGCATTAAGGTCATATCTGTCCTTAGATACGATAATCTGGTTTCTTTGAGGACCCTTTTAGGTCCAGTTTTATGTAACAATGTGACCAAAGATGTCAAAATGTTAAAACTATCCTGAACTCCATTGGGAAAAAATACAAAACCACTAAAGGTTTTATTTCTCTTATTTATGTTATTTTGCTTGTGAATCTGTACACATGGTCTACATCATAAAAAGTTTCCAAACAAAAATCCACAATCTGTTTTCATCTTCTCCAAAGCATTTAGAAGAAACACAATAACACACTGTAACACACACTATAACACTATAACCTGCTATTACACACTATAACACTATAACCTGCTATAACACATTATAACACACTATTACACACTATAACACACTATAACCTGCTCTAACACACTATAACACACTATAACACACTATAACACACTATAACACTATAACCTGCTATAACACATTATAACACACTATTACACACTATAACACACTATAACAATATAACACTATAACCTGCTTTAACACACTATAACACACTATAACAATATAACACTATAACCTGCTATAACACACTATAACACTATAACCTGCTCTAACACACTATAACACACTATAACACTATAACCTGCTATAACACACTATAACACACTATTACACACTATAACACACTATAACACTATAACACACTATAACACTATAACCTGCTATTACACACTATAACACACTATTACACTATAACACACTATAACACTATACCACACTATAACACTATACCACACTATAACACTATAACACACGATAACACTATGACCTGCTATAATACACTATAACACTATTACACACTATAACACACTATAACACACTATAACACACTATAACACTATAACACTATAACCTGCTATTACACACTATAACACACTATAACACACTATAACACTATAACCTGCTATTACACACTATAACACACTATAGCACTATAACACACGGTAACACTATAACACTATAACCTGCTATAACACACTATAACCTGCTATAACACACTATAACACTATAACCTGCTCTAACACACTATAACACACTATAACACTATAACCTGCTATAACACATTATAACACACTATTACACACTATAACACACTATAACAATATAACACTATAACCTGCTATAACACACTATTACACACTATAACACACTATAACCTGCTATAACACACTATAACACTATAACCTGCTATAACACACTATAACACACTATTACACACTATAACACACTATAACCTGCTCTAACACACTATAACACACTATAACACTATAACCTGCTATAACACACTATAACACACTATTACACACTATAACACACTATAACAATATAACACTATAACCTGCTATAACACACTATAACACTATAACACACTATTACACACTATAACACTATAACCTGCTATAACACACTATAACACTATAACCTGCTATAACACACTATAACACACTATTACACACTATAACCTGCTCTAACACACTATAACACACTATAACACTATAACCTGCTATAACACACTATAACCTGCTCTAACACACTATAACACACTATAACACTATAACCTGCTATAACACATTATAACACACTATTACACACTATAACACACTATAACCTGCTATAACACACTATAACACTATAACCTGCTATAACACACTATAACACACTATAACACACTATAACACTATAACACTATAACACCATAACACTATAACCTGCTATAACACACTATAACACTATAACCTGCTATAACACATTATAACACACTATTACACACTATAACACACTATAACACACTATAACACTATACCACACTATAACACACTATAACACTATAACACCATAACACTATAACCTGCTATAACACACTATAACACTATAACCTGCTATAACACACTATAACCTGCTCTAACACACTATAACACACTATAACACTATAACCTGCTATAACACACTATAACACACTATTACACACTATAACACACTATAACAATATAACACTATAACCTGCTATAACACACTATAACCTGCTCTAACACACTATAACACACTATAACACTATAACCTGCTATAACACACTATAACACACTATTACACACTATAACACACTATAACCTGCTATAACACACTATAACACTATAACCTGCTATAACACACTATAACACACTATAACACACTATAACACACTATAACACTATACCACACTATACCACACTATAACACTATAACACCATAACACTATAACCTGCTATAACACACTATAACACACTATAACACACTATAACACACGATAACCTGCTCTAACACACTATAACACTATAACCTGCTATAACACACTATAACACTATAACCTGCTATAACACATTATAACACACTATTACACACTATAACACACTATAACACACTATAACACTATACCACACTATAACACACTATAACACTATAACACCATAACACTATAACCTGCTATAACACACTATAACACACTATAACACTATAACACACTATAACACACTATAACACTATAACACACTATAACACACTATAACACACGATAACACTATAACCTGCTATAACACACTATTACACACTATAACACACTATACCCTGCTGTAACACACCATAACACTATAACACACTATAACACTATAACACACTATAACACACTATAACACTATAACACTATAACACCATAACACTATAACCTGCTATAACACACTATAACACTATAACCTGCTATAACACACTATAACCTGCTCTAACACACTATAACACACTATAACACTATAACCTGCTATAACACACTATAACACACTATTACACACTATAACACACTATAACCTGCTATAACACACTATAACACTATAACCTGCTATAACACACTATAACACACTATAACACACTATAACACACTATAACACTATACCACACTATACCACACTATAACACTATAACACCATAACACTATAACCTGCTATAACACACTATAACACACTATAACACACTATAACACACGATAACCTGCTCTAACACACTATAACACTATAACCTGCTATAACACACTATAACACTATAACCTGCTATAACACATTATAACACACTATTACACACTATAACACACTATAACACACTATAACACTATACCACACTATAACACACTATAACACTATAACACACTATAACACACTATAACACTATAACCTGCTATAACACACTATAATAACACACTATAACACACTATAACACTATAACTATTACACACTATAACACTATAACACCATAACACTATAACACACTATAACACTATAACACACTATAACACACTATAACACTATAACACACTATAACACACTATAACACACTATAACACACTATAACACTATAACACCATAACACTATAACCTGCTATATCACACTATAACACACTATAACACACTATAACACTATAACACACTATAACACACTATAACACTATAACCTGCTATAACACACGATAACACTATAACCTGCTATAACACACTATAACACACTATTACACACTATAACACTATACCCTGCTGTAACACACCATAACACTATAACACACTATAACACTATAACACACTATAACACACTATAACACTATAACACACTATAACACACTATAACACACTATAACACACTATAACACACTATACCACTATAACACTATAACACACTATAACACTATAACCTGCTATAACACACTATAACACTATAACACTATAACCTGCTATAACACACTATAACACTATAACCTGCTATAACACTATAAACAAGGGCCCCACTCCCAACAGGTGTTGCTTCCTTCTCTCGCCACAGCAATCAGCCACCGCGATATAACGTCATGTATCCCAGCGGCCCTTAGCACACAACACGGCCATGGCTACTCTTCATTGCTCTCTTCCCCTCTCAGGCTGCACACTTTTGTTTCCCTCACTCAGCCGGGTAATTTAACCACGAGGCATTCGCCATGGCTACCGAGAGTGACCGACGGGAGTGGGATAGTCTGTGCTCCCACCGGTCACACGGACATCTTTGGGCCCTTTCGGCCACTACGCTCTAAAACGCCCATCTGTGCTGCCTTAATATTTCTGCGTTATGCCTTGTCTTAACTTTTGTGTTTTTTGGATGTTAATAAATCTACTCCTTACAGGTTTTGTAATTTAATGTGCTATTACACTACGTTAATATTGAGCCTGATTTATCATTTATGATTTGCGCTGATAGATTTATACAGTTTATGGCTGCAGCAAAACATGCATAAACAGTGATTCTCACCCTGTACCTCTCAATATATATGCAAGTTCTCTTCCAGATTAGTGGTAAGTGAAGAGCAGCCTATAGATGCCTTTTTTTTTTTTTTAGAAAATCTCCTGGAAACAAGGATGGTTGGGTAATGCCCACAGACTCAATATTACATTATATTTGTAGCTCATTAACAAGATTAAGGGGACATAATTAAATACATTATTACCCTGTGTGGTTTGGCCATACCGAAGTATACTGACCGGACCCTATCTGCATTAATAAAATATTTGATGCAATTCACAAATTATAAATTAATGGGCATTTATGAACCATAGTTTATAGTATTCAGTGCCATGAATACTGGCAGAATCGGAGCTCTGTGCAGTCATTAATCTAAAGGAATGTGCTATTAATTTTTTGCTGTGTGATCTTGGTTTGAGAGGGACAATTATTGCTCTCTGGTATACTGTACTGTCTTGAAACAGGTGGCAAAGATTAGAGGAAGAGCCCAGTAGACTTCTACTCCACAAGACAAACTCCATTAACGTAGACAACGTTTTCTGTCATCACACCAAAATGAAATCATTGAAAACGAAAAACGAGAGATTCTAATGAGAGAAGTCATCACTACACCTGGGTAAAAAGCCTACCGTGCAATGTAATATATGAATTCAAATACAATGAATAGAATGAACATCTCATACCATTTATACGTAACAACCACTCCTTAGCTTTCATGTTCCCTTACTAAATGCATTGTGGACTATGGACTTTGGACAGACCACTGTATGCCACCAGGCACCCTCACTGGCTAAACATGACAGCAAACAATGTCCAGATTATCTATAGAATTAATGGACAGCCATACAGGTCTCCATTGCATGGACAATTAAGGGTGTGACATGTATCTTATATCATACAAAATCAGGTTAAATTCTCAGCGTAACATTGACTGAATTGTTATTTCAAGTGATATAATTCCAATACGTAACCAAACTGTGGAGAAGGATTACCTCACAAAATTTCAAATGGATGTAGAGGGACACTTTAATTATAGCGGTGTGAGTGGTGCTGTGGCAAGGAGTGGGCCTGTCCTGAGAAATATTAGATTACTTACTAATAACAATTTATGTAACTAAAATGCAATTTAGAAGAAATAAGCAATGTTTATTATTTACACAGACTGATTTCTAAACACATTTATTGTAGTTTAAAAGGACACTCCTCTACCCAAATTGACAAAAAAAGTAGAATTCATAATAGATATACCCCAATGGATACTTGCATTGCATTTTATCACATCCTTTCATCACAGTTGTAGAAATATCTCTATCCAGTTTAAATAGTCTAGTCTAACAATGGTACCTGTACACTTACATATCATACTATACTATAAATCTCCCCAATGACAGAGCCTTTCACTAGGAATAAGATACAAGGATGCCAGGCTGGCAAAATACAACACTTTTAGCCAACCAGTGGGGTACCTCAGGGATCTGTACTTGGACCCATTCTCTTTAATATTTTTATTAGTGATATTGCAGAAGGTCTTGATGGTAAGGTATGTCTTTTTGCTGATGATACTAAGATATGTAACAGGGTTGATGTTCCAGGAGGGATAAGCCAAATGGCAAATGATTTAGGTAAACTAGAAAAATGGTCAGAATTGTGGCAACTGACATTTAATGTGGATAAGTGCCAGATAATGCATCTTGGATGTAAAAACCCAATGAGAGTACAGAATATTTGATAGAGTCCTAACCTCAACATATGAGGAAAGGGATTTAGGGGTGATTAAACTGGTTCATGGATTGCGGGATAAAACTTACCAGGAAAGGTTAAAGGATCTTAACATGTATAGCTTGGAGGAAAGACGAGACAGGGGGATATGATAGAAACATTTAAATACATAAAGGGAATCAATGCAGTAAAGGAGGAGACTATATTTAAAAGAAGAAAAACTACCACCGCAAGAGGACATAGTCTTAAATTAGAGGGACAAAGGTTTAAAAATAATATCAGGAAGTATTACTTTACTGAGAGGGTAGTGGATGCATGAAATAGCCTTCTAACTGAAGTGGTAGAGGTTAACACAGTAAAGGAGTTTAAGCATGCGTGGGATAGGCATAAGGCTATCCTAACTATAAGATAAGGCCAGGGACTAATGAAAGTATTTAGAAAATTGGGCAGACTAGATGGGCCGAATGGTTCTTATCTGCCGTCACATTCTATGTTTCATATCTGCCATTTCCTGCTCAGGCTAATGCTTCCTAATTATCTGAAGCAGCACAGAGGGTATGCATTGCTGGGGACCATTGTTTAGCATTTAAACATTAAAAACAGCTCAATGCTGAATGGAACAGTGGCTCCAGGCAACTCCGGACAATATAACCACTTCAATTAGATGAAGCTACATTGTCCCTTTAATAATAATATCTAGTATGTATATAGCGCCTTTCTCCCAGTGGGACTCAAAGCACTTTTCAGCACATGCTCTCGGAATTAACCAAATCAGCAGCTGAATAATAGATGTTATTATAACCCAATGGTACTCATTTTATTAACCTCCACAACCTTGAACAGGCTCTATAGTCAGTGAATTTACCTACTAAGCTACCTCAGCAGGCATTGTCCAGTAATCTGCTAAAACAGAAACATTTATTCTGCTGTTTTTTTTTTTAAACTTGAATCTTATTAAATTATTTCAGAAGAAAAAGAACAGCAGATATTTAAGATCACCATTCAATGTTAAAATAACAACACAATATAGTAGGAGTGATTTTAAAATACAGCATATGTGCAGCTGCTTAAAAGAGAACAGAAAGTTACAATCACACCAAGACCAAGTCCCCAAGGCATTTAGTCCTATGAAACCAGTTGGCCCCAGGGATCCCAAGCATTCAGGACATTTGCTTTTTGGCCAAGGCAAGTGCTAACAACAGCTCAAGGTTTTACACAATTTTATCTAATGGTGAGTTTTAGGATAATATGGCTGATTGACAGCACAGTGAAAGAAAATATTTGGCACTTGGTTGATTCTCATAATTTTCTTAATTTTGGAGTTCTGGTAGAAGAATGAAACTATAAGTATTAAGGTCCATAAGCGTGCCTGCTGGGAATATTGGATAAATTGATTGGTTGTTAGTGGTTCTTGGAAGGATAGAAGATCCACTTAGAACAAGAAAAAAATACTCTGATGGAGTAAGTGGTGTCATTAATCACCACAAATATAAGAACAACCCCGATCTACTGAAAGAATATCTCTAAACTAAGGTTGGTGGGTTGGGTGTGTAGGGTACAAGAAATATTTGATTTTGGAGGAGCTGTCTACGTTTGGTCTGGATTCATATCAGGCAAATCATAACGTAGATGAATTGAACTAAATTATTTTGGGTTTAGGGTGAAAAGATGCGTAGGACGCGACTAGTCATGAGTCACAATGATTTGTGGCAAGGTGACTATACAAAGGAACTGTTCTCATACTTCTGTAATAATATGTGTTTAAACCCGTGACATTGCAAGGGAAATACTTAACCAATGTCATTCTAGCTTGTGTTTATAACAACTCTTTAAACCTCGGTCAAAGTTAAGATACGTGTCTGTTTAATGTTTATATATGGATAAATACGAATAAATATTGTATAAACCCTGCTGCTATGGCAATAAAGAGTTTTTGCTATCAGAAGTAATTATAAATGGAGTAAAACATGATATGATTATATGGGCATTGAAACGTAATGGGCATTATGTTCCCAATGTAGATTTTGGTTTTGTATATAATGGTTCCATTCAGCAAATTTAACATTTACGATGAGTCAACATTTAAAATTGTTCCGCCGTGTTGTGTAAAGGTTAATTTGTTCAAGCTGAGTCCTGGTAAGTTAGAAAGTTTCCACTTATTATTCTGTATACAACTCTTAACATCCTCATGTGGAAGATTTTGAAAGCATCCAAAATCTTGCAAGCCTTCAGACGGGCCTCTGATCTTTGGTTTAAGAGGTATTTTTACTGAAAAAGTGAAAAGTGAGAGTGGAAACTCCTACATTATTCCATCGCTTCCATTTAGCACTTAGAAAACTAACCTTTGTAGAATAATATTGAAATATTCACTTTCCAACATTTTGCTATGGAATTTATTTATTAAGCAGAGAATTTTGGTGAAGAGTAGCCTCGTGGTGAATACAGAGCAGACTGGAGGACCTTTTAGCCTCTTCCTAACACTGAGTAGTATCTAAGAATTATAGATATTATTCTAGGGAATTCTGGACATGGCGTTACGTTAGCAACCCATTTATCAGTTATAACATTAGCTCATTTATCAATGTAATGTGGAAAAACATTCTGCAAAACACCTTCATTGGGGAAGGCAGTGCTGCTGTCATCTGTTATTGCTCCCAGTGGCTAGGGATTTGATAAATATGATTGCCTATTCTAACCAATGGCATTCCATTTTTTGTATGTCATTAATTACGTGTTTGGTTAGAATTGAATTTGCAGAATAATTAAACGTGAAATATTCTAATATTTAGAGATCAGGCTCTCTTTAAAATCATTTACATCTTGGGCCAAATTTGTAGAAATCTTTATTTACATTGCAACCAAGTTGGACTCCTTTTATATTTAGGAGCCGGGAGACATCATTGTACCAATTGTCTTGCTCTTCTACCACTAGATTGTATGTAGATTTTATGTGGGAAAAGCTGAGAAGAGGTGAAGAGGCCTTGCTCAGAGGAGCTGACTATCAGTACCATCTCCTCGAAGTCTGTGCTATATTGTATACAGACATTTGGTGTCTTTGAATCTGAACTGTACAGTTCTTGCCTTATTTCCATAGGAATCTGATAATGGATTCCATCCCCACTTCAATTTAGCTATCAAATAACATCCTTTTATTTTAAGCCGTAAAATATTAACTAGAATTTAAAATCACATTACATTTGAACAATTCTGCCTAAACTGTACTCACCCCTTTTTCCAATGAATATAAAGATAAAGGGCCCAAAACACAGCTACAGTCACGAAAAACCAATCTGTCTCGGACCTTTGTAATTGATGTAGGTAATGCTGAACAGAAAAAACTAAAATAAAGAAAATGAATAAGTGTAGCAAAAATTCTAACAGAACTATAAACAATTATTGTGTGAATGCCACCTCACTGATCTGAAAGGGACAATGTAGTCATCAGAATCACTACAGCTGAACATAGGGCTTCTGGTGAGTATTGTGGGTCCCTGCAGGCATTTTAATGTAAACACTGACATTTTAGAGTTAATGTAGAGTTTACATCACTGCCTAGTAACACCTCTAGTGGCAGTCACTCAGAAGGCCACACAAGATGCTTCCTGGGTCACTGTTGCACAGTGTGCAGCACTAACATTCAGTGTCTCCACACTCTGCATAGAAATGCTGAATGCTCGCGACAGAGATGTATTGATATAATGTATCTCTATGAGGAGATGCTGATTGACGCAACATTTTCATATAGGAAAGCACTGCATTGACTGAGATCAAGATTGATCATCTCAGTCATAGAGGCTGGGCCAGCCGCGGCAAGACTGGCACAGCAGGTAAGTAAAATCACCTGTTCAGTGCAATCGGAGCTAAAATGCAGTCAGGAATAGATGTTTGTATTCGTGACACTATAGTGTTCCTTTAACAATGACGATGAAACACACGTTTAAAGCTTAGTTTGCCTTTTGTAAATTTATGTGTGTGAGATCGATGTGTCCAACACGTGACTCTCCCAGGATTCTTTGCCTGCCTAGACCCATAGACTAGTACCATGGTCGATGTAGCTCTGCAATCTACTGGCCAACCCTATTCTACTGATACAAAGAATGATGGTAATAATGAGACGTCTAGCAGAAACCTTCAAATTCCAAGATGCCCCTTTTATTAACCTGAGCATTATTTGATTGAAACGAATAGCAGCAACACTTATTTGAAGCAATAGATGCATAGGTAGCAGATAAACATATCATAACACAGAAAGGATTGCTTTACAGACAAACTTAAAAATAAAACATATGTAAATGTACACAATTTTAATTTTCACTTATTCGTTCATCCTTTATAAATAATATTTGGGAAATAAAAGCTTTGGTAAACGGTGTCCTTTATCTTGCATTATTTCACACAGGGTCTGAAATGCTAGCATAAAAGCAAACATGCTATTATTTCTTGCATACAATAGGTGTGACAATATATGTATATATAGACCTTGCTTATAGGCATTTGCAAGGACCCTGAAGGCATTATTAGAAGAACAGCTTACTAAAATTGCAGCATAGTGTAAAAATAATGTCTAATATTGAGCAGAATGTTCACATACAGTAAATACAGTTGAACTATATATTTCTAAAATAAAAGTATTTTTGGTTGAACCATTGTATATGTGCAATTTTGAGTAAAAACCTGCCTTTTATCTGCTGTTTACAAAATCAGATGTTTACATGGATAAAAATTCATACTACAGGTGGTCCCCGTTTTGTGACCTACCTGGTTTACGACGGCTCACACTTACGACCAGCTCTCTAGTGTGGGGGTAAGTGTAAGCCGTCATGGGAATTAAAGGGAATCCCTGCTCTGCTGCATTCGTCTATGTTCTGGGAAATTTCCCCGAACGTAGACATGCACACCAGAGCAGGGAATTCCATATCTCATCACTTACCGACTAATTCATTCTACGTCTGGGTCATAGGAACGTAACCCGGTCAGTAAGTGCCTGTATACAAGTTAATGTTTTCATGGTAAAACTTATTTTAAAAATTTCACCATTAAATAGGTTATTGTTGGCATGTCTCTCTGTATAAGGAAGAATGTGCCATCTTTAAACCACCAATATAGTGACGGTTAGCGATACCTGGCTTCAAAGTTCTATTAAGTACAGATTTGTGAAAGGGACTCCAGTATGTGCAGCCGATATAGTGTTTACCTGTTACGTGTAGTGTTGTGTTAACCACAGACGGTACATGGGTGAAGTTAGCTTGGAGAGATGGCCTTTATTTGGTCAATGCCAGTCTTGTGGTGCTATCTGAATGCACAGTGGTATTTATTAGACTGGTACATGGCAAGAAAATTCAGTTTCACTAAACCATTTTTCCAGAAAATACCAAATTATTCAGGATGCCTGAATTTTGGCAATATTTATTAAATATATGATAGCTACAATATATAAATATATATTTATTAACGGTTCCTCCTATTTTCCCTCTGTTGCTCATTTCTCACTTGATTTGTGAAAAAAAAATCATCTTTTATTCCCCCATCAATCGTCCCTATTTTTCCCATCAATAATCAGTTTTTTTGGTGCTGCAGGCAGATTCCCAAATCACGAGCTGAAATGAACATGCTCAGCCACTGTGCCTTTCAATTGGTTTGTTATTCGGGAACATCTCGGCTTAGTTGATCGCCTGATCAGGCCCGATTTAGACGAATTGCAGTTTGGATAAAAATGTATCCCTAAGCCTAGTATTTATTAATTAAACAAAAATATTGATCAGAATCAGGCGGAATCATACATTTTTAGCTAAAATAACCAAACTAGAAAACAATCTCTAACCAATCTTGCTTTTTCTTTTAGTTTCATATCATTGGGAAAATTAAATGTTTATTGTAGTTGAGGAATTGTCCTGGCTACTCTCTGAGGGCTATCTCGTTAAACCCTATGTTCCTTCCCTTTTTAAACTCAATATTTCTTATTTCTCCTTTTAATTTGAGTATTATATGTTATAAAAATGTTAAAATGAAAAATACCACTCACTCAGTGACAGTGAGGCTGTGTACAAATGATGATGATATATAAGAATAAGGTCTTCAAGTATAACTACACGTGATATAATTTGCCATTTATGGGTTAACTGGTGGATTTTGTCATAGTAATGTTTAAACATGGGCTGTCCTAATGTGAAGTCAATCTCTGTTCCCAGAGTCATGGGTCACTTGGTTGATGTCAACACTTCATGCCACAGTCCACATCCTCTGGACTTGTCTATCTGTCCTTTGGTATTCCTTAAGACCCTCAGGGCTTTCAGTGCTTGCCTTTTTCTGTCCATTCATGCAGGTCAGATAGCCATCACTGAGGGATCAGCTGTATCCTTTTCAAGTTATCCTAAACAGTCACTAGGTGCAGGTCCAAGCTTTTCATATCTCTCCTTCCCACATCCTGCCCGGTATTTGTTACTTCATCTCGCACTGCGACTGCTGTCACCTTGTCTTTCTGTCTTTAATCTCATTATTCAATCTTTGCTTGAATCTTGACCTCTTATATCACAAATTCAGCACAAAATGTTCTCTTTGTAGGGAGCATCGGTGAATCCTAGTTATTCTAACAGGGCCATCTCAAAGAAAGTCATTAACATTTGTATTTTTAGTAAAAATTTAATTCAACGTCCAAGTTCTATGTTCTATGGCAGTGGTTACCGACCCAGTCCTCAAGTACCCCCTAACAGTCTAGGATTTAACCCCTTCAGGACGGGTGACGGACGAGGTCCGTCACACAGGGGAGACCCTTAACGACGGGTGACGGACCTCGTCCGTCACGCGGTAAAATTAACCCCGGATCGCCGCTATCGCGGCGATCGCGGGGTTAATGGTGCTCCCGGTCTGCCTCTGCATTGGAGGCATACCGGGAGCACCCGGTCAAGCTGCCCAGCACATGTGCTCGCTCTGACCACAAGTCGGAGCGAGCACATGTGCTCTGAATACTTACCTACCGGCTCCCTGCACTTCCGGGTTCTGTGTGAAGTGCAGGGAGCCGGATCAGTGCTGATCCTGCCCCCTGCTGTAAAAAAAATAAAGTTAATTTAAAGTGTCCCCCCCTTACCCATTTTAATAAAAAAATAACCCCTTCCCTGCCAATTGATCACTGACTACAGTGATCAATTGGCAGGGATTACATTTTACTATGATCTGATTTTTTGTTTTAACCCCTGAGGGTTAATTCTTTTTTTTTTTAACCCTCAGGGGTTAAATTAATTAAATTAATTAATTAAATTATTTTTAAATTATATATTTAGATAGCTGGGGTAGGTGGAAGTTAGTGGGGAATTGGGGGATTTGGCGTTAGGCTAACTAGGGGTTAACGTTAAAAAAAGTTTTAAAAGAAACTTTAAAAAGTTAAAAATTAAGCTTAAAAAATGTTTTAATAACATTTAAGTAATAAAAACAAAAAAACACACTTTACCTAGTCAAAATAAAAATTAACCCCTTCCCTGCCAGTCGATCACTGCCTACAGCGATCAAATAGAGATCACAGTATTATACTGTGATCTAATTTTTTTTAACCCCTCAGGATTAACTTTTATTTATTTTTTTTAACCCTCAAGGGTTCAATTTATTTAATTAATTAATTTAAATATTTTATAACTATATATTTTGCTAGCTGGGGTGGGTGGGAGTTATGGGAAAATGGGGAATTTACTGTTAGTGCTGCGTACTGCTAGTTAGGGGTTAACAGTAAAAAAATAGCTTAGAAAAATGTTAAATCTGTAAAAAAGTTTTAAGAAAGTTTAGGAAAGTTTAAAAAAAATTTATAAGCAAAGCAAAAGTTTAAAAACTAGTTTTTAAAAGTAAAAAAGTTATAAAAAGTAAAAAAATACATTTTAAAAACGCTCATTACCACTACACCTGGAGCAAACTAGAGAAAAAATGATCCCACGCCAAGGTTCAAAATATGCCTTTTGAATTACCCCAGGGTGTATTCTTTAATAAATAGTATGTGTTTGTGGGGAAGTTTCAATAACCAACCGTCTAAACTACTCCAAATTGGAACATGGACACAGCGTAAAACTTCAAAGTTAGAAAAAACTGAATGGCTGCGTCTCAAATGCGCCCCTTCAACATCCACATATACCTGGCAAAGGTACATACGGGGGTATTGCTGTACTCAGCCGACATAGCTGAGCAACATATGAAGTATTATACAGTCATAGCACACATAAGGTTTGCAAAATATGCTGCGCAAACTCACTTTGTATGTCAAAAGGCAGAAAAAATGCTTATTACCACTACACTTGGTACAAGCTAGCGGAAAAATGATCCCACACTAAGGTTCAAAATATGCCTTTTGAAATACCCTGGGATGTCTTCTTTAAGAAATGGTATGGCTTTATGGGGAATTTGGATTATATAGCCTGGTAAAATACTCTAAAATGGGACATAGGCACAGCATAAAAATTCAAAGTTTGAAAAAAACAGGAATGGCTGTGTCCCAAATGTGCCCCTCCGATGTCCACACATACCTGGCAAAGGTACATACAGAGGTATTGCTGTACTCAGTCGACATAGCTGAGCAACATATGAAGTATTATACAGTCGTAGCACACATAAGGTTTGCAAAATATGCTGCGCAAACTCACTTTGTATGTCAAAAAGGCAGAAAAAATGCTTATTACCACTACATCTGGTACAAGCTAGCGGAAAAATGATCCCACTCTAAGGTTCAAACTATACCTTTTGAAACACCCTGGGGTGTCTACTTTAAGAAATGGTAGGCCTTTGTGGGGTAGATTGAATTTAAAACCTGCGAAGATGATTGGAAATTGCACATAGGCCCAGCGTCAAAATTCAAAGTTTGGTAAAAACGGATATGGCTTGGTCTCCTATATGGCACTGTAGCTTCACAAAATAGTGACAAAGACATTCATTGGGGTGTATTTTTACTCAAAAGACTTAGCTGAGCATAATTTGGGAGGTTTGAACTTAGTGGCACATATGAAATATACAAAACGCCCAGCAAAAATGCAATCCATATGTAAAAAATGCACAAAATAATTTTTTTACCACATACTTTGGCATATATTGGTGAAAAAATGGGGGTATGTTAAGGCACAATATGCACCTTATGAGATACCCTGGAGTGTCTACTTTTACAAATGGTAGGCCTTTGTGAGGGGTTTTTGAACAGTCAAACTGTTATAATACCCCAAATGGAAGCTAAGGCTCATTAAATCCGTCTCTCAAAATTCTACTGTGAATACTGTAAAGGACAGGTCTCCTATATGGCACTGTAGCTTCACGAAATAGTGCCAAAGACATTCATATGGGGTGTCATTTACTCAGAAGACTTAGCTGAGCATAATTTGGGGGGTTTGAACTTAGTGGCACATATGAAATATACAAAACGCCCAGCAAAAATGCAATCCGTATGTGAAAAATGCACAAAATTTTTTTTTACCACATACTTTGGCATATATTGGTGAAAAAATGGGGGCATGTTAAGGCACAATATGCACCTTATAAGATACCCTGGAGTGTCTACTTTTACAAATGGTAGGCCTTTGTGGGAGTTTTTTGAACAGTCAAACTGTTATAATACCCCAAATGGAAGCTAAGGCTCATTAAATTCATCTCTCAAAATTCTACTGTGAATACTGAAAAGGACAGGTATCCTGTATGGCACTGTAACTTCACGAAATAGTGCAAAAGACATACAATGGGGGTGTCATTTTACTCAACAGATGTAACTGAACACAAAATAAAACTTTGTACAGGAATAGCACACACCAACTTTACAAAATATACACGAGAATTTCTTTGTTATAAGTTTGTGTGCCAAAAACCAAAAAGAACACAATTTTACTCAAATATTTAGCAGAGGTTGGCGGTAATATGGCTACGTAGAAAGTGTCAAAACAACCTTAGGTAAATAGCCCGTGATGTCTACTTTATATAAATATATACTTTTTGTGTGGCAATTTTGTTTTCTTTTATGGCTATTAAGCTTACAAGACAAACATACCAAATTCTAAAATCGCTCCACATTAAAATTTTATTTTACTCCTTGTGCTTTGTGACCTGTAACTACCAAAAAAAACTTTAAATCCCAGACACATTATATATTCTGTAAATCAGAACAAATAAATAAATTTATTTTTAATTACTTTCCTTAACCTGCACTAATTATGCACACATTATTATTGCAAAAACTGTAAAAAAACAATATTTTTCATTTTTTTTGCATTTTTCTGTATTTTTTTATAATAAGTAAGCATTTATATATATATATATATATATGTTATATCAAATTAAAGCCCTTTCTGTCCTTTAAAAAACAGTATATAATATGTGTCGGTGCAATAAATGAGAGAGATGCAAATTGCAGTTGAACACAAACAGCAAGAAAATGCAAAAATTGCTTGTGTCATTAAGCGTAAGTCAAGCTTCTGAAGCTGTGTCCTTAAGGGGTTAAGGATTACTGAATTGTGTCTAAGGTGTCTTTGGAAAAAAAAAAACACTTTAGACACAACAGGGTAATCTCTAAATCCTGGACTGGTAGGGGGTACTTGAGGACTGCGTTGGGAACCCCTGATCTATGGATTCTATAAGACAAGGTCGAAGGACATTTGAAAAGACACTCCCAGCTCCTATGTTCCATGCACAGGTCCAGGCATGGAACAAAGGGAGTCCCCTTTTACTTTTATCTGCAGTAAAAAGCCCACCCCTCTGCTCGATGATTGTTGTTTGAACTCTCCAAACTAATCTTTACTTTTAAAGGTTCTATCAGAGAGTCATAGACATGAATAATCACAATTTATGAAATAAACACCCCATAATTAAATTAGCTCAGTAATCTAATATATGTTGCTTTTGCAATATTTGTTTGGAATGGAATTATACATTCTGCTAGCTTTTCTGCAGTAGGTGATGAGCAGTGTGGGGTATACCCATCAGCCATTGTAAGAATAATTGGATTTCTATGGTTTGTTGGGAAACCCTGTCCATTTATTTTCTACATCTCCTTTACAATATAATCATATTTCATGAAAATAGGGCTCTGCTTCTTTCTGGAATGTCCTTGTAAGATTGAGATTGAATAATGGTAAGACTACCTGGCTCATAAAGGGTTATCCTGTTTGAGTTCCTGTCATTCTGTGACAGGTCTTTCCTACTTTTAATTGACTTGTTTTCATGGATTGTGGAGCATTTGTAGACTTGATATTAAATTCTTCTGAAAACCTTAGTGGATCTGTTACTATCTCGGGTTTTTAATATTATAGCAATGTTTGTACAGGGAGTGCAGAATTATTAGGCAAATGAGTATTTTGACCACATCATCCTCTTTATACATGTTGTCTTACTCCAAGCTGAATAGGCTCGAAAGCCTACTACCAATTAAGCATATTAGGTGATGTGCATCTCTGTAATGAGAAGGGGTGTGGTCTAATGATATCAACACCCTATATCAGGTGTGCATAATTATTAGGCAACTTCCTTTCCTTTGGCAAAATGGGTCAAAAGAAGGACTTGACAGGCTCAGAAAAGTCAAAATAGTGAGATATCTTGCAGAGGGATGCAGCACTCTTAAAATTGCAAAGCTTCTGAAGCGTGATCATCGAACAATCAAGCGTTTCATTCAAAATAGTCAACAGGGTCGCAAGAAGCGTGTGGAAAAACCAAGGCGCAAAATAACTGCCCATGAACTGAGAAAAGTCAAGCGTGCAGCTGCCACGATGCCACTTGCCACCAGTTTGGCCATATTTCAGAGCTGCAACATCACTGGAGTGCCCAAAGCACAAGGTGTGCAATACTCAGAGACATGGCCAAGGTAAGAAAGGCTGAAAGACGACCACCACTGAACAAGACACACAAGCTGAAACGTCAAGACTGGGCCAAGAAATATCCCAAGACTGATTTTTCTAAGGTTTTATGGACTGATGAAATGAGAGTGAGTCTTGATGGGCCAGATGGATGGGCCAGTGGCTGGATTGGTAAAGGGCAGAGAGCTCCAGTCCGACTCAGACGCCAGCAAGGTGGAGGTGGAGTACTGGTTTGGGCTGGTATCATCAAAGATGAGCTTGTGGGGCCTTTCGGGTTGAGGATGGAGTCAAGCTCAACTCCCAGTCCTACTGCCAGTTCCTGGAAGACACCTTCTTCAAGCAGTGGTACAGGAAGAAGTCTGCATCCTTCAAGAAAACATGATTTTCATGCAGGACAATGCTCCATCACACGCGTCCAAGTACTCCACAGCGTGGCTGGCAAGAAAGGGTATAAAAGAAGAAAATCTAATGACATGGCCTCCTTGTTCACCTGATCTGAACCCCATTGAGAACCTGTGGTCCATCATCAAATGTGAGATTTACAAGGAGGGAAAACAGTACACCTCTCTGAACAGTGTCTGGGAGGCTGTGGTTGCTGCTGCACGCAATGTTGATGGTGAACAGATCAAAACACTGACAGAATCCATGGATGGCAGGCTTTTGAGTGTCCTTGCAAAGAAAGGTGGCTATATTGGTCACTGATTTGTTTTTGTTTTGTTTTTGAATGTCAGAAATGTATATTTGTGAATGTTGAGATGTTATATTGGTTTCACTGGTAATAATAAATAATTGAAATGGGTATATATTTGTTTTTTGTTAAGTTGCCTAATAATTATGCACAGTAATAGTCACCTGCACACACAGATATCCCCCTAACATAGCTAAAACTAAAAACAAACTAAAACTACTTCCAAAAATATTCAGCTTTGATATTAATGAGTTTTTTGGGTTCATTGAGAACATGGTTGTTGTTCAATAATAAAATTAATCCTCAAAAATACAACTTGCCTAATAATTCTGCACTCCCTGTATATGTTTAACTATTATGTATTTGTGAAGTGTGAAAAATAGAATTCATGAGTTCCTTTAAGCACCATAAACACTTCAGTCCGTTGTAGTGGTTATAATTATTATTTTTTTATTATTTTATTATTTATATAGTGCCATCAGATTCCGTAGCGCTGTACAATAGGTTATAATGCCAGGAGTATCCCGGCTCGGTATCCCGGTAAAGGGGGAAACCGTTTAGCTATGGTTTGCTCTCTTAACTGGGTTCCTTCGAGTTCTGAAGCTCCCTGGTGGTCTGGTAACACACTTCCAGAAGCCGGGGGCTGTCTGAATTCATTGGCTGAGAGCATCAGCTGACTGCACTTAGCCAATAACAGACGTACTGAACAATGAGATTTGCAGAGAATTGACATGAGCCGGGCTGGAACTCTAGTTGTGGGCTGGGTGATAACACCCTAATGACACTGCGGGAGATGGAGTTTCTGCACAAACCGACTTTAGGCAACATGACCAATACGAGTCACTGAAGTGGTCATGCTGGAGTAATGCTTAAAATGTAGAAACGTACTCTTCTCCTTGTCAGTCATTGTTATACGCTCTGTCCTTTTACACCTGACAGTCAGCACAGAGACATTAATGACACAATGTCTCTATCCCTCCCCATTTTCAAATAAATGCTCTGGCTGGGCCAGGACAGAACCGGGTTGTGATTCAATTTGTTACAATGTTCAGTGGTGTAAATCCTAGAAAACTCAGTTACGCTTTAAAAAAAGAAAAGGGTTTATATTTTCCTTACTCTGGATCCAATCTTTAGCATATTTTGATCTTTTCAATTATCCCAATGATGGATAAGGTGATAATATAGCTGGATTATTCAGTATAGAGAGTGTTTAGTTTATGGGTTTGTGCTACAGACGGATTTATAAATGAATTCATGGTTATTCGCTAAAGTCAGAATTGATGAAAATGTAAAATAAATTAAAAGTGAATTTCAAAATGTAGGCCAAAATAGCTTAATTAGAAAAAATGTTCACATCAGTTCAGTTTTACAATGTGGGCTTTATATTTGAAATTTACTTTGAATTCACTCTAAATTCCTGGCCATTCTTAATTTAGTAAACAACCCTGATTTATGACTGGCATTTACATTTGTTGCATAATATGTTTTCATAAAAAAAGATTTGAAATGGAGCTCAATTATAATATCTATATAATTACTGCAGGAGAGCCTCTGAGAAACCTTGCTGTGATACAACCTGCAGTTTTGGCTTCAATGAACAGACCATGATGTCACCTGTTCCCTCAAGCATTGGCTAAGTCATTTCTAGAAAGGTACAAAATTCGAAAACCTTGCTAAACTCCCTATGTAACATACAGTGATGGTGAAACAGCTTTGGAGACAGATACAGACTGGAATCTTAATAACTTAATAAGAAAACCAAAACCAGTTTAGGAAATGATCATCACAGCTCGAGATTCTGGGTCAACTTTTCAAAGTATAGCGGTCAACAGTATCGTGGGATGTCCTGGTCTTCATTCCTGCTCTCTTTGATAACACAGATAGAGAGATTGCCTTTGATAATGCCTGCATGACCCAAGTCATCCTTCTGATACAGATCTTCCAAAAACATCTCGAGAATCTGATGGTATTCTCACAGGCATCTGGAATTTATCCACTTTGTATCTGAATTTAAAGAGAATCTGTCATCTAGATGAAATGTGAATAGCGAAGTCAGCATGTGTGCAATGTATAGAAATGTAAACACTGCGCACATGAAATCTCCATGAAAACACACTAAAGTGACACTGAAAGAATTGTAACCGCGTCATCTCATTGAAGTGGTTATAGTGTTTGGAGTCCCCAGTCACTGCCCTTCCATTTAGTGTTAAATTATTTTTTCAATGGTTTCATGCTATACAAGAGTCCTAGGCAGCTTGTTCTGTCTGTTCTGATTGGACTATTTCTTCATTAACCCGAGCAGCAATGGGCAGTGCTAACTTCTCTCAGCCAATCACAGCCATTCACTGCTGGTATGAATTGGTACACCTCTAGTGAAGGCTGTGGGTGACCAAGGGCCATTTGGAAATGGTTTACCACTAAATGGAAGGATAACACCAGGCAACTGCATCAATTGAGTGAGATGGTCAAGATGCTGTCAAGGCTTGTCTAACCCTAAAACGTAAACCTAGGCATTGACAAGACAGAAGCTTGTACCTTAGAATAGCTAACCTGGAGCTAGAAACAGATCTGAGCAGCTCTGCGATGACCCAGGTAATGTGACATGTTCCTAGAGTGTCCTTTTAGTTAATATATTTACTTCCACTTCTAAGATGTAAGCTGTAGTAGATATGAGTGACCTTCCAAACCCTAAATATTCACACACTATGATGTATCTACATTATAGTCTTCATCAGATTTCTGTCTCTGTTATTGCACTTGCTTTTACCATTATGAATCTACCCTACCTGCCCTGGCTGTTGGGTCTGGTTCAGATCTGACCTTAATTCTGCTTCAGATTTTTTTAAATCCTCTGACTTGTGTTCCGTGCCCTGTCCCAGGTTTTTTGTTTATTTGTTAATTTTATCCCCTATTAGCCCTAGGGCCACCGCACATTTCCGGAGAGTCTGGACCCATTCCAGATCACTCTGGGAAGTAGTGATTTGAAAAGACATTCACCCAGCCCTGACCTTGTGCCAGAACTGCTTGATATTAAATATATTTAAAAATTTAGATGATTTTCACTGCAGAGTTATTCTCATGTAACAGGATAAATATTTACCTGTGAAAACCACAGAAAAAAAACTAAATTGGGAAGATTACCCTTTGAGGGGAACTCCCAACAGCTGGTATGAAGAATACACCGTTCTTACATTAATTACCTATGAGCTTGTTTGAAAGAAATATGCATATAAAGTGTAAGCAATTCAAAAGTAAAAAGCACTAGCTTCTTTGGTACTATGCAATTATGTATCCTTTGGAAACTAATGATACACTGAAACTTTATTAAACTTATATTACACAAAGGATACTATACTATCAGTATGTCCAATTGCTAGTGTTCCTAAATTCTATATTCCCCTATGTGGAGTTGTCTCAGTGCAACTAAAAGGCGATCCACAGCAATATAAATATTTGAAAAATGCAATGAAAAGCCATAAAGGAGGAGATCGTGACCGAGGGAATAGATTGACCGAAAAACACTTAGGGTACCCTATTGATATGCCAAGGGGTCCTGAGTGAAACAATAAATAGATCAATGCTAAGACAGCGGAAAGAAAGTCATTGTAAGAGAGAGATAGCTGTGGTGTATATAAGATGATCGCTATAAATTGGTTGCTAGTAAATAAAAAAGAGAAATCTCTAAAGGTACTTGATAGCGACCAATAGTACTAAGGTCTTCAAAAAGTGACTGCTAAAGACAGCACTATGCTAATTCCCTATAATCTCTTATTAACACCTTCGTGGGTGTTCTATTCTAAGGATAATTCTTTGCCCGGTGTCTTTATGTCAATCAGCCCTCCGACTAAAAATTACATGATTAAACTAAATAAGAAAGAAAAATAACAGAAAAGAAACGTGGAAGACGATTCCCTTCAAGTACCTAGTGACATGCTCAAGTGAGGTGAGGGAGTGGTAAGCTAAAAAACCCATTACTGCACCTGAAATTCCTAGTTGGTCTCCCATACAAGTACTAACCAGGCCCAAGTCTGGATGGCTTCTGAGATCTGATGAGATCAGGCACTTTCAGACTGGTATGGCCGTTAGTTTTTTCTGTGGTTTTCATATATAATACTCGGGTCCAAGCCCATATCTGGGCTTTATCACTAACAAATTTTTGTTAGTCGAAGACGGAGGGAAATCATTCCTCTATTTTTTTATTAAATATTTACCTGACAGCAACACTATAAAATGAACTGCCTTTGGGTTAAAATAAATCACAGTTCAGTAAAGCATTTATAATATTAAGGTTTTCATAGATATTTTCTCACCCATTTAGCTATCATTGGGTTAAGGATTATTTCTAGATCTGAGATCTTGTTACCTTGAGATCACTCTAAGGTGTTGCATTAAAGACTAGACAGGAAAAACACAGTATGTGCGTACATTTTTTTGTTAGGGTGTAACACAGTCAATGAAAGAATTTCACATTTTACATTTTTTTGTCCTCCACCCTCCCTTTAGGTTTTGCACACATTTATATCCTGCCCTTTAAATGTATTTTGACACTAAACTGCCTTAAGTGAAGCTACTTCTGTTTTAAATGAAAATATTTTTTGTGTAACTAGAAACCATCAGGCCCTGTTGTGAAAATTGCCCTGGGACCCCCCATGTGTCTCGTTTCCCCAGCTCCCCATGTGATTCATTTTCCCCCAGCTCCTCCATGTCTCGCCCCCCAGCCCTTCCCTGTATCTCATTCCCCCATCTCTCAATGTGTCTCATTCCATTCCCTCTCCCCCCACCCCTCCATGTGTCTCATCCCCCTAGCTCCTCAATGCGTCTCATTCCCCTCCCAGCCTCTCCAGGTGTCTCATCATCCCTTGTGTCATATTCTCTCCCTCCAGAGCCTCTCCATCTGTCTCTTTCCTCTGAGCCTCTCCATGTATCTCATCCTCCTACCTGTCCATGGATCTCATTCTCTCCCCCCAGCTCTTCCATGAGTTTTATTCCCCCAGCCCCTCTGAGTGTCTCATTTCCCCCACAGCCCCTCGGTGTGTCTCATTCCCCCAGCCCTTCCAAGTGTCTTATTTCCCCAGCCCCTCCATGTGTCTCATTCTGCCCAGCCCCACCAAGTGTCTCTTTCCCTCCTCCAGCCCCACCATGTGTCTCATTCCATCCCCCTCAGCTCCTCCACCCCTTCATATTTTTTATTCCCCCTCTCTATTCCCCACCCTTCCATGTTTCTCATCCCCCGTCCCTCCATATGTCTCAAACCTCAGGCACTCCAGGTGTCTCATCACCCCAATGTGTCATATTCTCCCTCTCCCCAGCCTCTTTATGTGTCTCTTTACTGCTAGCCCCTCCATGTGTCTCATTCTATCCCCCCAAGTCCCTCCATGTATCTTATCCTCCCACCCCTCCATGTGTATCATTCCCCCCAGACCCTCTATGAGTTTCATTTATCCCCAGCCCTTCCAATTGTCTAATTCTCCCCCTGCCCCTTTCTTGTGTCTCATTCTCCCCCCAACCCCTCAACCCACCAGCCCCTCCATGTGTCTCATTCCATCACCCCATCCCTTCCATGTTTCTGATCCCCCGACCCTCCATGTGTTTTATCCTCTCAGTCACTCCAGGTGTTTGATTCACCCCAGCCCCTCCATGTGTTTCATTCCCCCTCAGTCCATCCATGAGTCTCATTACCCCCCAGCCCCTCCACATGTCTCATCCCCTCAGCCACTCTATGTGTTTCATTCCCCCTAGCCCATCCATGTGTCTCATTCCCCCAGCCCCTCCATGTGTCTCATTCTACCTCTCCACAGCCTCTCCACATGTCTCTTTCCTCCCAGCTTATCCATTTGTCTCATTCCCCCCGACTCCCCAGCCCCTCCATGTGTTTCATGCCCTCACCTGCTCCTCAGCCTCTCAATGTGTCTTTTCCCCCTCAGCCCCTCTATTTGTCTCATTCCCCCCTATCAGAATTGTCAGGATCGATAAACCAGATAATCAAAGAATACAGAATAAACTCACTATTGGGATGTTTTGGGACCACATCAAGGCACAGGGTTTTATATGTTGGGGGCTTTTTTGCAGTAGCAACCTAAGAGGGCTATGACGTCATGATGAATGCGAGCACCACATCGTAAAAGGAGGTGGGGGAGCAGCAGATGGCCTAATGCAAAAGACAGTTCACTGGATTGAATGGCCATGTGATTGGTGGATCGCTAAGGTAAGTACAGGAGCTCTGACACCTTGGACACTTCATTCTTGGACACCTTGGACCTTTCATTCTTAATGAAACCAGTGAGGCCAGAGAAATGGCCTTACGCCTGGTCTTAAGTGCGAGCTGTTGTAAAACAGGTAGGGCGCTACTTGGGCAGCAAACTTATCTCTTGGCTGATCTCAGTTATGCTCTCTCATAAGCTATTTCTACCTATTTATTTAGCTATTTATTATTTACTTCATCCTCCTCTCTTCAACCTTTAGCACTTCACATGACAATAACCCAATACATTTGTGATAGGAATTATATATTCACTGTCATGTTATACATAGTTTCTAATGCATTCTGGATCCTTTCTTTCCATCTCTCCCTCCCATTTTTTCCTCATTGGGCTTTAACTGGGTGTCCCCATGTGGAAAATCTATGGCATGAATTTATACTGAATGGACCTTTTCACAATTCTCATTCAGGGTTTCCAAAATGTCTAATGTCTGTTGAAGCTTTGAAGTAATGCTGAAACTGCCTATTTTTTTCACATCTTTTAGAATCATTGCTATTTCTCACTGTTAACATCTGTTAATATCTGTGACTTTATACTTGTATGTAGTCCATATACTGTTAACTAGTTGCAGTTTTGTTTATTGTTGTTACATTAACAGTATTTATATTTCCTAAATAAACAATGTTAAAAAAAAGCCAATTAGACAATCTTCTTCTTTTTGTTCTGATGGTTGAGCCAAGTGAATGCTGCATTAATAGTGAGAAGCTTAAGAAGAAGGAAGGTCTTCAGCTGTACAGTAGAAGGTCCTGGAAGTTGTGCAGTAGTCTTCAAGGTTTTTTTTGTTCCAAACTGCAATACAACAGAATTTGGGCTAATTCAAGGATCGTAGCTGAATCACAAGCCAAACGAATTGACTCAGAAATCAGAGTTCCACTTGTTGACCAAAAAGAGAGATGATTGATGGGAAATAAAGATGATTTATGGCTATGGGACAGCCAATAAATGTTGATTTTTTTATTTATAGTTTAAGTTAGAAGTGACCAACAGAGGAAAAAAAAATGAAGAGTATATATTAAATATATATTAATCAATATATAAGGTATAAATATGTAAATATAGATTTTTTTTCTGCTCTACCTCTTTTTCCCTCTTTTGACCACTTCTCGCTTGATCAAATCAAAAGAAAATACACCAATCAGTGTACTGGAACATATATACATAATTTATTTATTATTGCAATTTATAAAGCGCACACAGATTCCGCAGCGCTGTACATATATCGCAGTACACTGTACACTGATCATCCCATTTTCCCACCCTTTGGTTTCATCTGAACTGTTTTCCAAAATCATTTTTCGTTAATTAAATGAGGAGGTGAATGACCTTATGGCCGAAATTCTGGCACCCTGAAGAGTTTCATCCAAAACAAAATATTTTGCTGTGTGCAAGTCTACTAAGTAGTTTGGCTACTAGATTGTATAGAGAATATTGACCCCATCCCTCTCTCAAGCAAACAGAAAATGTGGACATTATGCACCTTTACAAAGGGCTTGTGTAAGAGAAAGTGAAATATTGTAGTACCCTATCTTGCTCTTAGACAATAGCGCTTGTTAAACAAGGGCATAAACAATTTATTTTACAGCTATCCATTCCCCGGAGGATGCACAAATGGCTACCTTTCTACTTAAAATGCTCTGTGCACCGATTCGAGTCCATGTAATGGAGAAGGCTTTCTGTCTTGTGTTCAGCCTCTCCTTCTTCCAACTCTGAAATCATTCTATAGTTAAAAAAAAACTCACCTGAATTCCTAATCCATTTCAAATTGGGCAAAGTGGAAGTAGGTGGAACAAAAGAACCACCCTGCTAAAAAGACCAAAACAAAGAAGGAAGCTTTGAATGAAACATATTAAGACAAGATGAATGCAGAAAGAGTGCCTGATCCCACCTGCGCTGAGCCACTTAGACCTTCGATCAGCAGATAGCACTGACCCCCACCATTGTCCTTTTGTCACAAGGCTTTTCATTTGCTCCTCATCACTCTGAATAAAGGTAATAAGGTGAAACAGTGTAAAAGTGAAATATTATATACCCAAAGAAAATACGTGTTTAAAATTGTGTTTTTCTGTGCACTGTGGCAGGTGAGAATTTATTTTTAAAAATACATCTTGTTATCTATCTATCGATTTATGTATCTATCTATCTATCTATCTATCCCTTAAAGGGACACTACAGTCTCCAGAACAACTACAGCTTAATGTAGTTTGTGGCGAAACCAACCTCGCCACTGTGAACTGGAGAAGCCTGGTTGCTCGCCTGCTCCCTTTGGACTATGGCCCTGCAGGTTAAACCGTTTATTTCCCCTGCAGAAAGGCTTATTTGTGTGATCTGAGTGCCATTCATCTAATAATGTGCACTCAGATCCCAGCTATCTGGGGATATGTGAAATGTCTGTGTGTTATGTGTAAATGTTACTTTATGTATTTTAAAGTGTTTTGTGTCTTTTTGCAACCATGTGCTTAATGGAGTCTTGTGTCTGTCCTGGGAGATAATTGAATTACTCTCCAGGATAGAAGACTCTGAAACTGGTTTGGGCCAGAAAGCCATGCTTCATTTAGTCACAAAGGACTTTCCCTTAACTTTTGAACCCCTGGTCTGATTCGTGCCATTTTTAATATGTTGTTCCCCTGAATGGATTGATTATGAAAATGTATGTTTTATGTTTGTGACATGTATATTTTAGAAGTTATAAATATTGTGTAAAAACTGTATTCCTCTGCCGGTGATAATGAGATTACCCATTATGTTCAGTAATTATATCACATGCAGAGGGGAGGATTTTGTGTGGGAGTGTCTGGGTGTATTGTACGGATTGATTGGTTGTTTTGTAACGCCCTGTGGGCTGTACTATGTTTGTGGATTGGGAATAAAAGAGACTGTATGTGACAGTACAGGAGTTCCTGTTTTAACCCTCAAAGTGAAGTGTCGTCTCATTATTGGGGGAAGGATTTATTGTATGCTGTTCCAGTTTGACTGCTAGGAGAGTAAACCTATTCGTATGGTTCCTATTCAACTGTCTACAGCATTCATATGCTTGAGAGAATTCATATGCTTCTCCGGTTCGGTGATTGTGGTGTCTGCTGCAGTGCTTGGAGTCCTCAGGAAGCGCTAGGAGCATCCTTTCAACGGAGGTACCCAGTCGGGGTGCCAGGTGATCCGTTACATTGGTGGCAAGCGGTGGGATGGCGTCCTAGTGCGAGGTAAAGCAGCTCGGAGACACAGTTCGTGGATTTACAAATTGAGGGCAACGCTAGTACCCGTACAGTGACCCTATCTACAAAAGAACTAACTTCAGCAGCGCAAGCATGGCACCCAGCTACACTCAGGAGCAGTATGACAGAGAGTTTACCATGCGGCTGGCTTTCTTTGGACCCAACCCCCCGGAGAAATACGTGCAGCTCGTAAGGAGCCAGGTAGACGAGTACCTGCAGTTCATGGCAGATCCAGCCAAAGGTATCAGCCGCCCTATCCGGTGGCAGAGTGCGTTACGGGGACTCAAAGGTGTACCCCAGGGAGCTGAAGGTGTCGTCCTTCCTCCCCAGCGGCAGAGTAAGTCCCAGGGAGCTGAAGGTGCAGTCCTTCCTCCCCAGCGGCAGTGTGTATCCCAGGGAGCTGAAGGTGCAGTCCTTCCTCCCCAGCGGCAGTGTGTATCCCAGGGAGCTGAAGGTGCAGTCCTTCCTCCCCAGCGGCAGTGTGTATCCCAGGGAGCTGAAGGTGCAGTCCTTCCTCCCCAGCGGCAGTGTGTAACCCAGGGAGCTGAAGGTGCCGTCCTTCCTCCCCAGCGGCAGTGTGTACTCCAGGGAGCTGAAGGTGCCGTCCTTCCTCCCCAGCAGCAGTGTGTACCCCAGGGAGCTGAAGGTGCCGTCCTTCCTCCCCAGCGGCAGTGTATATCCCAGGGAGCTGAAGGTGCAGTCCTTCCTCCCCAGCAGCAGTGTGTACCCCAGGGAGCTGAAGGTGCCGTCCTTCCTCCCCAGCGGCAGTGTGTATCCCAGGGAGCTGAAGGTGCAGTCCTTCCTCCCCAGCGGCAGTGTGTACCCCAGGGAGCTGAAGGTGCAGTCCTTCCTCCCCAGCGGCAGTGTGTACCCCAGGGAGCTGAAGGTGCAGTCCTTCCTCCCCAGCGGCAGTGTGTACCCCAGGGAGCTGAAGGTGCCGTCCTTCCTCCCCAGCGGCAGTGTGTACCCCAGGGAGCTGAAGGTGCCGTCCTTCCTCCCCAGCGGCAGAGTGTCCTGCAGGGAGCAGAGACCGTCAGTCGCACCCCAACCACAGGACAAAATAATGAAAGGGGAGACAGCTGGTCCCCCTCTCCACCAGCAGAGAGAGAGTCAGGGAGAGGAGCCTGATACCCCTTCTCCCCAGCGGCAGTTTACAGTTCAGAGAGAGGAGCTTGTTACACCCTCTCTCCAGCGGCAGCCTAACCCAGCAAGGGGAGATGTTACACCCCCCAACAGTGCAGATGGGACTGTAGTCTCTGCATTTACAGCACAAGGGGTAGGAACAGTCGGTCCTGTTCCCCAGCCACAGAGCGGTGTATCCAGAGGGGAGACAGTCGGTCTCTCCCTCCCACAACCAGGCTCCCACCAGGCTACTTCCGTGGTAGCACTGGCATCAGGGCAGAGTACCGCTGGTCTCTGCCCACTCAGCAACCCACCACGGCAGCCTAACAGTTGCCCACACAGTCGTGGTGAGGCACCTGGACATGGACAAAGTTCTCCTCTACCCAGGTGTAGTAACCAGTTATTGTGGGTGGGCTGTACCGCTGTTTCTGTTTTGTGGGTGGGTTGCTGGACTAACCAGGGCACTGACCGGCAGGAGGTCAGATACCCTGTTAGTCTAGTTGGTAAAGGGGAGAAGTGTGGCGAAACCAACCTCGCCACTGTGAACTGGAGAAGCCTGGTTGCTCGCCTGCTCCCTTTGGACTATGGCCCTGCAGGTTAAACCGCTTATTTCCCCTGCAGAAAGGCTTATTTGTGTGATCTGAGTGCCATTCATCTAATAATGTGCACTCAGATCCCAGCTATCTGGGGATATGTGAAATGTCTGTGTGTTATGTGTAAATGTGACTTTATGTATTTTAAAGTGTTTTGTGTCTTTTGCAACCATGTGCTTAATGGAGTCTTGTGTCTGTCCTGGGAGATAATTGAATTACTTATCTCCAGGATAGAAGACTCTGAAACTGGTTTGGGCCAGAAAGCCATGCTTCATTTAGTCACAAAGGACTTTCCTTTAACTTTTGAACCCCTGGTCTGATTCGTGCCATTTTTTAATATGTTGTTCCCCTGAATGGATTGATTATGAAAATGTATGTTTTATGTTTGTGACATGTATATTTTAGAAGTTATGAATATTGTGTAAAAACTGTATTCCTCTGCCGGTGATAATGAGATTACCCATTGTGTTCAGTAATCATATCACATGCAGAGGGGAGGATTTTGTGTGGGAGTGTCTGGGTGTATTGTACGGATTGATTGGTTATTTTGTAACGCCCTGTGGGCTGTACTATGTTTGTGGATTGGGAATAAAAGAGACTGTATGTGACAGTGCAGGGAGTTCCTGTTTTAACCCTCAAAGTGAAGTGTCGTCTCATTATTGGGGGAAGGATTTATTGTATGCTGTTCCAGTTTGACTGCTAGGAGAGTTAACCTATTCGTATGGTTCCTATTCAACTGTCTACAGCATTCATATGCTTGGGAGAATTTATTTGGTTCTTCGGTTCGGTGATTGTGGTGTCTGCCAGAGTGCTTGGAGTCCTCAGGAAGCGCTAGGAGCATCCTTCAACGGAGGTACCCAGTCGGGGTGCCAGGCGATCCGTTACATAGTTGTTCTGGTAAATATAATCATTACCTGCAGCCATTTTCAGGCAAACACTGCCTTTTCAGATAAAAGTCAGTGTGTATATTGCCCCTTGGTGACAACTCCAGTGGCCACTCCTCAGATATCCACTGGAGGTGCTTCCTGAGGCAGTGCTGCACAGTAGGCAGCACTGCCATTCAGCGTCTCCATGCTCTGCATGGGGACGCTGAATTTTCCTCTTATACATGCATTGATTCAATCCAAACAGCGTTTGGATCCGCCCCATCCCGCCTCCTTGCCTATTTCAGCCGACCCAATGCCTTCCCTATGGTAATTCCGATGATGTCACCAAGGAGCCAGATTGGGGGGCAGGGCCAGCGTTGGTGGACCTACGCGGAACTGGAAATAAGGTGAGTTTTCAACTTTTTTAAAGGGGGATAAGAAGAGGAAAGCCACCTAAATGGTGGATTAAACACTATAGGGTCAGGAATACATGTTTGTGTTTCTGGCCCTAAAGTGTTCCTTTAATACAATTGCTGCCAGGGCCGGACTGGGGAAAAAATTCGGCCCGGGCATTTTTAATTACAGCGGCCCACTGAAAAGGGGGCGGGACCAGATAGGGTGTGTTTTGTCATCCCCAATGACAAGCACGCCCCATCTCAAAGTGAGCATGTTGGTTCAATGCTCTTCCAGGGCATGAGAAAGGGGCCCTGTATTTGATCTGCACAGCGCAAGCAAATTTAATAACATGCTTGCATTGTGTTTGCTTGAAACTTGTCTCAGGGGTTTCCATAATTGGAATACTCACTGTATCCCATTTATGGAGCCACTATGTGTTTGCTTAAAGGATATCTAGTGTGTTCATAGGGGATCCTGAGTGTGTATGTCAGAAATGTAGTGTGTGTGTAAGTGGTGCAGCGTCTGTGTGTAGGGGATCTAGTGTGTGTTTGAAGGACTCCGGAGTGCGTATAGGAGATCTAGTGAGTGTGTGACTGGTGCAGTGTGTTTGGGGGGTGCTGTGTGTGTGACTGGTGCAGTGTGTTTGGGGGGTGCTGTGTGTGTGAGGGGTGTAGTGTGCATTTGTGAGGAGTATAGTGTGTGTGGGAGGGTGCAGTATGTGTGTGGGAGGGTGCTGTGTGTGAGGGCGCTGTGTGTGAGGGCACTGTGCGAGGGTTCTGTGTATTTGAGGGTGATGTGTATTTGAGGGTGATGTGTGTGTGTGTGTGCTAGGTTGCTGTATGTGTTAGGGTGCTGGTGTTGGGATGCTGTGTGTGTGTGTGTGTTGGGGTGCTGTGTGTTAGGGTGCTGGTGTTAGGATGCTGTGTGTGTGTGTGTGTTAGGGTGCTGTGTCAATGTTAGGGTGCTGGTATTTTAGGGTGCACTGTGTGTGTTTTAGGGTGCTGTCTGCAGTGTTAGGGGTGCTGTGTGTGTGTTAGGGTGCTGTGTGTGTGTTAGGGTGATGTATCAATGTTAGGGTGCTGGTATTAGGGTGCTATGTGTGTGTTGGGGTGCTGGTGTTAGGGTGCTGTGTGTGTGTTAGGGTTCTGTGTCAATGTTAGGGTGCTGGTGTTAGGGTGCTGTGTGTGTGTTGGGGTGCTGGTGTTAGGGTGCTGTGTGAGTGCTATGGTGCTGTGTGTGTGTTATGGTGCTGTGTCAATATTAGGGTGCTGGTGTTAGGGTGCTGTGTGAGTGTTAGGGTTCTAATGTCAATGTTAGGATTGCTGGTGTTAGGGTGCTGTGTCAATGTTAGGGTGCACTGGTGTTAGGGTGCTGTGTGTGTGTTAGGGGTGCTGTGTCACTGTTAGGGTGCTGTGTGTGTTAGGGGTTCTGTGTCAATGTTAGAGATTGCTGTGTGTATTGGGGTTCTGTGTCAATGTTAGATTACTGTGTGTGTGTTAGGGTGCTGTGTGTCAATGTTAGAGATTACTGGTGTTAGGGTGCTGTGTGTGTGTTGGGTGCTGTGTCAATGTTAGGAGGGTGCTGGTGTTAGGGTGCTGCTGTGTGTGTGGGGTGCTGTGTGTCAATGTTAGGGTGCTGTGTGTTAGGGGTTCTGTGTCAATGTTAGGGTGCTGGTGTTAGGGTGCTGGTGTTAGGGTGCTGTGTGTGTGTGTGTTAGGGTGCTGGTGTTAGGGTTCTGTGTCAATGTTAGGGTGCTGGTGTTAGGGTGCTGTGTGTGTGTTAGGGTGCTGTGTGTGTGTTAGGGTTCTGTGTCAATGTTAGGGTGCTGGTGTTGTTAGGGTGCTGTGTCAATGTTAGGGTGCTGTGTGTGTGTTAGGGTGCTGTGTCGATGTTAGGGTGCTGTGTGTGTGTTAGGGTGCTGTGTCAATGTTAGGGTGCTGGTGTTAGGGTGCTGTGTATGTGTTAGGGTGCTGGGTGTGTTTGCCAGGATTTTGTATTGGGGGAGGCAGGTAAATGGAACTATTAATGTTTTACTAAAAAATTAAAATAAATACATAATAATAAATAATAATAATAAATAATAAAAATAAATACATAATAATTAATAATAATAATAAATAATAAAAATAAATACATACTAATAAATACTAATAATAAATAATAAAAATAAATACATACTAATAAATACTAATAATAAATACATAATAATGAATACATTATATCCCCCCCACCCCCTCTATTCTTACCTGTAGTCTGGAAGGGGGGGGGGGTCGTGCTCCTGCCAGCCATCCCTGGTGGTCCTCGTGGTTAGTGAACTCTAGCCCTTTGGGGCTAGAGTTCACTCTCGCGAGAGCCGGCCGGTTGCCATAGCAACGGTCCGGATCTCGCGAGAGAAACCCGGCGGAGCTGCAAGTTAGAGCTCCGCCGGGTCCTCTCTCCTGGCGGCTGGCTCCCTCCCTCTCTCCCCGCCGGCGGCCGCGTTTGAGCACATGTGGGCCGGTGAGGGAGATCTTTGATCTCCCCACCGGCCCTTCATGGAACACAGCGGGGCCGGCGCTCGGATAGCGCCGGCCCTGCATAGACCGGCAGGGGAGATCCTGGGACCTGCCCTGCCGGCCTCGGCCCATGGCCACCGCGGCCCACCGGGCATTTGCCCAGTGTGCCCGATGGCCAGTCCGGGCCTGATTGCTGCAATTATTCTACTTAATAAATGTGTACATTAATCTTAACGCACATTCAAGTATTATATATTTTGTGATCTTAATCCATCTATTCTTCAAATAGGAAATTTGTAACTGTGAGTGTTACATACTACGGGTAGCATTATTACTGTGCTACCAATCTCAATAAAGAAGTGATATGTGCAAATAGAAACCTTACCATCTGCTCTGTGCCATTGGTGAGGAAATGGCCAATAGCAAGATCCATAAAGACACTCTAAAACAGCAATCATATGGAACACTGGAAATAACCATTCCATGACATTTTAACACTTAACAGTAGAATGGTAAGGGACCCCAGGCACCATTTACACTTCAATATATTAAGATGTGGTTATGCTGCCTTGAGTGTTTCTTCAATTTATGACCTCTCCAAAATTAATATATATTTGTGTCTGTTAACAGTGCATTGTGGCGGTGACTTTCATGATGGCACCTGAAGAACATCCAGACAGTAATCAAAGTGTCACAATGATTTGAGAAGGGTCGTCCATGTCAGCCAAAGCGTCGTCACGTAGCACTTATCCCAATAAAAAGTCTGCAACATGATGGAATCTCTGAGCCAGGACTCTCTCTGCAATAGCGAAAGTTACATGTGTAAATTTTCTGGCTCACGTAAAAAGGTTCTATGTTTTTAGCAAACTTCCTTCACACTGGGGGGTCCAAACCCTAACCAGGCTTTGGAATTTAAAAAACAACTGAATCATTGACTGTGAGTCTAAGGTGTTTCCGTATCTCCATGATAGTCAAACTTTCACTCGAGTCCAGGGAGGAGAGGCATTCAAATCTGCTCCATTGTAAGAGCTCTGAAAACCGAGAACCCTATTTGTCTTAAAGAGCTGCATCTTGCCATTTCATATCCATAATATGCTCTTAGAGATGGCTTTCTCCATGAAAACCCATTTTGTATTGTATTTACTAATATCCCTCCTTTTATACTTGACTGGGCTGAAATAAAAGCAAGAGGGCCAGCCAGACACACATCTCCCCTTCGTCCATAGAAGCCTATATCACGAACAGGCCTGGGAGACAAAGCCTCGAATCCCATTGCCATACAAAATATAACATCTTGGGCCTGAAAAAGGGATGGGATTTCCCAAGTGACAGGAGAATAAAGCATGAGCCTTCTTTCTACTTTGCATTCAGACAGCAAAGAGAGATAAGGAGCTGTCTGAATTGAGTACTGAAGAGGTTTCTGCATGAGGGAAATGTCAAGGTAGAAAGGAAAGCCTGAAAAAGAAGACGAAGACTGAAGTCGGAGAACATGACTCCGGGCAGAAACTAGGACTAAGGGGGTCAGCTGAAACTCACAAGGCTTGATGTTTACATAACATGGCATTTAATGGTGATATTGATAGCAATCAGATCCCAGTAATCAGCTTCATTATGACAATTGCCTCGGTGGACGGAGCAAAGGATCTGCCTTCCAGCAGACAGTGTTGTTTCTGTTTTGGAGAAAGCTCATTGTTCTTTATTCAGACACAGAATGTCTCTTGTTCACCCAGCTAGACTGACAAAGCTGAGCGTGTTGTGCAGGGAGGGAGCAATGTTCGTAAGACAGACAGGAGAATACATGTCTTTGTATTGCTAGGTGAGTGGAGACCAGTCATTGCCTATATATGGATCAGGTGAATTATATACTAAAAGCTCTGAGGTCATGTGGGGGGGGGTAAGGAGAACATGGACTCCTTCCAGGGTATTTTTGGGGGGAATGAGAGACAACTGACTCCCTCAGTCATAATAGTTAAGACCATGTGCTTTAAACAAGCTGTAAAAAACAACATTTTTTAAAGAAATTAGTCACCTTCTTTGAATGTCTATCAAACCAATGACATTTCAACAATAAGAATAAATAAATCCTGATGAGAAAAAAAAAAAATATTGCCTACTTTTTGTTTTTATCATACAGCATTTCATGGATAAATAAATAACTTCCTATTGGGAATATTTTTTTCCTGGAGATAATTGCATATACCTGTACATAGACGTATACAACGTGAGGATACGTTGCTTAACTCCTTGGATGCCAGAGGGATGGTCAAATCATGGGCTGGTCAAATCTCTGGAATTCAAAGGGTTAAGTATACGATGTAACATAGAAACATAGAAACATAGAATGTGACGGCAGATAAGAACCATCCGGCCCATCTAGTCTGCCCAATTTTCTAAATACTTTCATTAGTCCCTGGCCTTATCTTATAGTTAGGATAGCCTTAATCTATAATCCTTTCTTTATTTCAAAATGTAATTGTTTTTCTCTAAAGAAATTTTTAAAAATAATTAGCTCCCACCTGGTACATAAAAACACAAATGAAGTATGCTACTGGAATTTAAGTAGATATTCAATAATGTGTGAAATGTGTTGGTAATTCAAAGTGGAATAAAGGAAAAGTTATAAACTAAACTCCAAATTTTAGTGAACTGAAATCAAATTGTAAAACTGAGGTTAAACAGTCAAGCTGTAACTTATTAAGTTGGAGGAGTTTTCAAAATCAGCTATTTTTGCCTAAAGTTTTCAAATTGGATTCACAAAATACTGGCGAGCTGATAACTGATTTGTAAAAATTAGTCCAAAATCACAAACTGAAATATTTCTTTTTAAGTATCTTTTTAATTTTTAATATTTTAATCTATTGGTTTTGAAAAAAGAATGTGCTGGCACCAACCCGGGCTTCCCCATTTATGCCCAAGAATTACATATAAAGAAACTGTTGTGTGAAAATATCTCAATAATTTAAAAAATATATTAAAATAAATGTTTGGTTCAATATTATAACCTGACCTAAAACCTCTACACACTTTATTTACATGTTGATAATTTAACTGAAATGCCAAAGTTGTTTACAAAAATTAATATCAAAATAAATATGACAATGTCCAGTTGAAATAAAAAATGTGAATTAATATAGGCCCTGCTGAAATACTGAAACAACTTTGACAAGTTTATGGTTTCTTTCAATCTCCTTGATTAGGCTGAAAAAGCAAACAGGAAGAAGATAACAAGAATATATTCATATAAAAGAGTTACTGCAACGTCCATGACCACTTCTGGTTTTAGAAGTGGTCATGGTGGTAGAAATGTAAATGTGCAGCGTTTCTGCTTGAACCGCTGCACATACAGAGCAAGCTAAACTTTTATCCCCACCCCCTGCACTTTCAGGACGTTTTTAAACATATATGTATTTAAAGCCTCCTCTCTGCCTCCCCCCACTTCCACCCTCCTCTCCGTGGCTCAGATCACAAGCATGTACTCAGAGCCTTGGAGAAGGTCCTATAAAATGGTTCTCTATGAGAAACATTTGATTGGATCTCGAAGGCAGCGTGATGACAGACAGGGCATGGAAACTAGTGATGCTATAGTGGTCATGGTGCCAGCATGCTCTTCGAGCTGTCTCTCAGTTCTGTATGAAACCATTTTTGGTTATTTTGGAACATATTGAAGGTACCCGGGGTGACTGTGACCTTTCCATTCGTTCTCTGTCTTGCTTACATGGAAGTTAAGCAACACATTTGCTGATAGCTATAAAACCAGAGCTCTAAGCAATAAACTCTAAATATGTACAATAAAAGTCCAAAGACAATGCTCTTATAAATCGTGCTTCACTAGCTTATAGCACACAATTAGATCTGTAAGGGAGCACAACAGAACATAATGCTTATTGTTAAAAAACAATACTTTATTGCGTAAACACATGAACACTTAGCGTTCCAAATAAGTACAGTCATATCAGGATTTTACCTCTCCTAGCAAGCAATCCCAGTGACAGCAGACGATGAAATCCCCCCGGTACCATATGGGCCAAATCCAGAACCGGGTTTCATAAAACACTATTTTTGATTAGAGTAACCCTTGCTGAGTTGGTCCCGCCTCAAAATAAAAAAATAAATAAAAGGAAGCTAGAACTGATTTCTGTTCCAGTAATAAAGTTAAGTTCTCCCTGTTGCCAATCCTCCTGAGGAGAGGACATGGTCACCATGTAGTCTATGCAACCACTGCACACCTGTCGCAAGCATCCTGTGTGTGCTGACGTCAGACGTTCAATATGAATAGAATTCACATTAGCCACTCGGAACTCTAGTTCGAGACTGGCTAATGATGCCCCAGCGATGCTGCCGGAGGCAATAGTCAAATACTGTGAATACAGACTCCAGTCATCATGACCACTTCAAATCAATGCAGTGGTCATGGTGTTTGGAATAACCTTCTAATTATTAGGTCTCTGTTTGGACCATGGCAGCTATGTGGCTTATGAAAGGTTGAACTTGATGGATGAATGTGCTTTAATGACTATGATGACTGTATGTTGTTTAAATATTTCTGAGAAGATTGCCGTAGATTTATATTTGAACTGATTTATTTATTTGTTGCGCAATACCTTTTGCAAAATACACAATAGAATTGAATGTTTGAATTCCTAATGATGAATCCAAAATCTGACAGAAACCTTTTCACATCACTTGGACAGAATCGTACTAACCAGAGAAGTAATAAGAATTTAAAGTCTGATTAACTGATATAACAGTACGTTCTACCTGTTTTACTAATTGTTTTGTCATTGCTGTATGGAATTAATTACACTTTAATGCATGCTAATCAGCTAATCATTTTTAATGAATGTGAAGCAGAATGACATACGTACCTTACTTTTCTTTCATATCTCCATATTTAATTGTATTTGGATAGAAACCATAATCAATGGCATCATTTATTCTCCAAAGTAATTTGTTTTTCCCCAGGGTAAATATGCAGATAAGCCTGACTTTTTCTATTTATTTTTACTCAGCTACTTTATTCAGATTTAACCAGTTTTTCACATGGACCTTACAATGGGAGTTCCTGTATGATGGTAGCCACAATGGCCAGTGAATAAAGTGGGACATTTGGATGGTTTGTTTCCGTATTTGCTTTTAATGACTATTCTTTTGCTAATTGTAAAATAATGCATGGCAGTGCTGTCTTTTTTTCCATTTCCCTAAACGCATGCATTTATTTTGTTTCCCAACACGTTGTGTCCTGCTTGTCCTATCGTCCATTCCTGAGCACGATGTAGAAACGGGATGACCAATTGTACATCGCTGTGGAATTTGTTGGCGCTTTATAAATATGAATAATAACAACGAACACAGGATAATGGTTTATGTCTGGCCAGGAAGCCGCTGTGCATTTCATATCCTGACATAGACAGTGTATCCCGAAGCATGTGTTTTCAATTCCAGTTAGGCAGGCATAATGTATTTATCATCCCTCTACAGGTGGGGTATGTTCAAAGACAACTGGGGTCGTGACATTAAACATCAAACGGGAAATCCTAGGATTTCCTCAATAGGCTGATATTTATATAAACTGACCAAAATGATGTGTTAGTGAGTGGCACCTTACACCAGTAAATTGTTACACGATCTATTCCAAATATTCTTGTGGACTGTTCCCATCTAAACATATAAATACATTAATTCAAACAAGCTAATGGGTGGGATAATTATTTGCTTTTCTTATGGAGAGCAAAAAAATAGGACGCAAGAGTATACTGAGAATGGGCAGCAGCTGAATTAGCCTGCCCTTAGGTGGGTCCCCACTCAGAACTCAAGCTGGTTTTAGCTCACCCTGTGTCATTACACAGAGAGAAGATATCTGAAACATATCAAACTGGTCCCACCCATACGGGCAGTCCAGATCCAAAATGCCAGCAAGTTCCCTCTGCATGAGAGACACAGCAACCCCAGACGATCGTTTCATCCTTGTTAGGCATCATCAGTGAGGCATAGCTGATATCTCTTTGAGCAAGGGGTCCACGTCTGGATAACCCTTTAAACTTGTGGAGAGCATAAAAATTGTTTTTTTCGCTGTCATTTTAAAATTAATTTTTACATGCTCACATCTTTATAGTTTTTGCACAAAAAAAAAATATTTTCCAGAATTCTTTGCCATGAGCCTGCCCCTTTAGCCACACCCACTTATGCCAGAAAGACTTCCTTATCAGTGTATCTGCATAGTCTGTGCACATACTTCTATGTATTCTTCTTCTAATGCAGGTTTTTTTCTTTTTTTAAATTCTTTATTTTTAAGGGTAAGCATAAACATTGTGGTACATTTTGTGAAGAAAATGTATTATGTATCAGTCAACAGGTATACATGTTAGCATGAACCACAACACAGGTCATCTTCTGAATGTGTAGTATATTGCTTGTGGACTTGACAGGACATAGTGTAATGCCGGTTGTTTTGTTGTTCAGATCACTTAGTGCTGTCAGTGGCTGAGCTCCGTATGTACCTTTAATAAGGAAGTCTTTTTTTTTGGTGTGAGGGGGTGTTGCTAAAGAGGCAGGCTTATGGTGCAGCATTCTACAAAACATTTATTTTTTTAATATAAAAACGATAAAGATTTTAGCAAGCAAACTATAAAGCATTTTATTGAGTCCAAAACATATCAAATGAAAGTCGTATTGGAGCCTGGAATGTCCCTTTATATAACTTTCAATGTATTAAGAATTATCCTTCATTAGCAGATAACACTACGTTTTCACATCCCTACACTTTGTGAAGTTGTATAACCAATAGATTAACTAATTTAATAAGTATGTATCAGCCAAGCATCAAAGAGAAGGGTTACCTGGGAGAGGGGTCATAGAAGCTATGCAATGTGTCAGTTCCTTGTATGACACTAACTACGGATCTACGCTGTTCGATGTCTCAGTATTAAATATCTGTGTTCGAGAGGTATGCTGAGTGATGAGATTGGAATAAGTGTTCAGGATTCTCCTGTCCAGAAATGGACTATTAGAGCGATCTCCAAACTTGTGATCTCAGAATATGTAGAGTCTTCCTTCTCTAAGAAATGCTTATTGACAAATGGTGGCAAGTTGTGAGCAGGCAATTCAAAGTTCACCGATGACTTGTTGACTCTGTAAAAATGACCTATCATACAAAATACAATAAAAGTTGGCCTGTTTGCCCCAAATCATGTGGATGGCAAATCCACATTTAGGCAGGGAGCAAATATTCAGTCTGTACAAAGTGCTGGTGAAAAAGTCAGAAAGTGCTTATTCTTATCTAAAAATCCTTCTCTTCATCAAACACGGACTCTTATACTGGATGGAGCTGGTTATCAAATGAGATAATTGGCATTCCATTATTAGAGGTACACAATAGTGGTTATGAGATACTACCATGAAAATGTCATAGAAGTAAATCTCAAGATGGCCAGTTTGTTAAAATGTTAAAGGGACACCATAGTCACCCAACTACAGCTTAATGTAGTTGTTCTGGTGAGTATAATCTTTGCCTTCAGGCATTTTCATGCAAACACTGCCTTTTCAGAGAAAACTCAGTGTTTACATTGCCTCTAGGGATGGCCACTGGAGGTGCTTCCTGATTCAGTGCTGCACAGTAGGCAGCACTACCGTTCAGCATCTCCACGCTCTACGTGGGACGCTGAATTTTCCTCATGGAGATGCATTGATTCAATACATCTCTATGAGGAGGTGTGTTTGGCCCCTCCCCCTTGCAGATTTTAGCCAATCCAATGCTTTCCCCATGGGATGATGTCACCATTCTAATGATGTCACCAAGGGGGCGGGACCGGTGCCGGTGGACCCGTGCAACGCTGGAAATAAGTTTTAAGGGGGGCAAGCCACCTACATGGTGTATTTTGCACTATAGGGTCAGGAATACATGTTTGTGTTCCTCATCCTATAGTGTTCCTTTAAATAGTATCTGCACATACTATATGTGGACATTGCTTAGAGATTTTCTGAAATGAATTCCATAACGTTCTTACCAGTACCCACAAGCAGGGTATTTGAACATTTTTTGATCTTTTTCATCACATCATCTGTACAAGACAATTATTTTATTTTTGCATTTGTGCTAAAATTTGTATTTTAATGTATTTCAATGCAAAATGAAAGTATACACGTTCACAAGTGAACTTTTCCAATGCCGGACTTGTGGTAGATATTGCTTCGGACTTTGGGTACAGAAGCGTCTAACAAAGAGTTTACTTGGAAGACTACAACGTATCAGGTGAAACAATGTTTATTTGAATCTTAATAACAGAGAGAAATAAATTGTAAATATTTAAATTAACTACAACATTGTTCAATCTGGACGTTGCAGTGGTTTAATGAAAAATTGGAATGCTATAAAACAAAGAAACAACAAAAAAAAAGAAAAGAAAAAAGAAACTAAATTTTTGACAGAATACGTGCAAATTATTATTTTGGCATTTCTGTCTGCATTCTACGTCTGTAACTAATGATTTTAACAAGGATCCCAAACCCATTAAACCATTATTTGTCAATAACACATGCTCAACTCTTTTGTTTTTGTCATTGTAGGGGTGCGTGGAAGTCCCTGGGACAAATCCCAGTTCTCAAATTCGTGTCCATAAAATATTTGTTGTAATTTGAATTTTTTTTTATTAAATTTTTTTCATTATAAACCACAAATACTGTCAGCCTTTTGTACTTTCCACGGAATGGAAATTCCTAAGTAACAAATAATAAATAGTTAATCAACATGAACAAGTAACATGCCCCATACTGGAATCCCATCACAGAACATTTCTCGGTCTCGTATTGGGGATTTAATACACGCAATAAAGGAAAATCAGGTTTGTATGAATGGCTTAGAGAAAGCTGACATTTGTTACAATTTTTCTAAAATAACAAGCCCCAAGTCCATGATTGGCTCGTTGAGTAATCGCTATTACAATTGTATGGGGCAGAGTTTATCTCAATATCCTTAACAGCAACATCCAGGTCAATATCCCCAATGGCCCAGCTGGGATCTTTCACTCTAATCTTCTAAGAAATACAACTTTATTTTTAGGCATGTGACAGGGTTTTACAGCCCAGCTGGTTACAAGATGGTAGTTTTCATAAATGTTATGGATTGCATCTGGCTGTGAGATATCACAAAGAAAGACAGGCCGTGTAGGACATATGTAGAATTACTTTGGAAATAGGTCAATGTGATGCAGTGCTTGTTCAAGGTGTAGCCAGCTCTCGCCTGGCTTCATTTCAGGTTATTAACAGAGCCGAGCTATGCAAGAAGAAGTGTCTATAGCTTATTTCCAAAGCCGTGGTTTCATATTTCCTCATTATAAAGGCATCAAGGATTTTATTCCTGCAGACTAATTTTAACATCATGCAGAGATCTGAAAATTGCTGATGAATTCCTGCAAAAACATTTACACATTGTACAGATCAGAGTATTGAAAACATAAAACATGCATACAAACATGCAAATACGAAATATGTGTTAGTTGTAGCAGTCCCATATGGAATAATCAATACATGTGTACTGGGTGTTTATATATTGTGGATTAAGAAATGTATCATCTCTCAATCCTTCAGTCTGGCTGTCTTCCTGTTTGTCTATATCTGTCTGTCTGTCTGTATTTGACTGTTTGTGTTTTGATGTCCTTCATTTTATTGTGTACATCCATCTATCTGTTTATTCTTTTATCATCTCTCCATCCTTCAATCTATATAGCTGTCTGTCTCTCCTACGTCTGACTCTTTGTCTATCCATCCATATATCTGTTTTTTTATTGTCTGTTCATCCTTCAGAGAGTCTGTTCAACTATCTATATCAGTGTATCTGTCTATGACTTGTAAAAAAGTAATGATGGTTTATGACTATGTCTATGACTTCAAAAAAGTAATGAAATCGAAACAATGTTTCGTCCCACAACAGGGCCTTTGTCAAGAATGACAATGGCCCTGTTGTGGGTCAAAATGTTGTTTTCATTTTGCTCCAATAAATAAATAAAAACTTGAGTGCCTGGACCATAATTACTTTTTTGCAAATCACATTGTGAGGATTGGCCCGGTTGCACCCGTGGGTCCAGTAGAGTAAGGTATCCATATTGGTAATTATATCTGTCTATGACTGTCCATCTGTCTATTACATGTCCATCCATCTATCCATTTCCCAACTTTTATCATCTTGTCTGTCTGTCCTTCAGTTAGTCTGTCTCTGTCTGTCTGTCTGTCTGACTGTTTATTAGACTTGTGCACGATGAAAAAGATTAACACAGCGGTTTAGCTCATTCGAATATCTTCCATGCAAACAATTCAGGAAAACCTATTTGGAGAAACCGAAAAGGCACGAAAAATGGGTCTATCAATGTATAACAAATGTAAATACAATATTTTCTATAATAATGCTAACTCCGTTCAGAATTCGCTCGACTCAATTCTGAAGAAATTCCAAATGAATAGTATTCAATTTTCCCGTTAAAATGTAAAATAATTTTTAAAAGTTATGGAATTTAGATGACCATGATTATCGACCAATATTTATAGTAATTGCAATTTATTTCAAACTGAATGCACAAGTCTACTGTTTATCTCTCCATCCACCTGTGTTATCCTTGCAGGTGATCCGAGAGTTAAAGTACTGAATACATTTCAATGTTGAAATTCTGAAAATGGAAAGGCCAAAAGCCCAAATGGTCTGCATCTGTCATCGCTTTCAATGTTTCTAAAGATAATAGGTGCTAATTTGACACAGGTGTAGGATGACAAAGTAACGATTCACTTACTGCGTTCGGCTGCAACGGCACACAGAACGCGGAATATGTGGGCTGTACTCCATTCAACGACCCTTTCAAACTTGGCTACTCCGAACAGTTTTGCCTGTTTTTTTTTTAAATGTAATGATTTATTCAGCATTTTTTTTTTTTAAAGCAAAGCACATCTTCTTTGATATATTTCAGTAAATTGAATACTTTTATTTGTGTTTATTAAAAATTAAACAACATCCATTTTAAAGGGCAAAGGCAAACCACAGAATGGAACAACCAAATGAATCACACAATTTCCAAAGACAAAGAGGAAAAAAAATAGAACAAAGAATATTGAAGGGTAAACAGAACAGAAGGAATCTTTTTGTGTCTTAATTGAACACTGAAAACAGACAATAAGTCAAAACCATCAATGGAATCCAGATTGTGCAAATCTAAGCTCTTTGCCCAGAAAGGTCTTATGAGAACCTACACCAAGCCTGGCTATTAATGGTTCTAACGGGGCAAGGACCCTTGGGATAGGGTATATTTGGGAGCCCTTGTACCAACTCCCATGTTTCCTTCATCCAAGACGTAGACAGATACAAACTGTAAAAGAAATATGCATGTGTGCCTTTCCATGTGCTGGCAACACAACATTTCTCATATTGGACTGAAGAATTGTGCATGCGCACAAGAAAGTCATTTAGACAACTTTAACCACCATAACAAGCATTAATCAATTCACTTTTACAGGTTAATGGAAAAGTGCTCACAATGGTGCATTGCACAAACACACACCTTTATAGTGTAGCACATGGGTAGGTGATCTTTGGCACTCCAGATGTTGTGGACTATATGTCCCATAATGCTCTAACTACCATATTGCTGGCAAAGCATCAGAAAAGATGTAGTCCACAACATCTGGAGTGCCGAAGGTTGCCTACTCCTGGTCAAGCATTAGATGTCACTGACCAGGCACGCACGTGACATTTCCCACATGCAAGCTTCTCCCATGCACGTCATAGTGAAGAAACGGATTGGCAAAGATAACACAGCCAGCTCGCTGATATTAATCGACCAGAATTAGTGTAGATCCCTGTGGGAAAAAAAACCTACAAAAGAAGGGCATTCAGAGGTAAGCATCGTCCGTTTGGAATATTTTAAATTCACAATAGATGAAAAATAGAGGTGGACAACTCATCAACCCAAAGACCCGCTGGCACCATTATGAACATTGGTGATATCCACACAAAATTAATTTTTAATACCCATAACGACTTGTGCTTGTGAACATGTCTAATGTTTCACACAAATTACAGGGACAACGGTAAATTTCAGTTGGAGAACACTCGGAAACAATTCTTGACAATTAACAAGTTGTTTTTTAATATTATGCTGCCAAGACGGACATGAAAATGTCCTAATTTTAAATAGTTAACATGGATAGATCTATAATTAATTAACAATTAACAAGGATTGAGATGATGATTGTCCTTGGAGTTATATTAATTTATATAATTTCGGCATCTGATTGTAGTAAATTGACGAGGTGTTAAGTTATATGTACATATTACAAAATAAAAAAGAGGCTATGAACATGCAGTGTTAATTTTAACGACTATCAACTTTAGTCAGATTTTAGTCGACTAAAATGTTTGAGATTTAGTAGACTAAAACTAGGTTACAACAAAAGACTATGACTAAAACTATATTGAAATTTGTCGCCAAAATTAACACTGCCGGGAAAGACACATGGAGGAGGGAGAAGAGGAAATGAGATCAATGTTGGCTAAGGGAATAAGACACATGGAAGGTTCAGGGATTGAAACACATGGGGGAGGGCTGGGGGAGAGGGACATGGGAGGGGCTTGGGAATTGAGACAATGAGGGAACTGGGGGAATGAGACACATGAAGGGGCTGGGGGAAGAGGCAAAACTAAACCCCTTAGATTTAGTTGTGTCAACTAAAAGTAGACTAAAACTATTCAGATGACTAAAATACAACTAAAACTAAAACTGATTTTTAGTCAAAAGACTACGACTAAAACTAAATTGAAAATTGCCGCCATAATTAACACTGAATACACGTGATCTTTTATTTTCATTAATTTAAAAAATCTGATATTGTTCCCTTAATCTGGAACCCAGCAAATTCCTTCTTATGACGTGATTGGTGCTGAATATAAAAGGGGTTATAATAAAATATTATTTCATTTATTATTATTTGGTAATGTTACAATTTGACCTTCAACAATGCAAGAAAATTTTCTAACTACCATCGAAGTGCGAAGGAATAGGTTGATTTTTGCAATGTGGTTTCTGATACATATGGATACAGAGCATTTTGTAGGCTTTTTACATGTTGAAAGCAGATGATTTGAGAATAACGCACAGATTTTCCAAGTTTAGAAATTACACAGATTGATCTTTTTATTTTATTTCATTCATTGCGCATAGTTTAAACATTTATAAAATAAAAAATATTTCAATAAACTTTAAAGAGCATTTTAAAGAAAATTCCACAATAAAATGTGGAAAATAAATTTGAATGCAAGAAAAATTGGCTTTGAAGATCTTCAGCCATTGTGATTTTATTCATGAATGGATCCAAGTGCGCCAAAAAAGAAAACCAGACGACATCACCTGGTCATATTGTAAATCTGAACAGTTTCTTATAAAATGGCCGATATAACATTTGTATTGATTATTTTTTTTTTATGATTATTTACGCTGGTATATTTCATACAAAATTTACAATTCACTGCAGGGAGGTCATAATCTGCTCCCCAACTGGTATTGTACTAAAACTCCCATAATTCCCTGCCAACATTATACATTATATTTCCAATTATACCTCCATTATCTGGGGAATAGTGTCTCAGAATGAGTTCTGCAGAATTGCATCATGATGCTCATCATTACAGGACCTGTGTGTGGTTTTCAGACAGACATATAGAAAAACAATTCCGTCACACGTTTCTTTCTTCCCAGATCCACATCTCAAAACATGTCTCAGACTGGAAGACTAGTAGCCCTTCTAATTTACTCCGATCCAAAGAAATTGTTCTGTTCCATTTGGGTTATCAGAAACCTTATTTTATTGCGTGACTGATTATCTTATATTACACTATTGCCATTGTCCTTTTCTCGATGTATTGCAAGAACAACGAACTATAGAGAAAATTAAATCATAGCACATAGCCCATTAAAACTTTTTATCCCTTAAGAAAGTCAGAAAGCTACCAAAATCTTTCTGCAATTTTTGTTCCCTTTTATCAGCTCATATCTGGTATTTGTTGCATTGGGCAGTACTGCATTATTATTACGATTTATGTTTTATTTTTATATCATTAGCATTCTAATTATAAGCATTTTAGAGAACCAACTTGTTCTGCAGTGCTTTGTAGTTACTTTGAGGATGTATAATAGAACGCAACCGTTATAGAATTAAAACAAGAAGTGAAAGGTCCTTGCACCGACAAAGTTTATTGTTCTATTTTATTTTTCTAATCATTTATATAGCGCCAACATAGTCCATGGTGCTGTAACGCTCTGCAAAGTGGATAAAACAAAAACATGTTATCTTGTAATGTTAGAAATGAAGGGTTAGATGGGCCGTGCAATCTAGACTTGAGAAATAATACCTATCGGTGTCAGTACTACACTATTTTTGTGTTTTCTTTTTTTGTTGTATCACATTGTGTGTGACTGTTGAATTTACTGTTAAACCAGTTTCTAGAGACATATAACACACTAGTATGATTTCATGAATCACTTCACTTGTTACTTCCGTAGGGAACTGGCTGTTCCATTGTTGTAATAAGTAGCAATTTATTCATAAAAAGCACTCTTACTTTCGGCAACTTCCAACAAAGATGGAATTTGAAAAAATAAATAATCCAACGTTTTCTGAAGCTCAGTAGAAAAACAATGTTCACTAGTTAATAACGAACAATGCAACAGATGTCAAAGGAACATTTCAAACAAAAACAAGCTCTTAGGCTTATATAAGTGCCTCTTACAATAGAAATTGGCAACTTTATAAGCCTGCACCTCATCACCTCCTTGACTGTCAATCACTCTACCAGGGAGGTTTTTTTTACTTTTATTGGCTTCGCAGAGCTATCAGAAGTAGCAGGTGTGCTAGAATAGAGCGAGCCTGGTGTTATGTCCCCCGGCTGTGCATGCGCTGGTTGCTCCCGGCTACGACTTCACAATGAGCTTTACCCTATTCTAATTTTGCATTAAAAGAAAAACAGATGTTAGCAATGTATTCATATTGTTTGGGATGAACTGGCTTAGCATGATGTTAACATCATTTGAAAGTATGGTAACTAACTCAGATAGATTCTACTCTTGACTGTCATATTCTGTGAATATCACTAGCTGGTCTGACAGGGAACTCAGCTGTACTCAAATCAACACAACAAAGAGTCCAGAAATAATCCCAGAATCCACCCAGACTCGCTCCAAAAAGCCTCAATGTCAATATATCACAATGCACATAATATATATGTAATACAAAAAAAAGAAGAAGAGAAGGTTGCGACCTTTATATTATAAATATATATATAAATAAAATATGTATAAAATATCTAATCACAGTAAATAATAAAAACAAATGTCCAGATAAGGCAGTCCAAAAGTAAAGGGAAAAGGTTCTTTATGGAACCGCAAACTGTTGATAGTAGTCATATCACAAAGTAAAACTTGGAATCTGGTAGAACATGTGAAAAGAAAGCAAAGGGGAACTCCATTGGTATAGCATGTATGTACGGTATATTCAGGGAATATGTAAAAAAAATATTACTCACATTTACCAGAGCTAAAATCCAGCTCTAGTTAGAAATACCTGAAGTGGAATGATCCCCACTCAAGGATATATGTAGTACTCCAAGCTTTCAATCGTGTGCAGCAGAGAATTCAACTGAGAAAATAAAAAGTAGTAAAATATAGTGCTCACTGTGGATGAGAGGTGAACATAAAATATAAGAAATATACTCACAATATAGTGAGCAGGCTCACTGCTCGGTGTGTAGCGCGTAGGTGGTATGATCCCCACCTAGGATTCTTTGGTCTTCTTTTAAAAACAGCAAGGGTGATGTCAGGCAAAAAGGTATACAAACTAAAGAATATGGCAAACGTAGTATGTAGCCAAATATCAGCCAGACACTCGATAAAGAGGAGAGACTTTAATTAGACTCACACAGGGTAGTTATACATTTCTTTGTCTGTACACTGAACACGAGACAACCAATAGCAGTTGTGTTTACAGACAGGGTGGGGAATGCAAAAACAAGGACGGTGGACCACGCAAGAGCATCACAGCAACCATTTTGTTCTGGAAGTGTCCCTTGAACAATGGGATAGCGCCCTGCTGGGAAAACAAGACAGGATAAAGCAGGCGTGCGAGAGCTACATACAACCTGGACAATCAATACATTTAATTATAACTAAACAATATAGAAATCCCACCATTGTAAACCAGATGATAAACCATTGAAAGGTGTGTGCTGAGAGAGGTTATAGTTGGGTTTTATTTAGTATTGGGGTACATGGAATATCTTGTGTTTGGGGAACACGCTCTAATACTACGAAGAGGTAATTCACCATCAGTTAAAGGTAGATAGACTTTAAAAATATATTTCATATGCAGAAAGTGTGTTTTAACAAATTAAAGAAATGTATGAATAAAGAATCTCAGTAATGAAGAATTCAATGAATGTTTAACATGTAATTGGTTACGATGATATTTACATGTTTATTAGTAAATAGTAAGATTGATCCATTTAATGACAGCTCATGAGGTTATCTGACTCCGCCTACTGAATAAGTTCCCACACAAATTAAATCTTAAAATAGTTGCCCCCCCAAAAAATCTAAAACTCTTTATTTGTTTAACTCTTGAGTGACAGAGATTTTAGCAGGAAAGCAATGTGAGTGGCACACATCTGGCAGTGAAATCATTTTGTATTACTTAGAATGCAGTTAGTGGGTTAACCCTATACCTGTTCTGATACAATAAATTATTCTAAAATACGTTAACTTTTTAGTATATTAGCCAGGAGATTTTTTTCAGAACCTTCTTTATCAGAACATTTAGGTGGATGTGCATGACGGTGACTAACTGTGCAAGAGAACGTTCATTTTGAAGACTGATCATTTTCAAAACTGATTTTAAAAAATCCGCTTTTGCTTCACACAATGGGGCATGTTGAACTGACTTTTCCTCGTGTGTATGGAAAATTATGTCCTGAAGACCATTGACTTCAAACCAAATATAAAATAATTCTCTGCAAAAAAATTGTGTGGCTGTGGAATACAGCGCTGGAATTGGGGACACACTGCAGACAGACACACAGTGCTGGCATTGGGGACACACTGCAGACAGACACACAGTGCAGGCATTGGAGACAAACTGTAGACAGACACACAGTGTTGGCATTGGGGACACACTATAGACAGAGACACAGAGTGCAGGCATTGGGGACACATTGTAGAGAGACACACAGCACTGGAATCGGGGGACACATTGTAGACAGACACACAGTGCTGGCATTGGGGACACATTGTAGACAGACACACAGTGCTGGCATTGGGGACACATTGTAGACAGACACACAGTGCTGGCATTGGGGACACACTGTAGACAGACACACAGTGCAGGCATTGGGGACACACTGTAGACAGAGACACAGAGTGCAGACATTGAGGACACATTGTAGACAGACACACAGCACTGGAATCGGGGACACATTGTAGACAGACACACAGTGCTGGCATTGGGGACACATTGTAGACAGACACACAGTGCAGGCATTGGGGACACATTGTAGACAGGTACACAGTGCAGGCATTGGGGACACACTGGCGACAGACACACAGTGCTGGCACTGGGGACACACTGCTGACAGACACACAGTGCTGGCATTGGGGACACACTGCAGACAGACACACAGTGCAGGCATTGGAGACAAACTGTAGACAGACACACAGTGTTGGCATTGGGGACACACTATAGACAGAGACACAGAGTGCAGGCATTGGGGACACATTGTAGAGAGACACACAGCACTGGAATCGGGGGACACATTGTAGACAGACACACAGTGCTGGCATTGGGGACACATTGTAGACAGACACACACAGTGCTGGCATTGGGGACACATTGTAGACAGACACACAGTGCTGGCATTGGGGACACATTGTAGACAGACACACAGTGCAGGCATTGGGGACACACTGTAGACAGAGACACAGAGTGCAGACATTGAGGACACATTGTAGACAGACACACAGCACTGGAATCGGGGACACATTGTAGACAGACACACAGTGCTGGCATTGGGGACACATTGTAGACAGACACACAGTGCAGGCATTGGGGACACATTGTAGACAGGTACACAGTGCAGGCATTGGGGACACACTGGCGACAGACACACAGTGCTGGCACTGGGGACACACTGCTGACAGACACACAGTGCTGGTATTGGGGGGACACTGCCGACAGACACACAGCACTGGTGTAGGGGACACACTGAAGACAGACACACAGTGCTGGTATTGGGGAGGGGCATGGCAGACATACATACAGTGTATGCTTCGGGGACACACAGTAGACAGACACACATTGCTGGCATTGGGGACACACTGTAGACAGTCACACAGTGCTGGCGTTGGGGACACATTGTAGAAAGACACACAGTGCTGGCATTGGGGACACATTGTAGACAGACACAGTGCTGGCATTGAGGACACTGCAGACAGACATACAGAGTGCAGACATTGGGGCCACACTATAGACAGAAACACAGTGTCAGCATTTGTGACACTCTAAGACAGACACACAGTGCTGGCATTGGAGACACACTGTAGACAAACACAGAGTGCAGGCATTGGGGACACACTGCTGACAGACACACAGTGCAGGCATCAGGGACACAGTTTAGACAGACACACAGTGCTGGCGTTGGAGACACACTGTAGACAGACACACAGCGCTGGCATTGGGGACACATTGTAGACAGACACACAGCGCTGGCATTGGGGACACATTGTAGACAGACACACAGTGCTGTCATTGAGGACACACTGCAGACAGACACACAGAGTGCAAGCATTGGGGACACACTATAGACAGAAACACAGAGTGCAGGCATTGGGGACACACTGCAGACAGACACACTGTGCAGATATTGGGTACACACTATAGACAGACACACAGCGCTGGCATTAAAGACACATTGTAGACAGACACACAGCTGGCATTGGCGGCACACTGTAGACAGACACACAGCGCTGGCATTGGGGACACACTGCAGACAGACACACAGAGGGCAGACATTGGGGGCACACTGCAGACAGACACACAGAGGGCAGACATTGGGGGCACACTGCAGACAGACACACAGAGGGCAGACATTGGGGGCACACTGCAGACAGACACACAGAGGGCAGATATTGGGTACACACTATAGACAGACACACAGCGCTGGCATTAAAGACACATTGTAGACAGACACACAGCTGGCATTGGCGGCACACTGTAGACAGACACACAGCGCTGGCATTGGGGACACACTGCAGACAGACACACAGAGGGCAGACATTGGGGACACACTGCAGACAGACACACAGCGCTGGCATTGGGGACACACACTAGGAAACACATTTCCAGAACTATCATGAAATTAACATAATGTCATCAGACAAACCTAGGGCTGAGATAGGGGAATCATTTTTAAAAGGAAACTGGGGTTCACTATGTTTACAGACGTAAAACAGTTTATTTTTCAATTTTTGTTTTCTTGTTAAATCAGATGAAACCAACCATGGGCTTCAACTTAATAACTGTCTCCAATGATTTACTACTGTTAGAAAAACCTGCCAAATGGTTTAGCTATAGAAGTGACCATTACAGTCTATGGGAATTCCTGTACATACATTGTTTGTAACGTGTTTCTAACAGTATTGAACCATTTGGAAAGATTCTTAAATTAAAGTAATTGTTTAAGATGTCACATGCAGTCCGTATATTATTTTACTTGGATCAACACAAAATCAGATCTATTCACTCTTGCATGTTCACAAACTCAAATAGTAATTAAATTAATGTGGTTTGTCCAAATTTTAATAAGGGTATTTACTAAATACATTATGATAAAATACATAATTGGCCTTGGAACATACATTTGATAACGACATTACACTTGTAGAAAAATTAAAGAATGTGCAAAAAAAACATCACAAATCAGGCATTGAAATCACAGCTTCCTATTGTGCACACTGAATAACCCATACACACAAACACACTGACCTGCACCCTTACAATCACTGACCCATTAACACAAACACAGATACACACACTCACTTACTACCCATACAATCACTAACATACACACACACACACACACTCACACCCGCTATCACTGAACCGTACACACACACAAACAACACACACACTCGCTAACACTGATCCATACACACACACACTGACTTACTATCCATACAATCACTGACATACACACACACACTCACTCGCTAGCTATCACTGAACCATACATACATACACACACTCACTTACATACAATCACTGACATACACACACACAATCGCTATCACTTACCCATACATACACATATACACACACACACACACACTCACTTGCTATCACTGACCCATAAACACACACACACACACACTGACTTACTACCCATACAATCACTGGCATACACACACACACGCTATCACTGACCCTTACATACATACATACACACACTCACTTACTACCCATACAATCACTGGCATACACACACACACACACACACACACTCGCTATCACTGACCCATACATACATACATACATACAAACACTCACTTACTACCCATACAATCACTGACAAACACACACACACTCGCTATCACTGACCCATACATACACATATACACACACACTCACTCACTCTCTATCACTGGCCCATACACACATACTCTCACTGGCTGATTATGATTATACCATCTGACTGATTATATTCCTTCAGGAATATACAGTAGGCTGCTCTACACACCTCCCTATAGCTAGTCCACAGCCTTACAATTTTCTTCATAAATAAAGGATTCCCTGACAGTAGCCAGCCTCAGTCTATATTAGCCCACTAGGAAATCTTACAAGCTTGGCCTGATAACTAATACCTGGCAGTGTATTTGACTATCTTAATTAACATGTTTTTATCACAGCATTTAAAAGATATGTCTGCATTGTTTGATAACAAAATATACACAGTGACAGATGGGTGAGTGGATGGATGGATGGCTAGATGGATGGACTGATGGCTAGATGGATGGGTAGATGGGTGGATGGATGGACATATGGGTGAGTGGATTTATGGATGGATGAATAGACAGATGGCTAGATGGATGGATGCATAGATGGGTGGATGTATATACGAATAGCTAGATGGATGGATAGATGGATGGATGGGTGGGTGGATGGGTGAATGGGTGGTTGGTGGGTGGCTGGGTGGGTGGATGGATGGATGGACGGATGTATGGATGGATGGATTGATTGGATTAATGGCTGGGTCAGAGGATGAAAGGATGGATGTTGCATGTTTATAAAGGGTTCCATTTTCAGGATAAATATAACATGTTAAATCATTTCCTATAATTTTGGTTTTACTATCATTTTGGTTTTACTTTTAATTTAGCTAATTAATCTAACCCCATATTGGGCACTTGGCCATAGTTCAATACCTACATTGTATTAGCATATTGGTAGAATTTACATACGTGACCATTTTCACATGTCTTAAAATTGGGTAAAGAGGGTGTGGGCAGATGCAGGGCATGCACACTACATTAACAGGTTATCAGCGCTGCGTAATTTGTTGATGATGTATAAATATTAATGATATTAATAATAATCAGATAGGATGACGGTCATGGATACCCATACACCAAAGGCCCTGAATTTAGCTCCAGACAGGTGCTTGTAATGTTCTTTCCTCCAGTCCTCCAGACATTAGGGGAGAGTGTTGGTCTGTCTAGCAATAAGGAGGAGTGAGGCAAGAACGTGTGTTAGCCAAAGAGACTGTGTGACATGGCAGGACTGGAGCATGTTTGGGAAACATTCTGAAATATCTGCAGTCTTTTATTCACTTGATATAATTGAGATCTTCAGAATAATAATAATAACAACAATAATAATAATAATAAATAAAAAGGATCATAGAAATAATAAATATGGAAAAGAGTCACTGTCTTTATCTTATAATGAGCGGTAATAAGGGGTAATTAGATGATGTGATTCATTGAGATGACTGTAAGGTGAAGCCTCGAGGAACCTGTTTCTATAATACAAACAACATTTTTGTTTTATCATTAGAATCTGTTATTCGCAATTTGGGTCTGTTTATTGAATTGTCATCAAATCCAATTTCAGATACCATAATGGCCGCTGATGCTCATTAAGACTGAGATGAAAACTGGCAAAGACTTTGGAGGTACATGACATTCTAATGGAGGACATTAGGTGGTGCACTGGGATATCTAGTGACTTCTAATCTGTCAGCTGGTGACTCCCAATCGTACTGTTGTCCAGGCCAGGACTGGCCCACTGGGGTATTTTGCTGTACACTGCAGTTTGTGGAGTTGACCAGTTTACCAAGTTATGAAGAGTATGTCTGATGTCACTGGTGGAGGCCTATGATGTCACACCTTATAACTGGTGAAATTTATTATGTCACACGTTATAACTCCAGCACAAAAAATCCATTTGTTTGCACTTGCGCCCAAGGCTATATGGTGCCAGTCCTCCCCTGGTATCCATTAGTTCACCATAAAATAGCACTAAACAAGCGTGGCCAGCTAGCGATTACAAGAAGGGTCTGTGCTCTCCAAAAACCAAACACCTATCAGCTGATGGTGAGATTGATTGACCAATGCAGGAGCCATATGGGTTGAATTGTTTCCTGCTACACAAAGTGCAACTCGTTACCTAAACAAGGCATTTAAGCTCATGTTTGCACTTTTTCTTCCAGTAAACAATATTGATATAACAGTAAGGATTGTGGGAGAAAATATTTAGGATGGTTGAATAAACTTTACGCTTTAAATAAATTAATAGGGTGCATTGATTCATGGGTTCCAACTGTCCTGTGTATGTATATATCATTTCATATTACATATTATAAAAGGAGAGCTCATAGCTCTAAAAGATTAGTTAAATTAGAAAGCTTCTACAATTATCTGCAATGCATCATTGTCAGTAGAATATGTTTATTCCAAGCAACAGGTTACAGGACTATTTGTTATGTACAGTTTGTGTCTGCACTTGCTGTCTATTGTGTGTATGTGTGTTATGTACAGTTTGTGTCTGTACTTGCTGTCTATTGTATGTATGTGTGTTATGTACAGTTTGTGTCTGTACTTGCTGTCTATTGTATGTATGTGTGTTATGTACAGTTTGTGTCTACACTTGCTGTCTATTGTATGTATGTGTGTTATGTACAGTTTGTGTCTGTACTTGCTGTCTATTGTATGTATGTGTGTTATGTACAGTTTGTGTCTGTACTTGCTGTCTATTGTGTGTATGTGTGTTATGTACAGTTTGTGTCTACACTTGCTGTCTACTGTATGTATGTGTGTTATGTACAGTTTGTGTCTGTACTTGCTGTCTATTGTGTGTATTTTTGTTATGTACAGTTTGTGTCTGCACTTGCTGTCTATTGTGTTTGTGTGTGTTATGTACAGTTTGTGTATGCACTTGCTGTTTATTGTGTGTATGTGTGTTATGTACAGTTTGTGTCTGCACTAGCTGTCTATTGTATGTATGTGTGTTATGTACAGTTTGTGTATGCACTTGCTGTCTATTGTATGTGTGTTATGTACAGTTTGTGTCTACACTTGCTGTCTATTGTATGTGTGTTATGTACAGTTTGTGTCTACACTTGATGTTTGTAAAATACAATTTTATTATGAAGAGGTAGCTTGCAGTTTATTCTAGTCTATGTATACTCGGATTATTCTGTCGCTGGACAATAAATACAGGTGGTAATAAATGGTATGTGTCAGGGAGCCATCCATTCGCAGTGTTACAAGCGCTGCATATTACTGTGTCCCTTCACCCAGCTGTCAAGATATACAATGCTGTGCATTTGCCACCACATGCACAGAATTAGCAGTCAGCCTCTTTCTTGTGAGATCAAATCAAAACCTTCTGTGCAAGCGGGTACACTAAAAGGCATCATGACCTGCACTCCCCTCTATTCCTGGCTGAGGATCTACCAGATTATTTGCTGCCAAGATAGACCGCTGTGTATAGACACAATATAAATACCAAAATAAACCTCGATTCTCTGTCAGCCAGTTACAGAAATCCCATACACCGACAGTCACTGTGTTCCTCTAACAATACAATTTATACTTTATTTAAATTGGAGGTAGGAGAGTTAAGGTCTCCAGTAACCCTTGATTTTAATATTTATCCAATAATATTTACTGCTAACAAGAAAATAAACAAATAAGATCAAATTACAACACAAATTACTTTCTGGAAACTTAACATCATTTCAACGAAAAACAGAAATTAAGAAAATAAAATCAGAAAAATACAAACTTTTTTTTGCACCAGTTGTAAACTCAGACATACAATTTCACAGAAATAATTATATGACAATACAATTACATTTTATTTCTGTCCAGGGTAGTAATTTGACTTTTGAATTCGAATTGCAATTGGAATATATACTGGCATTTCAGTCATAACGTGAAAACGTAGATTAAAATGGTCTTAAAAAAACCTCAATGTTTTAAAATAAAATACAGAGGCAGACATTTAAATAAACTAATTATACAAATATTTAGTCATTTGTCTGTGCCTGCTGATTAAAAAAAAAATAAAATTCAATTTTAAGATACAAAATAATTTTTATTCTATTTATTTTTAACACATCAATATTTTCTAATAAATAGTATTAAATGTATATGTATAAATTTATTAATTGAAAGAAAACGTGTTTGCATTGAAATATAATTTTGTAATAAACGAGAATAAACGAGAAAAAAGCGAATTATAAAGACGAAAAAAATGCCAACAGATTAGCAGGGTTTATTGATTCATTTAGAGATATTTTAACACAATTTAATCCTCTAAATCCTGTTTTATTTCACGGATTTTATTTATTAATTTTGAATCTTTCCCAAACAATTTTTCCTTAACAGCGTTTTTTTTTTTTATTGTATTATTTTTTTTTTTTTTTATAAATAAACAGCGTCTATCGAGACAGCAGTGTTGATTATTTACAGATTACTGTGATCTGTTTTCTCTTAGTTTTTTTCTGAAAAAAAATAATTATTTAAAAAAAAGAAAAAAACAAAACTTCTCTGCCTATATTTAACACGGATTGTGTTTGATCTAACGGTTAAAGGACGTTAAAACAACAACCAACAGATCAGACAAACAACACAAACAAACAAATACAATTAAATAAAAGAAAAAAAAACACGTTTAATGTGTTAAAACTAATTTTAAAAATAGTGGTTTCCTAGATAAGCATTTATTTACAAGAAAATGGCATGCATCTGCAGGCAAACAGTTAATTGTCAGCCAACACAAACACATTTAAACCAAAGACAGACAACACAAAAATCCCAATGTTTATATATAGATATAGTGTCAGGGTGAGGTTTATTGGTGACTATATCTGCAGGATTTTTAACAAAGTGTCAGGGTTTATAATAATGACCCGTTTCAGGTGTAATTAGAAAGTGTTATTAGTAAATAGAATTATTTCCATGGCTGAACCTGCATCTATCGCTGCACCTGCCTGCGCTTAGTAACACAGTCCATTCGTTACAGCAGAGAATAACAAAGCTCATCGAGGGCAACTATGTATCATATTTTACAAGTTTATCATTCCGGGAAAAAAAACCCTCCACAAAGCCATTTAGTATTGAATGGACACCTAAACACTAAAGAAACAGTAAGTCTCTTTTAAACACATTGATTTGCCAGACCCAGGCATTTCAGGGGTTACAGCAGAAGTGACTATGCCATATTCCTTGGCCATGCAGCTAGGTATAGAGATACACACAGCTAGAGGAGAGATCAGTACACCCTAGATTAATGTGTTATAATTAATCCCAATAATTACAATGATAAATTCCTAATCTTCATTTACTGCTATATAGGGGGATTTCAGCAGCATTTATAGGGGCTGAATAGTTTATTATTAGAAATTAGAAAAGGTCAATCCATTGATATTTGGTCTGTGATTTCCTTCACCTGGACATGTGATTCGATCCAGTAATAAAACCCTTAATTTGGGACCTTCTAAGACAGACCCCAGGATGGGTGACTGTGCTAGCTACGCTCAGTGTTGCTGCTAGTGGGGGCACCAGCTGAGATGTTCAGTGAGAGCCTGAATTGGGTGCAAATCTCAGCAGAGGTCCCAGGGGACATGTTTAATCAGTCTGTACAGAAAACTTACCTAAAATTCATAATTAGCATCATATTAACCACGTGAGGGCTCAGCAAACATTGTATCTTAAATACATTCCACAGTGAGGCATGAGAAGCAATATTAAACACACACACACAAACAAACAAACAAACAGAGACAGCGAATCAAAGTCAGTCTAAACTCTCCTGTTCCCACTGTACCCCTCTCCAAAGCCCCCCCAGTCCCTATTTTTGTTCCTGGATAGATCCCCTAATTGTCACTGAAAAAAAATGCACTTAAGCGTCTTTGTAGCAGAATGTAACTTGATCAAACTCCTTTTTAACCCTCCCTCCTTCTGCAAAAACACTGACTTCCAGTCCTTTTCAAACCTTGCTACAAGAAAAGGATAGGGGGGCAGATTAAGAGAGAGAAAGGGGGGAGGAGGAGGAGAAGGAGACATTTGAGATCCCAAATTGGAGACTTCTTTTAACATCTCTCTGTATACAACACAGACAATGTCAAAGTGATAACAGCAGAGTTCCGCAGATTCTGTAAAAATGTGCACACTCACTGGAACTTAGAGGGGGAGGGTATTGGTTATTCAAGTGATCCCCTAAGTGATCACATCTTTTAAATACTTCTGAATATTCATTAGATACAGCTCACTGTGGGTGTTTACCAAGCCAAATTTATTCTATAAAATGCAGAGGGATGGTATATGCATTGAGAAGGTATCCATTGCTAAATGACAGATTGACCTCTGGAAGACAATTGTGCCATCCTAATATTGGTGAGTAATACTAATCTATTAGGACAAATTCAGCAGGTACAATTTAATCAAAACTGTGTTTTATTTTCTATTTAACTTGGTTAACATCATCAATTTCTTCAAATCCATGCCATCTACACAGCTGTTAAATCTAAATAATATTTTATAATAAATATGTTATGTGTATATCATTCTGTAACAGGGAAAGGTATCATGGCTGCTTAGAAATTGGTTTACAATGTTTTTTGTTTAACTTTTTAAATCAACAACAATGGCTTTGACTATTTACTGTTTATTATGCTGGATAAATATGTTGTGCTTTTCATGAAAGGTATATATTTTTTAATTGCTGCATCTACAATACTTCAGTTTTTTTTATGTGTTTCTTATTATTATTAAAGACAAACAAACACACAAAACACATGCAGATACACCACATACAACACCCACGTCACAAAATAACTAGCGAATTAAAACAAATACAACATTTTACATTTTTTAATATTTTTAAACTTTTAAGAAAGTTTTACAGTTGCTAACAGTTGCATGCTAAATTAGAAATTGGGTAATTCATTCTAGATTAACCACGTTTTATAGAAATATAATTAATTAATCAAAGAAAAAATATCGGCCATACATTTGCAGAACAGTTTATAATTTATAAAATACATTTCGATTAATATGTTTTTTTATTTTTTTATTAATTGTTTTATATTGTAGCCATGGCCATGTGAGTAATGTGTTTTGGAATACATTGTAATTACATCAAGACATGGGGACACAGAGACAGACGTAGAAAAAGCCAATGAAACATGAGTCAGCTCCTTCATAATAATTAGTTGCATTATATTCCTAATTCACATTACTACTAACGTAAGTCCCTGTGATGGGTATGTGGGTAGCTTTTAACCCTTGATGGTGAGATCCTTGCGTTTCTGTGTTAAGATTATTTATCCATGCCATACCGCCATACCGCCATACCGCCATCCCCTGGGGTGTGTATTGCCATTTCGAATCTTGGGTATAATGTTTAATACCAGGTCAAAGCTCCAAAATATGAAGCATCCCCAATAACAAAAGATTGGTTTCCATGGCAACTGTGCACTGTGTAGCATTCCCCCCCCCCTAGAATAAGCCCACTGTATATGTTAATACATATACATAAATTTAATCTTATCCCTTCCATTAACCTCAACCTGTTATACCCAATGGAGTGCAAACAAAATATACAATGCATTAGATTTAAACACTTAATTAGGAATTGTGAAAATTGGAATTGTTGGCCCCCAAAAAGCTATAGCTCATTTTTTTAAATGTTCATGTTAATTCCTCACTTGTCCCAATTTAGTATTGTATGGACTGAGCCCATCTCTGAAACTCTCAATGTGACATTCTTTCTTGTCATTACCGAAAAACAAAAATGCGGAAAATCCTACAAAACGTAATTATAAAATTCTGAATTTTAGCTGGCTTGTGTTTTATAAAATAAAATAAAAATAAAAGAAATAAATAAAAAACACTAAAAATGTGTTGTCATGTTTATATTAAAATATTAGCAGCATGCCAGTGTAAAGAACGGGAGCGATTCTTCTTTATTAATGTTTTCATACCAATCATAACAACCTGTCAATCTGGCCCTAAATACTCTATACAGTATACAATGACCTGCTTATTAAGCATTGCATCTCTGTATAGTGCTGACTCTGTAGAATCTGCAAAGGTTGGCTTGTTAAGACTCCATTATTCTGTCATTAAAGGGATGAATACAGTTTTATGGTATGTGGTTTATCTAAAAAATCCTTCCTTACTTCCTGTTACCATTCTGTTTTTTTGTACGATAATCGCCCATCATGTTTAAGGTCCAGGGATTACTGGGCACATTGCTCAAATATTCATAGTTGTCAGAATGTCTAACTGCTTCCAGACACTCTTTGCTACTGACTACTGCAATCCCATCATATCAGGAGGTGTGATGGTATTGTACAGAGGGAAGCCACACAAAGCTTGCAGGACAGATATAGTGCTAGACTTGTGTAGAAACCTCTTCTCAACAAAGTGTAAAGTAATGTCTTAATCTCCTATTAGACAATTTAATAGAAATAGAATATCTCAAAATTGAGAAAAGTGGAAAATTGAAAAAGGAAACACAAATTTTAGGCCAATATATTAAAACAGAAAAAAATTGCTGATTTTGAGAAGTTATCCAGTCCGGCTATTAATGTCTTAGAATTGTCCGCAATAAGCCCCATGGATTTCAGTAGCGTAGTTAGCCAAGGCCAGGCTTTATCCCTTTAGATCAGTGATGTTGGCAGTGTTTGGAGGTAATCCCTTAAATTCGATACAATCAGTTGTTCTTGTGTTATTCTTTAGAGCTCATTCACCAGAGCATTTAAATAGTTCATTGATTGAATAGTTAGCCCATGAAATGTAATGACAGGAAATAATGAAACTCCAAAGATAATATCACCTATTTAACCCATTCCCCCGGTATTAATGTCTGTCTAGTAATCACATAGAATCTTAATATCCATATGTCATCTTCTTTGTCCTGGTATCCCATTGTATTGCTTTACAGAATATATTAATAACTCATTCCGACATACGAAGAGGTTGAATAAAGTCTATTAAAGCATTTTCAGTAAAATTGACATTTTGGAACTTAATGGCATTCATTATCGTGGATGGCTGGTAGGTACCGCTTATAGGGGTACAGTGTCATAATATTACCGAAAGAGTAGTGCATACTTTGAACAGCTACCCAGTTGGAGAAGCAAGGGCCAACATAGGAAGGGCAGCCGATTCAAGAAATCACCCTCCAGTAGCACAGTAAAGGCTAAAAGTGACACATAAGGGGTAGTGGATACATAGAATAGGTTTCCAGTAGAGGAGGTCAATCGGAATTTGTTGTCGCTTTATAAATAATAATAATAATACCTCAATATAAATCGCTGTCTGTCATACAGATCCCTACAGTCAGTCAGCTCCAAATCTGATCCCATTAGTCTATGATAAATGTGTGCGATCATTCAGCGGATTCATCTAAATTCAGCATTTTGTACCAACACTCAATTTATTTATATAAAAAAGTCTATTTACAAAAAGAAAAGAAAAACACACACAAAAAACCCAACTGCAAATAAAACTATGGGCACACATCAGTCAATTTTGATTCAGCCCAAAGAGATTGACTTTGTCCTGTTTACTAGAGAGAGATTCTTTATAGCAATTGCTAAAGTTACAAGTTGATAAATCAGCCCCGTAGCATAAAAAAACTATATTTAAATCGCTCCATTCCAGAAATTAATGCACAGCATAAGGAAATTCTTGGCTCGAAAACAGAGAATTGGTGATGAAAACAGATGTTTGTTTTAGAATGTTTGATGCAATTTGTCAGGTTTAACCCTACTTTGCCACAAGGTGCTGTCTAGGAATGTCTTAGGAAATCTTTGGCTGTGCAGAATTAGACTTGTAAGAATATATTTTAAAAATGTTAATGAAATCCTGCGATCTGGGTGCATTTTCCCATTAACAGTTATTCGAGTGCGAATTCAAGTTAATTTTTAAATTTAAGGTCAAAGTAGCCAAACTGTAAAAATGATCTAAGTAAACTGTGCTCTCAGTGTGACTACTTTGGTCGTAAATCTGAAATTCACTTTGAATTTTGTCTTCAGTAAATACTCGTGTGTGTGTTTACAGAAATGTCGAGTGACATGTTATTGTGAACAAATGGGTAATAGGTTAAATGTTTTTGAACGAATGGACTTTAATCAGCAAACTGAGAATTTAATTGACAACCAAATTATGGAATTTAGGCAAAAATATCCAAACTGTGATTTTACAAGAGTTTTATTTTTTCCATTAAACCATGAATCATAGAAAATGGACAATCACCCAAAACTGGAGGCATTTCCTTCTCAATTTAGTCTTAAAATGCATAATTCCTTTGTCTGTCCCCCATAATCCAGTTTTATTGAATATAAATAACCCTCTGATTTTAATGAACGGTATAGAATTTAATTTCAGGCATTGATGAAAGTATTACAGAAACATGTTGTTTTTGTTTCACACTGGCACACAAAAGGTTAATTGTCCAGTAAGAAGCAAGGATGGGATATTTACCCAGTCATTTCAAACACACAATCAATCCATAAACTGTTATAGAGCAGGTAATCATGCAGGGCACAGCACTGAACATATTGGAGCATAATGAAATCCAAATTGAAAAATGTAGGTAAAAAAGATGATTCTTAGAGATTCTCCAACTATAGTCACAGCTTGGATATCTTAGCCTGAATTTATCATTTTAATTTGGAGCAATTCGTAGTTTAGCGACTTTCGCTGTAATGCCAGGTTATGATATAATAACACAGAGACACACGGAAACCATTCAAATGTATGGGATCAATACACTGACAAAGTTAAATAAAAACCAAAATTCAACATTTAGGTAAAAATAGTGGATTTAGAAGAATTCTTCAAATCAACTGTAGTCACAACTCTCAATGCTATTTTATCCTAATTTTTGCAATTAGGTTTCCTATTTACTGTAATTAAATGTGTACGCACCGTTCCCTAGTTACAACATTTGATTTGGATTTATATAATAATACCATATGTCCCCCCACAATTTGGGCGATAGTATCTGAAATGTTACGAATGGTCTGAAGTCGTTGGTTCTTTTGCAGTTTGTGTTTAATTCCCCCGCACATTGCACTGTTTAGTAAATAACTCACTACAGATCACTCGCCACCAGCAAGCTCAGTGACTTTGATTTCCATGTATCAGTTTGATACGGTGTTGACATCTGTTGTTTTAATTTTGCCTATTTGTATAAAATGTGTTGTGTTCTGAAAACTGGGCAAAAGTACAAAAATTGGGTCAGTCACCATGGAAACCAGAAGCCACGTTAGATTGTTAATTGAGCGAGTCATTCATGATGTCGTGGAGTAATATTGTCCCTTACACATACTACACTAACCTCATGAAGTGCTGGTAGTTTCCATTAAAACCCTTCTAGAGCAGGGATGCCAAAGGTGTTTTGGAACTACAGCTACTATGATGCTTTGTCATTCTAAGACATTGTAAAGGCATGCAAATCATCATGGGAGTTGTAGTTCTACAACATCTGGGATCTACCTTTTGGGAACCCATGCCCTAGAGGATTATGCTCTCCAGATGTCGTCATAACTCCTATTACCCTCAGCCACCTGTGTGTTTGTGGGAGAAGTGGGCATGCATTCGTTTGTCTTCCTGATTGGCCAGATTGTTGAGTGTGGTTGATGTATTGATTGTGGCTGAACCGCTGCCTGTCCATGAATTGCACTCTGTCATATTGTGTGTGTTTCCCCATCCATTTGTGTATTGTGCCTGCTCCCCATTCGGGAGTGCTTCCACAAAGGGAATTAATTCACCTCCTGAATGGGGACCACCCTGGTACCTCATTTAGAATGTTAGGTTAGAACGTTCACACCTCGCAACATAGGTGTCAAACCGCAAAGGGAAACAATTAATGAGTGCTTCCCTGGGTGGCCGCCATTTGTACAGACGAACGCCACCAGGGGGAGCATTCGTGGATTGTTTCCCGACTCGGTCGTCTCCCGAACGCGGACCTCCCCGGTGCCCCATTGGAACGTTCACACCAATTAATCAGAACGTACTCATTCACAACATAAGTGTGAAACAGCAAGGGAAGTAATTAATGAGTGCTCCCCTGGGTGGCTGCCATTTTGTATAGACAAATGCCATCCAGGGGAACTATTTGGACCCCGAAAGGAGATGCTTCCCTTGCAAGGTTTCACCCAGGGACCTCACGAGCGGAGCCTGGTCGAGGATGGTACCACTGTGAGTGTCCCTGGGATTGGTGTGGGCACTTCTGGGGCAGTGGCGAGTTTGGCGGGTTTGATGGTGCCTGCAGGGACAAAGAGACCATTTTTTTTTCCGCAAGCAGGATTTTCTGTGTCAGGGAGACAAAGGGACGGTCCCTTTTCCCCGCGCCTGGACTCCCAGGCACAGAGGCTCCTGGGAAGAAGACCCCCTCCGGCGGCTAGTGTGGGAAACCCTGTGTTTTAAGTGGCGGGCTCTGGGGACAAAGGATCCCAGGAAAGGGGAGGATCTTAGGATGTGACCTTGTATGTCTGTGCGGGAAACCCCTTGCCCAGGGTTATGCATAAAAGTCGTGTGTGGCCAAAAAAGCGTTGTTGTACCTCCAGGACTGTGTGTCGTCCAGTTACTGGGGGGAATGGGTCTCTTTATATCCTAAATGGTTCCTGACAGGCTTTGGCTGGAGGAAGGGAATTAGCGGAGGTAACCAGGCGGGTTACCCGGGGGCCGCTACATTGATGTGTAGCCAATTGATGACTGCTTTCAGTATAAACAGACAATGTACACACCCTAAATAAGTCATTAATAGAAAAAGAACATAAAATATTGAAACATGTAAACGTCACAATAAATTACTATTAAAGATATCCCACACATATTAATTAAACCCAGTGACTGCATTACACAAAGATAAATAGCCTTGGAGAGATATCACAGCATGTAAGCATGGCTAATGATCGATTTCACTATAGATGTACACAGCGATCAATGGCGGGACTACGGCTAGAGCAGGTGGTGCGATAGCACCTGGCCCACAAGCTCAGAGGGCCATTAGGTGGCTAACGCACTTAGAGCTACCAAATGGCCATCTTTTAACAGGGGCCCAGTCATGCCAGCATTGTAATGCCATGGTGCTGAGAGGAAGTGAGTACAAGTCCCTTCCTCCCAGCTTACCAGTAATCCATGAGGGATACCGATTAAAGGGGCATGGACTAGACCCCCATCAGTCTTAACCAGATGCCACTGGACCCCAGGAAAGATCCCTTCCTGAACCAAAAGGTATAGAAGCATGGGGTTGGCTATAAATATGTCTATTATGATCTTTGTTTTATCTCTGTGTGTGTATGTGTTACCTATGTATGTGTTATCTGTGTGTGCATATGTGTTAACTGTGTGTGTATCTGTTATCTGTGTGTGTATATGTGTTAACTGTGTGTGTATCTGTTATCTGTGTGTGTATATGTGTTAACTGTTTGTGGATGTGTTATCGGTGTGCGGATGTGTTAACTGTTTGTGGATGTGTTATCTGTGTTTGTATATGTGTTAAACATTTGTGGATGTGTTATCTGTGTGCGCATGTGTTAACTGTGTGTGTATGTGTTATCTGTGTGTGTATATGTGTTAACTGTTTGTGGATGTGTTATCTGTGTGCGCATGTGTTAACTGTTTGTGGATGTGTTATCTGTGTTTGTATATGTGTTAACTGTTTGTGGATGTGTTATCTGTGTTTATATATGTGTTAACTGTTTGTGGATGTGTTATCTGTGTTTGTATATGTGTTAACTGTTTGTGGATGTGTTATCTGTGTGCGCATGTGTTAACTGTGTGTGTATGTGTTATCTGTGTGTGTATATGTGTTAAACATTTGTAGATGTGTTAACTGTGTTTGTATATGTGTTAAACATTTGTGGATGTGTTATCTGTGCTTGTATATGTGTTAACAGTTTGTGGATGTGTTATCTGTGTGCGGATGTGTTAACTGTGTGCATATGTGTGTATGTGTTATCTGTGTGTGTATGTGTGTCAGTGTGTGTACATGTGTGCATCTGTGTCTCAATGTGTTTTTGTATTTGTGTGTGATTTAGTGTGTATGTGTGGGGCAGTGTATGTGCGCATGTGCATATGTGCATACATCCATCCCAGCAATTAAATGCAAACTCTAAATGCAAACATATTCAAACACAAACACTAAATACAAGTACACCACTGCTTTCAAATAGCAACAGTACATACAAACATACAACTGCATTCTAGTGTAACTACACACATAAACATACATTCAAACACACAAAACATGCTTACATGTAAACACAAACACTGCTGACAAATACAGCTCTGCGAAGATGGGCACACGGTAGATCCCCAGCGGGAAAAGCACGTGGGATTTGGTTGATAGATGGGGTGCTACCTTTTGGCCATGCTTGAGCTAGAGGGGGCCCAATAACATTCTTGCATCAGGGCTCTCTCATTATTTCCACCACTGTACAGCGTAGATTTCCCAAAACAGAGATAGCATGACACAAACTTACCCCAACACGTAGATATTGCAATAATATTATAATATTGCACATCCTTGATATCATAACACACGTAACAACACTTAGATAAAACATGTTAAACATGAAGATTTTACTGAACTTAAATATCTCAGCATGTTGATAAGCAAGAAAAACATACAGCATATCATGCAGGTATCAAAGCATTTAAAATAAACATTACAACTATAGATATCACACAACCAAGATATCCTACTATGATGACATTGCAACTCATGGATTATCACACCTTGTACATGTTACAAAACAGAGATTTTACATCACTTAACGATTGTAACTCACAGATATCACAACACACAGACATACATCCATGCTTACATTACAACACATAGCTATACCAACCGATATCTCAACATATTTGCAAAAAATAATGACTTAATGTTATTATATATATATATCTATCAGTTTCAAGACCAGAATTGGCGCCATGCTGCTGACGCGCATCAGGTCCAAACTGCTGTCCATCCACGGGTGGTTTCTGCTCACTGGTTCTTTTGGATCATAGCCCGTGCTTTAGAAATATCTGTGTTTAAAACAGGGTCCATTGCTAAGGGTATCTGCAGAAATACAGTGTAAAGTCTGAAACACAATTGTGCTCATTTGATGTCAAGTTGGGAACTTGTAATTCGGTGCCCATGGTCCAACTTGAGATAGGCAGGTGATGCATAACAGTGATATATATAATTATCAAATAGCACACAGACATTAGAACAGCATTAGCAGATTCAGCTGCACAGTATGGAGGACTCTTCATTCTATATGTGAATCCACACGACGCTGTGACTGCTTTGTGCATTGCACTGCTCCGTTGAGTCCTTGGTCAATAATACCGTTGAATGAGGTCTTGGTACAAGTTAAGCTCTGCTCTTTTAACAGTTTTTTTCTATGTAAGATACACAGCAAAATCATATCAATAAATAATTATTTGAATTGCTTATTGCCGAACGCTGAGAATGATTCCAGATATAACTAAGGGATTTAAACGTTACTATAGTCATTTTATTTTACCCAATATGAGCATGTGTGGCACCAATAAGAGAAGATCAATGTGGCAACAAATCCCTTTATCTGCAGGAGGCTTACAAAAATTAATTCAAAAAACAAGTGATTTGAACCACCTGCAGCAAAGCATTTCTCATAAGCATTCTGCATTAAATAGGTCTTTAAAGTAACTCATTCCAACTGTATGTACCGACGTAAACCAAATTGAAGAGACACAAACACTTAGTGCGTGGCTCTGCATGGAGATATCAAAGCGATTTCTTCTCTTGAAGGTAACCTTGTAATACATTAAAGCACAATGGGAATAATTGATAAGATGAATCTGAATGTACCTCTGGCCAGGTGCTTCAATGTACTCTTTAATTTCTACATTAAAACCATTGCTCCACAACCTATCTACGTTGTTGCTTGTCCTGTGCCACAAGGGTTCCAATCACTTATTTGCTCCGAGGCAAAGCTGTGTATGTGGAAGTGGAACAGTCAGCTTAAAAATTCAGTTGGTTTCCGGGGAGACTGCTCCACTATTAGAACTGTATCCCAGAAAACCTGTTTATAAATTACCCCAGTGATGTCATAGGTGGCCACTTATGTCCAAGTAGAAAAGATGACCATAGGGATGGGATACCACAAACTCACTAGACATATTAGTGCTCAGTCCCTTGGATATGTAAAATCCAGTGTCTCTTCTGTAGATAATCAATGATAAACAGCTCAACACCACTGTGCTTTCCATGAAAAAACTGACTGGGTTATTTACTAATGTGAGAATTTCAATTTTAAGGCCAAAGTAGCCAGACTGGAAGCACAGCTGACTTTGAACCTTAAAATTAACTTAAATTGCTCAATTTAGTGAATTACTGTTAATGTTCCTACAGAGGTTCTTGAGTGCCAGAAATTTGGATCATTACAATGGTTGATAAAATATGATCTCGTGATGAGATATTATATATGTTTAGTATAAGGAAGGATTGTTAATATCTATGTGTCAGTGTTCACACTAGAAGATGGGGGTTATTTACACAGTGATGGTGGAGAAAAGTTCTAAAAGTAGAGTGGTCTTTATGGGAACCAATGGAATGTTCCTGCTGATTCCTCCACCTTTAGAACTTTTCTCTAAAATAGATCTTTCTCGTCCATTGAGCTTGTAATTTATTAATGATACCTCCATATTGAGCTTCGGTGTTGGGAATTCCAATGGCCCACTGATCACCCAAAATTGGGATGAATTGCAATTTGTTTGAAATCATATGCACGAGTTCAATATAGGAAGTACGATGAATTGGACAGACTTTCCTTTGCTAGAATTCTTATTATTCTAAGCCTCTAATTTTAATGTTTCACACAGGTTTCATGTATAGCAGTAGACAAGACAGAAACTTTGGTGTCAGTTCTCTGTTGGTGTGTTGATCACTGGATCTCCGTGCATTCATTGGAATCTAGAACTCAGTATAGTGCCATTGGTAACTGCTGATTATGTGGCTAGGAGTCAAACTCTTGGAATGTGACTATTGTAGTTGAGAAAGTTGCTCAGAGTCCATATTGTGGTTTGTTGTACCGAGTCCACACTCACTTTGTAACAATATAACTTAGATTAACTTGTTATTTACAACTCGCTGCTAAATTTAATGCCGTTGCGTTCTTGCATGTGGCTGTTTTTTTTTCTCTGCAGAGAAATTCCATATTCCATTGGGGCTCATACTTAGAATGTAGCAAACAAGGACTCCGAAATATAGCAGGCATGAAACCACAATGTATTACCAGCAGGGAAATCCAAAATATAACAAGCAAAATATGACAAAACAATAACCGGAGTGCCCTGAAATATAACATCAGGGAACCCAAACTACAGCAGATACTGAAAGATAAAATGCAATGTTGCACATTTCTGATACAATTGGTAAATGAGTCCCAGCATTCAAAAGCAATAGAAGGAGGATAGACAACAGTCCAATTCTAAATAGTGTCTGGATTTTCTGTGGCCAAATGTGGAATTACATGTATGTTACTTGGTCTCACTTCTACAATGAAAAGTCCAGGTGACTTCTACAGCACAGACCTAGATGTCCTTCAGCTGAATGTTTCATTAATTCATTTTTACAAGGGAACAATTGTTTAGGACAGATGTTTCACCCAAAGTAACCCAAGGCAACATGAGGCTGAGTTGAGCAAATTGAATAGGTTCAAATAAATAAATATGTTGAACTTATAAATAAAAAAAATATATTTTTTTTAAGTGACACCCTTCCTTTAGTATCAAAATGTATTAGCAGTATCTAGAGCTGGAGAGACTGTAGCGAATAATTAAAAATAATAAAAATAACGAGTTTGTAAATGTAACCCAAATCCCAATCCAGCCTATAGATTAATTCTCAATTAGAATCTGGGCTTCAATAAGACTGAATAACTGAACCAGGAGTGATGTTCCCAATAAAAAAGATATTTACATAAAAAGTGTTTTGCAAACTGAATGTTCAAAGCACAATTAGAAATAAATTCAATTTTAGCAATATGACCAACATATTACGTTTGGCCTCAAATGTTTTCATTTTAGTGTTAGGTTTACTACAATCCCATGTGGATATGTCTCTTAAGACTAGCTAATAGAGTTTGTGATTAAAAAGCAGCTGACTTTTACTAAATAGGAAAATATGGGAATTTGACACATTTTAGGTCACAAAAATTGGATTGGACAAATACACAGCTGTTTAGCTAGAATGTTTAAATTCCCTTCTATTTTTAAAAATTTTAATGAAAAATCATACTGGAGATTTATTCAGTCAGCTGCTGTAACCTAATAATTTCAATTCAAAATTCCTGGTTTGAAGGGATTCTACAGGCATCTAGACCACTTCATCTCAATGAAGTGGTCTGGGTGCTATGTCCCTATAGTTTTAACCTTGCAACTGAAAATATTGCTGTTCTGCAGGAGTTAAAGGACCACTATAGACACCTAGACCACTTCAGCTTAATGAAGTGGTCTGGGTGCCAGGTCCAGATAGGATTAACCCTTTTTTAAATAAATGTTTACACTGAGGGTTAATCCAGCCTCTAAAGCCTCTAGTGGCTGTCTCATTGACAGCCGCAAGAGGCGCTTGCGTGCTTCTCACTGTGAAAATCACAGTGAGAAGACGCCAGCGTCCATAGGAAAGCATTATGAATGCTTTCCTATGAGACTGGCTGAATGCGCGCGCGGCTCCTGCCACGCATGCGCATTCAGCTGATAACGTCGCTAGGAAGAAGGAGAGGAGGAGGAAAGCTCCCCGTCCGGCACTGGAGAAAGTTAAGTGTTTAACCCCTTCCTCTCCCCAGAGCTCGGCGAGAGGGGGACCCTGAGGGTGGGGGCACCCTCAGGGCACTATAGTGCCAGGAAAATGAGTATGTTTTCTTGGCACTATAGTGGCCCTTTAACATGCCTCTAATAGCAGTCTCCCCGACAGCCACTGGAGGCATTTCCACCACAGTAACCAATTTATAATTGTCTCGTAAAGACCATTTGATTGGTGCAGAGCAGCCTTTTGCAGTGCAAAATGTTTTATAATAATAGCCTCCCAATGTTTTCCTATGATGAATAATTGGATTGACTGAGATAATTTACACTGATGATCTAAACCAAAGAATCAGAGTAGCAGGACGGAGACTGGACTGGCAAAGCCTCAAAGGTGAGTAAATCGCTCCTCCCAGTCCTTCGCATAGGGGTGGTGGTGGGAGACGCTAAAATAGGTAGTTAACAACTGAATACAAGTTTGTATTCCTAACGCTGTAGTGTTCTTTAAATAAATAGAGCCGAACTCTAAGAACAAACACAATATTTTATTAGAACTCTATAATTTATCGATTAAATAGTGAATGGTGTTGAACTGAGATCCAAATGGTAAAATGCAAGCTAAAATAGCACCAGTTACAGTGACAAAATGTTGCGATTTATTTAAAATCCCCCACCATTCACTCAATAAGGGCCAATAGTTTATTGCTAATTTGCTTACTGCCACACTCCTTGCACAGAGCAATTTCAAAGTGATACTTTTTGAGCCAGCAATGTAATCCCATTCCCTTTGATCATATGAAGTTACAGACATACCAATATTGTCATATTGTGAATGGCAACTTGTTAAAACCAGCAGAGCATAATTATAAGTCCGTAATTAGGACTGAGGAATTAATCGCAGCCTTTGGGTTGAAGAGAGCCTGTTTGTAGTTGAAGCTGTGAGTGACAGTATGTAAGGGGAAGGTTTGTAAGACACTCTGACATCATGTCTACAGTGCTCTTAGTAGTTTTGATACATGTCCCGTGTTGTAGGAAGATTTAGCTAAAGCCTGCTAAAGAATGGCTTAAAAAGGAGACAATCTTGTTTTGAAGATGTAATTCTTTTAATCCACAAACTAGAACCTCGGTACCAAAATATAATCACACTCTGGAGGTAACGTCTTGGCTTCAGAGGGAATCCAAGCTCTGTACGATGTGAGGTATGTCTTAATAAATTGTTTAAAAATAAAAGTAATAAATATATTAGATAATTCTCACTCGTTCTCATTTCACAATAGCAGCAATTTATTAATCAAACAGTGAGTTTGATTAGTGAGTCATGCTTATTTAATAAAGAGTAAATTCACTGTGGTTCGAAGTGAATCCAAAGCGAATTTTCTAATAGACTTAAATAACCGAACTGTCAGAATTCTCCAAGTCGGTTGTGTTTTTGTGTTGAGCCGTTTGGAAATTCACTTTGAATTACAGAGAATGCACAAAGTGAAAATAATATTTTCTTTGAATTCATACCGAACTCTTAACAATTCACATATTTCATGAATAGACCTCTTGGAGTATTGCTGTTTAACCATGAAGTCATAACATTGCCGTATCTATTAAACACACCTTAACTTGCAGTCTTCCTGACAGCCACTAGAGGCACTTCCCTGTGAGAACCGAGTCAGACTTGGTTCTTAATCAAATGCTGCCCCTAGAGAACTTTTGATTGGCACAGAGCAGTGAATTGCTGTGCATGTGCATACACCTCCCAATGCTCTCCTATGGGGAAGCTTCAGATTGGCTGAGATTATCAAAGTTGATGATCTCAGCCAGAGAGAATGTGCAATTCTACCAGCACCCCATGTTCAACATCAAATGCACTTTATATATAGAAAAACTATAAACAATATTATTATTTTACCATGGAAAGTCAAAGTATTCATATTTTAAATACACATAAAATAAAAAGAAACCAATGAAGGGTGAGTGAGCACGTATCTTTCTCTCTATCTTACTGACAATCCTTAAAAATAATAATTTGGTTAAAACTGTAAATCATTTCTCAAATTCAGTTTTCTACAAATCCTGTTTTTGCAAAAGGACAAAATAATTCCAAATTTCATAAAAAGGGGAATAATCTTTCTGTCACTGAGTATTCTCCCTGGATCAGCTATTGAATCCAAATATCTGTTTTTATGTATAACTCTGTCAGTTCTGCTTTACTAATAAAACAAGGTCCAGATATTCTCTATTGTTTGCATATAACAGCAAGTATTTTATTTAGAGATATTTAATTGCAGCTTGGGTTACATCATTTCTGTGAAAGTGAAGCTTAGCAATTGCATCAAGATATGCTGAGTACAGGCAAGTCCTGACTTTCTGTTTCCTTTATAATAGATGTTATATAGGCCGAGCCCCACAGGCTTGTCATTGTAATCAGATGTAAGAGAACTCCCTGACTCACAATATCCAGGAATGACACACCAAACACAAGATCAGACTGAGCCCAAGTGAAGGTTCTGATGAATGGGCTGTCAAGCTGCTTTTATAAAGAGAATATCCATCACTCAGTCCATCCAATCAGCCATCACTCCACCCACCCATCTAGCCATCCACCCATTCATCCATCAATGCTTCCATCTGTCCATCCATCCATCCATCTATCCATCAACCCATCAACCCACCGTTCCGTTCACCCATCCACTCATTCATCTATCCAACTATTTATCCAACCACACATCCGTCCACCCACCCACTGTTCTGTCCATCCACTCATTCATTCAACCACCCAACCATTTATCCATCCATCCATCTATCTACACAGCCACCCATCCAGTCATCCACTCATTCGTCCATCCAACCACCCATCCATTGATCCATCCAACCACCCATCCATTCATCCATCTACACAGCCACCCATCCAGCCATCCACTCCTTCGTCCATCCAACCACCCATCCATTCATCCATCCAACCACCCATCCATTCATCCATCTACACAGCCACCCATCCAGCCATCCACTCATTCGTCCATCCAACTACCCATCCATTCATCCATCCACTTCTCCATATTTCCATCCATCCACCTATCCATATGTAACTTATTTCAAGGGTATCCCATCACTGTTCTTAGTGCAATTTATGTGAAGGTTAGAATTTGATGACATTAAGTAAAAAACAAACAAACAAACAAAAAAAACCTCATTAAAAGAATTTGATCACATTAAGTAAAAACAAAACCTCAACTAAACAACGATGTTTAGATCAACTCAAGAATTACAGTAATTTTCACACATACTTAAGCCCACAGACGCAATGTCATGCAAATTAATGTATTTTTCCTGTTAATTCTCTGACATAATGGAACTGGTTCTCTAAAGACAAACATGAAATTTGAACTAAGTAACGACAACCGTCCTGCCTACAATCAGACTAATCACTCTTTAAGCATCATATTATTTTTCCGTTATGAATGTTTCCCCTCATAGTAATTATAGGCATTAACCTATTTAACCAGCAGTAGGTAACCTTCAGCACTGCAGATGACTACATTTCCCCTGATGCTTTGCCAGCATTATGACTGTAAGCACATTATGGGACATGTAGTCCATAACATCTGGAGTATGACAACAAGAGGATGTAATTTTAAGGGGAAAAGGTTTAAAAATAATATCAGGAAGTATTACTTTACTGAGAGGGTAGTGGATGCATGGAATAGCCTTCCAGCTGAAGTGGTAGAGGTTAACACAGTGAAGGAGTTCAGCATGCGTGGGATAGGCATAAGGCTATCCTAACTATAAGATAAGGCCAGGGACTAATGAAAGTATTTAGAAAATTGGGCAGACTAGATGGGCCGAATGGTTCTCATCTGCCGTCACATTCTATGTTTCTATGTTTTAAAAGATGCCTACCCCTGCAATAAACCAGTAGATATTAGCAAATCATGTGCTGGTGTAAACAATACATCCTCACTATAAGGGAATGACTCTGTCTGTTGACATGTGTGAGGTTGAGCTTATAAGGAATGTTTAATGCCGTATTTAATTATAAATACAAACAGCGGCTCAGAGTCTTTCACAATGGGCAGCACCTGTAACAGTTAGTGGAGTTACAGTACCCCAGCTGTCCACTAGGTGGAGATACAGGGCAGAGAGTGAGGAGAAAGGGGCGCTTCTCCATCACTGCCTATAGGAGCCAAGACCTGCACTTCAACTCTGCAAGTATAGAGGGACGCGGAGAAGGGGGGGAGGAAACACACACAGAGCTCTATTCTCACTCCCTGCTTTTAGATATAAGTGGTTTTAGGCAGGGAAATTAGATCCAGTTCACAAAAACACATACTTCATACACAGGCTGCTCACATATACACTGGAAAAGCCTGAGAACAATGTGACAGGCAGGGGAGATACACATTTCCTAGTTGTGTCCAAAACACTTTGCCCCAAAGACTTAAAACAGCTGGAGAGGATAATGTCAATTCAATGAACTTTTGTTTTGCTGTAACGTAAAGCGAATGCGCATTCTGAATCACAGCACTGTAGGGAGAACTTGCTTTCCTCGGAGATGCAAATGCCCTCGATGTCACTCCATACGGTCACGCTCTTTATTGAACCTTGGCCTGCCAAGGGAGCCGGCTGTGTGGTACTCAAGGGGTTAAGATTGATGCCAAATGTTATCTAGAGATATACAGGACAAGGGCTGCTACTCCGTCTTATTGTCACCATACACACAGACAGTCACTGGCGTGCACAGTGTATTGTGTTAGAGGAAAATACCATCTAAACGTGACCTAAAATAAAATCATTCCTTTTAAAAACATGCATTATGCTCTTACCAGGTAAACATAGAGATCGCCATGTTTCTGTCTTCAAAAACATAACAAAGAAACTAAACTCACGCAGAAATGTCCAATAAGATCTCAACAGTTAATGGGCACACCTAGCACACCGCTTGCCCATACCTCTGGATAGTGTAGATATGCCATAGGGCAGCACGGGAGATGTATTACATTAAACCTATTTATATCACGACATGCCTGGCATATCACCCTTCATTGACGGGTTAATAGACTTCCTGAGCAAAGTTAATTTAATGAGCATGTATTCCACTGTGAACATGTGATGTTACATGCTAAGCACACACATCAAAATACATAAAGTGAACACACAACTAAATAACGACACTGAACACACACACACGACTAACTGCACTAAACACACACAAAAACACGCACAACTAACTAACTACACTGAACACACATATACCTAAATAACAGCACTGAACACACACAAACAAACACACACAACTAAATAACTACACTGAACACACACACACAACTAAATAATGACACTGAACACACACACACACATGACTAAGTAACTGCACTAAACACACACAAATACACACACAACTAACTAACTACACTAAACACAAATATACCTAAATAATTACACTGAACGCAGACACACAACTAAATAACTACACTAAAAACACACATACCTAAATAACAGCACTGAACAAACACACACAAACAAACACACACAACTAAATAACTACACTGAACACACACACACAACTAAATAATGACACTGAACACACACACACACACATGACTAAGTAACTGCACTAAACACACACAAAAACACACACAACTAACTAAATACACTGAACACAAATATACCTAAATAATTACACTGAACGCAGACACACAACTAAATAACTACACTAAATACACACAGACCTAAATAACAGCACTGAACACACACACACAAACAAACACACACAACTAAATAACTACACTGAACACACACACACACACACACACACACACACTTAACTACACTGAACACACATACACCTATTGACCATTAGATATTGTCTCTGAAACTTCAACACAGGTCCTGTGGCTTTAGGATCTGGACACTGCTCAGGTCATTAAATTGGGATGTCATTCACTTTCCTCCTTCACCAGATATTTTCTGGATATTGTGTGGTTAATTGCTCTGTGTTTGTTTTGTACACTGAGAGACATGTTCTTAATTTTCAATAAGTTCACCTAATTTTAACAAACTATATACAATCTTATGATAAATATGAGCAAATAATTACATTGAACTATAGTAAACAAATACACCTACATCGCTACACTAATTCGTTCCGTCAAAATACATAATAAACACACACACACACACGCCCCATTACATCAACACCAGATATTCAAAAATCATATTCAAAAGTAAATCATATTAGCTTATCCCAGTGGTTCCCAAATCAGCCCTCAATGTACCCCGACCAGTCCAGGATTTAGGAACTACCCAGTTGTGTCAAAGTTTTTTCTTTTGTTCTAAAACACTTTAGACTCTATTGGGAAATCCCTAAATTCTGGGCTGGTAGGGGTGCCTTGTGGACTGGTTTGGGAACCACTGGTTTAACCCTTTCATTGACAACAGTAATCAAACACATTGTTGGCTTCAATTTTGAAAAACAAATTTGACGGCTGCAGATATGGTCAGTAGTTATCCTGTGCATAGTGGTAGTGTGAGGGACTTCACTCTCTGCTAGACTGTTTAGGAGCCTCCAAAGATCAATGTTTACGGGGCTCCTAAACAGCAAACAGGTGGATGTGTTGGTGAGCACAATTCTGGGCAAACATTCAAAGTCATATGTGCTTGGTGCAGTAGCGGGCTGACAGCTACAATTAAAGCCCACAGACAGAATATCTGGATTCTGCTCCTGGTAATTGGAGAGTGTGCATCACCACAATGCTAGCGGATTTATCCATATCTGAATATTTTATGGTTTTGCTATATCTATTGTATGACAAATATAATGTTTTTTTTGGAACCTCTATGAAATATTCCAACAAAAGGCACAACCATTATCTGCAAATCTTAATTTTTCTTTTTCCTTGAACAACAATCTGTGCATGTAAATGAATGATTGTTCCCATTGTGTTTTTCAATTATGATAATTATATAACATAATTAGTGAAGAGGTTAAATGTTAGCACTAAATACTTCTGCATATCTAATCAATTATTATAATAAATCCCCCAAAATAGTAACACTGTATATACCATTAAACACCTACATATACCCCCAGTAATCTCACTTATTATTGTATTATAACTGATATTTATAAAGTGTCAACATATTCTGTGCTGTACAATCAAGGAAAATAGACAGTACAGCATAGGTATCTGCACACATACATATACCTCTACTAAACTTGCATTGTCATCTATGTCATCCCTGTGTGAGTTCAGCACTACTGAACTCACACAGGGAGCTAAATACCTACATACATCACAACTAACCCAAACAGTCATCCATACACATACATATATCACCACTAACCCACACAGTCATCTATACACCCACATACATCACCACTAACCCACACAGTCATCTACACACATACAACTATCCCCAATAACCCACACAGTCATCTATACACCCACATACATCACCACTAACCCACACAGTCATCCATACACATACATATATCACCACTAACCCACACAGTCATCTACACACCTACATACATCACCAATAACCCACACAGTCATCTATACACCCACATACATCACCACTAAACCCACACAGTCATCTACACACCTACATACATCACCAATAACCCACACAGTCATCTATATACCCACATACATCACCACTAACGCACGCAGTCATCTAAACACCCACATACATCCCCACTAACGCACACAGTCATCTATACACCTATGTACATATCCACTAACCCACAGTTTGCTAAATACATACATACATATTACCACTAAACTCATACAGGGAGCTAACCACATATGTACACCACCATTAAACTCACACAATCATCTGTACACCTACAAACATACTAAACTCACATAGGCATCTATACACCTCCACAACCACCTAACTCAAACAGGTAGCTAGCCACCTAATACATTATCAGTAAACGCACACAGACACTGAACACCTACATGCATTACCTTTAATCTTTCACAGGCACCTAAACACCTACATACATCATGTTAGCATACACAGCACCACTACATTCACACAGGCAACTGAACTCTTATATACACATCGGCTAAGCTAGCGCAGTCTTCTAGGCTATACACATAACTCATATCGGCAGCTAAACACTTAAGTACACCGTCACTAAATTCACGGTCACCTGAACACCAACATACGCTAACACTAAATCCACATATGCACCTGTACACTTAGATAAGTCTCCTCTAAACTGACCTAAATACTTAAACAGCCTTGTGCTAAACTCAGACACCTATAAATTTATATAAACCTCCATTAAATGCCCAGTTACTGACCTACGTAAAATACTCAAACACTCCTGTGCAAATTATCCTATATAAAATAACTGTACAAACCTAAACAGCTGGACTAAACACTCATACATATCTAGCCACCAACATCAAAACACATCGCCCCTTACACAAACACACAGCTACACACACTATAATGATGCATTTTGTCACACATACACTAAACATCATGTCATCAAGTACAGTAAATTGATTAAAGTTCTCGCAGTCCTGGACATTTACAAACATCTTAGCAAACTTCTGGATACAACACAGGTCTTCACATACCCTTACACATCATCCTGAAGAGTCACAATGTTACACAATTACACGTACTCTACATAATAACAAATACTCGTAAAATACACACTCATACATTGAAAGCATCACTTATGTCAACATCAACGCTAAATGATTTGTGCTTCCCACTGAAATAGTTTTCTTAAAAAAAAAAAAAGACCTTACTGAGACCACCAAACACTCAGACGCACATCTGCTGTTATTATGTTACTCAATAACTATTCTAAAAATTAGATATTGACTAAACAGTCACGTATACACCTATACAAAATAATCACGTGTACACCAACATTAAATAATCATGGACATGTCTCTAATAAACATGTACACATGTATACTTACCATAAAACATGTGTATATACGATGAATAAACAAAAAATACCTACAATGCAAGAATATACATACATATATACTCTGCACACACCTATACTGAACCAATGCTCCCATATTAAAGATCACATGTGGTGTGCAAATTGTATTGGTGGCATGCTCGCCATCAGGTAGGTTTAACTTCAATCTATACATTGTGCTGCTGAGATTAACAGCAAATGTACTTATCAAAAGGCGTACTTACCTGCACATCGCTTCCTTCAGGCCGAACATTGCATTATGGTCCCTATGATTTTACAATATTTCAACCAAGATTAGGGACTCCAGGACCTGAAACGTTTTAGATTACTGGAGGTTGTTTTTCTCCCGATATACTCACTGCTACTTGTACACGATTATGTTGGTTGCTTTTATCCGTGTGCTCCATGTTTGTAGTCTCTATGTGTTTGAAAAGATAAACGGGACTTTTCATATACACACTTGAAAGCAGTTTGGTTAACACAATATATGTATTAAAAGAGAAATCGTATCACGATAATAGCACTTTAATTACATTAACTCTACAGAATAAGCACAAATATATACCTGTAATAAATAATTATTAACATACCTGTATTATACACTCATTAAATATGCCTACATCCCCCATGCAAACATACACTAAAAAAAGATACACAATACACATTTACACAAACACCGAACAAACACAGACACGCACCATCACTACACACACATTACGTCAATCACAATATACCTATTCTCATACACTCATTTTCACTTTACATATACACCTACAGTTAACAATTCCTCACTCATGCTGGCCTTAAATCAATCACACCTGCATTCATTTCTATAAAATACTTAGATGAAGGATAAATGATCCCAAGGCTTGCACGCCATACCCGTACTCTAAACATTTACACAGACACTCACTTACAGTTAGAAACACATTGAACTGCACTAAACATGTATATATGTATGGACACGGACGCACACACACCTGCACTAAATATCTATATAACTTCAGTAACACACAGTCAGACATAGCTGAAAAAATATACATATGTACACACGCACAGGTATACACTTAAACTTTAATTCTTTAATCTGTGTCTGTCTGTCGATTATTATTTTATTATTTATATAGCGCCAGAAAATTCCGTAGCACTGTACAATGGGATCATCTATCTGTCTGTCTGTCTGTCTGTCTATAGCTATCTAAACATGGAAAACGCTTCTAAATATTCCCCTAAATATGTATGTCTACTTATAGATTACTTTGTCCAGGTTAGTGGCGTCACTAGGGTTGGTGTCACCCAGTGCGGTAACTGTCCTGTTTTGTATGTGTAATGATGTGCTAAGTACACCAGTGTATCACGGACCTAATCTGTGTTTTCAGTGTGAAATTATGACATGTGTGTGTTTGGCTGGAGGGTTAAGGAGTGTGATGTGGTTGGGATGTATATGTGGTTGGCTGAGTGTGCTGTGAGTCTTGAGTGTAACCTGCATCTCCCTAGTGACCCCACTGATTCTGGTACCTAAAATGTCAATGTTTGGTTAACAAATTACTTAAAATATAATCATTTTCCCTTTAATTTTTTTTTTTTATTAATTCAGTTACAAAGGTAACCTTAAAATATACTAATGCAGAACACAAAGACTTATACTGATAGCAAATACACAAACACATACCGAATTATAGTTAATCTACTACCACACTAAACACACACACAGACCTATATATAATATAAAATACTCTCTCACTGCAAACATATTCACAGCACTGTATCAATGCCCAAAGATATTGCATCCTTACACAATTCACAAATGCAATCTCTTATCACAAATATGATTAAGGGTACACTCAGATACTGACTTCTTCTAAACTCACTTCCACTGCACGCAGTTAATACACACATCAATAACCATTACATTGATCTATTTCACACATACAGGAGAGTTTACTAAGAGTCAGTGTGTATAGTACTAATGCAGTGTATACACAGCTCCTATATAGAGGAATATGGGCTACACACAAACTATATAGGAATCCTGTAACCTCACAGTCCATGCTATACACAGACATATGGAACAGATCTAGAGTTTATTAAGATTTCAACACAGATCCTAAATGTAACAATCAGTACAATGTGTAATGTAATCCCCTAAATGAGCTGTATGCTTCTAGTGACCAAACGGATTTGATACAAATGTTATATATATATTCAATGCAATTGTGATGTAAATAGTACACAGGTTCCAGAAAACCCCTGAATACATTATATCTGTCTAATTCTTATTATTCTGAATAGTGTGAATATTCTATTAGTGGTACACAGACTGTCAGCGTTCCAATCACAGCTCCACTGTGTTTAATGCAAACATTGCAATCTGGATTATTTGAGAAATCCCAGGAATATCAGGCACACATCCAGGGATACAATGTACACGGATTATTAATATGCTAACACAGCTCTATATAGCCATCAAGTATGGGGAATGAAAATATAATAAAAATACACGTATGTGCACATTATACAGTGCATGCGTGTGTACATTTTGCATGGGTGTGTACACTAAATATATATGAGAGTACACTTTACAACAAGGATGTGTAAACAGAGTAGGTGTATGCACGTTATTACAGGGATGTGCATTCTACATACGTGTGATATTATAGGAGAAATGTACAGTATATCTTTGTGCACATTATTATAAATATAAATATATATGCACGTTATAAGAAATGTTTTTATATGTGTATACTTTATTATAAATGTGTATATATATTTTTTGCACGTTATTAGAGGAGTGCTTATACTACATATATTGTGTGCACATTAGCACACTTCTAGGAGAACACGCACAGTGTATATGTGAGAGTACATTATTATAGGCGAGTATATCCAATATAAATACTGATGCACATTTTACATTAGTGTATGTACAGTATGTTTGTGTGTGCACATTATTACAGACATTAGTATACTGGGTATGTATGCATATATTATTATAGCAGAGTATATGCAACATGTTCTGCTGTAACAATATGTACTCCCATATACACTGTGCACATTATTACAGGAGAGTATATACAGTGTATATACGTGAGTAAATTATTACTGATTATTTATGTACAATACACGCGTGTGTGTCAATTATATGTGTCCCTTACACACTGACACATTCACTAATACCCTCTCTCACCATCGCACTCTCAGTCACACACCCTGTCACACACTGCCTGGCAGCCTGGCACCCTCAGTCACCCTGTCACACACTGCCTGGCAGCCTGGCACCCTCAGTCACCCTGTCACAAACTGCCTGGCAGCCTGGCACCCTCAGTCACCCTGTCACACACTGCCCGGCAGCCTGGCACCCTCAGTCACCCTGTCACACACTGCAGCCGGCAGCCTGGCACCCCCAGTCACCCTGTCACACACTGCCTGGCAGCCTGGCACCCTCAGTCACCCTGTCACACACTGCCTGGCAGCCTGGCACCCTCAGTCACCCTGTCACACACTGCCTGGCAGCTGGCACCCTCAGTCACCCTGTCACACACTGCCTGGCAGCCTGGCACCCTCAGTCACCCTGTCACACACTGCCTGGCAGCCTGGCACCCTCAGTCACCCTGTCACACACTGCCTGGCAGCTGGCACCCTCAGTCACCCTGTCACACACTGCCTGGCAGCCTGGCACCCCCAGTCACCCTGTCACACACTGCCTGGCAGCCTGGCACCCTCAGTCACCCTGTCACACACTGCCTGGCAGCCTGGGCACCCTCAGTCACCCTGTCACACACTGCCTGGCAGCCTGGCACCCTCAGTCACCCTGTCACACACTGCCTGGCAGCCTGGCACCCTCAGTCACCCTGTCACACACTGCCTGGCAGCCTGGCACCCTCAGTCACCCTGTCACACACTGCCTGGCAGCCTGGCACCCTCAGTCACCCTGTCACACACTGCCTGGCAGCCTGGCACCCTCAGTCACCCTGTCACACACTGCCTGGCAGCCTGGCACCCTCAGTCACCCTGTCACACACTGCCTGGCAGCCTGGCACCCTCAGTCACCCTGTCACACACTGCCTGGCAGCCTGGCACCCTCAGTCACCCTGTCACACACTGCCTGGCAGCCTGGCACCCTCAGTCACCCTGTCACACACTGCCTGGCAGCCTGGCACCCTCAGTCACCCTGTCACACACTGCCTGGCAGCTTGGCACCCTCAGTCACCCTGTCACACACTGCCTGGCAGCCTGGCACCCTCAGTCACCCTGTCACACACTGCCTGGCAGCCTGGCACCCTCAGTCACCCTGTCACACACTGCCTGGCAGCCTGGCACCCTCAGTCACCCTGTCACACACTGCCTGGCAGCTTGGCACCCAGTCAGTCACCCTGTCACACACTGCCTGGCAGCCTGGCACCCTCAGTCACCCTGTCACACACTGTCTGGCAGCTTGGCACCCTCAGTCACCCTCAGTCACCCTGTCACACACTGCTTGGCAGCCTGGCACCCTCAGTCACCCTGTCACACACTGGTTGGCAGCCTGGCACCCTCAGTCACCCTGTCACACACTGCCTGGCAGCCTGGCACCCTCAGTCACCCTGTCACACACTGCCTGGCAGCCTGGCACCCCCAGTCACCCTGTCACACACTGCCTGGCAGCCTGGCACCCTCAGTCACCCTGTCACACACTGCCTGGCAGCCTGGCACCCCCAGTCACCCTGTCACACACTGCCTGGCAGCCTGGCACCCTCAGTCACCCTGTCACACACTGCCTGGCAGCCTGGCACCCTCAGTCACCCTGTCACACACTGCCTGGCAGCCTGGCACCCTCAGTCACCCTGTCACACACTGCCTGGCAGCCTGGCACCCTCAGTCACCCTGTCACACACTGCCTGCACACACTGGTTGGCAGCCTGGCACCCCAGTCACCCTGTGACACACTGCCTGGCAGCCTGGCACCCTCAGTCACCCTGTCACACACTGCCTGGCAGCCTGGCACCCTCAGTCACCCTGTCACACACTGCCTGGCAGCCTGGCACCCTCAGTCACCCTGTCACACACTGCCTGGCAGCTTGGCACCCTCAGTCACCCTGTCACACACTGG
>OW240917.1:18884176-18901118 GCA_933207985.1 Pelobates cultripes | reverse complement strand
ACAACAAACCACAATATGGACTCTGAGCAACTTTCTCAACTACAATAGTCACATTCCAAGAGTTTGACTCCTAGCCACATAATCAACCGTTACCAATGGCACTATACTGAGTTCTAGATTCCAATGAATGCATGAGATCCAGTGATCAACACACCAACAGAGAACTGACACCAAAGTTTCTGTCTTGTCTACTGCTATACATGAAACCTGTGTGAGACATTAAAATTAGAGGCTTAGAATAATAAGAATTCTAGCAAAGGAAAGTCTTTCCAATTCATCGTACTTCCTCTATTGAACTCGTGCATATGATTTCAAACAAATTGCAATTCATCCAAATTTTGGGTGATCAGTGGGTCATTGGAATTCCCAACACCGAAGCTCAATATGGAGGTATCATGAATAAATTACAAGCTCAATGGACGAGAAAGATCTATTTTAGAGAAAAGTTCTAAAGGTGGAGGAATCAGCAGGAACATTCCATTGGTTCCCATAAAGACCACTCTACTTTTAGAACTTTTCTCCACCATCACTGTGTAAATAACCCCCATCTTCTAGTGTGAACACTGACACATAGATATTAACAATCCTTCCTTATACTAAACATATATAATATCTCATCACGAGATCATATTTTGTCAACCATTGTAATGATCCAAATTTCTGGCACTTAAGAACCTCTGTAGGAACATTAACAGTAATTCACTAAATTGAGCAAAGTGATTATTCAATTTTAGGTAATTTTAAGGTTCAAAGTCAGCTGTGCTTCCAGTCTGGCTACTTTGGCCTTAAAATTGAAATTCACTTAGAATTCTCACATTAGTAAATAACCCAGTCAGTTTTTTCATGGAAAGCATAGTGGTGTTGAGCTGTTTATCATTGATTATCTACAGAAGAGACACTGGATTTTACATATCCAAGGGACTGAGCACTAATATGTCTAGTGAGTTTGTGGTATCCCATCCCTATGGTCATCTTTTCTACTTGGACATAAGTGGCCACCTATGACATCACTGGGGTAATTTATAAACAGGTTTTCTGGGATACAGTTCTAATAGTGGAGCAGTCTCCCCGGAAACCAACTGAATTTTTAAGCTGACTGTTCCACTTCCACATACACAGCTTTGCCTCGGAGCAAATAGGTGACTGGAACCCTTGTGGCACAGGACAAGCAACAACGTAGATAGGTTGTGGAGCAATGGTTTTATTGTAGAAATTAAGGAGTACATTGAAGCACCTGGCCAGAGGTACATTCAGATTCATCTTACCAATTATTCCCATTGTGCTTTAATGTATTACAAGGTTACCTTCAAGAGAAGAAATCGCTTTGATATCTCCATGCAGAGCCACGCACTAAGTGTTTGTGTCTCTGCAATTTGGTTTACGTCGGTACATACAGTTGGAATTAGTTACTTTAAAGACCTATTTAATGCAGAATGCTTATGAGAAATGCTTTGCTGCAGGTGGTTCAAATCACTTGTTTTTTGAATTAATTTTTGTAAGCCTCCTGCAGATAAAGGGATTTGTTGCCACATTGATCTTCTCTTATTGGTGCCACACGTGCTCATATTGGGTAAAATAAAATGACTATAGTAACGTTTAAATCCCTTAGTTATATCTGGAATCATTCTCAGCGTTCGGCAATAAGCAATTCAAATAATTATTTATTGATATGATTTTGCTGTGTATCTTACATAGAAAAAAACTGTTAAAAGAGCAGAGCTTAACTTGTACCAAGACCTCATTCAACGGTATTATTGACCAAGGACTCAACGGAGCAGTGCAATGCACAAAGCAGTCACAGCGTCGTGTGGATTCACATATAGAATGAAGAGTCCTCCATACTGTGCAGCTGAATCTGCTAATGCTGTTCTAATGTCTGTGTGCTATTTGATAATTATATATATCACTGTTATGCATCACCTGCCTATCTCAAGTTGGACCATGGGCACAGAATTACAAGTTCCCAACTTGACATCAAATGAGCACAATTGTGTTTCAGACTTTACACTGTATTTCTGCAGATACCCTTAGCAATGGACCCTGTTTTAAACACAGATATTTCTAAAGCACGGGCTATGATCCAAAAGAACCAGTGAGCAGAAACCACCCGTGGATGGACAGCAGTTTGGACCTGATGCGCGTCAGCAGCATGGCGCCAATTCTGGTCTTGAAACTGATAGATATATATATAATAACATTAAGTCATTATTTTTTGCAAATATGTTGAGATATCGGTTGGTATAGCTATGTGTTGTAATGTAAGCATGGATGTATGTCTGTGTGTTGTGATATCTGTGAGTTACAATCGTTAAGTGATGTAAAATCTCTGTTTTGTAACATGTAGAAGGTGTGATAATCCATGAGTTGCAATGTCATCATAGTAGGATATCTTGGTTGTGTGATATCTATAGTTGTAATGTTTATTTTAAATGCTTTGATACCTGCATGATATGCTGTATGTTTTTCTTGCTTATCAACATGCTGAGATATTTAAGTTCAGTAAAATCTTCATGTTTAACATGTTTTATCTACGTGTTGTTACGTGTGTTATGATATCAAGGATGTGCAATATTATAATATTATTGCAATATCTACGTGTTGGGGTAAGTTTGTGTCATGTTATCTCTGTTTTGGGAAATCTACGCTGTACAGTGGTGGAAATAATGAGAGAGCCCTGATGCAAGAATGTTATTGGGCCCCCTCTAGCTCAAGCATGGCCAAAAGGTAGCACCCCATCTATCAACCAAATCCCACGTGCTTTTCCTGCTGGGGATCTACCGTGTGCCCATCTTCGCAGAGCTGTATTTGTCAGCAGTGTTTGTGTTTAAATGTAAGCATGTTTTGTGTGTTTGAATGTATGTTTATGTGTGTAGTTACACTAGAATGCAGTTGTATGTTTGTATGTACTGTTGCTATTTGAAAGCAGTGGTGTACTTGTATTTAGTGTTTGTGTTTGAATATGTTTGCATGTAGAGTTTACATTTAATTGCTGGGATGGATGTATGCACATATGCACATGCGCACATACACTGCCCCACACATACACACTAAATCACACACAAATACAAAAACACATTGAGACACAGATGCACACATGTACACACACTGACACACATACACACACAGATAACACATACACACATATGCACACAGTTAACACATCCGCACACAGATAACACATCCACAAACTGTTAACACATATACAAGCACAGATAACACATCCACAAATGTTTAACACATATACAAACACAGTTAACACATCTACAAATGTTTAACACATATACACACACAAATAACACATACACACACAGTTAACACATGCGCACACAGATAACACATCCACAAACAGTTAACACATATACAAACACAGATAACACATCCACAAACAGTTAACACATATACAAACACAGATAACACATCCACAAACAGTTAACACATATACAAACACAGATAACACATCCACAAACAGTTAACACATGCACACACAGATAACACATCCACAAACAGTTAACACATATACACACACAGATAACACATACACACACAGTTAACACATGCGCACACAGATAACACATCCACAAATGTTTAACACATATACAAACACAGATAACACATCCACAAACAGTTAACACATCCGCACACCGATAACACATCCACAAACAGTTAACACATATACACACACAGATAACAGATACACACACAGTTAACACATATGCACACACAGATAACACATACATAGGTAACACATACACACACAGAGATAAAACAAAGATCATAATAGACATATTTATAGCCAACCCCATGCTTCTATACCTTTTGGTTCAGGAAGGGATCTTTCCTGGGGTCCAGTGGCATCTGGTTAAGACTGATGGGGGTCTAGTCCATGCCCCTTTAATCGGTATCCCTCATGGCTTACTGGTAAGCTGGGAGGAAGGGACTTGTACTCACTTCCTCTCAGCACCATGGCATTACAATGCTGGCATGACTGGGCCCCTGTTAAAAGATGGCCATTTGGTAGCTCTAAGTGCGTTAGCCACCTAATGGCCCTCTGAGCTTGTGGGCCAGGTGCTATCGCACCACCTGCTCTAGCCGTAGTCCCGCCATTGATCGCTGTGTACATCTATAGTGAAATCGATCATTAGCCATGCTTACATGCTGTGATATCTCTCCAAGGCTATTTATCTTTGTGTAATGCAGTCACTGGGTTTAATTAATATGTGTGGGATATCTTTAATAGTAATTTATTGTGACGTTTACATGTTTCAATATTTTATGTTCTTTTTCTATTAATGACTTATTTAGGGTGTGTACATTGTCTGTTTATACTGAAAGCAGTCATCAATTGGCTACACATCAATGTAGCGGACCCCGGGTAACCCGCCTGGTTACCTCCGCTAATTCCCTTCCTCCAGCCAAAGCCTGTCAGGAACCATTTAGGATATAAAGAGACCCATTCCCCCCAGTAACTGGACGACACACAGTCCTGGAGGTACAACAACGCTTTTTTGGCCACACACGACTTTTATGCATAACCCTGGGCAAGGGGTTTCCCGCACAGACATACAAGGTCACATCCTAAGATCCTCCCCTTTCCTGGGATCCTTTGTCCCCAGAGCCCGCCACTTAAAACACAGGGTTTCCCACACTAGCCGCCGGAGGGGGTCTTCTTCCCAGGAGCCTCTGTGCCTGGGAGTCCAGGCGCGGGGAAAAGGGACCGTCCCTTTGTCTCCCTGACACAGAAAATCCTGCTTGCGGAAAAAAAAATGGTCTCTTTGTCCCTGCAGGCACCATCAAACCCGCCAAACTCGCCACTGCCCCAGAAGTGACCACACCAATCCCAGGGACACTCACAGTGGTACCATCCTCGACCAGGCTCCGCTCGTGAGGTCCCTGGGTGAAACCTTGCAAGGGAAGCATCTCCTTTCGGGGTCCAAATAGTTCCCCTGGATGGCATTTGTCTATACAAAATGGCAGCCACCCAGGGGAGCACTCATTAATTACTTCCCTTGCTGTTTCACACTTATGTTGTGAATGAGTACGTTCTGATTAATTGGTGTGAACGTTCCAATGGGGCACCGGGGAGGTCAGCGTTCGGGAGACGACCGAGTCGGGAAACAATCCACGAATGCTCCCCCTGGTGGCGTTCGTCTGTACAAATGGCGGCCACCCAGGGAAGCACTCATTAATTGTTTCCCTTTGCGGTTTGACACCTATGTTGCGAGGTGTGAACGTTCTAACCTAACATTCTAAATGAGTTATCAGGGTGGTCCCCATTCAGGAGGTGAATTAATTCACTGAGCTTGCTGGAGGCGAGTGATCTGTAGTGAGTTATTTACTAAACAGGCAGCGGTTCAGCCACAATCAATACATCAACCACACTCAACAATCTGGCCAATCAGGAAGACAAACGAATGCATGCCCACTTCTCCCACAAACACACAGGTGGCTGAGGGTAATAGGAGTTATGACGACATCTGGGGAGCATAATCCTCTAGGGCATGGGTTCCCAAAAGGTAGATCCCAGATGTTGTAGAACTACAACTCCCATGATGATTTGCATGCCTTTACAATGTCTTAGAATGACAAAGCATCATAGTAGCTGTAGTTCCAAAACACCTTTGGTATCCCTGCTCTAGAAGGGTTTTAATGGAAACTACCAGCACTTCATGAGGTTAGTGTAGTATGTGTAAGGGACAATATTACTCCACGACATCATGAATGACTCGCTCAATTAACAATCTAACGTGGCTTCTGGTTTCCATGGTGACTGACCCAATTTTTGTACTTTTGCCCAGTTTTCAGAACACAACACATTTTATACAAATAGGCAAAATTAAAACAACAGATGTCAACACCGTATCAAACTGATACATGGAAATCAAAGTCACTGAGCTTGCTGGAGGCGAGTGATCTGTAGTGAGTTATTTACTAAACAGTGCAATGTGCGGGGGAATTAAACACAAACTGCAAAAGAACCAACAACTTCAGACCATTCGTAACATTTCAGATACTATCGCCCAAATTGTGGGGGGACATATGGTATTATTATATAAATCCAAATCAAATGTTGTAACTAGGGAACGGTGCGTACACATTTAATTACAGTAAATAGGAAACCTAATTGCAAAAATTAGGATAAAATAGCATTGAGAGTTGTGACTACAGTTGATTTGAAGAATTCTTCTAAATCCACTATTTTTACCTAAATGTTGAATTTTGGTTTTTATTTAACTTTGTCAGTGTATTGATCCCATACATTTGAATGGTTTCCGTGTGTCTCTGTGTTATTATATCATAACCTGGCATTACAGCGAAAGTCGCTAAACTACGAATTGCTCCAAATTAAAATGATAAATTCAGGCTAAGATATCCAAGCTGTGACTATAGTTGGAGAATCTCTAAGAATCATCTTTTTTACCTACATTTTTCAATTTGGATTTCATTATGCTCCAATATGTTCAGTGCTGTGCCCTGCATGATTACCTGTTCTATAACAGTTTATGGATTGATTGTGTGTTTGAAATGACTGGGTAAATATCCCATCCTTGCTTCTTACTGGACAATTAACCTTTTGTGTGCCAGTGTGAAACAAAAACAACATGTTTCTGTAATACTTTCATCAATGCCTGAAATTAAATTCTATACCGTTCATTAAAATCAGAGGGTTATTTATATTCAATAAAACTGGATTATGGGGGACAGACAAAGGAATTATGCATTTTAAGACTAAATTGAGAAGGAAATGCCTCCAGTTTTGGGTGATTGTCCATTTTCTATGATTCATGGTTTAATGGAAAAAATAAAACTCTTGTAAAATCACAGTTTGGATATTTTTGCCTAAATTCCATAATTTGGTTGTCAATTAAATTCTCAGTTTGCTGATTAAAGTCCATTCATTCACAAACATTTAACCCATTACCCATTTGTTCACAATAACATGTCACTCGACATTTCTGTAAACACAGACACGAGTATTTACTGAAGACAAAATTCAAAGTGAATTTCAGATTTAAGACCAAAGTAGTCACACTGAGAGCACAGTTTACTTAGATCATTTTTACAGTTTGGCTACTTTGAACTTAAATTTAAAAATCAACTTGAATTCGCACTCGAATAACTGTTAATGGGAAAATGCACCCAGATCGCAGGATTTCATTAACATTTTTAAAATATATTCTTACAAGTCTAATTCTGCACAGCCAAAGATTTCCTAAGACGTTCCTAGACAGCACCTTGTGGCAAAGTAGAGTTAAACCTGACAAATTGCATCAAACATTCTAAAACAAACATCTGTTTTCATCACCAATTCTCTGTTTTCGAGCCAAGAATTTCCTTATGCTGAGCATTAATTTCTGGAATGGAGCGATTTAAATATAGTTTTTTTATGCTACGGGGCTGATTTATCAACTTGTAACTTTAGCAATTGCTATAAAGAATCTCTCTCTAGTAAACAGGACAAAGTCAATCTCTTTGGGCTGAATCAAAATTGACTGATGTGTGCCCATAGTTTTATTTGCAGTTGGGTTTTTTGTGTGTGTTTTTCTTTTCTTTTTGTAAATAGACTTTTTTATATAAATAAATTGAGTGTTGGTACAAAATGCTGAATTTAGATGAATCCGCTGAATGATCGCACACATTTATCATAGACTAATGGGATCAGATTTGGAGCTGACTGACTGTAGGGATCTGTATGACAGACAGCGATTTATATTGAGGTATTATTATTATTATTATTTATAAAGCGACAACAAATTCCGATTGACCTCCTCTACTGGAAACCTATTCTATGTATCCACTACCCCTTATGTGTCACTTTTAGCCTTTACTGTGCTACTGGAGGGTGATTTCTTGAATCGGCTGCCCTTCCTATGTTGGCCCTTGCTTCTCCAACTGGGTAGCTGTTCAAAGTATGCACTACTCTTTCGGTAATATTATGACACTGTACCCCTATAAGCGGTACCTACCAGCCATCCACGATAATGAATGCCATTAAGTTCCAAAATGTCAATTTTACTGAAAATGCTTTAATAGACTTTATTCAACCTCTTCGTATGTCGGAATGAGTTATTAATATATTCTGTAAAGCAATACAATGGGATACCAGGACAAAGAAGATGACATATGGATATTAAGATTCTATGTGATTACTAGACAGACATTAATACCGGGGGAATGGGTTAAATAGGTGATATTATCTTTGGAGTTTCATTATTTCCTGTCATTACATTTCATGGGCTAACTATTCAATCAATGAACTATTTAAATGCTCTGGTGAATGAGCTCTAAAGAATAACACAAGAACAACTGATTGTATCGAATTTAAGGGATTACCTCCAAACACTGCCAACATCACTGATCTAAAGGGATAAAGCCTGGCCTTGGCTAACTACGCTACTGAAATCCATGGGGCTTATTGCGGACAATTCTAAGACATTAATAGCCGGACTGGATAACTTCTCAAAATCAGCAATTTTTTTCTGTTTTAATATATTGGCCTAAAATTTGTGTTTCCTTTTTCAATTTTCCACTTTTCTCAATTTTGAGATATTCTATTTCTATTAAATTGTCTAATAGGAGATTAAGACATTCCTTTACACTTTGTTGAGAAGAGGTTTCTACACAAGTCTAGCACTATATCTGTCCTGCAAGCTTTGTGTGGCTTCCCTCTGTACAATACCATCACACCTCCTGATATGATGGGATTGCAGTAGTCAGTAGCAAAGAGTGTCTGGAAGCAGTTAGACATTCTGACAACTATGAATATTTGAGCAATGTGCCCAGTAATCCCTGGACCTTAAACATGATGGGCGATTATCGTACAAAAAAACAGAATGGTAACAGGAAGTAAGGAAGGATTTTTTAGATAAACCACATACCATAAAACTGTATTCATCCCTTTAATGACAGAATAATGGAGTCTTAACAAGCCAACCTTTGCAGATTCTACAGAGTCAGCACTATACAGAGATGCAATGCTTAATAAGCAGGTCATTGTATACTGTATAGAGTATTTAGGGCCAGATTGACAGGTTGTTATGATTGGTATGAAAACATTAATAAAGAAGAATCGCTCCCGTTCTTTACACTGGCATGCTGCTAATATTTTAATATAAACATGACAACACATTTTTAGTGTTTTTTATTTATTTCTTTTATTTTTATTTTATTTTATAAAACACAAGCCAGCTAAAATTCAGAATTTTATAATTACGTTTTGTAGGATTTTCCGCATTTTTGTTTTTCGGTAATGACAAGAAAGAATGTCACATTGAGAGTTTCAGAGATGGGCTCAGTCCATACAATACTAAATTGGGACAAGTGAGGAATTAACATGAACATTTAAAAAAATGAGCTATAGCTTTTTGGGGGCCAACAATTCCAATTTTCACAATTCCTAATTAAGTGTTTAAATCTAATGCATTGTATATTTTGTTTGCACTCCATTGGGTGTAACAGGTTGAGGTTAATGGAAGGGATAAGATTAAATTTATGTATATGTATTAACATATACAGTGGGCTTATTCTAGGGGGGGGAATGCTACACAGTGCACAGTTGCCATGGAAACCAATCTTCTGTTATTGGGGATGCTTCATATTTTGGAGCTTTGACCTGGTATCAAACATTATACCCAAGATTCGAAATGGCAATACACACCCCAGGGGATGGCGGTATGGCGGTATGGCATGGATAAATAATCTTAACACAGAAACGCAAGGATCTCACCATCAAGGGTTAAAAGCTACCCACATACCCATCACAGGGACTTACGTTAGTAGTAATGTGAATTAGGAATATAATGCAACTAATTATTATGAAGGAGCTGACTCATGTTTCATTGGCTTTTTCTACGTCTGTCTCTGTGTCCCCATGTCTTGATGTAATTACAATGTATTCCAAAACACATTACTCACATGGCCATGGCTACAATATAAAACAATTAATAAAAAAATAAAAAAACATATTAATCGAAATGTATTTTATAAATTATAAACTGTTCTGCAAATGTATGGCCGATATTTTTTCTTTGATTAATTAATTATATTTCTATAAAACGTGGTTAATCTAGAATGAATTACCCAATTTCTAATTTAGCATGCAACTGTTAGCAACTGTAAAACTTTCTTAAAAGTTTAAAAATATTAAAAAATGTAAAATGTTGTATTTGTTTTAATTCGCTAGTTATTTTGTGACGTGGGTGTTGTATGTGGTGTATCTGCATGTGTTTTGTGTGTTTGTTTGTCTTTAATAATAATAAGAAACACATAAAAAAAACTGAAGTATTGTAGATGCAGCAATTAAAAAATATATACCTTTCATGAAAAGCACAACATATTTATCCAGCATAATAAACAGTAAATAGTCAAAGCCATTGTTGTTGATTTAAAAAGTTAAACAAAAAACATTGTAAACCAATTTCTAAGCAGCCATGATACCTTTCCCTGTTACAGAATGATATACACATAACATATTTATTATAAAATATTATTTAGATTTAACAGCTGTGTAGATGGCATGGATTTGAAGAAATGGATGATGTTAACCAAGTTAAATAGAAAATAAAACACAGTTCTGATTAAATTGTACCTGCTGAATTTGTCCTAATAGATTAGTATTACTCACCAATATTAGGATGGCACAATTGTCTTCCAGAGGTCAATCTGTCATTTAGCAATGGATACCTTCTCAATGCATATACCATCCCTCTGCATTTTATAGAATAAATTTGGCTTGGTAAACACCCACAGTGAGCTGTATCTAATGAATATTCAGAAGTATTTAAAAGATGTGATCACTTAGGGGATCACTTGAATAACCAATACCCTCCCCCTCTAAGTTCCAGTGAGTGTGCACATTTTTACAGAATCTGCGGGACTCTGCTGTTATCACTTTGACATTGTCTGTGTTGTATACAGAGAGATGTTAAAAGAAGTCTCCAATTTGGGATCTCAAATGTCTCCTTCTCCTCCTCCCCCCTTTCTCTCTCTTAATCTGCCCCCCTATCCTTTTCTTGTAGCAAGGTTTGAAAAGGACTGGAAGTCAGTGTTTTTGCAGAAGGAGGGAGGGTTAAAAAGGAGTTTGATCAAGTTACATTCTGCTACAAAGACGCTTAAGTGCATTTTTTTTCAGTGACAATTAGGGGATCTATCCAGGAACAAAAATAGGGACTGGGGGGGGCTTTGGAGAGGGGTACAGTGGGAACAGGAGAGTTTAGACTGACTTTGATTCGCTGTCTCTGTTTGTTTGTTTGTTTGTGTGTGTGTGTTTAATATTGCTTCTCATGCCTCACTGTGGAATGTATTTAAGATACAATGTTTGCTGAGCCCTCACGTGGTTAATATAATGCTAATTATGAATTTTAGGTAAGTTTTCTGTACAGACTGATTAAACATGTCCCCTGGGACCTCTGCTGAGATTTGCACCCAATTCAGGCTCTCACTGAACATCTCAGCTGGTGCCCCCACTAGCAGCTACACTGAGCATAGCTAGCACAGTCACCCATCCTGGGGTCTGTTTTAGAAGGTCCCAAATTAAGGGTTTTATTACTGGATCGAATCACATGTCCAGGTGAAGGAAATCACAGACCAAATATCAATGGATTGACCTTTTCTAATTTCTAATAATAAACTATTCAGCCCCTATAAATGCTGCTGAAATCCCCCTATATAGCAGTAAATGAAGATTAGGAATTTATCATTGTAATTATTGGGATTAATTATAACACATTAATCTAGGGTGTACTGATCTCTCCCCTAGCTGTGTGTATCTCTATATACCTAGCTGCATGGCCAAGGAATATGGCATAGTCACTTCTGCTGTAACCCCTGAAATGCCTGGGTCTGGCAAATTAATGTGTTTAAAAGAGACTTACTGTTTCTTTAGTGCTTATGGTGTCCATTCAATACTAAATGGCTTTGTGGAGGTTTTTTTTTCCCGGAATGATAAACTTGTAAAATATGATACATAGTTGCCCTCGATGATCTTTGTTATTCGCTGCTGTAACGAATGGACTGTGTTACTAAGCGCAGGCAGGTGCAGCGATAGATGCAGGTTCAGCCATGGAAATAATTCTATTTACTAATAACACTTTCTAATTACACCTGAAACGGGTCATTATTATAAACCCTGACACTTTGTTAAAAATCCTGCAGATATAGTCACCAATAAACCTCACCCTGACACTATATCTATATATAAACATTGGGATTTTTGTGTTGTCTGTCTTTGGTTTAAATGTGTTTGTGTTGGCTGACAATTAACTGTTTGCCTGCAGATGCATGCCATTTTCTTGTAAATAAATGCTTATCTAGGAAACCACTATTTTTAAAATTAGTTTTAACACATTAAACGTGTTTTTTTTTTTCTTTTATTTAATTGTATTTGTTTGTTTGTGTTGTTTGTCTGATCTGTTGGTTGTTGTTTTAACGTCCTTTAACCGTTAGATCAAACACAATCCGTGTTAAATATAGGCAGAGAAGTTTTGTTTTTTTCTTTTTTTTAAATAATTATTTTTTTTCAGAAAAAAACTAAGAGAAAACAGATCACAGTAATCTGTAAATAATCAACACTGCTGTCTCGATAGACGCTGTTTATTTATAAAAAAAAAAAAAAATAATACAATAAAAAAAAAAAACGCTGTTAAGGAAAAATTGTTTGGGAAAGATTCAAAATTAATAAATAAAATCCGTGAAATAAAACAGGATTTAGAGGATTAAATTGTGTTAAAATATCTCTAAATGAATCAATAAACCCTGCTAATCTGTTGGCATTTTTTTCGTCTTTATAATTCGCTTTTTATTATTATTTATTCTCGTTTATTACAAAATTATATTTCAATGCAAATACGTTTTCTTTCAATTAATTAATTTATACATATACATTTAATACTATTTATTAGAAAATATTGATGTGTTAAAAATAAATAGAATAAAAATTATTTTGTATCTTAAAATTGAATTTATTTTTTTTTAATCAGCAGGCACAGACAAATGATTAAATATTTGTATAATTAGTTTATTTAAATGTCTGCCTCTGTATTTTATTTTAAAACATTGAGGTTTTTTTTTTTTAAGACCATTTTAATCTACGTTTTCACGTTATGACTGAAATGCCAGTATATATTCCAATTGCAATTCGAATTCAAAAGTCAAATTACTACCTTGGACAGAAATAAAATGTAATTTTATTGTCATATAATTATTTCTGTGAAATTGTATGTCTGAGTTTACAACTGGTGCAAAAAAAAAGTTTGTATTTTTCTGATTTTATTTTCTTAATTTCTGTTTTTCGTTGAAATGATGTTAAGTTTCCAGAAAGTAATTTGTGTTGTAATTTGATTTTATTTGTTTATTTTCTTGTTAGCAGTAAATATTATTAGATAAATATTAACATCAAGGTTGACTGGAGACCTTAACTCTCCTACCTCCAATTTAAATAAAGTATAAATTGTATTGTTAGAGGAACACAGTGACTGTCGGTGTATGGGATTTCTGTAACTGGCTGACAGAGAATCGAGGTTTATTTTGGTATTTATATTGTGTCTATACACAGCGGTCTATCTTGGCAGCAAATAATCTGGTAGATCCTCAGCCAGGAATAGAGGTGAGTGCAGGTCATGATGCCTTTTAGTGTACCCGCTTGCACAGAAGGTTGTGATTTGATCTCACAAGAGGCTGACTGCTAATTCTGTGCATGTGATGGCAAATGCACAGCATTGTATATCTTGACAGCTGGGTGAAGGGATACAGTAATATGCAGCGCTTGTAACACTGCGAATGGATGGCTCCCTGACACATACCATATATTACCACCTGTATTTATTGTCCAGCGACAGAATAATGCGAGTATACCCAGACTAGAATAAACTGCAAGCTACCCCTTCATAATAAAATTGTATTTTACAAACATCAAGTGTAGACACAAACTGTACATAACACACATACATACAATAGACAGCAAGTGCATACACAAACTGTACATAACACACATACACACAATAGACAGCAAGTGCATACACAAACTGTACATAACACACATATATACAATAAACAGCCAGTGCATACACAGACTGTACATAACAAAAATACACACAATAGACAGCAAGTGCATACACAAACTGTACATAGCACACACAAACACAATAGACAGCAAGTGCAGACACAAACTATACATAACAAAAATACACACAATAGACAGCAAGTGCAGACACAAACTGTACATAACACACATACACACAATAGACAGCAAGTTTAGACACAAACTGTACATAACACACATACACACAATAAACAGCAAGTGCATACACAGACTGTACATAACACACATACATACAACAGACAGCAAGTATAGACAAAAAACTACATAGCAGATAGTCCTGTAACCTGTTGCTTGGAATAAACATATTCTACTGACAATGATGCATTGCAGATAATTGTAGAAGCTTTCTAATTTAACTAATCTTTTAGAGCTATGAGCTCTCCTTTTATAATATGTAATATGAAATGATATATATATACACAGGACAGTTGGAACCCATGAATCAATGCACCCTATTAGTTTATTTAAAGCATAAAGTTTATTCAACCATCCTAAATATTTTCTCCCACAATCCTTACTGTTATATCAATATTGTTTACTGGAAGAAAAAGTGCAAACATGAGCTTAAATGCCTTGTTTAGGTAACGGGCTGCACTTTGTGTAGCAGGAAATACTTCAACCCATATGGCTCCAGCATTGGTCAATCAATCTCACCATCAGCTGATAGGTGTTTGGTTTTTGGAGAGCACAGACCCTTCTTGTAATCGCTAGCTGGCCACGCTTGTTTAGTGCTATTTTATGGTGAACTAATGGACACCAGGGGAGGGCTGGCACCATATAGCCTTGGGTGCAAGTGCAAACAAATTGATTTTTTTGTGCTGGAGTTATAATGTGTGACATAATAAATTTCACCAGTTATAAGGTGTGACATCATAGGCCTCCACCAGTGACATCAGTCATACTCTTCATAACTTGGTAAACTGGTTAACTCCACAAACTGCAGTGCACAGCAAAATACCCCTGTGGGCCAGTCCTGGCCTGGACAAGAGTACAATTGGGAGTCACCAGCTGACAGATTAGAAGTCACTAGATATCCCAGTGCACCACCTAATGTCCTCCATTAGAATGTCATGTACCTCCAAAGTCTTTGCCAATTTTCTCAGTCTTAATGAGCATCAGCGGCCATTATGGTATCTCAAATTGGATTTGATGATAATTCAATAAATAGACCCAAATTGCGAATAACAGATTCTAATGATAAAACAAAAATGTTGTTTGTATTATAGAGACAGGTTCCTCAAGGCTTTACCTTACAGTCATCTCAATGAATCACATCATCTAATTACCCCTTATTACAGCTCATTATCTGATAAAGACAGTGACTCTTTTCCATATTTATTATTTCTATGATCCTTTTTATTTATTATTATTATTATTGTTGTTATTATTCTGAAGATCCCAATTATATCAAATGAATAAAATACTGCAGATATTTCAGAATGTTTCCCAAACATGCTCCAGTCCTGCCATGTCACACAGTCTCTTTGGCTAACACACGTTCTTGCCTCACTCCTCCTTATTGCTAGACAGACCAGCACTCTCCCCTAATGTCTGGAGGACTGGAGGAAAGAACATTACAAGCAGCTGTCTGGAGCTAAATTCAGGGCCTCTGTAGCTAAAAACAAGACCCGTAGCGACATTTGGTGTATGGGTATCCATGACCGTCATCCTATCTGATTATTATTAATATCATTAATATTTATACATCATCAACAAATTACGCAGCGCTGATAACCTGTTAATGTAGTGCGCATGCCCTGCGTCTGCCCACACCCTCTTTACCCAATTTTAAGACATGTGAAAATTGTCACGTATGTAAATTCTACCAATATGCTAATACAATGTAGGTATTGAACTATGGCCAAGTGCCCAATATGGGGTTAGATTAATTAGCTAAATTAAAAGTAAAACCAAAATGATAGGAACCATTACACAACCATGATTTAACATGTTATATTAATCCTGAAAATGGAACTCTTTATAAACATGCAACATCCATCCTTTCATCCACTGACCCATCCATAAATCCAATCAATCAATCCATCCATCCGTCCAACCATCCATCCACCCACCCAGCCACCCACCAACCACCCATTCACCCATCCACCCACCCATCCATCCATCTATCCATCCATCTAGCCATCCGTATATACATCCACCCATCTATGCATCCATCCATCTAGCCATCTGTCTATCCATCCATCCATAAATCCACTCACCCATCCATCCACCCATCTACCCATCCATCTAGCCATCCGTCCATCCATCCATCCATCCACTCACCCATCTGTCAGTGTGTATATTTTGTTATCAAACAATGTAGACATATCTTTTAAATGCTGTGATAAAAACATGTTAATTAAGATAGTCAAATACACTGCCAGGTATTAGGTATCAGGCCAAGCTTGTAAGATTTCCTAGTGGGCGCTAATATAGACTGAGGCTGGCTACTGCCAGGGAATCCTTTATTTATGAAGAAAATTGTAAGGCTGTGGACTAGCTATAGGGAGGTGTGTAGAGCAGAGGCAGCCTACTGTATATTCCTTAAGGAATATAATCAGTCAGATGGTATAATCATAATCAGCCAGTGAGAGAGAGTACGTGTGTGTGTGTATGGGTCAGTGACAGAGAGTGAGTGAGTGTGTGTGTATATGTGTATATGTGTATATGTGTATATGTGTATGTATGGGTCAGTGATAGCGAGTGTGTGTGTGTATGTCAGTGATTGTATGGGTAGTAAGTGAGTGCGTGTATGTATGTATGTATGGGTCAGTGATAGCAAGTGAGTGTGTGTGTGTGTGTGTGTGCCAGTGATTGTATGGGTAGTAAGTCAGTGTGTGTGTGTGT
>OW240917.1:18870044-18884076 GCA_933207985.1 Pelobates cultripes | reverse complement strand
GTCACCCTGGCAGCTTGCCTGGTCTCAGTAGTTCTCCTGCTGGCTGTGTCCCAACAACTGTGGCAACTGAGATGGGCTGCTACCCGAGACAAGACCTGCAAGCTTCCCATCCCTAAGGGCTCCATGGGATTCCCTCTGGTGGGGGAGACCTTCCACTGGATCCTGCAGGTAAGTGCAGCTCTGTGTGTCTGTGTGTCTGTGTGTCTGTGTGTCTGTGTGTCTGTGTGTCTGGCTAGCTGGGGATCTCTTATTCCGTCCCTGGCTACTATTTCACTGACACAGTTGCCAAAAGTTTTTTGTTCAGTTCCCCATTTACCTATATAAACCTGTGTTACAATTCCCTGTATTGGAAATCATTCGGAAATGAATTGTGTCAATATTGTGTCAATACTGTTATACAGCCCAATCCATAATAATAATAATAATGATTAATTCATTGTGTCAATCTGGCTGTTTGTTTATCTATCATTCATTGTCTTTGTGTTGGAAGCACTGTATGTGCATAGGGAAAGTTTATAAACTGTGCTCCTTCTAAGCTCTTACAATTACAAAATATAACAGAGCAAAATAACGCTATGGATTGCAAGTTCTTAGGTCTAGGTCCATGTTTGGAAGAATGCTAACCATCTTGGGATATTGTGGACTTGTGATAGAGTTATGTGCGCTAATAATGATTTACTTATTATTTATCTAGTTTACATCTACAACTAGATTATTAGTATTTAACACTTTAACTGCCAGGCATGTCAGTAGCGCTTTACACATTGTACAAAGTACTGCATACACTCTATTTCATTTTAGAATTCTAATTACAAGAATGTGTTGATCCAGAATTTAAAAGAAAATGGTTCAGAATTCTTGTTCAGTTCTGCTGCACAGAAAGGGTTAATGCTTTTGTTTTTTCATATTTTGTCACATTATTGATTATTACCTAGGAAGAGAGTTAGCCTGCGTGGTGGGTCCCTCCAGAGCTCAATGAATGTGTTTAGCATCCACAGGAAGGCAGACCCACAGCTGGGCACTGCCCCTTAAATGCCAATGAACTTGTGTCAGTGGCCACATACCTGCTAATATTGTGGGTGAATCCCATGCTTGTCCAGATATGTATTATTTCATTGAATTTTTTTTTTTTTTACCAGTCAATAAGGCAGGTGGGTACCACATATTGCAGTGATGGGTACATTTGGCACCAAATATGTTTTTTGAGCTCTATAGTCCAGAGGCTAGCTTCGCATCATGGAACATGTAGTTAATACATATTTGGGGTGCCAGAGCTAGGCATTGCTGACTTAAACATTTAGGCTGTCTGAGCATCATGATAATTGCAGTCCACAAACATTTGGGGTGCCCAGGTTGGCTAGACCTGATTGGAAGGGTTCAATGTGAGCTCCAGTATTCACATGCGTTCTCATTCAGATGGGAGTTTGGGGGTGGGGGGGTCACACTGTACTTAATAGGGGGATTAACCTACAATTAACCTTCCTAAGTGGCACAGAGGACCTGGTGCAATATGATCGCTTGGATAAGCTAAGGAGAAATTGGTTTTAAGGCGAATCTGTTACTGGTATAACACACACACACACACAAAACCACACACACACACACACACACTCTCTCTCTCTCTCTCTCTCGATTGAAAGTTAACCATTTCAACACAGTAGGGTAACATGCTATCCAAGCACTTGCTCAACCTTGCCAGCACCAAAGCACTTTATGGAATCGTCATTTATTTATTTATTTATTTATTTGTAGGGTAGGGTGGAACAATCTTTGGGTTCAGATTCCTGTGTATAAAGTTTGTGAAATGTTTTCCTCTGGGGACTCAGATCGTTATATTTATATTGGTGCTGTCTATAGTGTGTCAGTGATGTGTGTACTTTGTGTCAGTGCTGTCTATATTGTGTCAATGCTGGTATTGTTATTATATCAGTGCTGTGTATATTGTGTCAGTGCTGTCTATATTGTGTCAGTGCTGTGTACATAGTGTCAGTGCTGTCTATATTGTGTCAGTGCTGTATACATAGTGTCAGTGCTGTCTATATTGTGTCAGTGCTCTGTACATAGTGTCAGTGCTGTCTATATTGTGTCAGTGCAGTGTACATAGTGTCAGTGCTGTCTATATTGTGTCAGTGCTGTCTATATTGTGTCAGTGCTGTGTACATAGTGTCAGTGCTGTCTATATTGTGTCAGTGCTGTGTACATAGTGTCAGTGCTGTCTATATTGTGTCAGTGCTGTCTATATTGTGTCAGTGCTGTGTACATAGTGTCAGTGCTGTGTACATAGTGTCAGTGCTGTCTATATTGTGTCAGTGCTGTCTATATTGTGTCAGTGCTGTGTACATTGTGTCAGTGTTGTGTACATTGTGTCAGTTATGTGTACATTGTGTCAGTGTTGTCTATATTGTGTCAGTGCTGGTATTTGTATTAAACCAGTGCTGTGTGTATTGTGTCAGTGCTGTGTATATTGTGTCAGTACTGTGTACATTGTGTTAGTGCTGTCTATATTGTGTCAGTGCTGTCTATATTGTGTCAGTGCTGTGTACATAGTGTCAGTGCTGTCTATATTGTGTCAGTGCTGTGTATATTGTGTCAGTGCTGTCTATATTGTGTCAGTGCTATCTATATTGTGTCAGTGCTGTGTACATTGTGTCAGTGTTGTCTATATTGTGTCAGTGCTGGTATTTGTATTATATTAGTGCTGTGTACATTGTGTCAGTGCTGTGTACATTGTGTCAGTGCTGTCTATATTGTGTCAGTGCTGTGTACATTGTGTCAGTGCTGTCTATATTGTGTCAGTGCTGCGTACATTGTGTCAGTGCTGGCCATATTGTGTCAGTGCTGGCTACATTGTGTCAGTGCTGGTATTTGTATTTTTGCTTCGTATTGTACAGTGCTGAGCAATATGATGACACTTTAAAAGTAAAACAATTCTGTTTAGCTATCTGTGTGAAGGGATGCATGATTTAAGGTTATGGGTTCCCTAACAAATTATATTTTTAATTTATTAATATTAATATTAATACCATTTGTTGTTAAAATATATCTATAGCACCAACCTATACCAAAGCGCTTTACATTTATAAGTCATTGACAAAGCCAGATACAGGAGGCAGATAGTGCCCTGCTCAAAAAAGCTTGTGACCAATTATTGGCTTCATTTTATAGAATAAATCTCCACTTACCATCGTTTTTTATTTAATGGCTGTAAGAATATTTGGGGAATCTTGCTCACATTCCTCCATGCATTGTTAGCATAATTAACCCCATATCCTAGTTTGTGACACCTTGAGAATGTAGAAACAATACACCCAGCGTGTGATCTTGAACTATTGCTCCCTAGGTCAGTTTAAACCTTTCCCTTATTCTCTGGAGTAAAAGGGTTAATCATCCTTCTTTATGCACTGATGGTGAGCTAAGCTGTAACAAATGCTTTTTCTATTCTCCTATGACCCCACTGCAGTGATTGCTTGTTCAATTTATTTATGGTTTAACATTTATAAGGCGCCAACATAATCTGTAGTGCAGTAAAAACAGTTATCTCCTTAAAATGCAAAAGTAGTGAATTAACCACTTCTTAACCAAAGACAAGTTGGGTTATAAACCCACAGACCCCCTGTCTAACTGGCTGCTTGCTTATGTTACCAAAAAGAAAGAAAGGCATTGACTCATGCATTGCCAAGGGAATCACAAAGGGTTAATACAACTTTCTTTTTTCTTTGTTTTCTGCCTGGGAAGCAATTATGTCATCTGTTGGGGCAAAAGGCTGTGTTAGTTTAGTCAGAGCTTTCTTCGGCCATTCTGGTACACAAAGGGTTAATGTGAGTTCCCAAAGAGTTTATACAACCCTGGCAGCTCCAGAAGGGTTAATGACTGATCTGCAAAGGCGTGTAAGGGTTAATTTCTACTTGTAATATTCCATTGGTTCTATGTCCTGGTGAGGTGATTAGCTCCTAAAATGAATTTTTACTAAAATCCACTTAAAGTAGGTTACAGAAGAAAATGGAAGTCTAAGAATCAAGTAATGGTTAATTTGGTTGGCTGGGCATCATGGGGGTTGTAGTACACAGACATTGGAGGTGCCTATCAGCCTTCCTCTCTCGATTAAGGTGGCATAGAGGAACACATGAGTTTAGTTAAGCTGGAGCCAAGTGTGAGCTGTATTAGTTAAATATATAGAAAGCGCACAGCATGTCTCTGGCACTGAAATGGTTAATACTTGCTAGGATTACTGTGACACAGGAGGGTGGGAGATCAAAGTAATCCAGGAACTGCTGCTACAGGCATAGTGAATACCAAGACTGAAACCCCAGCAGAGGTGGTAAAGGTGATACAGTGAACTAAGGTTAGCAAAAAAAGGTGGAGGGAGGGGGGGAGTGGGTAATGATTAGACATGCTACCAGAGTATACATACACAGCAGCTTTCATTTGAACCCTTATGGAATTCCATTATTTTAAAATGATCTAAATTAGAGTAGTATTTTAAACACCCCTGGCACTTGGGAGGTTAATCATTTGATATGAGGGTCTCCCATTTTTACATCACATGACATTTTTGTAAGCTTAGCAAAGTGAATAGTTATTGCTCTTAAGGGTTAAAAACATCCTATCGAATATTTCGGAAAAGGTTTTTGTGCCGGTTGTGTGTGAGTTCATTGTCGGCTGGTAATCCTATCCTGGATTGTGGCTGGACATGATGTCATCTTGACAGAATATACTGTCTTACTGGAGCTTCTACCCATTGCGACCCATCCTTAACCCCAGATCCCTCCCTGCAGGAGAAATGCCAAATCGTTTAACTGTTAGGGCTCCAGGAGAGTAAGACAGGTTATTGTCACCCAACAGGTTAAAGGCCATTATGTATCTGTATATTACTGACTGGTTACCACTTAATGGGTTAACTCTTTAAATGCCATTGTTCTATGTTTTGGTATAAGTGGGTATATTGCTAAAGTAAATATTATATTAATAAATATTTTATCTGTTTTACTTCAGATCCCTTATATGCAGATTAAATACCAAGTGAAAATCTGAAGCAAGGCAAACATTATTTATTGACGTTATTAAGAAATATTAGAATTATATTTCTTAATATTTTGAGTGGATAGTGGTGACCGTAAAATATTGAACATTGAACTCTTAATCTAACTCTTTGAATACAAGGAAGTGTGTACAGATCACATTGGGGCTCCAATGGTTAATTCTGCTTATCAGTGACTGGCCTGCTGTGATAAACCAGCCAAGGCATCCTAGAAGCCACATCCACCACCAAGCAGAACTCTATATGGGCACTGGAGATGGAGGACCATGGGAGAGCAGAGTTGTGGTCCTCAGCCTTCACAACCATGAATAAGTGCATGTGGCTGCCAATCCCACCGAAATAGCTTAAGTAACACTGATGAAAACAATCTATATTGGCTTCAGAATTGTCTACATTTTCCCAAGAAAGGACAAACATAAAGTTCTTGCACACCTTAATGGGTCCAGTTCCTCCCAGAGGTTTGACTTTTTTTGGATAAAGGTCCAAACATCACATCTATATTTGGCCTGTGGGTCATTGCTGAGTTCAATGCAAACATTCCGTGTAAGCCATTGGCTCTGTTTTGAATTTATCATTAACCTGTAACTGAGTTTAGGGAGATTTTTCACACCAAGTTGACATCAGCACTGAAGTCCTGCTCAACCCATCTGACATTGAAAGAGGTTCCAGCTACTCAGCATGCCTTGATGTCATAGCTGTTTTTGGCAGGTATCGCCCAACGCCAACAATACTGCATTTACAATGAACTGCAGATCAGTGGTACAAGCAATAAATGGCCACATCGTGGTTAATCTGGAGCATCGCTAAATGCTAAGCAATCAACAGGACCATTGTCCTAGATCCTAAAGCAACTTACTCCAAAGTTAGCACTTTCTCCCAGAATTGCTCCTGCATCACCTTGTTAAATACAGACAAAGTCTCTTTCTGGATTGGAGGATGCATGCCATTTATGGACTGCAGAGCAGTAATACAGTCACATTTCTGGGGTCTGTGACCGCTTACCTTTATAACTGTCTATCAAATTGTGGGCGCAGTGTAATCTAAATCGGATTGCACATTCCTGCAGTATAAGGCTACTGTTAAGCCAATCACTGGCAGAGTTATGTCAACTGACACATTAATATTTAGCTAGGATTCCGTTTTACAGCATTTTTTTGCTGTTTATCTGTGAGACGTGTCAATGGGTATGTGCAGATCTGTTTAAAAATGACCCCAGATGATTTTGGTAAACCTTTCTGACATACTGGCAGAGAATTCTGATAAATATAGACAGATGTTTGCAAAAATTAGACATATTGTTATTCTGCTGTGTGTTCGTTGTTTGTCTTTAGGCAATTTTTTGTCTGTTAAAAGCTACTTGCTTTTAACAGTGCTGTGGTTCGTCCATTTCTCATTGTATTTATTTATCAAAGTCACTTTAGTGTTTTAGTTATACTATTGAATAAGTAGGGGCTACTCTTTCTTACGAGGAGCATGCCATTCCATTCCAGTAGCTAAGCTAAATTATTCACATTTCATGAAACACATCCCACTGAAGGGCAAACTGCAGACATTGATAGAGGAGAACAAAATGGCGGCACACAGGTATTGAGATCTGGTGCAAGGAAGAAAAGGTAATAAATATAGATAAAAACAAGTGGCAATGTGAGAGTATACTCGTTAAGATACAGGTTGGTGAGGAGAGAAAACAGTAAAAAACAAAAATCGAAGGGCCGCTTCCAAAACTGGATTATGTTGCCAGGGACCAGTTTACCTACTGCTGTATCTTTTTATACATGTTAGTCAGAGAGTCAGAGAGGACATGTTTATCGCCCTAGAATTACAGCCATTACGATAGATCACACGGATTTCTCAGGATTTGGACAGTGGACAGCAATTAGTCTCAACTGTTGAAATTTTGTTGTTAGAGTGAAGATGGACAGATATAAAGTATTTATCTTTCTGGGGGTAAAAAAACAAAACCCAAAACAAATATGTAAATGTCAATATCTGTAGAAACAATGTGATTGTTTTCAGATTTCCCTGATACGTCCTGCTTCCTGCTGTACCCCATACTGACAATCACATCAGGAAGTGCTCAGTAGAGCAGGTGGATATGAAATACTGCCCCCCTCCCCAGTGATTTTTTATTTATTTGTTTGAATTTTAGTTTCATATAACTAAACCTTGGTAAAAGACATTTCAACAGAGATTTTAGTTATACCTATTTGTGTGTAGTTGATATTTCGGAAGACGCTTAGCTCAGTTAGGGTGACCTTTTGGTACCCTAGTTATTGATGGACAACATTAACCATGATGCTTACCCAGGCTTCATGCTGGTGTAGCATCATGGGAAATATCAGGGGTGCCAAGGTTACCACTTGCAGCCTGTTTTAAGGATTTCCCAAATGGAGGTCATGGTCTTTGATTGTGCAATCAGTAGCTGTGTTCTCTTGCCTACGTAAAAAGAAATAGTCATAAGATTTCATCAGTTCCGACGATAAACATGCATAAAACGAGTACAAAAAAACAAAACCTTTTTTTTTAAATAGATTTTTTTTTTACTGGGGTACAAAAAAGGGTATTCCTTTTTTTTTTCCACAGGCTTCATCCAAAAACAGTCCACGGCTAAAAATACTAAATTTTGTATAAATTGGACTCCAGTCGAAACTGCTACCACATAAAGGTTGCCTTTGTACAGCAGTGGAAATGTTGTACAAATATCTCTTTATTAATGGCACAAAAAGCACTCTAATTATATTTACGCAGATCAGAAACAGGGTCACCTGAACGTTAAGAATTCACAACCACGGTTCTGTTTGTGCAGGACGTTGGCATTTTTTTTTTCTCTCTTTGCATGCCACAGAGATGTTTAGATTACGTATGTATTTATTATATTAACTGTTATTTGTTGTTTTTACTGGTGTCTGCTGTATGTTGAGTACTAGGAGAAAGAAAGCCATTGCTATCCTGAAGAGCTTACAGTTTATCTTTTACCTGGTTCCCTGTAGCTTAGATTTAACACTTTATGCTCTTGAAGGTTGATAAATATATAGCTGGCATGCTGCCTCTGAGCTGTGTTTACCTCTAGAACACAGATACATTCCTTGCACGTTCAAATAGGCATTGAACATTTAGCTGCAATGTTGCAAAGTCTAAAGCGACAATCAACTTGGAAGCAGAGGTACCCAGTGGTTGAGTCGCTTTTAGCTGTCGCATCATTCAATAATATCAGATGATATACATTTTTCGAACGGCTGTGAATGATGGGAGTTTTAATGAAACCACCCTGGAGAGCCACATGGTTTAGAGACCAAATGATTTATACACTAAATAGCAACTTGAAATTAAATTTAAATCGGATTTAATTCGGCGCTGGCTAATCTGCGCACCCTAGGTGTTTGTGAACGACAATTACTTTAACGATAAGCAAGTCTCACTGGCGATGCTCTTTAACTAGAAGAATAGTTTTGTAGTTATAAACCAAGACTAGCAGCTTTGAGAAGCTATACTAATTTCAAAAATTTAGTCTCAGGTCCGGACTCCAGCCAATATAAAGCTTGCGTCCGAACTAAGCAATGATTCCCAGAACAAAACAAGTATGGACGAAATATTTCAGCTTTTACCTTCTATGCTAATGTTTTTTCTAATGTTGACTTTGGGACCCACCAACAGGTCAGAAATTCATATTTCCCTGCCTTAGCGCAGGTGAGTTAATAAGGCTCAGTCATTCTTAGTGAAACATGGCCGCTGGTATGGTTATTAATGTAAACAATATGGCCTGCTCGAGGGTAGAATTCCACATTTCTAAAGGATACTTTTCATTCAGAGTGAGATATTGCATTTTGTCCAAAATGAAACCCTTTTGAAATTGTGCACTTGAATTTTTTAATGACTTCCCTGGAATCCCAGGCCGCTTGGTAGTACGTAGAATGCAAGGCGTAATGTAAACCATGTTTGCCGCTGCTGTAAAGTGCCAGGAAAGTTAATGAAAGGGTAACCTGCGCCTGCTTCAGAGTAAAAGCTTCTAATCATCGCTATTGCTCCTCAGTGACCTTTCACACCCTGACTTTAGCTCTGTCTGTGACCCCAGACAATGCACCTTTCACAGTTCTGCCTTGCGTCTGCTGGCCCAGACACATCTGTTTCTCCGTGCCCAGAGCCTAGTCAAACACCTACAGGAATGATTACAGTATCCGCGCGCTCGCCGCTCGGAGCCAGCTGGCAGGTTGCATGGGACCAATCGTCACCTCTGGGTACAACAGTGTCATTTTAACTCATTCACCCCCAGTACAGCATTTTGAAATTGCAGGTTCCAAAATAGGAAGATGTAGCAATATGTTTACCAGGAAACTGGGATGTGATATTCTAATTTGTACAATTGTACCTTGGTCATTCTGTTTCGGTGAGGTGGTTGGGGTAGGAATCCAAAAAGTAGATGCTTTTAAAGCTGGCAAAGCATCATGCGGCTGTAATTCTATAACAGATGGAGATCTAACCTTTGGCCGCCTTTAGTCCTCCTATTAGTAAACTTCTTGTTAATAATAGGGAATCATGGTGTTCTCTATAAAGAACAAGCCAGGGCCAAAGTTCTACAAGCCCAGCAGTCAGCAGGAACATCTCCTTGGAACTGAATCGGGTTTAGAGTTTAGCAAATTGTTACAGAAAACAATGAAAGAACAGGGTTTGAGAACATGGCCTATAAACATACAAATTGCTTCACAAGGTCTGAACTGCTGGCTGGGAGTTGTAGTCCAACAATTGCCAGTGGGCTGAATATAAGCATCCCCGGTGTAGCTGATAAGTAAAGAGTTAGTTTGCTTTATAATCCACATTCTGGCTGATCCTGTATAAAGTGGACAGTTGTCAAAATGCGAAAACATGCATAGGTGTGAAATACGTTTAGAGTTAGTAACAGCAAACTCCAATGCACAATGAATAGTGATTGCACTTCACATGATGAGGTCAGATTGCTTGTATTTACCCAGCAGATAAAATCATCAGATTGCCATCTCTACTGGTAAAATATAATTTGGCAACAATGTGTACGAGTGCCTGTGAATTAGACAGAAGATGGAATTCGACAAACTCTCATTAGCTCCCTAGTTCCCTCTAGGGGCCGCTCTGAGAACTCTTTCTATTTCTTTACATGTGCAGAACTCTATTTACTCTGGTGACAAGTTAAGGGATGGTTTGTGGCAGTAGTATTATTCTTTACAAGGACCTTTCACAGGTGACATTCTTGGAAACTTGCTGCGGGCCTACAGACTGCTGTTAGGTCATAAAGGGCGAGCAGGTATCCACTTCCAAGGCTAAGCTTGACAAAGGGACCCGTAATTAACATATATATGTCATTAAGATGTTTGTTTCTTTGGTCATGTAAACCACAACTCTTTGCTAGTCAGTCCTGGCTGGTCCTAGGCTACAGAAAAGTCACCTCGGAGCATGTCTGGTGGGATCTATGAATTGCAGGAGCATTGCCTTAATGTCTTGAAATGAGAGATCTATGACTCTAAAAACTAATAGGGAACCTCTAAGTAATTAATTAAAAAAATACTAATTAATAATAACAGGGTAGTATCAACTGTAAATTATTTTAATAATTATTAGTAGTGTAATTTATAAAGAGCCAACAAAGTGCACCATGGGTTGATGAGACACAGGTAAGGGAGACAAGACAAGTTTGATTTACAGAAACAAGAGGTAGTGGGAACTAACAATGTAAATCAGTGAAATATTTAAATATTTAATAATAAATATTTTAGCACAATCTTTGGCCTTTCACTCTTGGGTATGTTGGAGTGTTCACTACACAGCTAGTTGGACTGCTGATTTGCAAAGTGACTTGCTAAAATACACAAGTTGGGAAAATAAATTTTCTCTTTCCCACCTCTCTACGCTCACTCCCTTATGATGTCTATTTCATAAATGTGAGTTTAAGAGCAAATTCCAATATGTATTCTAATAGCTATAGCCGTACAAACTATGATTTGTTATAATTTATCAATCGGCCAATAACGTACATACAAGCTCCATCCCTAGGGATGGGTTTACTCAATAAAAGATACCATACGTTTGTTCAGTCGTCACAAACACACGTCATCTTGCACTGGTGACAGTTAAAATCGCTGCCCTTAGGGCAGTTTGGCGAATCTCAAGCAAACATTCCAATACACCTCTCTGTGTGCAACGTATCGACGTCCTGTAGACAGCGAGTTTGCAAAGTGCTGTATACAGGCATTTTGAAAACCTAAAGGATTATACTGAGTTCTTTTCATGTCAGTAAAATTCATGTCAGTTTACTTTTAAGGGTTGATACATACCTAGACTTCTTTTGGATTATTTGAATGCAGGATATTGGTAGAAATGGGTTTAATATGAATGTTTAACCTACAGGTCTTACCAGAAAGGAAGTGAGCTTTAATCTGTGCCCTCATTGATAAGGTTTGACACATGAGCCTTATTGTAGATCATATATAGTCCTCTTTTCATAAAGTAAGGCCGCCTTTGGTTTGATAATTAGAGTATAATATGTTACTTTTCACCAAAGCAGCAAATTTGAAATTTTTCTGCAATAAACAGGGGGCAGACTCATGCGACATCCATCAATCTCCACCTCTGGTTTATGGTGCATTTTCACCTTCAGGGTGTGAAGTCTTGAGTAGAGTTCCTGGCCAGTTATTCAGATAAACAACAAATCCCCCTCCCCGATAGAAATGTGGGTCACAAAATACTCTGGCAGCCTAGCTGCACTCGTTTGGAGTTTTTATTTGTTTTCTTTTCTCTCTCTCTCTCTCTCTCTCTCTCTCTCTCGCTCTTTTTTTTTTTTTCTTTCTACAAATGAATGAATTGCTGCTCTGTTTTCTTCTGCAGGGATCGGGTTTCCAGTCCTCTCGGAGAGAGAAATATGGCAACGTGTTTAAGACCCACTTGTTGGGTCGTCCCCTAATCAGGGTGACAGGAGCTGAGAATGTCAGGAAGATCCTGATGGGGGAACATCACTTGGTCAGCACGGAGTGGCCAAGGAGCACGCGTATGTTGCTTGGACCCAACAGTTTGGCCAACTCTATTGGAGACATCCACAGACACAAACGGAAGGTACTGTATTCCTAAACATACTTTACTCCCCACTTACCTCTAGTCCAATCAAGATAGATCTTTCAACCAATGACTTGTCTTTATTATTGAGACTTTAAATGGATATAACCTGTAATACGTGGTCTCTTCTTCTACAGTTTGGCCTTGCAAACGAGACAGTGTGTTAAGCAATGAGAATACATATTTAAGCAGTAAGATGCAGTGTTGTTTGATTCTCTACGGCACGCAGTTAGGACTTTAAGCCATTCAGAATACAAGTCATTCCTTACCGCTTTTCAGCATTAAAAAAACAACAAAAATCTGCTTCAAATAAACATTTTGGGATGGATAGAGGTTCTCTTGGGAGTGCCCAGCCCAGGGGCGTACCTAGAGCATTTGGCACCCGGGGCGGATCCTGTGCTTGGCACCCCCCCCACCACCCCCCTCCCAAAAACCTGTAAAATGTTAAAGGTTTTATTTCTTTTATTTTTTACAATTTGTAAACTTTGCAAAACCGCTGTCAGCCCCTCCTACAAAACCCTTGTCCTGCCCTGCCCCTCCTATAAAACCTCTGTCCTGCCCCTTCTACAAATCCTGTACTGCCCCGTCTACAAAACCCCCGCAACCCCCTTCCACAAATCCCCTGCTTATCCCCCCTTATAAAGACTCCTGTCCCAATACAAAGCCCCCGCCCCCTTCTACAAAATCCCTGCAGCCCCACACACACATTTACAGGCAGACAGTCACACACTCAGTTACAGACAGACAGTCACACACTCAGTTACAGGCAGACAGTCACACACATTCACAGGCAGACAGTCACACATACACATTTCCTCCGTGCGGCCAGTTTATCAGCTGTTTGCTTGAGTGAGCTGTACTGGCCGCACGGCACCCTAACTACCATGGGACACTGTGCGGCCTCAGCTCACACAGCCCCCTCCAGCCAGGGCCGGTACAAGGATTTTTGCCGCCCAAGGCAAAAGTAAAGTTTGCCGCCCCCATGTGACATCACAATGCCCCAGCCATATGATTTGCCATGTTAACTAACGCCAGTGCTGCAGTGCCGCCGTGTTTACATTAAAAGGCCTGCAGGGACGACGAACTATAGACGCAAGTTCACTACATTAAGCTGAAGTGGTTCTGGGGTAGATGTTTCTTTAATGTGGTAAATTAGAGCTTAGTGCCACGAATAATATACTAGATTGCCTACACAACCAGATGAGGATGATGATGGGCTCTAGCTGCAGATCCTGGCTCCTGCTGGTTCTGGTGCAGAACAACGAGCTCTCTGGGCGGTTTGTAACTGTGGTCACAAATCAATGTTCTGGGAGGAAGCAGCTTTCCATTTTGGGGTCCTTTACTGACTCAGGTCTGGGTCCCAGGGTCCACCTTCATGTTCCACCAATGAGTTTGTTCACAGGGGGTGGAGTGTGTAGGGGATGTCCTGATATGTGTGTAAGGAATGCATTGCGTGAAATTGTGTTTGTATGTGTAAGGACTACAAGGTGTGTTTCTGTGTATGTATGGGATGCATTGAATGTGTGTAAGGGGTGCATTGAGTGTGTGTAATGAATGCATTGTGTATTTCTGTGTGTGTAAGGGATGCATTATGTGTAACGGTTGCATTGCTTGTGTATGTGTGTCTGTGTGTTTTTCTGTGTGCAAGGGGTGCATTGTGTGTATGTGATGAATGTCAATCTCTCCTCCCGCTCCAATTTCCTTCTCCTCCTCCCAATTTCTCTTTCTCCCCCCCCTCCTAATTTCTCTCTTACCCCCGCTCCTATTTTCTCTCACCCCCCCTCCTTTCTCTCTCACCCACCTTCTTTTTCTTTCTCACCCACCCCCCTTTTCTCTCTCTCACCCCCCCTTATTTCTCTCTCTCACCCCCCTTATCTCTCTCTCTCACCCACCCCCCTTATTTCTCTCTCACCCCCC
>OW240917.1:18524926-18869944 GCA_933207985.1 Pelobates cultripes | reverse complement strand
CACTCAGTGTGCACTTCCTGTTAGTCCGGCCGGGTACAGGAGACAGCTGCTCTCTGTACCCGTCGGACTATCATGCTACAGTGAGGGAGCTGACAGGAGCGCTCCCTCCTGTCAGCCTCTCCTCAGGCTGCGCCCGGGCAGTGCGGTCCGCCCTCATGGACGCACCGCCCGGGCAAAGCTGCAGCCGCCTGAGGCTCTATACAGAGCGCTCGGGCGGCTGCAGCATGGGGGGGCGGGGGGCTGGCCATGGCACCCCCCACCCGGCTGGCACCCGGGGCGGACCGCCCCCTCCGCCCCCCCCTTAGTACGCCACTGGCCCAGCCACAAGTAAAAACAGGAAAGCTATGTGCTTAAAACTGTTCATAACAGTGAATCGTCACTGGTGTAAATGTTCTTTGAGAATAGCTTGCCAAAGGCTTTGCATTAATTGAAATTTGGAGTAGAATTCACAAGCTGCACATATGACCTAACTCTACAGTAGGAATCCCTGATTTACATTAAATCCACTCTGGTAGTAACTAACATGGACAGTAACTCCTGCAGTGCACAGCTAGCCCTTCAAATGCCTGAGCTGAGTGAGAGTAATAGGCCACACTGCAGTGCAACTGGCATTTAAAGGAACCCTGTAGTCACCCAGACCATTTCATCTCAATTAAGTGATCTGAGTGCAGAGGTCCTTTAGTTTTAACCCTGTGGAAAACTGGAAGTTTTTTAGATATTGAAATGTCTGCATTGCAGGGTTAAATCAACCTCGGGTGTCTTTCTTCCCGACAATCACTAGAGTTGAGTAAAACTTGGTCTGATAGCAGCATTTAATTGGAGGAGCATAACGTTTGGCAGCGCATGGAGATCTCCAATTCACTGCTTCTCTGTGAGACGCAATGGATTGGAGGATATCATGGGTGATGTCAGCTTGGGTGCTGACATCAGTGGAGGCGGAGCTGGAGGCTCTCAGTAATCTCTTTTATATTTAAATTTTTACTGGCAAACAAGGATGGAAAGAGGGGTGTACTGAAGGGAACCTACAGGCTCGAAATAACGATTGTTATTTTCAGGACTGAGGGCTATAGGTTTCCTTCAACTGTAGCACAAATAGACAAATTTACCTTCTGTGAAAGCATATCTGAAATAGATATTTAGATGTTTCCATATTTGCTATTTTAAGGGTCCCTTTCCCTTTTCCAATTCTAAAGAATTAGCAAAACATTGGCCATCAGCTGAAGTGGTAGAGGTTAACATAGTAAAGGAGTTTAAGCATGCGTGGGATAGGCATAAGGCTATACTACCTATAAGATAAGACTAGGGACTAATGAAAGTATTTAGAAAATTGGGCAGACTAGATGGGCCGAATGGTTCTTATCTGCCGTCACATTCTATGTTTCTATGTTTCTATGTCACAATAGGAACAATGCTGTAGTGGGTTGTGACTTTCTCCAGCCCTGCTTTTTTCAGAAACTTCCAAAATTATCTGGATTTTTACAAGTTTAAATTGTTCAGGAGGTTTTCCATAAAATCTATTTAGATTGTTCAGGGCTACTCTGAGATTTGAACTTGCCATTATGATCATCTGTAAAATTGGGCGGAGGAGCAGGTAATCCCAGCTACGCCCATTCTCATCAGTTCTGTCTCTCAACAGTGACATTTTAAAGTGACACCAAACTTTAAAAATAACTTTCTGCTTCTTTTATTGACAAATAATTTTATTTTAGTGCCTTGATTGATGAGAAGCTGACATGTATATTTTTTTTTTCAATATCCCAACCATGTTTCGTCTGCATCATGTCTTTAATCTGAAGAACAAGAAGGCACAGAGTTAATATGCAGTGAGGAACGTGTATGTTCACTTGTAATACATAGAGGGGGCTCTAAATTCCTTCCATCTACATTATGTGACAACGAGCTTCACTCACTTCAGGAGCAATAAAATCAAACTGGCTCATAGACAGTAACTTGAAAAATAAATAGCACAGATTGTAAGTTTCTATAAAGGAACAAAATTAACATGGCAGTTTAATGTTAGTTGTTAGACACACAAGCAGACATCCATGAGCATGTTCTTTAACCTCATTTTACTAGCTAAGAATGTTACTGGCAGGAAGTTTATAACAATTTAATTCTCTAAACAGAATATCTGAGAAGGCTGCATGCTCTGTATGGTTTATTTCAATAAAATAATGGATCTAATAATGTAGTTTCCATCTAATAATAAAGTATCCACATCAGACAAACATACATGTTTTCGATATCATTCTTCCTGTCGTAAGATCTTTCTGCTGTTATGACTTAAGCATGTGATGTTATGATAATTAAGATTGGAATATCTTATCTTGTCCCTTGTACATTGATCCCAGTGACACATGGCTCTGACCCTTGACTCACTGACAGGTACATAGAGAAGGGAGGAACTCTCTGGTAGCACAACATAGTTATGGGGGGTGAGCATATTGTCTTTCATTTGGTGGGATGGACATCCCAGAGAGCAAGGGAAAGTCTCTTCTTAAAGCACTTGGAAAAAATATGTCCTTAAGTTATCAAAGGTTCATCTTGGCCTCCTGTAATCTAAGTCAAAAGTCACCAGAGTACCCCAACTTCACAATGGGTAGATCTGCGAACATATGTGATTCACCTCTGGTCATGTAAGGAGATCCTAAATATTATTAGTGGTCTCCGCTGTGAGCATTGACTGATATATTTTTTTATGAAATGCGACTTGTTGCATTTCAGCAGATTACTGATTAAGAAACGTTCTCTGCAAAGCATTAAAGATAATAGTTTCTAACAGTTAATAGCTTCATCATATTCTGCGTCTTTGTTCAATGGGTTACAGTTAATTTACCACTGTCCACATTCTACTAAATAGAAAGATATTTTTATACATGGGCAAAAAAAAGTAAAGTTAGATAATTTATTAATGAATGAATTATTTCTCTGTAACTATCCACAGATTCTGTCCACTCCACCAGTAACCGTGTATATCGATCTGAAATGGTGCCACATTTATTTTGTAACCTCATAGTCTCATCAATGTACAAAAAAAACAAAAAAACATTATTATGATAGGGTACGATAAACATGAAGTGACCCTAACAAACAAATTAAAAAAATCCAGAATTAACTATGAAACAAATGTGGAATATGTTCCTCCTATTTAGAATTGTAATACACGTCTGCCTGTTCCCAGTGGCTCAGTTTGTAGAAGACAGAAGGCAATCACATTCTGTATAAATAAAGATTTACATTTTGTTTTGCTTGTTCCCGGCAAGTTTATACAATATCTATTGGCTTAGCTAGCCATTCAGAAAGCACTATTACAATAAGTTGTTAATAATGTTCTTACAGTCATAATGCCTTGTTTCATCACAGGCGGACAATCCTTACTGATCTGCAAATTAATTGTATTAACAGTAAGAAATGCCTTATATTTGTAGCATTTCGAGAGCCAAGGCATACTTGGACAGTTTCAACCAAAATCTTGAATTAGACTAGTTTTGCAGCATGGCTGATTTTGCCCAAACTCTGACGGTCTTAGTCAGTTCTCCACAGTTCCCTTTCAGTGAATATTTTTATTGTGATGGTAAATTACAGAATTGCAGAATCTGGTTGGGTAAGTATAGGGTTAAAATATTCCTGCTTAAGTAAAGGTGAACTGATTGCCTGGGGATCAAATTATACAATGATGCAATGATTGTATATAGTCACATTATAGGACGGCTGGTAATAAATGCTGTTCTAGTGACGTAGTGGTGGCAGTGAATTGGTTAAGAAGCTTTCGTTGAGGTAGGTAGCTAAGTATCCCATGCTTTCTGGGCTACATTCTCCTGTCTCAATAGGAGTATAAATCCCCATCATCTTCCTCTTAGAATACCAGCTGCATCTCCTGTGTGTGTGTGTGTGTGTGTGGCGCGTGCAATGTGAACTGCAGTAACCTGGGAGGGGACCCCGCTTTATTAGTCTAGACTGCTCTCTTAAAGTGGCAATGCTTAGCAAATCTAGCACTGCTTGTTCATTCTACTTTGTGACAGCTCATGTTTCAAAGGTCTGTCTGTACGTGACTGAAGGTAGGAAACGTGTCTACCTTAAGAAATCTCAGCTGCACATTAAACTTTCTAATAAATGTCTGTTTATACACACACACACACACACACACGCACGTGTTTATGTGTATCTTTAGGTATGTGGAACATTAACCCCTTTAGCAATAATCACCTTGTTCCTTTTATTCTTTGTCTGTAACATCCTGTGTTCATATATTATGTTTTGTCCCGTCTCCTGCGCTGTCACTCCAGGTTATAGAATAGAACCTTTTAGCCTCCGCCATGTTTCTAAAGAAAGGTTGTGAAATTATGAGATGGGATTCCCGGCCCCTAGGAGATGCCTGTCCTACTCTGCATGTTTGCACAGTGTTATAGCAGTCTGCAAGGGTAGAATTTACCTCCCAAACACAATTATGCAACACTGGAAACAAGCATTCTCCGTAGAACTGGTTTGTCTCACATTATGTGTTGAGCGGCCAGCCTAAGACTCTCCGTCTCCTGGAAGCCACGACAGATAGTGAGGGATCTCATGTCAAGGACTCATCTGTACGTCTCTTGTAAATCATTCTGCAGCCGGACTGGAAGGTTACACCCAAACGCTGCAGGGAGAGCAGCTCTGCACAGACAGGCTCACACCGGTGAACTACACTGAACCTTCCTTGACACCGGCAAGCACACGTAACATACACCCACACAGAAGGCGGATGTGTCTAACCTTTCCTCAATCACGATACCCACTGGCATAGGGTGCAATTGTTTTCTGGAGCCCAAATACCTTTCAATAGCAAGTATTCCTCAGCGTCCTTGTGGACTTCCTGATCGTATGCATTCCTTAATTTAAGAATTTAGAGGATCGATGTCTCTTTAAGATTTCTCTTGTCGGTGTATTTTTAAGATCTCCCTCCTGTTCCCCTGATTCTTCTCTTATTTAAAATGTGTGGTCTGGTCCTTGAATGGCCAAGTGTCAGATTATACCCTAGACTTCTCTCTTATGGAAGGGTTTATATGATAATCAAATCAGCCTAAGAAATGCTTGAACTATATAGAATGTCCCATGGGTGTCCAGGACTTTAGACTGAGGGAGTGATAACCCAATGGCTATTGATACGTCAGGGGTATTACAACCAGAGCTCCTTCATCCAGGACATGATCTGTGCATTATCCTGGTTGTCAGTAGACATCAGACACAGAAATTGTCTGATTTTGGCTAGCATAATTATGAAGTCTCTCACTCTATTTTCTTGCTGTAAAACATATAACGGAACCTGTCCCAGCCTGCCCTGAAGGGCCTGTATGCACAGACAATAAAAGTAAGGTGACAGAATCTGATGAACGCCGGGGCCAAGGAGGAAACGGCCTAGTTACAGCAAGAACATGGATCGTTCATTAATCATGTGCCTTAGAGGCACAACATGTGCACTGCTCATTAGTAACAGGTAACAAACGTGTGGCGCTGTAACTCCACCGGCAACCAACACAGGAAGACATCTACAATGGAAAGAGCAAACCGCTGATCGATAAAACATTTATTTAAAAAATAAATAAATAAAATAGTATACTCCCAATTGTGTGCTAGTGGCCTTCCAATGATTAGCTCTTGTGTAGCATGCAGAATTGATCCAGGCAGAACTGCAAAACTTTAAACTATAGTATAAATGAAAATTAGTTTTATGTTTTCTATTTTTGAAGACCTGGGTGTGTACCTTCAGGCCCCACATTGTGGGGGTTTTAAGAGATAAGCTGGATAATTAACTAAAAAACATTTTATACAAAGTTACCAATGCTGTGTTTAGCATCCCTAAGGGGAATATTGGTAATATGCCAATAACTGTTCTGTTGCAACGGGGCACCAATAGTCCCAAATCTGTCTCCAGTGGTAGATAGAGTAGGTCATAGTTTTTATATTATTTTAATCCTAAATCAAGGGGGGGTTTATTAAAATTGACACTTGATACTTGAACCTAACTGTCTATTTTTTAATAAACCAGACTTGCCATAATTGTATTTTAAACGTTACAAGCTCTAGCTGATATGGATAACATAAACTAAAGATTTTATTTTTAAATCTGATCTGTGGATATTCATGGATAGTTGTTCGTAAATCGGTCACTAGAGGGAGCAGTGCTTATATTTTTGTACATCTTAGCATCCAATACTTTTCAATGCAAAATGTATCCAGTGTTATAAATGCACATCAAAAGAAAAAAATAATAATAGTGCATTATGGTTTTATTTCTTTATTTATTTCCTGAAAATGTTTACGCAATGAAAATGAATGAGGAATATAAAAAGTTAAGCGAAGTGTTCATTTGCGGGGATACACTTACAGATGCCTGAGAGTGATGGGAGTTTTTGTTAGAGGGAGAGGTAAAGGCAGCCTATTTCTAAGACTTTGTGGGGTTTATTGAGCAGATTTTATATTTAAACTAAACTGCTCTGGCCTAAATTTGGTTTGGCAGTTGAGGTTTTTTGAAGAATCTTGTAGAGGGTTAAACAAACTGTTATCTTTATAAACAAGACCCAGTGAAACAGAAGCATTGTTAAATTGGGTTTTCAGCCAGAAAAATCTTAGATTTTCTGACTTATGCTGACTGCTGGGGAAATTCTCACATTAAAACATTTGATTTTGTTATTAATTTATTTGCTGTTTTTTTTTTTATTTTTTATTCTTGTTCAGACCAATGCATTTCCTCTTTTATTTTCGATTTCTTTAGCCAGTTCTTCATGCAGCAAGAAGTTGCCCATTTTTGTGGGATGGGGTAACTTCGAGCTGCGTTTTTGTTACGTTGTACGTTGGTATCATAGTTTCTCCGTAACATCACGCACAGCCTGAAGGATTTACAAACTTGCCGAGTTTGCTTTAGGAATCTGCCATACTGTGATTCAAATGCTGAATGTAAAAAATGGGTTTGTTTTTACAATGCTCTTAATATCTCAATTGCTTGTGTTCTCCAAACAGGTGTTTTCAAAAATCTTCAGCCAAGAGGCTTTGGAAACCTATCTTCCAAAAATACAGTTAGTGATTCAGGACACTTTGAGAGTTTGGAGCAGTAATCCTGAGCCCATCAATGTTTACTTTGAGGCCCAGAAGTTGACATTCCGCATGGCCCTCCGTGTTCTCCTAGGATTTCGACTGTCTGATGAGGAGCTCAATCATCTCTTCCAAGTGTTTCAGAAGTTTGTGGAGAATGTCTTCTCCTTACCGGTGGACCTGCCCTTCAGTGGATACAGAAGGGTAAGTCCATAAATGTAATTATCACTTAAAAAAAAAATCAAAAAAAAAATCACTGTCTTTAAAATGTAACATTTATTCTGCTATTATTTTAACTAGTATTTATTTAAAAATCAAAGACAATCCGGCAATTGAGAAATATCTTGACTTGGGTTTGCCTATTGATTTAGTGAATACACCCTTTAAGGACATTTTCCTTATTTACGTCAAACAATGCTTTAATTCACAAATATGTTAATACACAAGCTGTGGCTATCGATGCACCCGTGTATGTAATCCCTAATAACATCACTGTTATTGTCATATTTGGAACCGGGTGACTGAGGTGAGGGTTGGCCAGAACGCCATGCCAGCAGAAACAAGTGACCCAAAAATGGAGCACTATCTGGAGCTAGACACTTAAGGAGTTAAATTCTCTTGGTGTGCGCAAATTTGTGCTACCTTCAGTTACTCTAATGTTTAGAATAATGTAACATCGTATTTCTCTCAAGTAACTGTAATTTGTTGGAACGTTCGATGACTGCAGGAGACAGAACAGTGGATTCACCTTTTGGCACATGTAGAAAAGGAACCATTTTACCTCGACTTCCATCTCTCAGGAGACTTGATTAGACTAAGAAACTATTTTCCTGTGATTTGAGGCAAATTACTATGGTTCCCTTCACCTATTCTACCAAATATATTCCTGACATCATAATTTCGTCTGACAGGCTTTGTTTTACAGATTGAATGCCCGACTATGTAATAATTTGCAGATGTAGTCTGTGTTACTTTAAGTTTCCATTAGATGAAAAATATCCATTTAGTGCTTTTTATTGGAGATATTTCTGAAAATGTATAGACCTCTAAGCATTTCACATTTTTTAACTTGACAAAGAAGCACATCTGTTCTATCAAACACTTTATTTGTTACATTTAAAGGTAACTATACCCAACGCCGAGTTTTCTCCGAGAGTAAATCACATTTTGATATATTCTGAAGCTTGAAGGAACGTTTAGAATCCTGTCTCAGTTTCTTAACAGATGAGGGAAGTATTTCATTAGCAAGTTTCAATTTTTTTTACAGATTTACTCTCAGACAGTCTACTAAAAAACATAGGTTAATACTTTTGCTTTTAATTCGTAATTCATTTAAGACTGGAAAACGCTGTCTAATGTAAAATACATGCTGGTTATTTATAACTAGGGTGCATTTTTTATCATTTTGTTGGTCAAGTAGTGACTTAAAAGGCACCTACCTGTAATGAGTAACCTACCCGTAGCAAACCTGTTACTCTTCGCAAGTTTACGATTCCTGTCCTTTTAATTTACCGAGTTTTAAAGATGAGTAAATTTTCTTTCATTGAGTTATGGAAAATGGGTCAATTTTAAAATGACTGTTTTCCTGTTTAAGCAGTTAGTGCTCTATTTTGTTAATTCAGATGTGAATGAATCTATATTAAGGGTTTATTTTTAGAGCCATAACTTCCATTTTTCTCCATCTACTTAAAATATATCTTGTACTGGAATAGACGATATCTTTCAAGACTTGACGATGGCATTTCACTATAATAGGCAAGAGCAACTTAAAATCTGATCCTTTAAATATGTAGAAATCCTGTTTTTTCTGCGTAGCACGTGAACTGGAAGAGGAAATATAAGGCTTTATGAGAGAGGTAGATTTGATTAATTTTTCAGTGACATTCCTGACTGATGACTCATGGGTGGAACCAATTTATTTTTAATTTAGGATTACGGCAAATACCATTTAAATCATGAAACTTAAAAGCCTTCTGTTTGGTTTTATCCTCACCTTCGTAATACCGGTTATTATAATGCGTCCTTAAAGCCATGTAAGCTCTCAAATTTATTTTACTTAATTTCTGATGCCTCGTAAATAAATTGCTGAGAGAGTCCGCTATTCTTCTCTCAGATGCCAATAGACACAAGTCAAGCAGGACTTGTATATAGTCCCAGACTGTCTCCTAAGGCATAAATTAGGATAAAAAGATTATTTGCCTGTTAATATTACAGTGTTTTCTCACGCTTTGTTAATAAAAATATTACATGGTTTCCCGACATCATAAACCAGAGATTTTTCAACTCCCTATACATTCTTAAATTCTTAAGACTTTCTAAACGTTAATGCAGTAATTAAACAGATCTGTTTTTTTTTTTCTTCATTCATTAAGTTACTTTTCCAGTTTGTCAATGTAGTGACTGTTTGTATATACATTATTTTTTTTTATGTTTGATAATTTTATCTTATAGGTTTGCTATACTGGTGAGAATCAGTAGTGATATCTAAATGTTAGCTATTTTCCAGTGCTTTGAGCCCTCCCCCATTTTCTCTGCTTCATTATGTGTAATTTGAGTGTTGGTTGGTATCACGTTGACCTCAGTCATAATCTAGATATTTAGAACTGGAATTCAGTTCAAACATGATAATGTTGATCAGGAGGAGAAGCCCATGTAGAAGATAATCTGAATGTTTAAACATTTTGGAGCTTCACAAGCTTGTCTCTTTTTTTCTCTTTTGATGAAACAGGGCATTCGAGCACGGGAGACTCTTTTAAGGAGCTTGGAGAAAGCCATACAGGAAAAACTCCAGAATACCCAGGGCAAAGACTATGCCGACGCTTTGGATGTCCTTATTGAAAGTGGGAAGGAACATGGCAAGGAGCTCACCATGCAAGAACTCAAGGTACTACTAACTATTCAATAAAACCCATACATCAGTTGAGTTGTAATATGTGAGCTGTGAAAGACCTTTAAAATTACCAAGAAATCCTCTCATATAAATAAGTAAATACATAAAATAAAAGTGTCCCTTCAATATTCTGGTTATTCTTTAAAAATACGTGGGGATTTTATGGTAGTGTTCGAGAACTGGGAAGAATATTCATGTTTTCTAATATTTTTAAAGATAGAAACAAGCAAATAAGCTGTTTCTATAAGTGAATGGAAAATAAAAAGGGAAGCCGTTTTACTTCAGAACTTCTCAGAATACAATCAGCAGTGGAATACTTCCTTCTGACTCCGGGGCTGTAGTGACATGTCTAAAGCTATCAGGGAGTCTGGATACTTTAGCTCAATGTTTCAAGACTTCTCCAGACAGATGTTCTGTATTTTTCAAGCACAGCTACTCCCAGAGTTATAAGGAGGAGTATTATTTAAAACAGGAATAGGCAACCTTCGGCACTCTGCACTTACATTCACGATGCTGGCAAAGCATCAAGGGAGATGTAGTCACAACATCTGGAGTACCAAAGGTTGCCTACTCCTGTTTTAGATTATAATATTCCTTAAAGGTCAGAATCATTTATCTCAAGATGTCAATCATTGTGCGTACAAGTACACAATGGATTTTTTTTTTTCTTGTATATACTATATGTAATAATTCTGGATGTACAATAAATAAGAACCAGAACAGGTGTGGCTGGATGTGAGCCATTATTAGACCATTGTGACACTGTGAAAGCACGCCAGATCAGGGATTGTCTACACTATTATGGACTATTCCTTTATTATGGCCAATGTTAGTATTATACGCAGAGAGTTGAGGACGTGTGACTAGATTTGTGATAAGAATTATAGACACGACTTTGTGTTTGTTTTGGATTTAGAAGGCTTCATATGCTTTTTGTATCAAAAAAGTAAATGTTATGACCGTTGGGTGCATAGGACACTACATATTTATTGTTTTTTTCTTTCTAAACACCATAACAACCAATGGTGATGTTATGGTGTGGAAACTTCTCTTGTTCTAGTCTTCTTGCACAGTTTAAGTTCATAAAGTAATATTTCCATCACTATATTGCTTGGTAGTGTTTCCAAAGACTCGTGTAATAGGATCCAGAACACCAAGTGCTCATATAAACTCATTGAATACTTATGTCTCGAATAATTTGTCAAATCTCTTCTGAAATGCTGTAATAATCGAAATACAGAAATACAACATTTCCACAGTGTAGATGTAATTGGCAACAACTAAAACTCACACACAGGATAAAACCACCATCAACTTATTTACAGCCCACAAATATCGAGGATGGGAGCGGTGAACTGCTTCGCACCAACCTATTCCGAGTTGTGGCTGAGTGCACAAAACTGTAAGTCACGCAGAGCATTAACTGATGACAGCCACGGTATTTCTGCTGTTAATTAGGTGGTTCTAGTAATCGCCGAGTGGGAGGTGAACAACTTATTCCAAAAAGTCCCTGTTGAACAGGGGTTTAAATGATATGGAATGACCTCGTAGGTTAGAGTGAGAAGCTCCTGATTGGAGGAGCCTCTCATGGGTATGGGAAGTGTCTGGCTGCTGCTTCTGCTACTACGAAGGGGAATATTTTTTTGTCCATATTTGTAATACATGTATTATATTGCAAAATGGAGGTCACTGCCTCCTAGAGTATCCCTTTAATTGTTGTTACTGAGATGAAGCACTGCATTAACCCTTCAATAGCTGGAGTTACTGAATCCCCCAGGTGCATAAAGGGTTAAAACACGTTAAGTGGGTGGATATCCATAGGATTGTGTTGCATGAATCAAGTCACATCTATTGGCTGCGGGTTTTAAAGCCATTAAAAGAATGAATGAAGTCAGTAAAGTGCAGCTAATACCCAGCATGCCGGCCAAATCATCAAACGCACTCAGTGAAAGTTATTTTAAGCCCAGGATTATTAACGTAATCCTTACAAGCTTCCCTGTGTCTCACCTCCCTGTGAGGCCCACACGTTAGCAGGACCAAGAGATCATGCTTGTTCTTGTACAGAACAATGGCTAAGTCACCAGTTACCCATGCGTGGCCACAAGGATTGTTTGTTTACAGTATTGGACCCAGATCCACTTACATCATATGGTGGTAAATGGCATCATTGACATATTGAGTGTTCATGCCCAGGCAGTTTGGCATTGGCCCAGCTTACATGTTAACCGATAGCTTATGCCAAGTACCCAGACTGTCTGTTGAAATGAAGCTATTACAGCATGCCTGTACAGCAGATGGCTCTTTTTATAGTAGGAAGAGGGATTATTTATTTACGTGAAACACACGCTGCACATCCGATACTCCTAATCAGTCAAAGCCTGCGCTAAATGTTTACAATAAAATATCAGTCAGAAATTTCTCCACTGAATAAATAAAGGGTACCATTTTTGGCTTGCAGTTGTAATGCGCTTTAAAGGCATTGTGGATTGTAAGGTTGAGGTTTATTGCAACAGAAGTCCGTTCTCATCTAGATTTTAAGATTACATGCATGGGGTTTATAGGCTATGTAGTTTGAGGATATTTAGGATATGCTGTCCTACTGTCATGTTCTTTGTTCATGAAAAACATGAATGAGATCACTCTCAAATTAATGGTAGCCTCCAGGTGTGTTTTATTCTTTCATTGCTGACTACAAGTATTCAGTTTTTGTTTTCATGAAAGTTGCTAGTGGCTGCAACTACTGTACAAGTGCCATCATGAAAATTCATAAGAGAGTGTGTACATTGTACACATGGAGATTAAGATCCTGTAAAGTTCAGTGTACCTGTAAATAATTCAGGTGGATTAGGATATCACTGCTGCACTACATTGTTTATGGAAGGAAAAGAAATTGGAACTTTTGCAACCTTACCCATGCATTGGGAAGACCATAAGTGATTATGGTGCACGCAGTGTCCCCTCAAGGATTTCTAATTCAACAGCTATATCATAGATTGAAGAATACATCCCGGGTCGTATTCCTTATTTAAAAAATGATGCCTTTGTCTTTAATCTTCATTTTTGGGATTCCAAATGCTTATTTTTGTGTGTTGGGGACAATTTTAAAATCTTGATTCAAAGGTTTTGTTAGTATTGAAATGTGATCTATATCTTCATCTCTTTGTCCTCCCTAGGATGGGACCCTGGAACTAATATTTGCAGCCTATGCCACAACAGCAAGTGCCAGTACTTCTCTCATCATGCAGCTCCTGAAGCATCCGCACGTCCTGGAGAAACTGCGAGAAGAGCTGCGAGGAAACGGCATCCTGCATAATGGCTGTGTGTGCGAAGGTGCCCTGCGGGTGGACACAATAACCAGTCTTCATTATTTGGACTGTGTGATTAAGGAGCTCCTGCGCCTCTTCAGTCCTATCTCAGGGGGCTACAGGACAGTTCTGCAAACCTTTGAGCTTGATGTGAGTATTAAAATAATGCAGAGTAATACAGCAATCTTTGTTCCTCCAAAGAGTGATGCATACAACTAACTGCTGGCCCTTCTCTTTGTGAATTTATGGCCAAAGATTGCTGTCTACAGTCAGAAATCTTGAAGATCTTTCTTGGACTTGCACTATTCTGGGGAAAGTTCTAAAAGTGAAGTAGTCACTATTGTAACTAAAGCAATTGTCCTTATTGCTCTACTAGAACTTTGCATTAGAACATATATAAATATTTGCATAATATATTTTTGTCTTTGTTAGAAATCTCACTAAAAAAACAGTAGATACAAAGACTGACTTCTGTTTTTGGTCTCATAAGAAATGTTTTTAGATCCATCTGAGATGCATGTGCCATTCTTTACAAATTAGTTTGATCCAAATGCCATACAAAGACATTCCAAGAATAAGAACAATGAATTTACATAGGAGAAACGTTCAATTAATATCTTTATTGGTGCCTATTTTTTACAAATTTCTTTATTATTTACTGCAATTCACAGTACGATGAATAACCACCAATCTTTTGCCATGTGTTTTGAGCTTTTGTTGTAGCTCTCTTAATGAAAATCTTTATTTCTATTTTATAGGGTTTTCAGATCCCGAAAGGATGGAGTGTTATGTACAGCATCCGGGACACTCATGACACAGCTCCAGTCTTCAAGGATATTGATGTCTTTGATCCAGATCGCTTTGGCCGAGAACGCACAGAAGATAAAGATGGCAGGTTCCATTATTTGCCATTCGGGGGTGGTGTACGGAACTGTTTGGGGAAACAGCTGGCAAAGCTGTTTTTGAAGACCTTGGCAATTGAACTGGCCAGTATGAGCCGGTTTGAGCTGGCAACCAGGACTTTCCCAAAAATCATGCCAGTCCCTGTGGTCCATCCAGCTGATGAACTGAAGGTCCGGTTCTTTGGACTAGATTCCAACCAAAATGAGATCTTGACAGAGACAGAAGCAATGCTGGGTGCAACAGTGTAACCGTCAACTCATCTTGCTCTTCTTAATTCTTAAACATTTTCACCTAAGAGAAAATAATGTGGGAAATAAGCACACAGTTAAAAACAAAGCCAATCTATAGCAAAGAGAAATATATCTACAGTACTAACTTAAATATACCGAGCCACCAAACCATGAACATATTATCTCTGTGGAATGCTTAAATTAAAAATGATTGCATATTTACGCTAAGTGAAAATGGATCCAGGTCCCGTATTTATGAATCCTGCTGCAGAAAGGACATATCAGAACTTTTGTTGGGGAAGGTCTTAAGACATGGATTTTTTTAGAGCTGGTTGTGGATCATTCTGGTCCCCCCAGCAGTTTACAAGACCTTCCCCACTGATGCTCTTTCTTATTTACTCCAAAAGTTGTTTCACAGTGTTACATACATCAGGGATAACAGGGTTTTTGTTCTGTTGTTTCTAGATCTGCCTTATTTTACTGTCTAAATATATAAATATATATTTACAAAAGAAAAAAAAATGAAGCATTTTGACGGAAGCTAATAATAACGGGTCAATATGTTGAGCGTATTTTTAGGTGCAGAAGTTTGGTAAAATATGATCATAGCATATACCATCCGAGGTAAGCTTGGTTTCACACAATGCTAACCCTCTATAGTTCAAAAACCATTATATATGCTACAGATCACACAGGTTGATTGTGGGGGAAAAAAGGCCCAGCAAAATCACTGGAGGTGAAGAACAATTTAATTTTTATCCCAGATGAAGCTAAAGGTGGACACCACTTAAGGGTTTCCTTACCTACTTAAAATACAAGCAAGGTGGGTCCAAGACCCCACGTTTGTTCTTAGTATCTCCATGCTCCACACTGTACAACAGTTTTCTATTTACACTGTTTTCTAATTGCTTTGATTGGACGATCTATGGGCGAGAAAGTGCGCATTGTGACAAGTAAAGGATGTCAGTAGACTCTTTCCATTAACAAAGTTTTGGTTTGCTCATCTGAGTAACATTGTGAGTAACCAAGTGCCTTAAATATTGTGAGCTGCTCTTTAATGGATCTTAGTGAGTAAAAACCTGATACAGCTGATAATCTTTATGGCATGGTTACAACACTTTTTATTTACTCCTTCTAGGCTGAAACATTACGAGGCAGTATAGAGCCACCAGTACGATTTTTTTTTTTTTTTTTGGTCTGTGTATGCATATACTGCTCCATCACGGATATCACATGGTGTCATCTGTTCTTATGTAAGGGAAAGACCATTAAATTGCGTTTGTTTATGCTCGTTTGTAAATCCTCTTCTTTTTACACATTGGTCTGAACATCAACATCATGTGATATTGAGACCAAACAGTATAGATTCATTCGATGAATTGCAACAACAATGGCTTGGCACCAGACCCTTTTAGAAAATGTCATAGGCACAACCAACAGTTATTTAGTTTGTCATATTTTGTCGTTGACTAAGCAGCAGTTAGGATTCCCTATCCTAACCACAATTTTAAGCTCAGTCTTCAGTTATACTTTTGTGCAGATAACGTTGTTGCAGGGAAGCTAGATTAAGCTGGAATTTAGTTCATCTTGTTGAAAGTGCCTAGTTAATCCCTTAACCAATGACTAAGGGAGGCGAGTTTGTCTTGGCAAACATTAAACTTACGTGGAGTTCTCCTGACACTCATAGTAAGGCTTCTAAGTACCACAAGGAATTGAAAAGGTTACTCCAGTTATCACAACCACTGCGGCACATTAATGGTTTTGATGCCAGGAGAACCCTGGCTCAGTTCCACAGTAATGATGCTAACTATTTATAAGTGGATTGCCCCGTTAGCTCTGACCTTGCCAGACTTTGAGGCTCCCTGGTGGTCCGGTGACTCTCTTCCATCTCCTACAATGCTGCAGAAGCCAGAAGCTGCAGTTGTTGCCATGCATTCAGCCAATGACTGATGATGATTCTAGCACCATAACAACTTCAAATCACGCAAGTTTTCATAGTGCTTGGGGTAACCTATTAATTTAATTTTTTCTTTGTATATCACTGCAAACAAAGCATATCCCTCCTTAAAGGATGTGTACAAGAGGTAAGACTGTACCATAGATTAACACGTAACTGTCAGTATATCGTATTAGTCCACATTGTACTGTTTCTTTTTGTGTTTACAAACTGCTAAACAATTCTTACTATTGACTTTAATGCATCCAGATCCGATAGGCTACATTGAATAGGTTTATATAATCCAGAAATGCACTAGTTGCCCCTATACAATTTACCAAATATATTGTCGAATTACCTTGTTGAATTCCTTTCTTAAATTCATTGAGACAATGATTCACTTAAAATAATTCTCTTGTCACTTATGGTTGGAATTGGCTCAGATGCCCTAACTTGTGTATATTTTTTTAGCTAACCATACACAACAATATGTAAGCTAAAACAGTACTCCTTATAATATTTGTGGGAGAGTATTTGATAAAGCAAGTAGTCACTGGAATGTGAGGTTTGTGTATCCATTACATTATTTATATTCTATTTATTTACACAATAGAGGAAAACAAGCTTAATTAAGAGGTGAGAGATTTAATTATTTTCTCAGCTACAAAACAACTACATAGCGATTCCCCGCTAAACTTAAAAATGGTAAATAGCTATATCAACTTTACAATTTATTTATGAGTTGGACAGCAAAGCAAGGGGTGGGTTGGGGTACACCATGGTCAAAAATGCAAAGTGTTGGTGTTTTTCTTTAGAAAAGGGTTTAAGGACAATAAATGGTATATACTGTGTCCAGAAAGGGTCAAACATAAATATTTAAATGTGTATATTTATAGACACACATACACGTGTGTATAGATATATAGCTATGTAAAGTGTATGGCCCTTGGATACAAGTTGTAGGCTGCGTCCTGTGTATATTTTATAACTATTTATATAATGCAATTACTTACCCGACTGGTGTGCACAATCTACACTGAGGCAAGGGAGAATTATGCAAAATCATGTTTACAAGTGAAAACAACCTCAGAGCCTATGCAAACATTTTATAAGCAGTTTCTCCCGTACTTAATTCGGCTTAGAATTCTGACCAAACTTGCTATAATCTAAAACAAACATTTGACTTTGACATTATATATACATTATATATTATACATGATTTATGAAGACATTTACATACAATTCTGGCTAAGACTTTGCGTCTAATGCCCATGTCTGATCATAAAGGAATTGTATTGGGAAGAAATTCTCTGATTTGGTGAAAGATATTTCCCATGATGCTAAGCTAAGATCAGCCATCACAGCTTTATGCATTATTTTGGCTTTAATTACTATAGTTATATACTGCCCTATGGGATGCATCTTCCTCAGTCTCCACAATTTAAAGTCACCGTCTTGTTACCCAGCCAGCTGGTCAACGTCTGCATATTTAAACACCCATCCCCTGACTGTAATGATGTGTCACGTGTTTATTGTAGGAAAGGTGGTTACAAATTAGCATACCTTTACATCCTTCGTACAGTTCAATCCCTTATCACACTGAGCAGTGGTATATTTGCTTCTGTGAAGAGTTATATATTGGGTATTGGAGGGAGCTGTCTAAAGCACAGTGTTTAAGTGTCTATTAAAATCATGATCCTTCTTCAAATACCATTCCTTAAGGCTTTCAGTGCCATCGGAGGGGAGAACGCATTGCTCGCTCCTTTGGCATGCATGTGTTAACCCTTGACAACAAAAAGAAATACGAATAAAATAAATATATCCTGCAGTGGATTTGCAGAATATGCACTTTTGAATGTCAGAACTTCGATCACAGTCCCAGTATGGACTAATTCACTATATTTTATACACCGTCGCTGAAATTTATTTTATTATTTTTTTTGTCTGACTTCATAAACTATTAGAAGTGCTATTTTTGTTATATTTCAAATAGATATTTAGTATAAAGTTTTTTTTCTTTGCTGTTAAATATTTTGTTATTTAGTAAACTATGAATTGCCCTCTATTTGTAAACTTTGTTCAAATAATATGTTTATATCGCCGTCATTTTTAATATTAAGAGAAGCACTTGTATTTTTATTTTATTTTCATGAACTGGTGCAACGTATTTTTTTTTTCAGTAATGTGGTTTTATGATGTATATAATATTGTGTCATATATTAAAATAAATGTTGTGTATTTTGTGATTTTAAAAATAATCAGTACAGCAATTTTATAGACTTCCATAATAAAAAAAAAGTGTTACAAAAAATGGACTCTGTTATTTTAACTTTGTGTCTGGTTGGTAAATATTATTTAGAATATATTTGGCTTTCTCATTATGAAATTCTAATGTTGATCATTGGACAGGTGACTGATGAAGAATCCTCAATAATCAAGGTTTTACTTTTAGGACAGACTGTGAATGACTTACAGAATAAAAGGGTTACTCCAAATATTTAAAAAAAAAAAAAAAAGTTCTTTCATTAACAATGCCATATTAGAGCTATTACTGTTAGGTGTCCCCACCCCCATTAAACCTGTGAAAAGTTTTGCTTGCCTTAATCTGGTACAGGGATACGCTTTTCCATGTCCTCTCGTCCCGGGACTCCCACAGTCTAATCATGGGCTTCTTATTGAAAATGCCACGATGGGACCATTTAGCAGGTTTAAAGCGCATGCGTGCGCTCTGTGCCGGCGAAGGAAAAAGGTGGTGGGGTGTGTGCGGAGGGCTATTTTAATTACAATTAAACAAACATACCCTATTTAAGTAATAAAGGTAGGCAGGAGGGACTGCCTACAGGGTGGGATCTTCACCTTCTAAGCTCTGGCTGTGGGGGGATGTATTGGGGTGATAGTGTGGCTATGATGAGGGATGTATTAGGGATATAATGTGGCTGTCGGGGGATGTATTGGGGTGATAGTGTGGCTATGGTGAGGGATGTATTAGGGATATAATATGGCTGTGGGGGGATGTATTGGGGTGATAGTGTGGCTATGGTGAGGGATGTATTAGGGATATAATGTAGCTGTGGGGGGATGTATTGGGGTGATAGTGTGGCTATGGTGAGGGATGTATTAGGGATATAATGTGGCTGTGGGGGGATGTATTGGGGTGATAGTGTGGCTATGGTGAGGGATGTATTAGGGATATAATGTGGCTGTCGGGGGATGTATTGGGGTGATAGTGTGGCTATGGTGGGGATGTATTAGGGATATAATGTGGCTGTTGGCCAGGATGTATTGGGGGTGATAGTGTAGCTATGGTGAGGGATGTATTAGGGATATAATGTGGCTGTGGGGGGATGTATTGGGGTGATAGTGTGGCTATGGTGAGGGATGTATTAGGGATATAATGTGGCTGTGGGGGGATGTATTGGGGTGATAGTGTGGCTATGGTGAGGGATGTATTAGGGATATAATGTGGCTGTGGGGGGATGTATTGGGGTGATAGTGTGGCTATGGTGAGGGATGTATTAGGGATATAATGTGGCTGTGGGGGGATGTATTGGGGTGATAGTGTGGCTATGGTGAGGGATGTATTAGGGATATAATGTGGCTGTGGGGGGATGTATTGGGGTGATAGTGTGGCTATGGTGAGGGATGTATTAGGGATATAATGTGGCTGTGGGGGGATGTATTGGGGTGATAGTGTGGCTATGGTGAGGGATGGCTGTGGGGGGATGTATTGGGGTGATAGTGTGGCTATGGTGAGGGATGTATTAGGGATATAATGTGGCTGTGGGGGGATGTATTGGGGTGATAGTGTGGCTATGGTGAGGGATGTATTAGGGATATAATGTGGCTGTGGGGGATGTATTGGGGTGATAGTGTGGCTATGGTGAGGGATGTATTAGGGATATAATGTGGCTGTGGGGGGATGTATTGGGGTGATAGTGTGGCTATGGTGAGGGATGTATTAGGGATATAATGTGGCTGTGGGGGGATGTATTGGGGTGATAGTGTGGCTATGGTGAGGGATGTATTAGGGATATAATGTGGCTGTGGGGGGATGTATTGGGGTGATAGTGTGGCTATGGTGAGGGATGTATTAGGGATATAATGTGGCTGTGGGGGGATGTATTGGGGTGATAGTGTGGCTATGGTGAGGGATGTATTAGGGATATAATGTGGCTGTGGGGGGATGTATTGGGGTGATAGTGTGGCTATGGTGAGGGATGTATTAGGGATATAATGTGGCTGTGGGGGGATGTATTGGGGTGATAGTGTGGCTATGGTGAGGGATTTATTAGGGATATAATGTGGCTGTGGGGAGGATGTACTGGGGTTAAAAAGTGTCATAAAGAATGAGGTGCGGCTGAAAAAAATGGTGTACATTCAAAAATGATGGTTAGGCCACAAAAGAAATAGATACAAAAAAACTGACATATATTCACCCTTAGGTATATCTCACCGAAAGTGTTTCTGTAGATTTTTTTTCCCAAAGGTTAACAACTATGCAGTGTCTTCTCAAATCCATCTCTCTCAACCACTAATCTCCCCATTTAATTCAGTATCACCATGTTCTCATTCCATGTCTCCATTTTCCTTCACTTCATAGTATCACCTGCCAATTTTATTTCCTCATCTGTCATTTTCATTCATTCTATTTGAATTTAATCTCTATTCATTTAATCGTATTCTGCCATTCCCTTCTCATTCCATTTCTTTTTTATTTTATTCTTCCTCTATTATCTCTCTCTTTCTTTCCCCCTCCTTATACCATTACCTCTGCTAATTATTCCATCTCCAAAATAATTTTTCCATGTATGATTTTCCTCTTTTTTATGTTTTCATTTATCTCCTCATTCCTCATTCCCTCTTAACTCACCTCCCTAAAAAGAAGAATTCTCCCAATTTTGCTCATTCTACTGTCAATTTGAACTTTCTACATTCAATCTCCTGTTTACCTTTTCTTACCCATGTTCACATCCCACCCTTTTCATTTTACCATGTCTATGTCAGGTTTCCAATAAATCTTTAATTTTATTACCCATTTATATCAATGTCAGTTTTGTGCAATTCAGTACTCCTCCTGTCAGTGGCAGTATTCTTGTTGATGCCATGAAAGGTTACATGGCAGGAACTGCTGTCACAAGTGCCTGTCAGTGCTCCAACATGAAAAAAAAGAAAGCCAGGTATAATATTCTGTGTGCAACATTCCGCCTATTCTGTGCTAATGTGAGGCCTAGGTGTCCTTGATAAAGTGGCCACAGGATGCGGGCTTTCATGTTGTAGTTACTGATTAAGAGTCAGTTCTTCAGGGAACTGTCTCACGGGTAGCCTGTACGTTAATGGAATTATGTAGAATGGAGGTGAAGGTGTTTTAGGGACTTGTGCAAGTGCATAAATATTTGGCAGGATTCAGGACCTGGTGAAATGGCCATCTAGTTAAGAACTGGCCTCCTCAACACTGAGGTTTGCCTCAACCAAAAGGCAAATTACTCAATGAGTATCTCCACCTAGAGGTACATGAATACAACAAAATATAATCATAGCAACAGCTTCTGGAGAAGATGCCTTGCTTTATAGCTTGATTCTAGATGATTAAATCCTTACTGTGTTGGTGTAGTATCTAGTGTGCACTAGAGTGCACTAGGGTGAAACCATTAGACAGTATAAAAAACAAGCACGACAGGTCAACCCCATAGAAAGGAGATTCAGGGGTATGGATTTCACCGACGGTCAGTGATCCCTGTGTCCTGAACAGAGAGTGTCTGGAGCAGTGATTCACCAATTTGACAATTCCACTCAGTAAAGTCAAATTCCCATTTTAAGAATTTGGCCTCCAACATTAAATTACTTGTACCATCATTTTACAGGGTTTACAAACCATTTTTTACCATGTCCTATACAGATACCAGTGAGGTTACTTTTCTTAATCATGGATCAAATATGAGTAATAAAAAAAAAAAAAAAATATATATATATATATATATATATATATACAGACTTTCTCTCATGTCCTCATATTAGCCATTAGTATCATTGCAACGGTGAACTATGAAGCCAAAAGTCACTGTCTCTGTCCATATTTAGCTAAAGTATATATACATTCATTAGATAAATACTGAAATAGAAAAGATATTGTCAATGGCAGTTTATTAGACAATCCTTTGAGTTCTACTTTAGAATGTTTCCAAACCTCTCTCTCATGTGTTCTACCTCTCACCCCTTAATCTTAAAGACAGAAAGTGCAATTTGAACCTTGCCCAAACCTCCTTTTCAATCCTTGTGCAAACAGACTGCTATTTACCCTCTTACATCTTGCATTTTAATTACTGCAACAGCAATTTTCCAAAGATTTCTGATGGAGAGAACACAAAGTGACTGTTGTTGGAGATATTGCCCTGGCTGACACAGCAGGCGGAGGAACTGTTGAGTAGAAGCTCTCTGTTGCCTAACCGCAGACTACGAATCCACTTCCCATTTTTCAAGTTGAACAGATACTGAAAAGAAGCCATGTCTGGGGTGCAGTCCAGGAGAAACAGAAAACCCAGCAGGTGTTCTCCTTTTCATGCTATTCTTGGACTTTTGTTAACCTTGATGATTTTCAATCGAAATTAGAATTACACCTTTTCCTGCAGAAACCCAACACAGTAAGTATCATATTTTGGTGTTGTAGGTATATTTCATTGTACCAAAATAATCTAAGAAAACAGAATACTTAATCTGTAAACCTTGAAAAACAGAATACAATTTTCCTCCAGTTTTCAATTATTTCCAAAAATAACACAACTACGAGGCACAGTGGGTCACTGGGAGACGTGCGTCACCAATTATCTTTAAACAGTGAAAAAAATTTAAACTCATTTGTTAAGGTGACTGAGAAATGAAGCCAGATCTCCAGTAAGGTACCTAAATTCAATGAAATGTAATACAGACAGGAAGAAAAACACATTCTGTTTTAATATCGAGTTTTCTTGCCGTTTGCCGCCCAGGCACAAATATACCTATACTGATGCCAAGTTTTTGCACTACTTATCCCTGATTCATCAGGAGTGCTCAACTGCTCCCAATGACAAATCGAGGTTTCACTTCTAAAAGTAGTTAAAAAAAACATGAATATTACTGAAGGAATTTCCTTATTATCAATGGATTTCTTGTTGGGTGTAGCCTTGTGGTCTAGAATGGAGTGTGTCGTGTTCCAGGCTTGAATATGTTAAGCAAATACACTGCATTATACTTACAAAGAAAGAACTATAAAGATCTTGAGGGGCTTCCCCTATTATTAGGGTTATTCAAGCTATAACTGCTGTTTGTGTTCACTGTACGTGTCTCAATAAAGTTTCTTCATACACCGGTATTTTTTTCGACTTCCTACAAACAGTAATACTTTTTGTTTTGGTTATTGCCTGCAGCTTTGGTGTATGCACCTAACACTTCAGATAGACATACTGCGCTTCCGAGCAGGAAACAAAACCAAGAAAGGAAATGAATCGATTGAATGATTCGATTGACATATACAGAGAAGTGGAAGCATAACGAGAAGAGAATAAATTAAATAATGGACGAGATTGAACAAAGTGCTCTGTTCTAACAGTAACGATGTAGTAAAATGGGGGCAAGCACCAATGGAACCCGTAGGTGCATTCCATTACAATAAACTCTTGTTTTACATTCGTGCACTACTTTTTCAAGCAGAAACCAAAGATAAATATTGCCAATAATTTCTATTTATCTTCCATTTGCTATGTGTGCATTAAATTGGATTGTGACATTATTTGCTAAATCTTTAACATAAAATTTAAATAAAATGGATTGTCAAAGGGTTATAGTGAAATGGGATTTGGGGGCAGCTTCCCTTTTGTTAAACTTTTTATTAGATTGACAAAAAAAAAAGAAGCTTATATGACACCTAATGTCTGGTCACTGTACCTGCTAGTTATAAAATGTGAACATTTCACCCAAATACCCTTTACACCATTTTAATGAATAAGACTCCGCAGATAAACCTGGGATGAATCGATTAATTAAATTTAGGATTAAAACGATTCTGATTCAGACGAGTCGACCGAAACGAATTATTGCACAAATCTAGTGTAGAGTTTCCCATCGAGTACAGAACAGTTCTCTATTTTCCTAAACACCATTGGTGCATTGACTAAAATATAGTGTAATGGAAGTGGGATCCCCTGCACGTTCATGAACAATACCCTCCCTCTCTCTATCTCTATAGTGTCTATTATTTTTTTCTCTCTTTTTATTTCGTTAATTTTGTTTGAGTTAATTACCTTTATGAAGAAACACATGCATTGTTAGAGGTAATTTTTAGTTTTATCCAATGGTGTGTTTTCCCATTTTTTATATTATTTACCCAGGTTGCTGACCCACCAGGCTCCGCCATGTAAAAGTGGTAGATTTCAGGAGATACAGAGCATCTCTGTGATCATAGAAGAATTCATTGAACTAGGATATAGATTTAAAAGGGCACAGAGCATAATACAAAAAAATTAACACAAGTTATAGGTCATTTTATAACTGTATCACACTTTTGGGAACTGTGTGAGGTCCCAAGGTGCCTACTGTGAAGGGGACTGAGACGTCATTGTCTTATGTACAATATCTTGCATCTTGTATCTTGTTCGAAAAAATTTCTCTATTTTACATATTACATGGCTGGATACTTTCTGGACAGATCTCATACACTATGATAGACTTGACATATTTTTTTTAATCATATTTCCAGTTTAAGAGAGTACATAGATTATTTTGCCTATTGAATTCAGAGAAGGATTAAGATCCTACATAGTGGAAGAGGTCACAACCGATGATGTAATACCTATTAAAAGCAACAGTTTGCTAAGCACAATTACCCACAGACAGGTTACCAGTTTAGAATAGGAATGGTAAATGGGGTTTATGGGACCATGGTAAGTCAAGTATTTTCATGGTGCAAAGCACTGTCAAACCTTTGGGCTGTAGGTGGCCACACTAAAGGAACACTCCAAGTGCCATAGCCCTTACAACCTACTGTAAGTATTATGGTGCCAGGACTGCCTTGACGCTGGCCTTTGATAAGTAATCAGGCTGTTTTAGTGCAGTATGACAACTTAACTGGGTCTAACCAAGTACCTGCAACCACAGCCCTTGTTTCAATTCTTCTTCCTCAGGAGAATCCAGCTAGCTCTACAGAGCTAACCTGCTCTAAGTCCACGAGTGCCATGGGTTATGCCATTGGATTCATTACCATCACTGCAGCCACTATCGAGGAACATCACAGATATGCTGGATGTACAGCCTGTTAGATGTTAGATGCACTTAGCTGCACCTAAGCTTCCCTCCAACTCTTAAATATCCTCTTTCTAAAACAAAAATTAAGCTGAATAATTTGCTATTATTTTGATAAAGCTTTTAATTTTTTTGTTGTTGTCAGGAAATACCTTAAGACGTTATTTCCAATGAGAAATTCCACTGAATATATGATCTAATTTTTTTGCACCCCTGGGATATATTAGTTGATGTAATTGGACTACGAGAGGTTTAATATTGAGAACAAAAGGGTCAGCATTCTGACGCACAGGGACTGTATAAGACTAAGCAGTATCCAGGATACAATACAGAACCATCAACAATACAAATGCCAAAATATATTTATAAATTATGCTTTATAAAACTATGAAGCATGTTTCAACAGAAATTCCGATATATACATGTAGGAAAAGAGACATTGATTTATATCTAAAGTAAAGGATTACTTCAAGCACCATGACCACCTCACTTCGCAATACTGCAGATATAGAGTTTAAAGGATTACTTAAGTCACCCAAACCACTTTATCTGAATGATGTGGTCTGGGGGCAGTGGTCCTGTTTTAATCCTGCAAGGTAATACATTGTAGTTTTATGGACATTGTACATATTGCAGGGTTAAGTCTTCTTCACTGTACATGAGCATCAGATTCCAAAGCTCATCTATGATTGGCCATCAGTGGATTGGCCATTCAGCTTTACCGTATCTAATGAAGCAATTGCTGGCTCTTATGGCCAACATCCAGACATCATCCTATTGCTCTGCTCATACCAGTTCTCCATCTAACAGGTGGTTCCAACGTCATTTGGGATTTTTACAGGCACAGTCTACATTATTAGCCCCACTTTCCCTAAAAAGGATGTGGACCTAGTGCTGCCAAGTTATAAAAATGGAGACACAAATTCTGTTAAATGGTTGTCGAGGCACCATAAAATCTACAGTTATTGTAATGATTATAGTGAAATGAGATTTGGGGGCAGCTTCCCTTTTGTTAAACCCTTTATTATATTGACAAAAAAGGAAGCTTATATGACACCTAATGTCTGGTCACTGTACCTGCTGGTTATAAAATGTGAACATTTCACCCAAATACTCTTTATACCATTTTAATGAATAAGACTCCACAGGTAAACCTGGGATGAATCGCTTAATTAAAATGTGGAATCAAAGGATTCTGATTCAGACGAGTCGACCGAAACTAATTACTGCACAAATCTAGTGTAGAGTTTCCCATCGAGTACAGAACAGTTCTCTATTTTCCTAAACACCATTGGTGAGAAGCAAGCTACTCATGAAGTAGGAACTGGGGGAATCTTCCAGGTCGGCAAAAGAGAAAATGGGAAGATAACAGGGGTATCATCCTGCTGCCAAATCAGAGCAGTCAGTGGTTACATGTTTCCCGCATGCTGGCAGATTAAGAGTAATGGGTAATAAATTTGCGACCAACGCACTTTGCGGAGTTGGACGTTGTTTGTTGTTATTTATTCTGGGAATCTGGGTGGATCTTCCTGGTCATGGTTCTATACAGCCATGAATCTTGTCCGTTCCATGTATTCTTCTAAAATGACTTTGTGATACAATGTAGCCGCTGCCTAGCTAGCATTTTGCATTAAAGAGCAGTAATAGAGCATTATGTAAAGCTCGGGTATTTCCATCCCCCGTAAAGCACACCATTATCTGTCATTAATGGATCCTTTGTAATGAAATAAGGCAGGTTGCTGTAAATGTATCTGCAAATACTCCTAACTCAAAATATCAATAAGTGTCAGGTCTATTCCAGATCACAAGCACAGAGAATAAAGATGACATTGGGGGTTATTAACATAACAGCCTCTGTTATTTTAAACTCATTTATTTGGAAAGCATATCAACACGTTGCAGAGTTGCGCGAGAATTGTCTGAATTGTAAAGAACACAATTCCCTCTGAGAATCTTTGGGAGATGGAATATTTTTCTTTCCTTGGCAGAACGTGATGTTTTATATCTAGAAGAGGATCTGCGGGAGCTGTTCACCCACTGGAGCCTACCCTTGGCGTAGTCAAAATTAAACTTAAAACAACCCTTGGAAACCCTTAAAGGGACATTCTAGGCACACCAACCATTTCAGTTCATGTGGTGCTGCCTCCTGTTTCAACCAAGTACAATTTATGCCATACCAAATTACATCAGCAATAGAGGCAGTGATAGGCATCAATTGAGTGATCTCAGCCCACCAATGACTGCAATGCGATGGCATGACTTCACCGTAGCCATTTCAGAACAGATACTCAGGTTTGCGGGTGCCCTGGAGTTCCTAATTCGCTGATACACAATGAAACAGCTTCCAGGCATCACACGATCCATAACCACTGGAATGATGTAAAGTGGTTATGGTGTGTCCTTTTAAGTTCATGCTGAATTTTGTTTTTTTCCAGTATTTTATTTTTTGTCTACGGAAAAAAATAAAATTCAAGCTCTTTAGGGCAAGAACAAAACAAAACTTGCGTTTTCATAGATTTCACAGGCTACCGAAAGTACCCGAATGGCCATTCTACCTGTTTTCTGAGTATATATATATCTGTGTATACAGAACCAGACAGGGCATTCAGAGGTAACAGCAAAGGGAATTAAGTGCAAACCTACTCACTGTAATTGCTAATAGGAAGATTCACTCTGGCCTCAGGCTATAGACACAGGAGCTGCTGGGTCTGCATCAACTTTCTCACGCAAGGTAGATTAAAGGTTATAGTCTATTTGGGTTAATGGGTTCTATATTGAGTCTGGGATCTAGGTCTTCTATAGGTTCTGAAGACAACTATAAAACCAGTTAACTCTAGCTATCCCAGACTCCTTAGACATTGCAGAGATGATTACTGGATAATATTGTATTTTTAAATCAAGGATAATGTGTAATCTGCAAAGTAACATCTACAGCCCACGGAACACCGGAAAAGAAGGGAATCACAAACTGTTTTCTGAGTATTTTACAGTATTCTGAGAATATCTGCCACTTATTGGTAATGGTTCCATCTCATTACTTGCAAGGTTTGTGAATGTGAGAAGACATCTCAGAGTACCCATCTCCAGTTAATGTGGTTCTGTCCAGTTTCTTCTGTCCCACTGCGTGTCTCAGTTTAATTAAGTTGTCCCGTTACCACAATTCATAGAATATTTTGTGTGTTTGAGGAAGAACTATTTGCAGAGACTACTGGTGACTGTTTTTGAGTACTGTTTGCTTGAGATTCTCTTCCAGGTACAGAGGTCTTACATTTCCCAAACAGACACACATTTAATTGGCTAATTCTGGGACACAAGCTACATTTGCATGCAAACACCTGTGTTGGAAAATATATATATTTTAATCAAATCTGACTATTTTACCAGAATTTTGCAAGGTACTTGCAAATGTGTATCTTATTATATAGCCCTATATGAAACTGAACATTCGTCATGAGATTAGCCAATGAACCGAAGACTATAGTGCACCATGAGAATCTGCCCATTCATCCATAGACACTGAGTCTAGTGAATCTATTCAGAAACCCTGATATGCTAACTGAAAATGTGTCACCTCAAAACATTAAAGGAACACTATAGTTAATTTAATACAAACACATATTCCTGACTCTATAGTGTTAAAAACACACTCAAGCCCCCCTCCCTGATCCCTCTTTACCTCCATTATATAGCACGATCTTACTTTTATTCAAGTATGCAGCTGCTGGCTCTGCCCCTGTTGTGCCTGCTTGTCTGACATCATCAGAAGTGATTCTCTGAAACAATCACAAGACTTCCCCTTAGGATTGGCTGAGACCATCAAGGAGGCAGATCAGGGACAGAGCCAGCACAAGCAAAACACAGCCCTGGCCAATCAGCATCTCCTCATAGAGATGTATTGAATCAATGCATCTCTATGAGGAAAGTTCAGTGTCTGCATGCAGAGGGTAGAGAAACTGAATGTCAGTAATACACAGTGTGCAGCACTTCTTGTGACACAAAGTGGACGTATAGAAAAGAGATGACTATTGCTGTAATGAACAAGCTGGTGACACGGGGCACAGTCTAACATAAAGAACAGGGACTTCATGCCATAAAATGAACACATTATACGGCAATATTGTATTAACAATGCACTCACAGCATTAATCTCCACTGTGCAACATTAATCAGCACCAACTGCATTATTCACCCACACCAAGATCCTACCTCACCTACGGAAAAAATGGAGGTTTAGTTACAGTGTATGATCATACACTGCATAAGCCTGTCACAATGTCAATGTCCTCATTTTTGGCAGGTCCTAATCTAGCACCTAATGCCTGCTTATGAGAATAACTCCACATATGGTACATTAAAGTGATACTATCACAAATTATATAATCATATAGTGATTTACAAGAGGAAGAGTATTAAATAGTTTTGAAAAGCATCAGGAGATTATTAAGGGTAATACAATTGGACCGAGGACTTTTCAGAAGCCCCTTCAGGGTTCCAGCCTTATCTGCCCCCTTATAATGCCCTGCAGTGCCACACGTTCTGGACTGCCAATGTAGCACTGCTGCCTATACAAAAAGACTAGATACTCGTGTTTTATAGGTGAAATAGTATTTATGTGTCATAAACACAAGTAAGGTTTCGGCTCAACGTAAGCCTCATTAGCCTTTCTCAAAACTTGAGAAAAAGCCAAAACTATGATCGCTGTGATGCATAAATACAACTTGCTGCAAAAATACAAGTTAAACATGCCTTATTTTTCCGATTTATATCACTGGCATCCCCTAACACTTGCCCCACTTTCCTATTTCATCGTCATACTTGCCAAACATGAAGTTGCTAAATTTGAACTTGACATACAAGCCCCCTATTAGATTTAATGGAAAGATGAGATAAGACCGTGACCTGAAGTGTCAAAATAACATTAAAGAGAATTATTAAAAACGCATTGGAACTCAAATCAAAAGTAACTGACAGGCCTCATCATTGAAAAAAAAAACACACACAAACACACGCACACACACACTCAAAAAAACACATATTGGATTATAAATCTCTTGCAGTTAAAGTTAATCCTCACTTAGCTATTTGTCTCAGGATTAAAGGAATCCTACTCCTTGCAAGACCACATAAAGCAGCCACAGACACGGCGCTAGTCGCTTTCATGATTCCCGTGCTCGCTAAGAAATGCCTCTGGTTTTAAAACCTCGCTCTAGGTCGTGAACTTTAACTTTTATATTTTAAAACGCAGCTGTGGGTCCTATGTTTCTCTTAAATGCAGTGTTTGCTTAAAACACAGATTGTATGGGTCATACCCTATGTAATTTGTGACCCCAGCACTGCATTTATTTGTTTAGATTTGTTTTAATTTTGGGCAAATTAAAGAATTCTAAACATTTTTTTTGTTCTCTAAGAAACACAGAAAATGACACTTTTTTAAAATTAGGGATGTGAAGGGTTCACAAGCAAATTTTCTGCCAAGCAAGACTAATCATATTGCTTAACCACTTCAAGGTCCACATCTTATTTTGAAGACATTAGGTTCACATTAGCAGTGAGTTCTTTTTAATTTTAAGTGTCTGTTTTATTTGATTATTATTATTATGATGCATTTTCAACAATGAACTCAAACATATCACGCAACAGAAGAATCAGCAGGCAAATGCTTCGAATGGGTTAAATCAGTTAAAGACTTATACATGAGTTTAAAAGTTATACACCATAACCACTGAAACCTGTTGCAGTGGTTATGGTGCAGGGTCTTCTGGTGGAGTAAATGGTAAGATATCAATTATCAATTAAGTTACCAAAACGCCTGGTAAAAATACCTGCCAGCTCTTCGTGGTTTCACTTATAAATCTTATGGCAAAAATTATATTTCATGTTTTTTTTCTCAAATTCGAGATAAAATGCTCTAGTGTTGCTAAGTGCTACATACAATTCTGTCCTTTGCGTGTGTCCGTGCTAATCTGCCTTACACTCCTAGTCACTTGAAAACACAAAGATTTTTCACTTACGCAGTTGTTGGCCTGTTTCCAATACAATAACCCTTTATATCTCCCACACACAGGGTGATGAAAGAAGACATGCTTACTGAACCCACTGGTTAATAGGGGGTCACAGGGACCCCAGCACATTTTTTTATTTTTCTGCTAAAGTCCATTTCGATTTTTTGACTGTGTTGGGTGGAATTTGTCCACTAATAGTTTCTGATTTTGGTTTACACTGTTTGTGTCCCTTTGATATACGCTCTTATGCATTAATCTGTATGTGAAAGACCATTAAGCAGGGGAAACGTCTATCACACTCAGCAACTGCTACTAATTTTTAGGGCTAATCATTGACTAATGCACCAACAGGTTAAGAGATTAACAAAAAAATCTATTTCACAGCTGAGGCTAAAAATTTGGGGAACAATGGTAACGCACACCAGCTAAGGTGGTTTTGAGCATTGTATGGATCAACAGTAGCATTGAGGATGTGTAAAGAGATTGAACTTGATGGACCTGAATATTTCTTCCAAATCGGGTTACTTTGTTACGGTAACTAGTAAACAATGTTACAGTTCTATCATCTGTGCTGGTCATCAAAGAAAACGGTGTCAAAGATAATTCAATATGGAAACTAGAAAGATTGATTGGTAGCAACAAGTAACACCGGTGGGACACAGAGATGTGTCAAAGTTTATTATTATTTTCACCTCCAACCAGGTAAGAGGTCACAGGGACATACAGGGGAATTGAAATGAAGGCAAATTGGAACCAGATGGCAGGAAGCACAGAGAACCATAAATGTGTATAAATGCCTTGTAACTACATTGACTAGGTCTGTAACAATGGGGGTAATTCAAGAAGCAATTAGCTGGCTTCCTGAAATGCTGGAGTGTCAAGAAAGGGAATGAACCTTCAGCAGTTTCTTACCTTAAATTTATTGTCTCTCAGGCCTTGGACTTCAGATAATTGCAGGTTGTAAGGCAACTGTAATTGTGAAGTTCGGGGCTGTTAGATCAACATGCTGGAGGCTACTGGTTAAGACCTACTGTGTTCAATGCATTGTTTAAAGACTTACTGCACTCCCCGATGAGATGTGACATCGATATGTTGGCAATATACCTTGCTTGCTTCTCTGTAATGAGGAAATGAACTCTGGACACTCTAAAACTAGCTACAAATGTCAAAAAACAAGACTGTAGATTGTGGAAACTTCATAAAAGTTTTGGTGTTTGTTCAGTGCAGTCAGTCTACATGGTAAAAATGCAAAGACGATTTGTACTTGTAGATTTGCCTGGTTACCCTTGTGGAGTACCGGTGAACACAAAAAAAGGCTTGTAAGAACCTTACTGTAGTGTGTGTGTGTGTGATTTTTGATTTAGTATTTTTTTAACTTTATGTTATATCTGCAATTATTTCTCAGATATTTTGTACTGTACTTATCACAATGCTGTTCTCAAAACTCAAAAAGGTACCACTAGGAAACCAAATAACCTTACCCGAGAGGCTCCAAGTGCGGGTAACCCACAACAATTCAATTTGATTATAAAATAGACAAATGGGTCCCAAAAAGGGCATATAAGTCCAAAACTTATTCACATTTTTCTAATTGTTTCATATTCTAATAAAGTTGTTCTAACATTGGTTTCTCTATTGGAGGGATCTCTATTTTTGGACTCATATGCCCTTTTGGGGGCAAATTGTCTAGTTTGTAATCTACTTATTCTCAAAACTCTTATTCATTGGCTTGATGAGACTGGTAGCAAATGGTGTCTGACAAGAGATGACGGAATGCAATTTTTCTAAGCATGTTCTAATTAGTATTAATCCTACTTGGACGCGTACTTTGCCAAAGTTTCCCTTCAATGTTTTCTCATGTACAGCTTATTATATGGTCGCATTGCAAAAAAACCAACAACAAACCCCTGATAATCTGCTATTGGTAATACATAGGGCATTTGTCCTGTGTCCGACAAAACATAGATCAGTCCACCACGGGTGACCGAACATTATTGATATCTAAGCTATTGAAAACCATAATAATATTATGCCAGATTAATCAGCTGCTTGCTCCTTGAGGTCTCAATTTAATGATTGTTTCAAATTATTCCAATCAGATTCAATATTCCAAATGATTCAATATTGTTAGAAAAACTTTTCAAATGATTTATAGGAATTTGTATAGATAAATCATGTTGAAATTTTTTCCAACTGTATTGAATCATAAAGCCTATAAAATATTAATAAGCTTATTAAAAATTAGAATGTTCATACCAATTAGTCAGAACATCGCCCTTGCAACACAAGTGTCAAACCGCAAGGGAAGTAATTAATGAGTGCTCCCCTGGGTGGCCGCCATTTTGTGTAGACAAATGCCATCCAGGGGGGAGTATTCGTATCCCGAAAGGAGATGCTTCCCTTGCCCGGGGGGAGCCGCACGAACGGAGATCAGTCGGTAAATGCACGGTGTGGGGGTTCTGGAGGTTGGTGGGGACACTTTTGGGTCAATGGCCAGTTTGGTGGGCTTTCTGCGTCTGGGGGACAAAGAGACTGGGTCCCTTTTCCCACGCCCGGGCTCACAGGCCGGGAGGATCCTGGGATTGTTGTTGGGTGTGGGAGACCCCCTTTGTATGTGGGGCGGGCTTTCTGTACCTGGAAGACAAAGAGACTATGTCACCTTTCCAGGGGTAAAGAGGATCCTGGGTAGAAGCCCCAGGTTGGTTGGATGGAAAACCCCTTGCACGGGGTTATGCATGAAAGCCGTGTGTGGCATAATAAAGCGTTGTACCCTTCATTTAGTCTTGACTGATGTTTGGGGATGTGATTGCTGAAACAGCGAGATTTACTTATATGCTACACTTGGGTTCAGCACCCGAACTGCGAGCAATAATCACTAAGTACCAAGCAGTTCAGGAGGAGCCAAACAAATGGGCATACAAAATAGCAGCGTTCATTGCACCAGATATCAAAAATATATTTAAAAAGGAAAATGTTTACCTCTCCCATAGCTTGGAAGAGACTCAGCATAGTCCTAAAAAACAGACAATCTATATGTTTTTAATGAAGGATAAATAAAGGTATGTAACATTTCTAGAGGCTTATCATATGTAAAGACTAGTATCACAGTGCAGTAATCTGACTGTTCTATTTAGTGTTGAATAAGAAGAACATTTGTGTTTTGTAAGAATATAACCTAAGGTTAGAGTGAGGCCAAGATACGCTCAACAGCAGCGAGGTCCCTTCTCTCCTACTACAAGTAGGTGATGTATAGGAAAAGATATGTGCTCTAGGCCACCTCCTCTACACTGATGGAAGGTGTGTGTGTGATAGATGAATGCTATCCAGTTTCCAATATAGAGAAAAATATTCAATACAGTATGAAGAGGTCCCATAATTAGGACGTTTTGAGGAATATTGTGGTATCTGCTGGCATGTGGATGAGGTCACTGTACTTCTGTATCCTGAAAAATTTCAAAAAGGACAAATAGACCAATATGGTTGGATTTGGCATGTAAGGCCACAGTAACTTTTTTCAGGGACCCTGCAGGCTTGTAATGTGAGTCTAGGCTTTTCCAGAGGAAAGGAACTGCCTGTGTGAAGTCTAGTAAATGTGAGTTAGCAGTAAGGGTACAAGAAGCGGACAGGAGAAGGTCACCGGCAGAGCGGACAGACTGAGAAGCGGCATACTTGTGAGTTAAAATAGAAACTATCATTATATCCAGCTGAGGAAGCCTGTATAGGCGAAACGCGTCCCTGGAATAAGACTGTGAGACTTTGGACTTTTGGATTTTTTATGCCAATTTAACTCACAAACTCTCAGATTAGAGCCGATTTGGATGGCTCAAAGTTTGTAAGTACCCCAACTTAATCACCATTTATACATAAGATCAACGGTACTGCACCATATTCGTTTTCTTCAATCCCTATAGAATACAAGAAGTACCTACATAGAACCTCACAAGAAGGGTGAGGGTCGCCTTTACAGACCCCAAGAATGCTAAGATTGAGCTATTATACATTAGCTCTTAAAAGTGTGAGTGCGACTTTATCCCTTCCTTTTTTATATTTAACCGCATTATACAGTATACACTATGTTTGGTCTGTTTGTTTTTTATGTTTTATAGAAACTAAAAACTGGGAAGATTTATTTAAGGACATTTTGAGGTACTGTCTTTTATACTCTCTCTTTTTATCTCCATTGTTATGCCCATTTGAATATAGCGCTACACCTATCCAGATTTTAAAATAGAAATATAACTAGGGCTAAAGTTGTTTAGAGCTTTATAGGTAAGGGTTAGTATTTTGAATTGACACCAACAGGATACAGGAAGCCAATGTAAACACTGACGGGGGGGGGGGAAGGTATGAGAGTAGCTACAGGAGAGAAAAATCAACCTGGCGGCAGCATTCATTATAAACGCTAGAGGGGCAATACGTATTAGTAATTACTGAGAGGCAGTACGTGAGAAATTACTAGAGCATTAACAAACTCCTTAGCAGCATCTTGTGTAAGGAAAGGATGCGGGCAATGTTTTAAAGGTGAAATCGGATAGATTTGGCAACAGACTGGACATGAGGGGAATGTTGAGACTAGAATTAAAGATCACACCAATACAGCAGGCTTGCAAGTATGGACCATTGCAGATATCGTCAACTTGCAGAGGGAAAGAGGAAGATTAGTATTATAAGAAGGAAAAAAAAAATCTCAGGTTTAGAGAAACTGAATTTCAGAAAACGAGAGGACATCCAATCAGGGATGGAAGAAAGGCAACAGGTGACATGTTCTAGGGAAGCAAGGGAGGGTTCAGAGGAGGAGAGATAAATCTGAGTGTCATCATCATTCAGTTGTAGCAGAATCTAAAGGAATGAAATAGTTTGCCAAAAGAGTCAATATGTAGAGAAAACAAAAGTGGACCAAGAACAGAGTATTGGGGGACTCCAACCCAGAAAGAACGAGGGGAGGAGGTGTTATTAGAAAAAGAGACACTAAACTGAATGTTGAAAATAGAATGAGATAGCATTAGAACCAATAAAGAACATGATCATGACTTAAAGTTCTTATACCCTAAGATAACTCCTCACCTGCCTTGATCCCAATTGCCCTACTTTCTTTGCTAAGGCTTGAAACTTTAGGTGGATATCACTTGATTTTGCTCCATCCTTTCCCATATACAATTGCAGACATTTTAAAATGGTTTGATGAACTAAGAATATTTCAGCTTGATTTGTAAGACTAAAAGATCTCTGCCTCAAACCCCCTCTCAACTGTTTGAAATAAAAAAAAGGCCAGCTAAAATGTAAAATCAGATTTAAACCAGTACACATCAAGGAGTACAGATGTGGTGGGCTGTAATATGAGGCTATAATTAAAGGGCATGATTTTGAAGATCTAAATGTAACCACCCACCAAAGATTTAATCCAATAAGTACTTTTTCTCACTGATTATTAGTTGTTTGGTGTTACTAGCACACTACGACTACCTTCTAGAATATGTTCTTACAATTTTTGTGCAACAGATGTCTGTCAGAGAATCATACAGTCTACAAATGGGTAAGGTACTCAGAGGTCAGAATGTTAACCATCCAAAATAAAGGAACACATTGTAAGAAGGATGCATGTTTTACACCCAAAAAGTAACCGCACACCATCCAATGGATGTGATGAATCCAATTTCATTACATTGGATGACTTACTTGGAAACAGAACCTGTAAATGGGGAAGGAGTTTAGGAAGTGATCTAATATTTGGAAACATCAGTAACTGTATCAATTTTACTTAACTCTTTTGATCCAGAAGGAAAATCAAGTCTAGGTCAAATATGGTCAATACCACTTGTATTTCTTCATCTAAATGATATTCTGTACAAAAGCACTGGCTAAATTATTGTCTTCTCTCAATAAATGCATCCATTATACCTTTAGGATCAAGGCCAAAGTAATCATTATACTGGGCTCACTGTTATTAGGGCTTCTCAAAGATTGTTTATATTTTAGGGCGAGGAAGACGTTTTTGGATCAGGGCTTCTCAACGAGGATGTCATTCTATTCTGTCAAACTATCAGGATGTTTAGCTTGGTATGTTGCATGCCTATAGACTATATTAAGCAAGAGCCCATCCATACTTTCATCAAAGAAACAAAGTCAAAGGCTGTCATATAATTTCACATAAAATTAACTACTTCTTTATATATATCATATGTACACACACATATATATATCTCCCAGGTCCCAGCACTCGATGCTCACGGTCTCTCAAATGCTCTGGTGCTAATCTCCAACCAAATTGCATATAATCCCAGTAGAGAGCACTCTGGAGTCTTAATATTGAATTCCAGCTGTTGCTTTATTCAGCAAAAACAGTGATACACAAAGTACAAGTCAAAGTTTCAGTCCATTAAGACTTTTTTCAAGACAAATGTGTAAGTGAAGTGAAAGCCTTTAAATATGTGACTCAAATAATCTAACTGGAGGGTGAAAGGTAGTAACGACGTCACGGATGACGTGAACATTTCCAAATTACGTAGTGAGTACAATTAACAGGAATTTGTATATACTTTCTTTTCTTTTTGCTTTCCATATTGCATTCACTCTGTTGTGCATAGTGTTAATTGCACTCACTACGTAGGACTAGTTTCTTTGTATTTGTATTCACTTTTGTATCACACAGCTAGGTTGCAATGCTGCTTCCCATCCCATGTGTTCCCTATTAAGGGTTAATAAGCATGTAGGGATATATATAAAAAATACCTCTCTCTGTCTCATTAGAGTTGCTGCCACCCAGGAGTTATGGGAGTTTGAGCGCAGGACTAGTTTCTTTGTAGTTATAAGTTTATACTCACACAAATTTCTCCCTCCATCATATATCTGTTGTAAACACAGTAATATTTTAGTGTTTCCAGATTTCTCAAGAAGGTTAATTCAGTGCCTTGACAAACTTTGGAGTAACAAATTCCATTATGTCAAGTTGGTACCAATCTTTCATTCTCACGTTGAGTTGGGTGGCTTTGGAATCACAGAACCCTTGGTGTTTGATAGGATATTCCCTATTTCCCAATCACTTGTCCACTCCTTTCTGTTTTGTCACTTGTTGACCCTAGCTTTCATCCTAATTGTCCTCATTCCCATGGGAATATGATGTCAACTACTACTGTTGCCATTTAAATAGTAAAATAAGAAATACGTTGAAAATACAAATTAATATGGCACATATACACATTATACCATGTGCTAAATAATAAATAGAATGTTGCATATAAATCGATAAATAATGCTAAATATTTTGTTATATAAATTGAGCCCCTGTACTCAAATATATGCCAAATTATGAGGCATATTCAATAAACAGTGAGTTCTGACCAAAATAACCGACTTGCATAACAATGTCCAATTTCAATAGATATCATACTGTTTTTAGCTTGTTTATATACTATTCTTAAGAGTTTGAACGGCATTGTTCTACCTACACATCTCAATATAAACAGAGTTATCAACATATAGAATGTCTTCTCTGTTATTTTTGAGCACCAAAACTTACCTTAAAATACATCTTTAATCATTTATTGTCTATCATAAATTCTTCAGACTGTTATGATGTGAAACACATAAAGGACATAAGTAATTTGAATGACTATGTTGCTTTAGCAACAAAAATTACTTATCAAGGGACGACTGTCTGGAAGGTTTTTCTTGAAAATAGGTGAGATCTGGTTCATTTTCTTAATGTAGCACATAGGAGCAATCTCAGAAGATCCCATTGAGGTGAAATAGCACCTTTCATGGACATTCATGGACATTCATTACTGTCTTGGGAAAGAATGATGGAACAAAGACTCGGCTCCAATAAACAGAAAATCTATTTGCAGCATAGTCTTCCTCCTCGTAATGATTTTCAAAATAGAAGTGATTAATTTTTCTCACTGCTTTTAAACCATGACTTTAAAAGGGCTTGTTTGGGACTGGACATCATTTCTGAGAAAGCATGTTATGGAAGATTCCCATCCCTTGAAATGATTTTCGGAAGGTGCAGGGAATGCATCTTCTTCTATCTTCTCCGTAGACTCTGGAAAACCACAATTATGTCTCTGGAGCAAAAAGGAGAATGTGGTCTTATGAGAGTTGCTTGAATCCAATCAGGAAAAGGATAGTCTTGTTCCATTTTTTTAGTAAGAAATAAATAAGCATAGAAACAAAATTGTTAATATTTCTTAATTTATGAATCTCCTACATTCGCCTGCACTGCTGGTACAATAAAAAGAATAACTGGTAATATGCATATTTAGTTATATGCGTTCTATACAGAATGTGAAATGACCATTTGGTAAAGCTATTCCTTGGTATTCAGTTAACCAATAGATCATTGTCTGTCTTGACCAATCGCAAGGCCTGTTCTTCTTATTTTAGAGGCTCCCAATGACCCCCCAAATTTAATGATTTTGGGGTACAGATGTTGCCCCTGCAGCTTTGCAAAATAAACAGTTGTTTCTAAGAAACCACACTGTTTACATTTTGCAATACTCATGTCTCTTGATGCTGTCAATCAGACAACCACCAAGGGTTTTGGACTGTAATGCATTCAGTAATTCCTTTTCTTTTACATCTAATGTCAGCATGAAAAATATGTAGGAGATGGACACTTGCTGTGGACCCAATGCTTCAAACAAAGAAGCATTGTATTGGTAATCTGCGGCAATATGTGGCCTTCATCAAGCTTCATGGTAGGAGTATTGGTGCCATATTACAAGTTTGTTTATAATCAATTTAAATGTTTTTGCTACAAAGATATTTTTCCTAAATTTCAATGGACAAAAGAACAAAGGGAACTATTTTTTTTAAAATGTTTTAATTAAACTCTTCCTTTACTGTGAACAACAGGATGAAATTAAAATGATTCCACTGTAGAGTGCAGAGAGTTATTGATCATTAACAATGAGAAATAGAATAATCTGTGCAATATGAAACATATTACAGAATGAGCTGAGCATTGGGAAATATATGACAAATGTAAGGCTAGGCACTTTGGAAACAAAAATCATTGTTCACTGTATACCTTTAATGTGAATACTTTGGGGCAATGTTCTTAACTCCTAGGAGAGAACCATACATTAAGTCCCAATAATATTTATATTGTATCCATACAGGTTTAAATTGGCCCACACTTAAACTTAACACAATACAGTGCCTTGTAAAATTATTCACCCCCCTTGACTTTTTACCAATTTTGTTACATTACAGCATTAAGTTCAATGTTTTATTAATCTGAATTTTATGTGATGGATCAGAACACAATAGTCTAAGTTGGTGAAGTGAAATGAGAAAAATATATACAGAAAACTATTTTTTAGAAATAGAAAACAGAAAATTGGCATGTGCGTAGGTATTCACCCCATTTGTTATGAAGCCCATAAAAAGCTCCGGTGCAACCAATTACCTTCAGAAGTCACATAATTAGTGAAATGATGAGACCTAAGGTAACCCTGGAGGAGCTGCAGAGTTCCACAGCATAGACTGGAGTATCTGTACACAATAAGCCGTACGCTCCATAGAGTTGGGCTTTATGGCAGAGTGGCCAGAAGAAAGCCATTACTTACAGCAAAAAACTAAATGGCACGTTTTGAGTTTGCGAAAAAGCACGTGGGAGACTCCCAAAATGTATGGAGGAAGGTGCTCTGGTCTGATGAGACTAAAATTGAACTTTTCGGCCATCAAAGAAAATGCTATGTCTGGTGCAAACCCAACATATCACATCACCCAATGAACACCATCCCCACAGTGAAACATGGTGGTGGCAGCATCATGCTGTGGGGATGTTTTTCAGCAGCCGGGACTGGGAAACTGGTCAGAGTTGAGGGAAAGGTGGATGGTGCTAAATACAGGGATATTCTTGAGCAAAACCTGTACCATTCTGTGCGTGATTTGAGGCTAGGACGGAGGTTCACCTTCCAGCAGGACAATGACCCCAAACACACTGCTAAAGCAACACTTGAGGGGTTTAAGGGGAAACATGTAAATGTGTTGGAATGGCCTAGTCAAAGCCCAGACCTCAATCCAATAGAAAATCTGTGGTCAGACTTAAAGATTGCTGTTCACAAGCGCAAACCATCCAACTTGAAGGAGCTGGGGCAGTTTTGCAAGGAGGAAAGCGACTTGGAGCTGTGATTGCCACAAAAGCTGTCTCTACAAAGTATTGACTTTAGGGGGGCGAATAGTTCTGCACATTGACTTTTTCTGTTATTTTGTTCTATTTGTTGTTTGCTTCACAATAAAAAAAAAAATCTTCCAAGTTGTGGGCATGTTCTGTAAATTAAATGATGCAAATCCTCAAACAATCCATGTTAATTCCAGGTTGTGAGGCAAAAAAACACGAAAAATGCCAAGGGGGCTGAATAATTTTGTAAGGCACTGTAAATTATTTACTATAGATGCTTCCTTCTCCAGTGCGATGTATGTCTATGCAATGCATATCACCAAGAATAGTTTAATGAAATATTGAAGAATGGAACTAATGCTACACATGTGAACTGAGTTCTGGTCCAAATGATTAAGAACAGCTTTAGACATTAAAGAAACACTCCAGGCACCATAACATCTTGCTCTCAATAACATTGTCATTTTGCCAGGTGATCCTAATCACCATGTTACCCCAAAGAGTGTAACTATTTATGAACAGTTTAACCTTAAAATTGGGAAGATGGCATTCATCAGATCTTCCTCCTTGGCACCGCTGATAGGCTCACATTTGCGAAACTGTGTGAGAAATCGTATTGACACACAAAATAATTAATTCTTTGAACACCCATCATCAATATGCAATTAAAATTCCGGTACATATTTTCAAAAGGGTCATTATGAAACTAGTAAAAGAAATAGAGGGAAGTTAAAAAAAAAAAAAAATTAAAAAAAAGGGGGGAATGGAAGATTTTAGTAACACAGAAGGACTAATTTAAACATGGATTTCTATTGAGCTGAGACATATGCAGGCAGAATAATTTAAGTATCCATGCTTTCCAAAAAAAAAAACCCAGAAGAAAATAACATAAATTAGACATTTAAGTGATGCATAAAACACGTTATAATAATAATAATAATAATAATACATATAATCCTGTGGAACTAGTACTCAGGACACATGAATAGAAAATTGTGCAATGTTAAATAAGCAGGCATTAGTGCAAAATCCAAAATAAGCTCCAATACTATAGATAATAAAGGAAAGAGGAAGATTATAGACATTTGAAAGACAGGTCGACATGATTTGGAAACTACCAATGTTTTTCAGCTAAACCTACTTTGACTCCCATCACATATTCCATTGTATTTATGGTTAGATTGTGTTAGATTGCCTTTCTCCTACAAAAGAGGGCCTGAACTATTTTCCATTATAGTACAGACCGGTTGTCCTCGATACCTTAACCTATTCAAGTACCTCCTTACACTAATTGACAGTGGGCTGATCTGTAACGCTTTTACTAAATAGTCCCCATCACATACCAGGTAAAATACTCAGACCCCAAATGTTTTACCAAATGTATTTGAAAAGTGGACCCTTGAAAGCCTGTATTTAGGAATGAAGTTAATGAAGTCCAAAATTAACCAGTGACTCCACCTACCCAGTTCTTAGGCAGGGCTTTCTTTATTGACTTGAGTATACCCAGAAATATCATGTCTCTAAGAATTTTAGAACCAAATGATCTAATCAATCACGAAGGGTAAAGAATAGTCCTAATGAATGATATTTGCTTTGCAAAGTTACCCTTTTTGATTTTGCATTATTTGTCTTGAGACAAAATAAAATCGTCATGGCAGAATTTCATGCGTGCGGTGGTTCAGCTTGTCTGAATGTCGCACAAATGAATTTCAGAGAAACCAAAAGGAAAAGGGAAGAGGAGCAGAAAAAAATCTATATTTATATATATTTATCCCTGGCATTAATATTGCAAGTGACACAAAATTGTCAAAAATGTGCCAGGGGAATATGAAACATTAAAATAGGACCAGATGTCTGCTAAATTACTCTGTGCAGAGCAAAGGCTGTATATTAAATAACTTATTCTATGGTTGGTGAGGGCACCTGAGATGAGTGAAGTAACACCTAGCCCAATCCAGATCTGGAATAACAGACACGCTATATACTTGTAACAGTGTGAGTCTGTTGTAAAAATGTGGTTTTCCTGCCAACTCAACTGGGAGGTTTTTCTGTATAATGTCTATTTTAACTAGCTGTAAAATAATTATTTTCAGTCTGTTCCAAGTTGGCCCTTCTTGGAATACCCAGCCTAGCATACACTGATCAGTCACAACATTAAAACCACTGACAGGTAAAGTGAATAACAATGATCATATTGTTACAATGACACCTGCCAAGGGATGGGGTATTTCAGACAGCAAGTGAAAGGTCAGTTCTTGAATTGTATGTTTTGCAAGCAGGATATATGGGCAAGTGAAATGATCTGAGTGACTTTGACAAAAGCCAAATAGTGATGGTTAGATTACCCAGTCAGAGCATTTACAAAACAATATGTCTTGTGGGGTGCAATGGTTAGTAGCTACCAAAAGTAGTGTAAGGAAGGACAACCAGTGAACTGGCAATAGGGTCATGGGTGTCCAACGCTTATTGATGCACGTGGGGAGTGAAGGCAAGCACATCTGGTCTGATCAAACGTAATGCTGGCCAAGATGTCAGAACACATAGTGCATTGCAGTTTGGCATGTATGAGACTGCATAGCCACATACTGGTCAGAGTGCCCATGATGACTCCTGTCCATCGCCAAAAGCACCTTTAATGGAGGCGTGAGTGTGAGAACTGGACCATGAAGCAATGCAAGAAGGTTGCCTTGTCCGATGAATCACATATTTTTTTTAGATCAGGTGGATGGCTGGGTGCTTATGCATCATTTAGCTGAAGAAGATGCCAGCAGGATGCACTATGGTTAAAAGGCAGTGTTATCCTCTGGACAATGTTCTGCTGGCAAACCGTGGGTCCTGGCATTCATTTGGATGTTACTTTGATACGTACCACCTACCTAGAGATTGTTGCAGACCAAGTACACTCCTTCATGGCAATGGTGTTCCACGATGTCAGTATCCTCTTTCAGTAGGGTAATGCACCCTGCCACACTGCAAAAACTGTGCAAGATTGGTTTGAGGAACATGGCAAAGAGTTTAAGGTGTTTCATTAACCTCCAAATTCCCCAGATCTCATTCCAAATGAGTATATGTGGGATGTGCTGGAACAACAAATCTGATCCATGGAGGCCCTGCCTTGTGCTTTACAGGACAAAGCATAAGTCCATGCATCAGAGCTGTTTTGGCAGCATGAACGGGACCTACAACTAGTGCATATTATGAGACTGTTAGTGATCTATGCATCCCTGTCAGTGAGTGAAGGTAAGTGCCCTTCCTCTAAGTAGACCGCTGTTAACGAGTATGATTTAGACTTACCCCTCAATGCAATGCATACTTGGCTACAGCCACGGTACCAAATAGTAGGACAGACAGACTGCTATGTATAGAATAAGCACGGAACACAGCAGCTCACAGGTGAAAGAGGGCAATTAAAGAACACTATAGGGTTAGGAACACAAACATGTAACTCTGACCCAATAGTGTTAAAACCACCATCTAGCCCCCATGCCCTGCCCTCCCTTTCTTCCCTAAATATAGTATACCTGTATTCCAGTCTGCTGTTGCTGGCTCTGCCCTTGATCTGTGTGCTTGGCTGACATCATCGGAGGTGGTGATGTCAGCCAACCACAATGTTTTTTCATAGGAAACCATTGGATTGACTGAGAGTGTCAAGGAGGCAGATCGTGGCAGAGCCAGCAAAAGTCAAACACAGCCCTGGCCAATAAGCATCTCCTCATAAAGATGCATTGAATCAATGCATCCCTATGAGGAAATTTCAGTGTCTCCATGCAGATGGCGAAGACACTGAATTTCAGTGCTGCTCACTGTGCAATACTGCCCCAGGAAGCACCTCTAGTAGCTATCTGATGAGTTGCCACTGAAGGTTTCCCCAGGCTGTAATGTAAATACTGCAATTTCTCTGAAAACACAGTATTTACTGCAAAAAGCCTGAATGGAATGATTCTACTAACCAGAACATTTAACCCTTTAACCAGCATAAAAAAATGGCTATGGCCAATACACCTTTGAAAAATATCATTTGGTAATATATGAAATAAACATATCAAACGTTATTTTTTCACAGTAGTTCCTTTTTTAAAACTGAACCAATGTGAGCAAGAAAGGAAGAATGGCTTCTCCAGATGGCTTATCATATTGAACTCATTCATACGTTACCCAAAGACTGGGATTCATCACATCAAACGGGCTGATAATACAAGTTGCTGCACATATTTTAATGGTAGCCATGCTGATTTCTTTCTGTTCTTTTGTTTTTTTAGGGCGTATTTTTACCACTTAAACCTCTGGTAAGAAGCATGCATATCAATCGGGTTAGTGTCCACAATTATTGATAATTCGAGTCGTATTGTTTATACCTTAAGGAAACATTTGGACGTTTAGTTGTTAAAATAAAATCCTGATGTGCATTTTAATATAAAAGTATACCATTTGTACAGTATGTAACCTTTTGTGTAATTCTACAGATGTCAAGGCAGATTAATGTTTCTAACTTTGTGCAACAAACAGACGGTAATAATATGGGGAAAATAAAGCGTCTCTATCAAATCTAAGGGCTCATTTGAAAACGTAGATTCACATCAACACAGATGTAGCTGGTTTACAAAACGAGTAAAAAAAAAAAAAAAGCTAAACATGTTTTTATGTTTAAAGTTACAAACCTCACATGAGACTTAGATGATTAAATAGTTTCTCTAATAGGGCACGAGTTCACGCTCAGATTTTGATGTGGGCAGGTAGGGCATTTTAAGAAGGGTGTAAATGCCAGATCTTTCTTTTAATAATATTGAAATTAATTGAGTATCTAAATCATTAATCAGCATTAGTTGTTGTGGAAGACATGCATAGTTTTGCCAGAACATGTGTGGGAAAATTAATTTGAATTCTTTTTTTTAAGATCTACCAATACATATTTAAATATTTAAAAAAATATATTCACATTTTTACCAGTTAAAATTTTTTTATTCTTTTATTAGTTTTATTTTTCATAATATTCAGTAAATAGTGAGAAAATATTAAACTCAGTGGAAAGCCAGTTAGGTATATGGAGAGCTGTAGTGTAGTTACTTTAGACTAGTTAATCAGAATGCACTTGGGAGGAACGTGGTGGCACAGGAGTAATTCCCAACAGTGGCCTTGAATTATTCTGTTCCTCTGAGTATTGTGGCAAAAGTAACAAAACCAAGAATACTGGAGTGCCTTGAGTACATAGGCCTCAATTTAGTTATTTTGGACAAACTTTTCAAATTATTACAATCTGTTAGAAAAACTTTTTCAAATGGTTTATCTACAAAAATTCCATTAAACGTTAATGGTGCTTTCTGTAGATAAATAATTTGAAAAACAAATTCTAACAGATTGTGATCATTTGAACTGCTTTTCCAAAACAATTAAATTGTCCTCAAGGTTCTGCACTATTATTAATTTTGTCATTTTTGTCATAATACTCAGATGAACAGATTTGAGAACTATCTAAATCCTGGACAACTGGTGTGTCGCGAAGACAAGATTGGGGCTTGTATGTAAAAACCAACCCATTCTGCTTCTAGCCATAGATGAGTCTAGCTACCCTTTATAAAGAGGTAGCTAGACTCATTAACCCCCAGGTAGTATTGGAGATATGGGGATTGCTAGTGATTTCATTTTAAGATCAGGAGACAGTGTGCTTCAGTAGAATTGTTATAGTTTGTGGGTCAAGAGGCTTAAGTAACTGTGTGTTCTTCATAATATAGGAAGGACAACATTTTAGACCCTTTGAGGATGAGATCCCTTGTCCCACCAGCTTATATTTTATTTTTTATTTATTTATAAAATATTTTACCAGGAAAGATACATTGAGATTTCTCTCGTTTTCAAGTATGTCCTGGGTCCACAAATAATTGCATTGTTACAATTAGGGTACAATAAAATACAAAAACAATATTAATACACAACAAATACAATATTTAACATAGAAGAGGCAGGAAATATATAATCAACCATGACAGGTGCATTCTGTTTTGAGGTATGTAGAGAGGGATCTCTTAAAGGACTTTAGGCTTAGGGAAGGTTTTAAATTGTGCGGGAGGTTGTTCCATAAGTGCGGTGGTCTGTAGGAGAAGGAGGATCAGGCTGCTTTCTTTTTGTATTGAGGTAGACTAAGTAAAGTGTTGGTACTGGATCGGAGGTTATAGGAAGTGGGAACATCTGAGGAAAGCATTGTGTTCAGGTAGGGTGGGAGTTTCCCAGAAAAGCTCTTAAACACAAGGCTGGAAAGATGAAGGGTGCGTCTGGATTCCAGCGACAGCCAGTTTAGTTCTTTTAGCATGTCACAATGGTGGGTCCTATAATTACATTGTAGCACAAATCGGCAGAACGAGTTATACAATGTGTTTATTGAGTTTATTAATGTGGGATTGCAATACGGATGCATATACTACATCCCCATAATCAATGATTGGCATCAGCATTTACAGTACAATCTTTTCCTTTACTGTAGGGATTAGGCAGGATTTGTTTCTGTACAGGGCACCTAGTTTTGGATAAAGTTTAGATGCAAGCTTTTCTATGTGCAGGCCAAAAGATAGATTGTGGTCTAACATCATACCCAAGTATTTGAAAGAGTGGACTGCGGTCAGTGTGCCATTTGAATTTGTTTTGATGGATAGGTGGGAATTGTGTAATTTAGGTACTGTTCCAAAGATCATTGTGACAGTTTTGTCAGTGTTCAGGAAGAGTTTGTTTTTTGCGATCCACTTTTCTACCTCTGTAAACTGGTCTTGGAGCACAGCCTCAAGCTGCGCATAGATTACCGTGTCATCTGCGTACATGTGTACATTTGAGGATTTGCAGACATTAGGCAGATCATTTATAAATAATGTAAATAGTAGGGGGCCGAGAATGGAACCTTGGGGAACACCACACGTGACTGGAAGTCGCTGTCAGAAATGGACACATATTGCGAGCGATCCGATACATACGATTGAAACCAGTTTAGCGAATGATCACCAATACCTGAGTTTTTGCAGTAGAATGTCGTGGTCTACTGTGCCAAAGGCCTTAGCAAAATTAAGGAAAATAGCTCCAGTTAGGTCTCCTTGTTCCATGCCAGTTTGGATGTCATTGCAAACTTTTAAGAGGGCAGTTGTAATGGAGTGATTCTGGCGAAAGCCCGATTGATCAGGGGTCAGATAGTTTGATTGTTGGTAGTACTCACATAGTTGCGTATGGACACATTTTTCTAAGATTTTTGACAATACCGGGAGCAATGATATTGGGCGATAGAAACCAAAGTAGTGCCACCACTGTTATGGATAGGCACTACTCTTGCAGTCTTCCAAAGTTTGGGTATGTATCCAGACACCAAGGATTCGTTAATTAGAGTTGCGATGGGTTTAGCAATTGCCGGTGCACTGAGCTTCAACAGCATTGCTGGGATTTGATCAGGTCCGGACTGGTTTTTTATTTTTAGATTATTAAGATGTTTTTCAATGACACTAACAGGTACAGGTCTAAAAATAAACTTGTCTATATTGGGCCTTTGCAAATTTAGTGTGACCTGATCCACATTTGTAGTTTCAGGATGCGCGTCATTTATTAGCTTGGCAATCAGGGCAATAGAGCATCCGACAAAATAATTGTTAAAGGCATTTGCTACATATAAGGGAAGTTGAAGGGTTTGGTTATCCACTTTGACAGTGGAGGGTTGGGAGTGGATTGGGGGAGTTTGTAGTTTATTTATGACTTTCCAAAAGTTTCTAGGGGTTGAGATGTTATTGTTCAGATTTTCATAGAAATATTGGGCCTTGGCATATATTTATATAACACCTGAATATGATAAATATTTTTTTTGCCATTGATAAGTGATAGGGTGTTGTCCACTAGATATTTCCTGTTACTCTCGAATATCACTGATTCCTGAGTTTTAGAGAGAGCCAAAATGAGTCACTATTATTTGTTTTACCAGCTGTGTGCACCCACCTCTAATGATCGAGTAAAAACAATTCTGGTTGAAGGTTGGAAAGGAAGTCGGTGTTTAAGTGTTGTACACTGTTGCCAAAATTATCTCCACAATTGATATACAGTTTTGCAAAATGGCAACACAACATGCAGACAGTTTGACTTTCACTAGTGACTGACTAATAGCTTTATTTTATTTTTTGTTATTTTATTGTGAATTGTCTGCAAAACAGAGACAGCAATAGTAACACAGCACAACTAACCTGCTCTGTTTTCTGAATACAGGACAACAGATAGTTCAAAACTAGGTTGCCTCTGATAATATTATACTTTGTGTTCTACTCTTTCTCTCTACATTTATAATGTCTCTTGTTATAATGTAATCCTGTTGGCCGACGGAAGGAGAAAGAGACACACCAGTTCTATTCCTGGAAAAAAAAATTGTAGAAAGAAAGACAGCTCTTTCAATTGCATCATTTAACTTCTCTTTTTTGGAGAGTGGACCTACAGCCAAATCGCGATGCCACGAAAACACCCATTTTCTTGGGCCAGACAAACTCTTTCTTATACCAGCCTTTCGCTAACATTTGCCAGCTTCAGGAGTCTGACAAATTCAGACCATGTGCTTGTTCCAAATAAGACTTGCATTTAAAATGTTCAGTGGGAAAAAAAACTCAGAGATACATTTAATTTTCCAACCATTATTCGTTCGCTATTAGATGTTATAGAACAAAAGCGTTGGCTATGCTTGTGTACAGGAGCGTATTATATTGGTACCAGGCTACTCTAGTTCCAAAAAAACCTCAGTCCATGCCAAGTTATTTCATGCCAAATAGAACACTATGTTATAGTTATTTATACCCTAGAAACTACAGGCTTCTACTAGTTCACTTGTGAGATATATCATCTATATAAGTCAAGCACTTTTTTTGGTTGCGCCTACGCCCATTTGAAAAGGTGCCCAATCTTCTATCAGTTTTAAATTCAACAACAATGTTGACATTTCCAGGCTCTTCCCTTGAAATAAGTATGTAACCCTGTAGATTTGATTCATCAGCTTCTTATTTAAGGTATAAAAACCACAACTTTGTATTACGTGAATCCCTTAAGTGACTCAAAGAAATACAAACCAATATATTGACTCTTCCATAAATATGTTCATGCCAAGAGTAGGGCATTATTGTTCTTAGAATATAAATTGATTGCTTCTGGACCAGATTGCTAGATGTTAACCATTTTGCTACGGCTCCACTTACATTCATACAGCACAGGAGATAAATATAATATGGTTCTCAATCATTCCGCCTGCGAGAAAATGTGTAATTAAGTGAAGAAAGCCAGAGTGTTTGTGTTGGGCAAAACTCACCCAGAGCTGGTTCTGATGTTTGCAGATTAACAGTAATAAAAGTGGACACTTGCGAGGGATACATGTCACGTAATTTGGAGGGGAAAAGGTGAGTAGTGTTTATTATGCTCTGGATTGGTTTTGGGGGGATTTGGTTAAATTATTTTTCCCATGCAGTAGAAAATCCTGTCTCATCTGAGCACTGGATTCAAATTTCCAGACATCGTTTATCATTAGTAACGTTCTCACGAAAATGGTCCTTAAAGACTTAAATAGCAGTGATCGTACGGTCTCCTGTCCAAGATGCTTTAAAAGCTTGGAAAGAGCGTGAAATCCAAACTCTTACTGGGCACGACCATAAAGTTCAAATATGAGTAAGAGCTTTCTTTTTACAGTTGGAAACAATGTAACTCTGTAAAGTATGTGTTCTGCCAGTTTATTTTATGCTGTATGCTGTGGTCCACGCCTGAAGAAACCTTCTAGATACTCCACGGCTATAAGCTCCTTCGACAGCCATTTCCTTTCTCTGTAGTACGTCATTAACACTTAGACCTTTATCGGGACCTTTCGCCTTTCCACTCATGAGAAGATCATTGCTCTAGGACTTAAAGTGTGCTGAAGAACTAACACTACATAGCCTCTAGTGGTCAGCGTGATTCTTTCTTTTCAAACTTTTTGCTACACAGAGTTTTGGTTACCATTATAAAGCAGTAAAGAATGATATACACTGAAATTATATTTTGCAAACTTTTTTAAAAATATGACTTGTCCAAGAAATAATTGGACATTCCTTTTTATTACTATGTATAGCAAAGAAAGAATATACATAAGCACAGCACTTCTCCGAAATACTTTCTGTCACTCAGTGATCCTCTCTGTTCATATTAGCCCACTGCTATCCACTGGCATATTAAATAATTACTATGAACATCAAAACAACTTTGTCTATATTGGGCCTTTGCAAATTTAGTGTGACCTGATCCACATTTGTAGTTTCAGGATGCGTGTCATTTGTTAGCTTGGCAATCAGGGCAGTAGAGCATCCGACAAAATAGCTTTGATTAATAGATCATCTCCATACATTCTCACTGCTCAATTCTATGCCATTTAGGAGTTAAATCACTTTATTTCTGATTATGCAGCCCTAGCCACCCCTGCCCTGGCTGTACATCACACAGTCTGTATGGAAAAAAATAAATGCAAATTTCAGTCAGATGTTAACTTGGTTTAGACATTTTATCTCCTGCTTTGTAAACATAGTTTTAATCACACACAGGAGGAATTCTAGATTAAACAGAATGTGCTGTAAGGGGACCTAAAATATCTAGGTTTATTTTCAGTAAGTTTTTAGGAAAGCTGTGCAAGCACATGCAGGGAGGTGTGACTAGGGCGCTTTAGACAAAGTGATTTAACTTCTATAAGGCAGAGACTCGAGCAGTTAAGACTGCAGCGGCATGATCTATACACAGAAACTGCTTTATTAAAGGGACATTGTAGGTGCCCAGACCACTTCAAACCATTGTAAAAAAGAATGATGGAGCTGCAACACTAAGTTAATCAAATTAAGATTTATTCCACCAGCAATGAAATATTGCTGGATACACTTTATGGTCCCATTGTACAGCGCTACGGAATCTGATGGTGCCATATAAATAATAAAATAATAATAATAATAATAATGGTGAAATAAATCTTCATTTGATTAAATTAGTGTTGCAGCTCCATCATTGTTTTTCACTTTGCAAAGGTGATTGGGGAGTTGCATTGGAAGTGTGCACCTATACTATACAGGAAGAGTGCTGAACCTCCTACAGGTAAACACTTCATATTATTGACATGGTCTGGCTTTTAGAGTAACTGCAATTTATACATTCAAGTGTTACGAATTCCTACCAAACAGCCATTAGAGGCACATTCTGCAGTTGCACAGAGTTTGACTCCGTGAAACAAAGCGGGACATCTACATTCATTGCTTGAGGACGTCCAGCGTGTTGCAAACCCCCCTAGGAGTGTATTGAATCAATGTTTTCCTATGGGGAAGGCCTAATGCTTGCGCTGATGTTAGCAGAGGAGGAGCTCGATGAGCGCCTAGGGATATCGGCACCGGAATTAGATAAGTGTTTGAAGGTGTTTCTTAACCTTTTACATGGCAGGAGGGATGATCGCGTGGGGGGGAGGAAGGAGGGTGTAGGAGGGAAGAAACGGAGGCAGCTTTGTATTCCTAACAAGATAGTGTTCCTTTTAGCTAAAGTGGTTTTGGTGCCTATAGTATCCCTTTAAGCTCTATCAGGCTTTAGTCAACCAAAGGGTTAGCCTTTCGGAACTCTTCAAGTCTCCAAACAATACATACAACAGAACAGGGGAAGAAGTATAGAGCAATACATGTAACTATACAAAATACACACACTATAATTAATAACATCCTGTTTGCAATGACTGTAATATAAACATATGCAAATTCCCTGGATTAAATATTCAGACATTTGTACTCTAGAATCTCACTACAATGCCAAGAAAGACTCAGACTCAAAGACTATAACTAATCATGGTAGCACATAACACCTTCAGCAAGGCTATAGTTAGTACAAATTACATTCATTTCCACTGAAAATATAACTACCTAATTTATCAATATATTGGATGTTAGTGCTATGGGGGTACAGTGTGATCTGTAACTAATGTACAATATTATTTGTGTGAGGGGCAAATAAGGCCGTATAAGAAGCGTACCAAGAGTAGCATAGTAAAGGGGGAAATAAGTCGGAAATAAGTCGGAACCGACGTCGCGGCAGGCCTGTAATAAAAGAGGGTCCACCCATGAGATGTAATGAAAAGTATAGATAGAGGGAGTGGAGGATGGGGACATGCGAATCGCTAAAATTATGTGCGGGACGGAGGAAGGTGAGTAGGGACGTTTAAGTAGGGTAACATGCCCCTCCCACAACTGCAGGCCAAGCCTTTGCATTTGTGTGAGGGGCAAATAAGGCCGTATAGGAAGCGTACCAAGAGTAGCATAGTAAAAGGGGAAATAAATCGGTTGAGGTGTGCCGGAACCGACATCGCGGCAGGCCTGTAATAAAAGAGGGCAAAAAATTGATACATGCCAGAAACATAGAACAATCAACAACTGATAAGAAAACCTTAATTGCCTAGCTATATGGTAAATGCCTGTCGAAGATCTTGGTGGTCTGTGGTACATATGGGGAATATGCTGAAAACTTCCATTGACCTAGAGATTAAGAAATATGGACCAAAATGAACTAGATTGAAGCCATGGATGCCACCCTATCCTAGAGGGGTGACCAGAATAGTAGGACAGATTAAATCTGGCCTCAAGATCAATGAACCAAAGAATAGTAAGTATGTCATAGTGTGAGGACTGGCCCAAGTAGTGATAGCTGTGATTGTGAGGCTTGATTAGAAAGAGAGAGTAAATAGTGCCCATTTTCTTGCGGTTGATCCAAAAGAAGGCAAAAAACCCAGCTTGAAGCACTGCCAATTTTGCAACAAGCTAGGGAAAAAATTCCTTCTTGACCCCAGAATGGCAGTCAGATTTAACCTTGGATCAAGCAGTTATTACCCTACATTGAAGGTTGGTGCCTGTTCGTAAGGACTGGCATCTAATAGGTCTGATAGTGATTGAACTAATTGGATGCTGATGGGAAATCTGTAAGATTTGAAATTTCCCGTGAGCCAGAAATGTCTTGAGTATGGTACTAATCTGGTATGAGGACATAAAACTGCGTATGAATGGTATACCTGTACAGCATGTGAAGTTGTATTCCGGATAGGTAGAGTTGATGTAAGTTAGAGGTGGCAAAAGAAGTGAAAACCAATCTCAGACAAACATAGCAAAAAGACACAGTAACAGAATATGCGAAAAGGAGCCTCAAAGGAGAAGAAGGCCCTAACACATGTACCGCAAGTGTTAATAGAAAGAGCCAGACGAGAAAGATGATGACCACGAGCTAACAAGGCTGGTAGTCCGCGAGCAGACCGCGAAACTCAGGGAACGGCAGCGGCTACGGGAGAGGCCGAAGGCAGAGCCATGTGGAATGCGTAGAGGAGGCACAGGAGAGATCGTATGAAAAAGGAGCAGGGAGTCTGGCTCGGATCCAGCTAGAGCGGCAGATGCCAATTACCCAAGTTGCCATCCGAAACCGCCCTATAGACAACAGTAGCGGAGAAGTAAGAGCGAACTCGGGTGGGACCCACAACAACAGCGTTACCCATGGAGGCCGACAGACGCTGAGAGTTCAGCTGTCTGAAAAGCTGCCGAGGAGGGAATAAGTTGACTCGCGAGAACCTCAGAGAAGCGAGGAAGAGACCAAGACACGAAAAGAAGGTAGGAGTAGCCGAAACTCCACAGAGACCTAGCCAGAGAGCCGGGACAGAAAAAGTACCACACCAGCGCCAGGCTGTGGAGACCTGCTAGAAAAGAGACAAAGAAACACTGCATAAGCGACCCAAAGTGTGTGTGTGTGCACGTGTGTGAGCTGGCATACTAGCTAAAGCCAAAAGGCGAAACAATTAAAACTAGGTTTGGTGACAGGTGAGGCCCTGCTAGGTGCCAAGCGGCGGGATAGGCTCTATCTATGCGTTGGCGCGAGGGGCGTTGAACGTTGTGGCGGGGTGTTGGCCTCTCGGTGACAGTTAAACATAAGATAGAATGGGAGTGACAGGTGAGGCCCTCTCTATGCCACAATGCGAGGCGACTAACTATGATTTGGCCCAAGGGGCGTAGTACCTCCGAGTATGAGGATGGGTGTTGGCCTCCCGGGACCACTAACCTAAGGTGAAGAAGCCAGGGGAATTACAACTAGTGGACATCTAGGACCCTGACAGCCAGCCACAACTAACTAAGAAGGGAGGGTAGCGAGTGAGAGAGAGGACGTACCTGAGGAACGTGGAATGAAACGTGAGGGGGTGCAGGAAAATAGTGTAGCACGAAAAGTATGGCGGGCAAATGTGGCACAGCCAAGTGGGGAAGTGAAAACCCGAACGAAGAATGTGGGTCAGACTCCAGAGCGGGACTGATAAACCTGGGTATGAAACGGTTCCTCAACGAGTGAGCAATTCACCCTTCAAATTATGACGCGGAAAAAAAAAGAACACTTGAAGAATAATAACCTAAGCATAGTGAATACTTTGAGTAGAGTCACATGTCTGCTACAGATATACTGTCCAATATTAAAGACTATGGTGAGCATTCTCACACTATAGCTTGCAAGAATTACGGCATGCACCAACAGCAGTGACCAGCATGCGGCGCCATATCAGAACAACTATAATTCTTATTATCCTCAACCAGTAACGGAGATGCAATTAAAGCTATCAAATCCAGAAATGTTGTTAATGAGTAACATGCAGTAAGAGTACCATGTGCACACTAGGTGCTGGTATCACAGATAAAAAGGCGGCCATGCTCCCATTCTGAAAAATAAGAGTGGACCCAATATCAAGTACCCTGCAGCTTCTTTGAATTTTTTTTTTTTTTTACAAAAATTAAGCAACAACAAGTGGCACCTCACAGTGGGATTCGTGGGGGGAACTCGCCCAGGACATAGCTCTCCAGAGTAGGCACATGAGAGAAGAGAGTGGGCTAAAACATTCATTTAGGGGACAGCCTAAAAATTAAATTGAAAAAAAAACAACAAAAAACTGACATGAAGGGGTATGATAAAATGGAAGGGGAGACAGAACTTGAACGACTGGCTGCTAACAGTTCACATGGAAGAATGGCTTTCTGCAAGTGTAAGAAACAATAATGTGTGAAAGATTACGTTAACCGTGATCTATAAACTCAGAAAAGACTGAACCTCCTTGTTACATTGTAACGGGCTGTTAAACAATATAATTATTAGCTGACCACGTGTAGACAAAAAACAAAACAGCACGAAAAGTCCTATCTGGCGATAGGAAAGGCCCAGGAGAAGGCGACCGGAAAAGCAACATGCAAATCACTAAAATTGCGTGCAGGACGGAGGAAGGTGAGTAGGGGGGTTTAAGTAGGGTAACATGCCCCTACCACAACTGCAGGCCAAGCCTTTGCATTTAACAATTAATTAGCAATGACAGAAATTCAGAATAACTGTAAATGGGTTTAATTTAGGAAATCGTTATGGAAACCTTGAGTAAACATTTCACTTCCCTTAATAATTATGAGATATCTAATGAGTAAATGAAAAAAGAGAGCACCTCAATTATAACCAGATACATTGCAAAACAAAGTAAATGTAATCCTAAACAAAAACATTTAAATATCACCAGTGACAAAGAAATGGACGATGCTAATAAAATGACTTTTTTTGGGGGTGGCACGGTTACCTTACCTTCTGTTTGGTTTACTGAGTATTGTAAACGCTTCCGTTTCAGAGAAAATGATTGTTTACATTGCTGCCTATAACCATCTTTTGGACAGCCACTAGAGGGACTTCCTGGCATTCCTACATTCAGCATCCCTACAAACTGCTTTGAGATGCTGCATATTCCCAATAGAGATACATTGACTCAATGCTGATTGGACCAATGTTGTGTTGTGTTGTGCATGACACTAGACTCCTAAAGAGTCCATATGTGAAAGCATTGGGTTGACTAAAATCATCAGAACTGAGATTGACATGTCAGAGGAAAAAAAGTTAATTTGCATCCAAATAGTTACTGGAACACTATTTTAGTATTAGAAATACAAGTTTGTATTACTAAAGCCATAGTATTCCTTTAATCCAGATTGAACCTCCTGTTTTCTTACCTGGGTCATAACGACTTCTCCTGTAATCATGCTTAGCCTTCCTCTTCACATTTTCTTACACCTGAAGTCGACTCCAAGACTTCTTTGTTGTATATTACAAGGAGTCAGGTCATGGAGCCTTTTCATATAGAGCCCCATAGTGATATAGTGAATTGGCAGAAAATATCACGTCTAACTCACGCCTGCATACTCAGAAAATAAGTCTTCGTCTTCAATCAATCAAATAGTGTAACAGCTACAAGTAATTGTCTGTGTTCTGTGTTTGTTAATGTGTAATCTTGTAGTGATAATCTATTGTTTGCCCGTCTCAGGATGTATTTGATAATGAGAGAAATTCCTCCTGGTAAAACACTTTCTAAATAAATGAATAATGCAGACTTAAATCATTTGCATTTTTATCCAGCAGAAGGGAATCTGAACAAAGTTGTTATAAAAACATTATCGTTGGAGTCTAAATACTAATTGTGTTATTTAAAGTTGCCTTTGGTTCTGTGAAATGGCAGTCAGAGATTAGATGACACAAGCGAATCCGTTTTGGCAGCGATGTCTGCAGACAGAGAGTTTACACATTAATAGCGAATTGTCAAATGAATCTGAGAGTAACTACTTCATACTTAATGGGCCGAATAACTGTGCTCATAAATCTTATCCCTGACACTCAAATATTAGTGTTTATTACGGCAATCTACTGTGAAGACAAAATGTGACACAATGCAGACGCTCATTAATACTCAAATAGTAACTTTTACTCGTAACTCGTAAAAGAAAAGAAACTAGCACAACAAGAGGACAGTAATTAAAGGGGCAAAGTTTTAAAATTAATATCAGGAAGTATTACTTAATGAGAGGGTAGTGGATGCATGGAATAGCCTTCCAGCTGAAGTGGTAGAGGTTAACACAGTAAAGGAGTTTAAGCATGCGTGGGATAGGCATAAGGCTATCCTAACTATAAGATAAGGCTAGGGACTAATGAAAGTATTTAGAAAATTGGGCAGACTAGATGGGCCGAATGGTTCTTATCTGCCGTCACATTCTATGTTTCTAGGTTTCAGGGAACAGAGAAAGGTGGGTTAATGGCAGTCCCTCTACATGGCTGAGAGTGATACAAACCATTTAAACATAGCTGTTAAAAGATAATAACCCACTGATTTATTTATTCTGCTCATTAGGAATATTATCAATTTCTTCTTTTCAAAAGGTTCATCCCAGGATTTCCTCTACAAAGCTTTAACCCCTTCATTACTAAGGGGATGGCAAAAAACAATCTGTGATGGCAAAGTAGTAATTAAGTGCAAAAAGCATGGCAGATGTGCCGGAAAACATGCAGGGGGTTCAGTAAAAAAAACAAATGAATACCTGTGACAAAACCCCTATTTTGTCTTCCCCAGTGCCATTCACCTCCTCATTTCGGGAAATTGTTCAAACCTTGGTTCTCTTATCCTCCTACCATTGGGTAAAGCACCGAACACCGACCACCCCCCTGGCTCATTAAAGTCAAAGAAACCGCAAGAATTAAGTGCTACTTCTGTGGTATAAAACTATGCGAAAGCCTGCTTCAGTTCACGGCAAGCAAGGAGAGCACTGTTCGGTAGGTTTGTTCACATGGATCTCACGAACAAATGCTACCAATAAGCCAAGGGAACCGTTCGCTTTTTCGTATGTTTTGGAACTCCCGAACATGACCGACCACTGCCTCTAAAACTGTGGAACTACACTAGTGGTCGATAAAAACTCACAGTTGCGTACACGCAAACCATGGGACCCCGGTGCAAAAATGATCCGTGGGCCCCCCCCCTACTCCCCCCGACAGACACACACATAGACACATACACACAGACACATACAAACAGACAGGCACAGAGTGGAGTGGCGGGCCTGGTTGCAGCTGCGACCCCTGCGACTGCGGTATGTACGCCGCTGCCCGTTGGCGATTCGGCTGTGTTGGTGGGATCTGAGCGATTTTTGGATATGCTGGGTGCTCAGATCCAAGCTATTCGGGAATGTATAAACTATGTATAATTATGCAAATTATGTATTTTTGTGTGTTTTCTGTAAATTGTCATTTTTGTCTAGTCATGGTAACATGGCATTTTGGGGACATTTTGCGGGTGTGTTTGTGGGAGTGTCATGGGTGTGTTTTTGTGTCATTGAACTGTATAAAAGCAGGCCATTGAGCCTGGATTAAACACAACAGTTTACCCCTTCATGAAGTCTTGGCTCATGTTTGGGGGATTGGGAGCTATATTCACTATAACCACTTTTGTGCTTGGGACTTGGGAGCTTCATAACAGATATACTCAGTCTGAGTATAAGGGGTCTGTTACAATACCCAAAGATATAAAAGTATATGCAAAAATATGCATTATGTCCTGCGCTACGAAGTATATAAAATGCAAAACTTACCACTACAAATGATCAATACATATACAAACAGTGCACTGGCTGTGCATGAGGGTTACTGTTTATGTGTAAGAGGATGACTGACTGCGGAGGTGCCGGTGTATGAGGGTGACTATGTGTATGAGGGTGACTGTGACAGGGTAACTGTGTGTATGAGGGTGACTGTGACAGGGCGACTGTGTGTATGACTATGACTGCAACACGGTGACTGTGTGTTTGAGGGTGACTGTGACAGGGTAACTGTGCATGGTGGTGACTGTGACAGGGTGACTGTGTGTATGATGGTGACAGTGACAGGGTGACTGTGTGTATGAGGGTGACTGTGATATGGTGACTATGTGTATGAGGGTGACTATGACACCGTGACTGTGGGTATGAGGGTGACTGTGACAGGGTGACTATGTGTATGAGGGTGACTGTGACAGGGTGATTGTGTGTATGAGGGTTACTGTGAGTGAGTGACAGGGTGGAGTGAATATGACAGTGTGAGTTTGAGAGTAAATGTGAGAGTAATTGTGTGGGATGAGTGTAGTGCTCAGTATGAGTGAAGGGGAGGGAGTGTAACAGTGTGACTGTATGCAGTGGTTTTGCAGCTGCAGGGATTGCTCAGCAGAGCTGTCTGCATAATGGTTGCAATCAAAATGAATTTGCAATAAACTAATTTCATCTGTAATTGGTAAAATTGTCTATACTTGTGTAACGGCACCCTCAGGTATAAAAGGGTTAGACTGCCATTTAGAAGATCTTCCCCTTCCAGAGATACAGGCACAGCTAGTGCAGAACACCAAACTCCTGAACTGAATACAAGGGAATGCTCCAAACTCCCGAACTGCATACAAAATAGCACTCCAAACCCTCGAACTGGAACCTCACGAATAGCTGCTAGCAGACGAATAGGAAAAGCACCCAAGCGGCTTACACTCCTAGCAATCAGTCTCTAACAGCATACAGTAAATCCACCCAAGAACGAGACAAAGCTCTGTGTTGAGGGTTAAGCAGTGGTCTGATTTATTCAGGGCTACCTGCCCAGTATTTATGCAGGTCTCCCACCTGGTGGACACTCCCCTAGGGGACCAGATGGGAGACTGTAACACAGACAGATATGTATCACATTCAGACACACAGAAGTAAAACATCCCCACAATGCATCCTAATTTCCCTCCCTCTATCCTGGAGATAATTGGGAAGTAATCCAATTATCTCCCAGGACAGAGGCAAATCGCCATTATTCAAGTGGGGACACAAAGACAGTAAAATACTTTAAAATATACAAAGTTACATTTAATACATAAAATACAGACATGTCACATATACCCAGATAGCTGGGATCTGAGTGCACATAACTACCGAATAGTGCTCAGATCCTATTCACACAGTTCAATTGCCATGGAGCCAAAGTCTTTAATTACACGAATAGGCTCCATGGCATAGCTATCTGGGTTAAAACATTCACATAGAAAAAGTCCTGATTAATCCAGCGTTCGACTAAACATCCACAAATAGAAGCAGGGAAGGCTGGAGGCTCTGCGGTGCCTGCACGTAAAAGTGTCCGTTTTTAGTGCACTAATTTCCGGGCTGAGCACCGCTGGCCGTCCGGGGAGCTCCATAACACCGTCACCTAGTGGCTGCTAAGTGTATCTGCGGCCACCCAGTAACAGTCAATTAAGCTGCGGTTAACCGCAGCTACTGGGTGGTCAATTGACTGCACACGCTGGCTTCAGGGAGGTGAATTGAAGGCACATGCCAGCTTCCCGGTGGTCGCGCCTTCGGTATTTTGTTCGGTAGATAAAATCTACCGAACGCCCTGGCAGAAAGGCATGAATAAGCCTTTCTGCAGGGAAAATAAAGTATGTTAAACGTCCAATCCATAGTCTAAAGGGAGCAGGCGGGCAACCAGGCTCCTCCGATGCAATGTGGCGAGATTGCTCTCGTCACAACTTAGTTCCGGGGTATGGGAATATGCTCTGTGAATCATGTATACAATATTGGCTTAGTGAAAGGGTTAATCAGACTAACATACTACTTCCACAAGGATTCCTAAAATGACATCCCAATCCATCAATCATCAGTGTCACAATATGTCCTTTTTTTCTCTTTTACTTATTAAAAAGCATCCTCCATTCTTCATATTCAAAATTAGATAAAATATAAAAGTACTTTAAACTAAGCAAAGAAAACACATTAAAGAAATATTATAATGGTTTAATTTTGTTATTTTTATACTATCTAATGGATACTTAAATAAAGTCCATTAAGGGGCAATTTACGTAATGATATCTCTAACTGATATTGACTCAGTAAAGTAATATTTCAGACTAAACGTACTGTATTTCAAATAATCAAAACTAGCTGAGCTTAGTAATGTATGCCTTTGAACAAAATCTTATTTCAGTTCTCCAAGAGTGTGGCTGAAAAATAATTAAAACATGATTTTAATATTTATTTTGATAGAAGGGTTATCTAAAATTAGACTTAATCTTATGGAATATGTTTATCATCGACTCCCACAGACCCAGTAGACCTTAACCTATGAACCCCATTCTGTCCTTCTATAAATACCATACCACCTTCTACAAATTAGACTTGTAAATGAAGAAAAAAGTTGACTCTGCTGAACTAGTTTTTCAGGAAGTCAGTTCGGCTCGGCAAAAATAATAAAAATAAATAAACATATATGTATTTATTTTTACAAATATATATTAAATTATTAAAGATAGATTTGTATTTCCTCCTGTATTTCTCTCTATTGGTCACGTCAGATCTGTGAATAAAATCGTCATTTGTGATTTTTCCCTAGCAATCCATCTTATTTGTTCCCATTAATCATTTATCTTTTTTTGCATCATGGGCAGAATTCTGGATCACAAGCCTACCCAAACATGTTCAGCATGGAACATTTTGGATGGTCCGTAATTAGTGTAATTGTGCATAGTTTTGGAATTTGTCCGAACACACAATTAGCTCAAATTTACCTGAACTGCATTTCATCTTGTAACAAATCTCAAAGTTTAATAAGAATACCATTGCACCTCTTATCAATTATATGCCACACTTATCAAATCCCTTCCTACCTTCTATGAATCCTATACCACATTCTATGAATTCTATGCCTCATTCTATAATCCTATGCAACATTCTATAATCCTAAACCACATTCTATGAATCCTATACCACATTCTATGAATTCTATGCCTCATTCCATGAATCCTATGCCACATTCTATAATCCTATGCCACATTCTATAATCCTGTGCCTCATTCTATAATCCTATGCCACATTCTATGAATCCTAAACCACATTCTATGAATCCTATACCACATTCTATGAATTCTATGCCTCATTCCATGAATCCTATGCCACATTCTATAATCCTATGCCTCATTCTATAATCATATGCCTCATTCTATGAATCCTATGCCTCATTCTATAATCCTATGCCTCATTCTATAATCATATGCCTCATTCTATGAATCCTATGCCTCATTCTATAATCCTGTACCACATTCTATGAATCCTATGCCTCATTCTATAATCCTATGCCTCATTCTATAATCCTAAACCACATTCTATTAATCCTATGCTACATTCTATAATCCTATGCCTCATTCTATAATCTTATGCCACATTCTATAATCCTGTGCCACATTCTATGAATCCTATGCCTCATTCTATAATCCTATGCCTCATTCTATAATCCTAAACCACATTCTATGAATCCTATACCTCATTCTATAATCCTATGCCTCATTCTATGAATCCTTTACCTCATTCTATAATCCTATGCCTCATTCTATAATCCTATGCCTCATTCTATAATCCTATGCCACATTCCATGAATCCTATGCCACATTCTATAATCCTGTGCCACATTCCATGAATCCTATGCCACATTCTATAATCCTATGCCACATTCCATGAATCATATGCCACATTCTATAATCCTGTGCCACATTCCATGAATCCTATGCCACATTCTATAATCCTATGCAACATTCCATGAATCCTATGCCTCATTCTATAATCCTATGCCACATTCTATAATCCTAAACCACATTTTATAATCCTATGCCTCATTCTATAATACTATGCCACATTCCATGAATCCTATGCCACATTCTATAATCCTGTGCCACATTCCATGAATCCTATAACACATTCTATAATCCTATGCCACATTCTATAATCCTATGCCTCATTCTATAATCCTAAACCACATTCTATGAATCCTATGCCTCATTCTATAATCCTATGCCTCATTCTATAATCCTATGCCACATTCTATAATCCTATGCCAAATTCTATGAATCCTTTACCTCATTCTATAATCCTATGCCTCATTCTATAATCCTGTGCCACAGTCTATGAAACCTATGCCTCATTCTATAATCCTCTGCCACATTCTATTAATCCTATGCCACATTATATAATCCTATGCCTCATTCTATAATCCTTTGCCACATTCTATAATCCTTTGCCTCATTCTATAATCCTGTGCCACATTCCATGAATCCTATGCCTTATTCTATAATCCTATGCCACATTCCATGAATCCTATGCCACATTCTATAATCCTATGCCACATTCCATGAATCATATGCCACATTCTATAATCCTGTGCCACATTCCATGAATCCTATGCCACATTCTATAATCCTATGCGACATTCCATGAATCCTATGCCTCATTCTATAATCCTATGCCTCATTCTATAATCCTATGCCACATTCTATAATCCTAAACCACATTCTATAATCCTATGCCAAATTCTATGAATCCTTTACCTCATTCTATAATCCTATGCCTCATTCTATAATCCTGTGCCACAGTCTATGAAACCTATGCCTCATTCTATAATCCTCTGCCACATTCTATTAATCCTATGCCACATTATATAATCCTATGCCTCATTCTATAATCCTTTGCCACATTTTATAATCCTTTGCCTCATTCTATAATCCTGTGCCACATTCCATGAATCCTATGCCTTATTCTATAATCCTATGCCACATTCCATGAATCCTATGCCACATTCTATAATCCTATGCCACATTCCATGAATCATATGCCACATTCTATAATCCTGTGCCACATTCCATGAATCCTATGCCACATTCTATAATCCTATGCGACATTCCATGAATCCTATGCCTCATTCTATAATCCTATGCCTCATTCTATAATCCTATGCCATTCTATAATCCTAAACCACATTTTATAATCCTATGCCTCATTCTATAATACTATGCCACATTCCATGAATCCTATGCCTCATTCTATAATCCTATGCCACATTCCATGAATCCTATGCCACATTCTATAATCCTGTGCCACATTCCATGAATCCTATGCCTCATTCTATAATCCTATGCCTCATTCTATAATCCTAAACCACATTCTATGAATCCTATGCCTCATTCTATAATCCTATGCCTCATTCTACAATCCTATGCCATTTTCTATAATCCTATGACAAATTCTATGAATCCTTTACCTCATTCTATAATCCTATGCCTCATTCTATAATCCTGTGCCACAGTCTATGAAACCTATGCCTCATTCTATAATCCTCTGCCACATTCTATAATCCTATGCCTCATTCTATAATCCTAAACCACATTCTATGAATCCTATGCCTCATTCTATAATCCTATGCCACATTATATAATCCTATGCCTCATTCTATAATCCTTTGCCACATTCTATAATCCTTTGCCTTATTCTATAATCCTGTGCCACATTCCATGAATCCTATGCCTCATTCTATAATCCAATGCCACATTCTATAATCCTATGCCTCATTCTATGAATCCTTTGCCTCATTCTATAATCCTATGCCTCATTCTATAATTCTGTGCCACATTCTATGAATCCTAAACCACATTCCAAGAATCCTATACCTCATTCCATAATTCTATGCCAAATTGTATCAAGCTTCAAATGTGGGGTCATCTTCAGCAAGGAGATCCTTTCTGGGGATATTCAGAGCTAATTTTGTGAATAGATGATAATGCTAACAAGGCACTTCTTCACACACTTATCATTTCCTGCTTTTACTATTGGAACTTGCTCATCATCGACCTTCCTTATACCTGCATTGATCCAATGCAAATTATTTTGTTACCTCCTGGCTTATCTTCTATACTCACCACTCCTCTCATGCCTCATTCCTTTACTTGTCCTTACGTTGGCTTTGTTATATGCTTCGGATCCAATTAGAAATATAGAAACATAGAATGTGACAGCAGATAAGAACCATTCGGCCCATCTAGTCTGCCCAAGTTTCTAAATACTTCCATTAGTCCCTGGCCTTATCTTATAGTTAGGACAGCCTTATGCCTATCCCACGCATGCTTAAACTCCTTTACTGTGTTAACCTCTATTCAAATTCCCGACACGATTATATAAATAACTCCAACATCAAACTCTTCATTTTATTTCTTCTTTAATCCCCCAGTGACTTTCTCTTATTCTCTTTCATTCTTACATTGCTAACTCTACAAGATTTCCCATAGGTCGCACCATTCCTATGGAATGCTTTACCTCATTCTATCAAACTTCCCCTTAATCTCCGGTTGTTTACAAAGTTCCTTAAAACCCATCTCTGTAGATAAGCTTCTCATCTTTCTGGGTAACGTCTGAATTTATAATAGCCCTACCTTCCCTCCACCCATAACCTGTGCTTCCACAGTCCATTTCACTCTCGCTCTGTTGACTCTTTAGGTTCCTCCACACACGACTTTATCAATCTTTACCAGACACAAGCATCATATCTATCAACCCCTTCTCCCTTCGGAGTCGGACACATTCTTCTTACTATTGTGTTCCTTAAGTTCTTCCTCTAAAATTGTAAGCATGTTTGAATAGAATGTAAACTCATTGAACAGGGCCCTCAACCTCTCTGTTCCTGTACGTCCAATTGTCTGGTTAAAATGTTAGTCCACCCATTGTTTAGCGCTATGAAATGTGATGGCGCTATATAAATAATAAAATTGCATTTGTTAACATTGATTGTGTCTGTCAATGACTTGTTAAATAACCCCAACTGAATAATTTTAAAGTGATATGGAATATAATTGCTCATAATAATAATAACGATCAACATCTCCATCCTGCACTGTGGGCCTTGGAGATTATTTCATGCCTTATGGAGCAACATACTAATATATTATAAAGAGCCAGCCAGAACCCAGACATTTTATAATATGTGCTACAAAGAGCTACAAAGTTCCCGTTAATGATCTTGTTGTTGCAACAGGAGCGGTGTGAATTTTAGTCGCACTCTGCTGTTGTTTAAAGTGTGGTGGAAAAATACAGTGTTTCCTTTGTGATTTACTCTTCTGGTTTCCATGGTGATTGCCCTGCTCTTATTACTTTGGACCACTTTTTAGAACAGAAAACTTTGTTAAATCCCCACCCCCACTGACATTATTACCTAGCTGGAAACTCCATGGTGTTCCTGATGTCAAATTCAAGATTGGTCTCCACTATAGCAGGCTTTTCCCTTCTTTTCAATATTCTGCATGTTGAAACGTAATTGAAAGATAAAGCATCTATTGTCCAGAGATGGAGAAGGTTATAGGGAAAAAGACTGTTTTGGATTAATGTCATGACTCACACGTATGTTTGATTTCCGTTTTTTTCTACTGTGCATTCAGAAATATAAACAGCAAAACCTCAACTCATCAGCATAAATAGAAGCAGCATTTTACTAATTTCCTATATTTAAGGTCAGTTAAGCTGGTTTGGAAGATAAATCTTCTCTCCTACGTTCCTTTATCCGTGACTCATTTAAACAAAACAAAAAAATGAAAACAAAAAATGCTTGCGGCTTCATAAATAAACCATAAAATAATTATCAACACCTTTACGTTAAATTCCTATTTTTCACTTAAACATAATTATAAAACACGAATGTTAAAATGTACAAGAAAAGCCACTTGAGTGTAAAGAAGACAATGTGTAATACATTATATTAAATGTTAATCCAGCGTTAATCCCTAAGTTACTGCTCTTACAAGAGACTCACAAGGCATCACCGAGAGCCTGAGGGAGGTAAGTTTTCAATTTCGATAATTGGTCCAGGCTGAGGTTTAAATCATCATTGAAGAACTGTTCTGGGTGCTGACAGATTTTTAAGATCTCAAGCCATACCTTGTCATGGGATTGTGCAAGTGGAAAAATGCTCCCTTCTAGAATGCATAATCTGTGCCGTGTCACTGTAAACATTGTAGCTCCGTGCTCTGTATTTACACTGACCTGCCTCAATACAAAGGAATGTCTGTTTGGAAAGCTAGCAAAAGGTTGCAAGGAACTGTGATTTTTGATCTAATTCATGAACAAGAGCAAAACAATGGTCCATAGAAGAGCGGCTGGGGTTAGCACCCCAGAGTAGAGGTGGCCAAACGCAAATCTGCAGATTTGGCAGAAACACAACTACCGTGATCATCAGTCGTGCAAATACAACTAGGGTTTAAGATTAACCATCACTGATGATAAACTGTACTATATCCATTAACAATGGGCCCTTGAATTACTTAAGAAATTTGGCATATTATTTTCTCTGTTCCCATTATTTTTGAGGAACAGCTATGTTTTTGAGGAACATAGTTGTGAACAATGTGCTGTACTTAGTGACAATGTAAAAGTAGTTTATGCTTAGTTTATATATAAAAAAGGTTTAGCAAAATTCATATATGCATGTAAAAGTTATGGAATATGCCCAATTGTAATTATATTGTTCCCAGGTAGGCTGTGCTTTGCAGCATCCAGGGAGAGACATAGTTCTGTATTTCCTGGTCATTTACCGTGATATCACGTGTGTGAAGGAATGCACCTTTATTCCAAGGCTCAAGCAACAGGTGCCATTTCCGGTCCAGTCTGTAATAAAATTGGCTAACTTGGATCATGATATGCTTTATGTTTAAATGAACTTTGTTCTCTATTAGTTCTACTTCCCCGTAAAAACTAGCCCCCACCGGAGTACTTCTTGTAGACTGCTTATCTTGAGACATTTAGAAATATGTCTCTTCTTACATTCCTTTCCTATGACTGTTTAAAAACAGTAAATATGTTTTGCATGTAAGCATGTATCCCCTCACTGTATAAAACTAATTGCCCCCAATTAAAGCTAAAAGCAATTCTTCTGGATTCACAACTATCACAACGTGTCGTGTGCCTTATTGCTTCTCCAAACACTTGAATTGATTTGGGTTCCCTTGAACATAACTAAAGGATGATTTATCCTTGACACGTGTGACTGAGTGAAATATCAAACTGCCAATCAGAACACAGCTTTAATGTTAAATGTGGTCACAAAGAGGTCCCACTGCTCTCTCAGAGTCTTACCTAAGCTTAGCTTATTAACTTAGCTCTCAAATCACTTTAATATGAAAGCAAACAGGAGAACCAACTGCCGGAGGGTTCTCCTGAATTTGAACTGTCTATCAATTTGTATCAATCCAAAGATTCAGACTATGCCATTCACATAGTCTTGTATATGAAGAATTGATTGATAAGTAACAGTTCATTTTTTTTATAGATTCTTTTAAAATGGGAGTTTAAATCCTGGAGATTCAGTGTTTGCCCCCATGAAATGTCAACATGAATTTCAACTCCATTGTGGAGGCAAAGCCAAGACTATGAAAATTGTGTCACTGTCCAAATACATTTGGATCTAACTGTATGGCATCAATACAAACATTACATACATCACAAAGGAAAAAAACAATCACAATAAAAATGCAACACACAACTTAACAACAAATGCTTTAACTATCAAAGCTATTATTATAATTACTAACATATTAATATTATTTGGGGTTTATTTTTCTTTTTTCAATTTATGTTATATAATTTTTATCTCAGTATTTCCTTATTTATACTTTATAAAGCTTTTCCTTATTCTAACCCAATTTGTAAGATGTTTGCAGTGAAATGGAATCTATGAAATAACCTGCTGTGATTCTGAATATAAATGTCAATGTGTAGAATTTTGCTTGCCCCACCCCCCCCTTTTCTCTAATAATTATATAAATAGAGCTTTGAACATGGTGCATGGGAACTTTGGAAAAAGACTTGTTCCCACTTACACGCCAGCAGTTCCCACAAAACTGAGTTTTCTTGTACATTTTATAGCCTGAAGACATTAAACCAAGGCTGCCGTAGGGGAAAATGGAAAAAAAATACCACAAGGATGGCCACAAAAATAAATAAAAGAAGTTTTGCTTCCGCTCCTCTTCATTTGAACAAGACACGTCCTTTTTTTTTTCATTTTAATAAGGAACAAATTGCCATCAATCTATGGGAAAATGTTGATGCAATATGTTTTTACGAGTCACCATCAGTTCAAAACTGCATTTTGCTATATGTTGCAATATGTATGTCACAAGGGTTACAGATTCGTATCCTTTCTATAGACGAAGACATCAGACGTACAGACAAGTGAATATGTATAAATAGATATTATATTTGCGTGCCTGAGCAATAATCATATTGATTTCATCAAAGAGCATTCATTTTTCTCGATCGAAGCTAAAGTACAAGCTACCCCTGAATCCATTTTGGAGCTCACCCAATTATGTCTCGCTTATATTTGTAACAAGTAATTTGAGGCCTAGGTTCCTGCTGCTAAACCTGTACTAGCAGGAAGAAAAGTACAGGATACAACCTCTTCCCCAATCAATGTGTATACTGTTAAAAAACACTGCAAACTCTATAACCACTACAGCACGCTGTACAGTGCACTCCCAGGGTAAGTCGTCAAGCTGTTTGCAAATGGTTTGCCAATTTACCTCTGTTCTGCCAAGCACTGGACTCAGCCTTCAGTAGAGCTGCTGTTAGCTTCCTTTATCTGAGCCCAGCAATACAGAGAATGTTGTACAATACGGGTGTGCTGTAGTGGTTATGGTAATAGTGCTTGGAGTGTTTTTACTTTTGTTTCTCATTGCAAACAAATGCAACATTAAACAATCCTCACAACTTGACTTTCCGACCAATGGAAATGAAAAAAGAGGAGCAGTGAAAAAAAATCTATATTTATATATTTTATTTATGTAGAGAAAAAAAGAGGTGGACACACAGACAGACAGACAGACAGACAGATAGATAAATTATACAATATCAAGTGCACACATTAACCAAAACCCAACCACAAAACTCACAAAATGTAATATATACATATTTGTGGTCGGGGAATCAAAAGTCATAATGAGAGCATATTAGAAGTAGGTATGTAATGTCCCTATATGAGACATATAGTAATGTGAAAAAGTCGGTTGTGGTGTGCCAGAACCGACGAGGCGTTGGGCCTGTAATCAAAGAGTGCCCATCTAGATAAAGATATGAGAAAAGGAAGTTCTGGGAGAGGCAAATCGCCAGACTGAGATGATAAAGGGGAGCGGTCTGGTGTCCTTAAGAAGGGAAACTTCAGGCCCTGCCTTACATATACTGGTCAGTCCCCCTCACTAACAATAATAAGGTTGATTAGGCAGAGTTCTGGCTGGCAGCATCACAGAAATTCTACTTTGTTCACATGCCCATACAAGGCTGTCACAACATAGCAACCAATGAGGTGACTCAATCACAATTTTTCGTATTCTTCTGAACTCTCCCCAAACAACCTCCAAACCCCTACATTCCAGGATATAATTGAAAGTTAAAGGTTCAGGTTGGCTGAAAATAGCCAATCTACACAGTGGCGTACACACAATCCATGGGGCCCCGGTGCGAAACTGATCCATGGGCCCCCCCACTCCCTCTCCCCACCCTCCCACTTCTACCCTGACCCTCTGCCCACTGACCTTGGTCCCCCCGACACATACATACAGACACAAACACACACACACCCCGACAGACACATACATACACACACACAAACACACAGACACACAGACACATACATACACACATGCAGACACATACATACAGAGACACACACATGCAGACACATACATACAGAGACACACACATACATACATACAGAGACACAGACGCACACATACAGAGACACAGACACACACATACAGACACACACACACATACAGAGACATACACATACAGAGACACAGACACAGACATAGACAGGCACACACAAAACAGAGACACACACATACAGAGACACACACACATACATACATACATACACACATACAGAGACACACACACACACACATACATAGAGACACACATACACAGACAGAGACACAGACACACATACATACAGATACACACACACACACACACATACAGAGACACAGACACACACATACATAGAGATATACAAACACAAACACACATACAGAGACATAGACACACACATACATACACACATACAGAGACATACACACACACATACATACAGAGACACACAGACACACATACACACAAAATGTTTCCTACCTTTTGTCACTTTCCCTGGGGTCCAGTGGGGGCTCAGCCTGATGGGAGTCAGAGTTCCCACTCTGACTCCCTCTTCCTTCCTGCTTCCTCCTGCACGGGCTGATAGCTGGGAGGAGTGACCGGGGAGTCACTTCCTCCCAGCAGTGATGTCATCACAGGGACAATCCACCCCTGACAATCCACATCCATCGGGTGGCCCTGACAGCATGGGCCACCCGATGGACCCCTCAACATGCGGTTTGCCGCGCGGGCCAGGGTCGCAAAATGTGGTTGCAGCTGCGACCCCTGCGACCGCGGTATGTACGCCGTTGAGTCTACACTAATATATATACATTGTGTTAGCTATATATATATATATATTTCACATGCTGTTGTGCAAATGGGATATAAAACAGGTTGAAATTATAGGCAATTAGCAAGACACCCCCAATAAAGGAGTGGTTCTGCAGGTGGTGACCACAGACCACTACTCAGTTCATATGCTTCCTGGCTGATGTTTTGGTCACTTTTGAATGCTGGCGGTGCTTTCACTCTAGTGGTAGCATGAGACGGAGTCTACAACCCACACAAGTGGCTCAGGTAGTGCAGCTCATCCAGCAAGGTTTGCTGTGTCTGTCAGCGTAGTGTCCAGGGCATGGAGGTGCTACCAGGAGACAGGCCAGTACATCAGTAGACATGGAGGAGGCCGTAGGAGGGCAACAACCCAGCAGCAGGACCTCTACCTCCGCCTTTGTGCAAGGAGGAACAGGAGGAGCACTGCCAGAGCCCTGCAAAATGACCTCCAGCAGGCCACAAATGTTCATGTGTCTGCTCAAACGGTCAGAAACAGACTCCGTGAGGGTGGTATGGAGGCCTGACGTCCACAGGTGGAGTTTGTGCATACAGCCCAACACCGTGAAGGACGTTTGGCATTTGCGAGAGAACACCAAGATTGGCAAATTCGCCACTGGCGCCCTGTGCTCTTCACAGGTGAAAGCAGGTTCACACTGAGCACATGTGACAGATGTGACAGAGTCTGGAGATGCCGTGGAGAACGTTCTGCTGCCTGCAACATCCTCCAGCATGACCGGTTTGGCAGTGGGTCAGTAATGGTGTGGGGTGGCATTTCTTTGGGGGGCCGCACAGCCCTCCATGTGCTCGCCAGAGGTAGTCTGACTGCCATTAGGTACTAAGATGAGATCCTCAGACCCCTTGTGAGACCATATGCTGGTGCGGTTGGCCCTGGGCTCCTCCTAATGCAAGACAATGCTAGACCTCATGTGGCTGGAGTGTGTCAGCAGTTCCTGCAAGACGAAGGCATTGATGCTATGGACCGGTCCGCTCGTTGCCCAGACCTGAATCCAATTGAGCACATCTGGGACATCATGTCTCGCTTCATCCACCAACATCACGTTGCACCATAGACTATCCAGGAGTTGGCAGATGCTTTAGTCCAGGTCTGGGAGGAGATCCCTCAGGAGACCATCCGCCACCTCATCAGGAGCATGCACAGGCATTGTAGGGAGGTCATACAGGCACGTGGAGGCCACACACACTACTGAGCCTCATTTTGACTTGTTTTAAGGACATTACATCATTGTTGGATCAGCCTTTAGTGTGTTTTTCCATTTTAATTTCGAGTGTGACTCCAAATGCAGACCTCCATGGGTTGAAAATTTTGATTTCCATTTTTTTATTTTTGTGTGATTTTGTTGTCAGCACATTCAACTATGTAAAGAACAAAGTATTTCAGAAGAATATTGAATTAATTCAGATCAAGGATGTGTTATTTTTGTGTTCCCTTTATTTTTTTGAGCAGTGTATATATATATATATATATCACAAGGTTAAACAAAAATCTGCACACCAGTCAAGCCACAGGATTTGCTTTTCTCAGTAACCAACCTCATGCTGATGATTTGCATTAACAATGAAACAGCTGTCCGTGAGTGGTTCACTGGCTTTGCGTCTTTTCCTAAGTTGTGTTTCAAAGCTGTTGTATACAGCAAACAAAAACTCAAAGGAATCCATGTTTAAAATGGAATGAGGCAAAAATGTAATTCTTTGTTGAACTAATTTGCATATGCCCACCCAGAATCTCAATTTTTCCCCACCATAATACGTTTTTTGAGTTTTGAGATATATATATGTCTCTTCCAGTAGATGGAAGATAGGAAGACATTTATGTCTCCAGTACCTGTCAGTGGTATTATTATCCCCTAATACATGATTCAGTGGGAGCAATAAGCATCTCATAACACTGAGGCCCAGTGGCTCCTAGACCTGAAAGCAGACCACTGCATGCTACCAGAACAGGAACCAGTCATCATCACAGTTGAAGATATCCAACAGAGAGTAGCACACATGAAGAGCTGGTCAGCCCCAGGACCTGAAATGATCCACAACTACTGGATAAAGAAGTTAACAGCACTGCATGAACTCCTAGCAGCACAAATGAACCAGCTACTAGCAACAGGCTCCCACCCTGACTGGCTAACACAAGGCAGAACAATACTGGTCATGAAGGACCCTCACATAAGAACAGCAATATCCCACTACCAACCAATAACCTTCCTCCCCACAACATAGAAACTCCTGTCAGGCATCATAGCCTCCAAGATCCAAGAACAAATGAGTCAATATATGAGCAATACTCAGAAGGGGATTGGAAACAACACCAGAGGATCAAAACACCAACTACTGGTAGACCAATCAGTCACAAGGGATTATAAGACCAGACATACCAATCTGTGTACGGCCTGGATTGATTACAAGAAAACCTATGACAGAATGCCACACACATGGATACTGGAATGCTTGGATCTCTACAAGGTCAGCAAGATAATTCAGCAAGACAATACAAGCCTTCATCAAGAACTCGATGGGCAAGTGGAAAACAACTCAAGAAGCCAATTCCAGGACAATAACTCACTGATCCACCTTAGTAGGATATACAGCAAGGGCATCGAAATTTTGTTCGTACTAGAGAAGTGCGAGCGGATGATAGCAATAAGAGAGAAGATGATCAGGACAGAAGGAGTTGAAGTTCCAGAAGGCCAAATAGAAGATGTAGAGAACAGCTACAAGTACCTGGAGTTACCACAAATGCATGGCAACCATGAGGAAGAGGCAAGGAGGATAGCAACATCCAAGTACATCCAAACAGTCAGAAAGGTCCTGAAGTCCCAGCTCAATGGCAAGAACAAGATCCAAGCCATCAACACATATGCCCTACCGGTCATCAGGTACCCAGCTGGAATAATAACCTGGCCAAAGAGAGGAACTGGTCACCATGGATGTCAAGACTAGGAAACTACTCATTATGAATGGAGTATTCCACCCAAAATCCAGAGGCTGTACACCTGCTGGAAGGAAGGAGGTAGGGGCCTGATGAGTGTCAAGGCCACAGTCCTGGATGAAACACAGATCATCCAGAAGTACATCACGTAGATGACTCCCAAAGATGAACTGCTAAGGGAATGCTTGAGACTTCCACAGATCGAGGATGCAGAAAAAGAGGAGGTTCCTTGGGAAGACAAACCTCACCATGGGGTGAACCCCTGGCAGATAGTGGATGTGGCTCACATGATAAAATCCTACCAGTGGTTGGAAAAGGCAGGACTGAAAGACAGCACTGAGGCACTAATCCTAGCAGCATAGGAGTAGGCACTCAGCACCAGATCAATAGAAGCTGGAGTCTACCACAGCAGGCAAGACCCAAGGTGGAGACTGTGCAAAAAGGCCTCTGAGACAGTCCAGCACCTAGTAGATGGATGCAAGATGTTAGCAGGAACAGCATACACGGAGAGACACAACCAAGTTGCTGGGATTGTGTACCGAAACATCTGCACAGAATATGGATTGGACCTGCCTAAGTCCAAATGGGAGATACCACAAAGGGTAGTAGACAATTACAGGGCTAAGATCCTGTGGGACTTCAAGATCCAGACAGACAAGCAAGTGCTGGTCAACCAACAAGACATCGTGATGGTACATAAGGAATGAAGGACTGCAGCCGTGGTGGATGTGGCAATACCCAGTGACTGTAACATCAGAAAAAAGGAACAAAAGGAACATGAGAAGGTTAATAAATACCAAGGACTGAAAGAAAAACTAGAAAGGATGTGGAAAGTGAAGACAGTAGTAGTCCCAGTTGTGATAGGATCACACAGGGCTGTGACTCCCAAGTTGGGGAAGTGGCTTCATAGATTCCAGGTGGGACATCTGAGATCGCTGTCCAGAAGAATGCAGTTCTAGGAACAGCTAATATACTGCACAGAACCCTCAAACTCCCAGGCCTCTGGTAGAGAACCTGAGAATGAGGAATAAACATACCACCCAGGAGGGGTAAGAAAATCTATTTAATTTTATTGTATATATATATATATATAACAAGAAGAGTACACTCGAAGGACTTTGTGAAAATCAAACGTCTGCTTTATTTAGCATTCAATAATTACATTCATGTAATCTGAATGTAATTATTGAATGCTAAATAAAGCACATCTTCAAGAAGTCCTTCAAGTGCACTCTTCTTGGAATATATGAATTGGCTGGAGATAGCACCAAGGCGAATACAAGACCGGGAACAGTGAGTGTGGGGCACAAGTTATTATATATATATATATATATATATATATATTGGTCCATATATGTCCCAGTGCTGTCCTAACAGTAAACATCTCCCCTTAGCCCCTTCGCTTTCTTAACCCTAGTCCTAATACCGACCCAAACATCATCACTTTCTACAAGACTAGCCCTAACTCTAGCCCCTAGCCCCTAATCCTTGCCTTAAAATAATCACATACTGCTGTAAAAAAGACAAAACACTGAAGCATGTATTAGGGGATAATAATATCATTGACAGGCAGTGGTGTATCCTGGTTTTGTGCTGCCCTAGGCAGGACAAAACTCAGGCGCTCCCTCCCCCCCCGCCACCCCACCTTTCCCCCCTGCCCCGCCTTTTAAATACACACACATTCACTGACAGATACGCATACACTAGCTAACAGACATACTCACTCACTAACAGACACACACACACTGACACACACACACTCACACTAACAGACACACACTCACTCACTAACACATACACACACACACTCACTAACAGACACACACACTAACAGACAAACACACACACACACACACACACTAACAGACAAACACACACACTAACAGATACACACTCACTCACTAACAAACACACACACTAACAGACAAACACACACACTAACAGACAAACACACACATTAACAGACACACACTCACTCACTAACAGACACACACACACAAACACACTAACAGACACACAGACACACACACTAACAGACACACAGACATGCACACACACACAGACACACTCACTAAAAGACACAAACTCACTCACTCACTAACAGACACACACAGACACACACACTAACAGACACACACACTCACTCACATTAACACACTCACTTTTTTTTTTAATTTAACCCCCCCCAGCCTCCTTACCTTTGGGCCCTTTCCCTGGGGTCTGCTGGGCGGTCAGTTGTTCGAGCGCCGCTGGTTGAGGGAGCACTGATTAGTGAGCTCTCTGCTCAGCTCCCTCGCGCGCTGCAGAGTGATGCTGGGAGCCGGAATATGATGTCATATTCCGTCTCTCGGCATCACTCTGCGGCGCGCGAGGGAGCTGAGCAGAGAGCTCAGGGGAAAGTGCTCCCTCCCGCTTGCTTGCCCGCCCGCCCGCCTGGCTTGTCAGTTAGCTGCAAGGCTAACTTGCATGTCTGTTAGCTAGTGTATGCGTATCTGTCAGTGAATGTGTGTGTATTTAAAAGGCGGGGCAGGGGGGAAAGGTGGGGTGGCGGGGGGGGAGGGAGGGAGCGCCTGAGTTTTGTCCTGCCTAGGGCAGCACAAAACCAGGATATTATTATCCCCTAATACATGCTTCAGTGTTTTGTCTTTTTTACAGCAGTATGTGATTATTTTAAGGCAAGGATTAGGGGCTAGGGGCTAGAGTTAGGGCTAGTCTTGTAGAAAGTGCTCATGTTTGGGCTTTTTTTGCCGCCCCCTGGAAAATGCCGCCCAAGGCAAATGCCTTGTTTGCCTCGTGGCTAATACGTCCCTGTTGATAGGTACTGGAGAGCTACGGGCTCTTGGTTTATACTGATGTATTTAGAACTTATCGATGGCATTATTTTTTCATTATTTTTATTGACTTAGAGTGATCAAGTGACACTCTCAGCCAATTAATGAGTGTCTGCTCTGCAACAGCTGGGTGTCGGAAACCTGCCTACAGAGGAGACCCAGTGCCTGGGAAGACCAGGTGAAAGGACAAACAGTTTGCCCTATTACAGGGTAGTGGCAAAAAGGTACTCCTATGGTCATAACCATTACAGCTGCCTGTAGCGATTATCATGACTGGAATAACCCTTTAAGTTCCTTTGTTAGTAATTAACATATTGCAAATTGTTCTTCAATAAGATACACTTCATTATATTGTATATTTTATAAACTTCCAGATTTTTTTCATGCGTGTAAGGGTTTTTTCAGACTACTTTATTTTGCCTATGCGTTCCCTCTCTCTGGTTAGGCATCTGCTTTCCAGACACCTTCTGCTCATCTGATGATATTTATTAACCCACATTAATCATAAAAATGCATCTTTGTTGGATGTTGCTATATATGTCCTGGCTTGAGGCCACTACTTGCATGAAACTCCGAGTTTATAGCAAGGGTGGAAGATATATAAAACATCTTGGTTTTATTTGAAGTATGAAAGTACCGTAATAAAAATGACACACAGCAAGGACAAAGGAACAATCTCATTAGCTAACCAGGGAAGCTCAGCAATGCCAAAAAACATTGGATTTTATTGAGGTTGTATGTTCAAGAGGAATGCATCACCCCAAAATGTCCAGGGCAGAATTAAAAAGTTTAAACCAGTGATTCCCAAACTTTTTAGGTTCAAGGCGCACATACACACACACAGATGCACACAGACAAACACACTGACTCAGATATTTTTTATATCTGCAGCCACCCTCCTGTTAGCTTACCTTGTGTGTTCAGGAGAGTGGCTTGCTTGGAGTCCTGGTCCTGCTGCTGGCTGGTGGGAGTGAGGAGTCTGGAGCAGCTCTTCGTGCTCCTTTCCCCTCATGTTGCCTCTGTAGCATCCTCCTCTCCCTCCCACGCTGTCTCCAGGGCCGGTGCAAGGATTTTTGCCGCCCTAGGCAAAAGTAAAGTTTGCCGCCCCCCCCCCCCATGTGACATCACAATGCTCCACCCATATGATCTGCCATGTTAACTAACGCCAATGCTGCAGTGCCGCCGTGTTTACATTATAAGGCATGCAGGGACAGGCTATAGACACCAGAACAACTACATTAAGCTGCAGTGGTTCTGGGGACTATAGTGTTTCTTTAATGTGAGGTAAATTATAGATTAGTGCCACGAATAATATAGTAGATTGCCTACTTACAACGAGATGATGATGATGATGGGCTCTAGCTGCAGTCTGGCTCCACTGGTCTGCTGTAGAACAGGCTCCCTGGAGGCTGTTTGTAACTGTGGTCACAAAAATCAATATTCTGGGAGAACGGGAAGCAGCTCCATTTTTGGGGGGCCCTTTACACAGCTCAAGGTCTGGGTCCCAGGGTCCACCTTCATGTTCCACCAATGAGTTTGTTCACAGGGGGTGGAGTGTGTAGGGGATGTCCTGATATGTGTGTAAGGAATGCATTGTGTGAATCTGTGTTTGTATGTGTAAGGGCTGCAAGGTGTGTTTCTGTGTATGTACAGGATGCAGTGTGTGCGTGTGTAAGGGGTGCATTGAGTGTGTGTAAGGAATGCATTGTGTGTTTCTGTGTGTGTAAGGGATGCATTGTGTGTAAGGGTTACATTGTTTGTGTGTGTGTGTGTGTGTAATGCATTGTGTGTTTTTCTGTGTGCAAGGGGTGCATTGCATGTGTGTGTGATGGATGTCAATCTCTCCACCCTCCCTTGTCCCTCTCTTCTCCCCCCTCTCCCTCCCTTGTCACTCTCTTCTCCCCTCCCCCTACCCACTCTCATTGCCCCTCCCTCCCCTGTCACTCTCACCCCCCGTCAATTTCTTCTCCCCCCACCAATTTCTTCTTCTCCCCCCTCCCCATTTCTTCTTCTCCCCTCCCCATTTCTTCTTCTCCCCCTCCCTGCCAATTTCTTTTTCTCCCTGCCAATTTCTTCTCCCCCTCCCTCCCAATTTCTCTTCCCCTCACAATTTCTCCTGACAATTTTCTTCCCCCCTCCCATTTCCAATTTCTTCTTAGCCTCCCCTGACAATTTCTTCTCCCACCCTCCCCATTTCTTCTCCCCCCTTCCCTCCCAATTTCTTTCTCCTCCCCCCCTACCTTTGTTGTAGCGTGGCCGAGCCCTGCATCATGATGGTCCGCGGGTACAGGTTGCTTTTGTTTCCTGTACCCGGCCGGACTAACAGGAAGTGCACACTCTGTGCACAGACAGATGCTCCCTGTACCCGTCGGACCATCATGATGCAGGGCTCGGCCACGCTACAACAGAGGGAGTGACAAGAGGGAGCGCTGTGCGCTTCCCTCCTGTCAGCCCCTCTCCTCAGGTTGCGCCCGGGCGGTGCGGTCCACCCTCATGGACGCACCGCCCGGGCAAAGCTGCAGCCGCCTGAGGCTCTCTGCAGAGCGCTCGGGCGGCTGCAGCATGGGGGGGGGCGGCGCTCCTGGCGGCACCCCCTCCCAAGGGGCGCACTAGGCGGCTGCCTAGTCCGCCTTACAGGTAGCGCCGGCCCTGGCTGTCTCATTGCACAAAGCAGGGAGGAAGTAACAGGCTGTAGCTTCATCCCAACCTGCTAACACTACAGGGGCCTGGTCGCTGTGTTAAAGTGCTGTGGCACCTGACCGGGCCCCTGATCAGAAGTAACATTTCCAGTAAAAAAATGTGGGCGCGCCTGTGTGCCCCCATGGCGCCGCGGCACACAGTTTGAGAACCATTGATTTAAACTGTCAGGGTATAATACATGAGAGTTTGGGTCACTGTTATTTGCAGATAAGCAAGAGAGGGTAAAAAAGGTAAATTAAATGGAAAACATTTTACAATGTGTTTAAAAGTGAATGGTTCAACACCGGTCCAGCTCTTACAGTGTATATAAACTGTGTAAGATGATATCTGGAATTTTTTATCAGATCATTTATATTAACTCTATCTATCTGTCTAGTGCAAACCCTAAAAAAAATTTTAATATTCAATAATTTTGAACTTTAATTATAAACATCGTAACTCTTCAATTTTTTCTCCAAGGAAATGGATAACTAGAAAAGTTTTAAAAATAACAAATTACAGTTTTACATTATTATTATTATTATTATTATTATTTTTAAATTATTATTATTTATTTGATTTTTGTTGTCAAAGTAACTGGAGCTAGTCTGGAGGTCTATGGAATATGGTACTTGAACACATCGAATGTAATAACTGTTTATATTATTTGCATTTAAATAATGTATGCATAGTTTTATTAAGCACTTATGATCTTCTTAGCCCTTTACAGTTGATGTTGCAGTTGCTGTTACAGTGTAAGGGAAGCACAGTAGATGCAATAGGTATTAAAGGAGCACTTCAGCTCAATGAAGTGGTGTGGGTGCAAGGTCCCCCTAGTTTTAACCCTGCAGTTGAAAACATAGCAGGGTTAATCCAGCCTCTAGTGGCTATCTCCTTGGCACTGAATAAATTGCACTTATTTGATGCTGGATGTCCTCACAGAGTCCAGTGTCAACTAAAATCCCCATAGGAAAGTATTGAGTAATGCTTTCCTATGGTTGGGTTTGAATGCTTGTGCCTCTCTGGCTGTGCATGCGCATTTGGCTCCACTCGGGAGCTGACGTCGGCAAGGGAGAAGAGGTCACCGGCACCGAGGGAGCCCGGCACTGAATTAAGGTAAGTGGCTGAAGGTGTTTTAACTCCTTCAGTGCCTAAAGGGCCATGAACATGGGTTTGTTTTCCTGGCACTATAGGATCCCTTTAATGTAATATAATAGGAGTAGAATGAGTTATAATGCAGTAGAATGAGCTGTGTATTGCACTGACAGCACATGATGACTCAGGGTTATTTCCAGATGGCAAAAAGACTAGGGGCTTCAGCCCAGGGGTACAATTTATGGCCACTCCTGAATATAATGACTTACTTGTGGTACTAAAAGTAGTATCACACCCTAAGTCAAATCCTAAACACTGATGTCTTCTATAAATCACATTGTGACATAATTCAGATTCTTACATGTACCTTTGTTTCTAAACGTCACACCAGTTGTATTCACAGCAAGTCATGCTGTATGAAACCCTTCAATGTATGCAATGGATGCATCCTGCATCAATTACAATGTCCTCACACTGTGCTGTATAATTAACTTTAAACATGGTGCATTAATGTGGCCCCATCACAAGTTAAATGTTTGGAGGTGTGTTTTCTCTCTCCTTATTTCAGGAGAGATAACAATAAAAATGCTCCTAGAATTACACCTGGGGCTTTTCAGTATCCTTATCTAGGCTCCAGCCCCTGTTAACCCAACCTTTGCAATGCCCATGTGTTATTCTATACCAGGAATTTTGTGAGACAAACCTGCATTTTAGCCTGCAATCATGCATCTTGTCTTATTTACTTACTTACATTGCAACAATGTGTTGGATGGAGTAATGCAAACCACCCCTTAAGCTGTTCAAATAAAATTTGACAATTTAATTGCCCTTTGATCTTTGCCTGCAGTGATAAAACCTGAGAGTTAACTTTTATTTTTTGTAACCTAAATTTGTAATTGTTTATTTATTTAACTAGGGTGCAGGGTGTTAGGCTAGTTAGAGGTTAACAGTAAAAAAAGTTTTAAAAAGTTTTAAAAAGTATAAAAATGTTTTAAGATGTACAAAAGTTTACAAAGTAAAGTAAAAAATAAAAATAAAAAAAGTTTGTGCTTATTACCACAAACTAACAAAAAATATATCCCATGACAAGGTTTAAAATATGCCTTTTGAAATACCATTTCTCAAAGAAGACACCTCAGGGTATGCCTTTATGGGGTAGGTTGAATAAGCAACCTGTTTAAAGGTTCCAAAACGCATCACAAACTCAGCATAAAAATTCAAAGTTTAAAAAAACAAACTGAAATGGCTATGTCTCAAAGGTGCTCTTTCAACGTCCACTTTACCTGGTACATACAGGGACTTGTAAGTACAAGACCTTATTTTTACCTGATCTGAACGTGCCTACTTAACTATTAGAGTCTCTTTTGCTTATGTATTTTATATACTACACTAACATTACCTAATTTGGAGAACTCCTGACATCTGGATCTCTGGATTATACCGTCAGCGCGTAATTCAGCAGAGCTCTGATTTAGCCCTGAAAAATGTGAGTGAGTTCTCTACATCAATATGACCGAATATTTTCAGTTGTTCTTTGAAGTTAATTTAATTGGCACAACTCAGAGATTCATGTATGTTTTAAGATACCAAGTACACTTAAAGGCTATCTTTTTGGCGCTGTGCATCCTTTTCTTTTTGGGTGTATATACAAGGTTTAGGAATCTTTGAGTGATTCACTGCTCCTAGACCTTCATTTCTTTTGGTGATATTCTAAAATGTATAAACCAAATACCATTTAATTGGGTAATTTTAACAAGTATAAATTAGCTTAGGTTGGGAGAACCCAAAAACACGCTCTTTCTGTTCCCCTGGGGAGAAAAATGCTATACCAAATATATATATTGTTATAATGTGTAGAATGTAAGGATAATGTTTTGTAAATCACAATAAATGTATATAAATTCCTTAATGTTTGGTATCATAATAGCTTTTTTTGATCCGCAACATGTTTGAGATATTATGCTACAGTATCATCCGGTGACCCAACTGTGACCTCAGTTTGCTACCGACATTCTATGTTAAGAAGCCACAAGGCTAAAAACAGTACAAATTCCATCTATATCTTGCTCAAATCAAAATAGCAATCCTAAGAATGACATAAGATAATATGTTCAGTATCCCAAAGTAGATCTTTACCACGTAGCACAGAATGGAGAGGCGCAATTTCACTGTTTCATAGTGTGGTTAACCTCGTAAGCTTTAGTGGAACCCAAGAGAAATTACAGAAAACCCTTAAACAAATATAACAAGAGAACTTGTTTTGTCTGTCAGGAACTATAAATAGCTGTCTGTGCTGTAGGGGGTATACATCTTTCTGTTTCTTTTTATATTTGTGGCTCTGTGTGGGCTGCAAAATTGACCAGATCGGATGCAAAAAAAAAAAGAAAAATGATAGCCTGTATGCAGTTTATATCTCCTAAAGGGTGGACATCATAACTGTTTTTATTGGTATACACTTTACAGTTAACACATACAAACGATAAAGAAAAACTTTAATCACTAAACCATGTAAATCTATTTTATTTTTAAGCTTGGCCCTTCTAGAGGAGAATGCCAACAAATATATTAATTTTATAACATGAAAGGAGGGTTCATATTTGCTTAAGTCTCTCTTTACTAGAACTCCACAGCAGCACATGAACACAGAGAGAAACAACCAATCAGAAAAAAGTAAGATACAATAAAACTCTCCTCCCCACCAACTACTCCATCTTTCTTTGCTGTTCCGCATCAGCACAAGTCAGAGTACCACTGCCTCCTGCTCATAGTGGGTTGCTGTGGGATTTTTAGACTATATTCTTGTCCCTACATTTGTGTTCTTATTTGTATAGTTACCTATATTTATCTTCCCTTCTGTGGCTTGCAGGATCTTACTTGGGCTCTATAATGGTTGTTTTACTTTGGTCTGTTTACACTCCCCTTTATTCCTTTTCTGTGCCTGTTTTCATATATCTCTTAACTCGCTACTGTCATCTGATTGTCTGTTGAGTGATCTTTTTTCGAGCAGGCACTCTGTTGGTGCCTGCTCGGGAATCTCGGGAGACTTCTCCGAGCGCTGGGGCCATGGATTACGTTCCGGCGTCTCCACGTGCTTGCTCCTGCTACCGCTTGGGACCTCACGCTATTGCGTCAGATCTTGTAACCGGAGCCTTTCTCCCCTTACCGCGCCTGTCCTCTTCGACGTGACCGGGCCGCAGCTGGAGTTTTGCTGTAGCCTTGGGAACCCGGTGCGTAGAGGGAGAGTGTAGTTTCCACATGGGTGTTGCGGCTCCTGGAGTTTCCTATCTGGCGCGATGTTGCCTGGCGGGCTTATGTGTGCTTACTAGCACAGAGTCATAAACCCTTGTGGTATATATTAAAGCAGCATCTTCCTTTTTTGCTTATATGTGCAATATATAAAGATTGAAGCCCTAGGCTCAGAGGTGTCAGCGCATGGAAGAAAGATTATTTTACTGTTTTGAGGCTTGTTTCTACTCGCCCTCAGAACCCTACCCAACTGGGACACTTCTATTTGGGGTGAACTCCTGTATATGCACGGGGGGGGGCATTAGTCTATATGATCATAACCTCCCCCTGTACATTGGAACTCCGATTTGCTGTCCTGTTACAGCGCGCATGATTGGCCTGCTATGGCTGTGCCCAATAATTGGCCTGCTCTGACTGTGCCCACTTGTTCCCCCCAACCCCCCGCCGACTGTGTGTCTGGGGGCATTGCCACTGGGCTACCCCTGGTTTGGCTACTTATATATATATATGCACACAATTGTATTGTCACTGCCGTACTATTTGGGGTGCTGCCCTGGCCATTCTATTTGTGACACTTGTCCAGTTCTGCCAGCAGTTGTCACGCTGCAAGCACAAGCTCACCCGCTATGGATACCCCGGCCCAGGAACAAAGCTTACAGGCCATGATTAATGTGGCAGTGGCAGCCTCTGTGGAGAAAGCAGAAGATTCCGCCAAGTCAGACTCTCCCAGGAGAGAACGGGCGAGCGCGCCTAAGCGCTATTGGAAGGCTGAACGTCCTGAGCCACGCGCCCTGAAGGGCAAGGCTCCAGTGAAGCACCCAAGACAGATGGCCACAGACTCACCGGGCCAGGGAGAGGTGCCTCTCTGACATGGAGTAGGACTTCCTACCCCCCCACCTCTATCCGTCCTAGACGAATACCCTCGTGGACGAGATTGATGACTCTCAGTCCCCCCGTGCTTCAGGGATCCCATCTACACATAGAGTGCCCACCTCTCTGCTGGATTATGATGTGTTTCTGGACGCTATGGTTGAGCTTCTTTTCGACCAATGGACCATCCTGCATTCCAGGACCTCTGAATGGTCCTTGCCCGACCACCTGGCACAATTCATGCACTATTGGGTCCGCAGACCTCTGGAATGAGAGGTGCGAAAGAGATTAAGGGCAGAATGCTCCAGACCCACGCTGTCAGATAAGGAAACTTTGACCACTGAATTCGATACCTTGGTCTCCACTTACTGACTTGTTCTGGGTGTGAACAATAAGCTGTTCAATATGTTGGGCCCGCTAGCAAGAATCCTCATGCTTGTGGACAAAGCTTTCTCACAGAGTACTGCCATGGACTTTGCTTGCATACGAGACTGGGCCTTGTGCTCCATTTGCCTGCTGGGCAACACGTGGTGCTCTGAATGGAGTTGAGAAAAGTGGTCCTTCTACGTATGGACGCAAAGCTTTCAGAGTTGGGGTCGAAAGAATTGGGCCCCCTGTCCAAGGGCCTACTATTCGGAGAACATTTCATCAAAGAGCTTTACAAGCACGTGAACCTATACACGGCTCTGAACAAAGCCCAGTCCTTGATGAAAAGAGGTTTCTGTCCACACAGCTCTCGTGCTTTTGGCAGATGACCACTTCTGGTCATATGACTATCGGGGATCCCAAGCACCCATCTTTTTCCTCACCTACTACTCCATGACTTTCACCACCCAAAGACAGACCGCGGTAGAGGGAGCTGTGCCTATGGAAGAGCAAGGATGCCGACAAGTGAGCTCTGTTTCTTTAAACTACCTTTCCACTCTGATGTATACGAACATGTTGTATCACTGCATCGACAGGTGGCGTGAGGTTTCCTCAGACGCCTGGGTTCTTCAGACAGTGCGGGATTACGTAATAGATTTTCATTCCACGCCAACACAGGCTTGCCTTCCCCCGACCACCGGGTCCTCGAGAGAGCATCAGCTACTGATAGATGCGAAAATCCAGGCCCTTTTCGAAAAGGGTGCAGTCCAGTGGGGGCCGGATGACGGAGGTTCTTTAGTTCCATATTCCTGATAAGGAAGAAGTCCGGGTACTTCCGTCCGGTTATAAACTTGAGGAACCCAAATGCCTTTGTCTTTTACCGACATTTTAAGATGGAGGGCATCCATCTGCTGCGGACCCTCCTGCGCCCTGGGGATTGGTTCACACGCTTAGACCTGAAGGATGCCTATCTGTCTGTCCCGGTGGAATCTACGCACCAATGGTTCCTCTGGAAGGACAGAGCAATTCGGAACCTTGGGAGCCACCTGTCGGATTGTTGCATTCTGCTAGGAGGTGCCCGCTTCCAGATACTTTCGGAGGTAACAAAGGAAAATTACAGCTTCTGGTTGCTGCGCAACATCACTCTCCAGGCAGAGTGTCTCCCGGAGAGTGTCAAACCTGACAGCTGACTGGTTCTCCAGACATTAGAGGGATGCCAACAATTGAAGGCTCCATTGTTCGGTCTTCCTCATTATCGCGGAACGGAGGGGCCCATTCACAGTGCATCTCTTCGCCTCCAGGACAAACTTCCAGCTCCTGGGACTAGAAGATGCTACTTATGCACCTGGAACGCTTGGTGTCGTTGGTGCCTGGAATGGAATACCGATCCCTTTACAGCCCCTGTATCCAGAGTGTTGAATTTCCTTTCTCACCTATTTGACCAGGGATGGTCGAATTGTTCAGTTAATGTGGCCAGGTCTCCGATCTCAACGGCTCACGTGCCGCTCCGAGGCTCCCCTAATGGTCAAGACCAGTTGGTTTGTCGACTCCTCAGAGGCTATCTTCTACACAAATTTTCATGATTCTCCTAAGCTCTGCATTGTGGCTGCCCTCTCTCGCTATGTGGCGATTACGGCGCCGCTTCGCTCCTCTCGTTACGGTCAGTTGCTAGTCTCCTATGTACGACCTCACAAACTAGTCTCTTACACTACCTTGGCACGGTGGATCAGATGGTCGTTGTCTTTAGCAGGTGTGGGTTCCTACTTCAGGGAGCTTTTGGTTAGGGGCGCTGCGGCATCCGGTGCCCTGGTAGCTTCATTGTGTGACATTCTTCGTTCATCAGACTGGTCTCGGGAGGACACCTTCCAACGGTTTTATTTCAGACCAGAGGAACATGCATCTTTTTGCGCTATAAATTGAGCATTAATACAGCAAATATGAAACCTCCTGTCATGTTATAAAATTGTAGATTATGTTAATCTTAATTTTATTAATGACTGGAGGCGAATATTTCCCTCCCCTTTTTCATCCCTCCCCTTGTTTTTTCTTTTGTCAGTTGATGTTTGAGTTCACCGGGTATGTATACCGTTCTACAGGTCTTTTTGTTTGATTTGCTTGTCACTTGCTTATTCTATTAGTTGTCATCATGTTAGGGTGGGGATATCAAGATATCTGGATTTCTATATATATATATTGTAAGTCCAAAGAAAAGCTGGGATGCCAAGAGGTGGGCATTTGTCTTTGTATATCTCCATCTTTCAATGTTATGTCCCCTCCTCTTCACCCGTGAACAGCGTACTACTGATGCTCTCCAATACCTCAATGAAAGCATAGCCAAAAACACACACATGCTGTATAGTTAGGCATTTAAAGTGATCTCACCAATTCTGTGCAACTGACCCGATAGGGGTGTGCAGTTAAATCTTGTTCCCCAGCATCCCCTTCACCTAAGCAGCCTAGAGGAGGATTATACTACTTCTGGTTATAATGGCTGCTTATAGAAGTGTCTGCCTGATGTAAAAAAGAAAAAAAGAAAGTCAATTATATTCCAGAATATTTCCTATGTACTATATTTGGCGATATTTCTTAGTTCTTACTTTAATTTGATAAAAAGAGCTTTCCTGCATTGTTAAAGTGCATCTCTGAGCAGAATTTTACTGTATTTACTGTCAAACCATGACAGCATAGCAAACCTCACAGACTACAGGAAAGGAGCTAAAGGTTTCATGAAGGTCAACAGAGAAGGCAGTATTTTTTTAGTCCCCAAGATTTTACGTACAGGAGTTTATGATCAGACATTATCAGGGGATTTACTAGAAACTGATGTGCTCACATCTGGCATCATGACAAAGTTACATCAAAAATGCTATTTACTAACTGGTGTAACTTTGCCATGACATCAAATAGTAAAAACAAATCCAACTAGAGTTTAATCTCTCCTTAGGAAACTATAGAAACCATTACGTAATCTGATACTCAAAATATAGGATTATTTGAGAATTTATTTTGTTTTGTGTCTGTATACATTTTATTAAAGCACTAACTATATGGTACGGTCTATGAGATGGTCCATTGTCCAGTCCATCTAGGAACAGATGTGAACATTTTCTGCAAAGTTTCAACTGTAATGCCATCATTGCAAATTAGAAATTAGTTATTCACTGGTAAGGATAATAGTAGGTTCCCCTATGGCTCCTCATTTTTATACATTCTTATAAGGTTGAAAAGATCATCTGGGGTTGCTGTATCTCTCGTGCAGAGGGTACTTGCTGGCATTTCGGATCTGGACTGCTCGTACGGGTGGGACCAGTCTGATATACTTCAGATATGTTCTCTCTGTAATGGCAGTAGATGAGTATGACGAGACCAATCTCGCCACTGTGCTTTGGAGGAGCCTGGTTGCCCGCCTGCTGCCTTTAGACTATGGCCCCATGTTGAAACGCTTGATTTTCCCCTGTGAAGACACGAAAGCCGGGTCATTTGGTGCTTGCCCTGTTTGAGCGGTGATACCCCAGATAGCTATGCCATGGAGCCCATTCGTATAATGAAAGACTATGGGAAAGACTTTGGCTCCATGGCAATTGAACTGTATGTGTGTGCTCTGAGCGCCATTCAGTAATAATGTGCGCTCAGATCTGAGCTATCTGGGGATATCTGGAATGTACATGTTTTGCGCAATGGCTGCACAGTTATATATTTTTATGTGTTTTATTGTCTTTTGCTGCCCTATGTTCAATGGAGTTTTGCCTCTGTCCTTGGAGATAATTGGATTACTTCCCAATTATCTTCAGGATAGAAGACTCTGTGGAACTGGTTTTGGGAAGAAAAGCCATGCTTCATTTGGTCACAAAGGACTTCTATCTATCTTTTGAACCAATGGACCAATTTGGATGATTTTGAGATATGTTTGTATTTGGAGTATGCTGATTCTGAAAGTTTGTAAGTTTTATGTGAATGTGATGCATACTTTTCAAGTTATGAATAATGTGTAAAAACTGCATTTCTCTGGCTGTGATAATTACATTACCCATTGTGTAAGGTAATTGTATCACAGGCAGAGGGGAGGATTTTGTGTGGGAGTGTCTGAGTGTATTGTACATGTTTATTGGTTGTTTTCCAAAACCCTGTGGGTGGTACTAATGTGTAAGAATGTGTACATAAGAACAATAAACCCACAGCTCTGGCTGTTCCTGCTTGACCCTCAAAACTGAGCCTTGTCTCGTTCTTGGGGGGATTTATTGTATGCTGTTCCAGTTTGACTGCTAGGAGTGTATACCTATCATATAGTTTTTCCTATTCGGCTGTTTACAGCATTCGTATGCTTCTCCGGTTCGGTGGATTGGTGTCTACAGTAGCTGTACCTGTGTCTCTGGAAGGGAAGATCTACTAAACGGCGGTTTAACCCCTTTTATGCTCGGGGTGCTGTTACAATGAGCTAAAACCAACTTGAGATCTGAGCGGGAAACCCACTGAAGGGCAGCCTAATTGAGCTGCTGTCCGTTCTCAGCTCTCTTGCTACTTGTTTTTCTCTTCTTAAGTTTAAAGGGCAATCCAGACGTGGACCCCTTGCTCACGGTGCCTAGAGGGATATTGGCTATACCTCACTGATGATACCTTACAAAGAGTTTTTCTGTCCTTAATATTTATGTTTATGCTCATTGAGTTCAGTACCATGGACAGAGCACCTGGTACAGCGCACAAACCAATAATTCGGTTCCAAGCCTCTTTAACATTGCGTTACCTCTATACCTGTAATATCATGATACCAATATCACTGCAACATTGAGTTATCTCTACACCTGTAATATCATCGTACCTATATCACTGTAACATCGAGTTATCTCTACACCTGTAATATCATCATACCTACATCACTCTAACATTAAGTTATCTCTGCTGAGATTAGCTCTACACTTATAATATCATATTACCTATAACTATGTAATATTGAGTTATCACTGTAATATTTTGTAGCATACAGTGGAAAGAAAAAAACATGAGAAGCCTTCAGAATGTATGTAAAGATGTGTCTTCCACTCTGGTTTAATGATCATCTAAATTACAGTAATCCACAAACACAATCTGTATTAACTAATAACACAGATTATTGTATTGTTCTTGGATATATTGAGTATACCATTCATGTATTCACAGTATAGGTTCAACAAAGTATTTGAAACCCTAGGCTAATGGATTTGACAAAACCTAATTAGAGTTGGAGATTGGCCAACCTGGTGTCCAGTTAATTAAATGAGATTGAAGGTGTGGGTTAGAGCTAGTTTGATTTATAAAAAAAGCACCCATACATTTTGAGTTTGCTATTCACATATGTTGATGTGAACCATGTCTCACAAAACAGAGTTCTCAAAAGACCGGTGCTCAACAATTGTTGCATTGCATAGACCTGAAAAGAGTTACAAATGTATCTCAAAGACCTTAGATATTCATCTGACCACTGTTAGACAACTTGTCCGTAAATGGAGACAATTTAGTACTCTGGTTACTCTCCCTAGTCATTTGTGTGTCTATATTTATGACTTTGATGAAGATGAGATGACATTTTATGACCAATTCATAAAGAAAACCAACATAGTACATTGGGTTCACATACTTTTTCTTGTCACTGTATATCCCTGTAATATTGAGTTACTTATATACTTGTTTTATTATGTTGTTTATATCCCTGTAACTTTGAGTTACCTCTATACCTGTTATATTCTGTTGTTTATATCACTTTCACATTGAGTTACCGCTATACCTGTTATAGTATGTTCTTTATATCCCTATTACATTGAGTTACCTCCATACCTGTTATATTATGTTGTTTATGTCCTGTTACATTGAGTTACCTCTATACCTGTTATACTATGTTGTTTATATGACCGTTACATTGAGTTACCTCTATACCTGTTATACTATGTTGTTTATATGACCGTTACATTGAGTTACCTCTATGCCTGTTATATTATCTTGTTTATATCACTGTCACATTGAGTTACCTCTATACCTGTTATGTTATGTTGTTTATATCACTGTCACATTGAGTTACCTCTATACCTATTATATTATGTTGTTTATATCACAGTCACATTGAGTTACCTCTATACCTATTATATTATGTTGTTTATATCACTGTCACATTGAGTTACCTCTATACCTATTATATTATGTTGTTTATATCACAGTCACATTGAGTTACCTCTATACCTATTATATTATGTTGTTTATATCACTGTCACATTGAGTTACCTCTATACCTATTATATTATGTTGTTTATATCACAGTCACATTGAGTTACCTCTATACCTATTATATTATGTTGTTTATATCACTGTCACATTGAGTTACCTCTATACCTATTATATTATGTTGTTTATATCACTGTCACATTGAGTTACCTCTACATCTGTAAAATCATGTTCCCTTTAACGTCGGGTTACTTCAGCAGTCCTTGGAGCTCACATTTTATACCTGCTTATAGCGGATTAGCCTTGGAATTTTTGTTCCTAATTTCCTTCTTGTGCTTTTTTGGTTTCTCCACATTTTTCATTTAATGGATGACTTTTTTTCACCTAGACTTGAATGGTTATGTTCACGATATTTCTATTTTATTGGAGCGCAATGTGTCTGTTATACCAGATCTTTAAATGTTTTGTACTTCAATGGCAAAAGTTCAATACTTAAAAAAAATAAAAAAATAAAAAAAATAAAGGAAACTGGGAATGCAAATACAATTAATTTTCTCCAATAGAACACTGCATGAATTACTTTGTTCTCTAATTATTCCCTTTAGTTCCAAACCTCATGTAATTCTGATGTAGACTAGACATGGCTGACGATATGAAAACGGTGCTATGCAGGGACATGTTTAGCATAATGTTGTGCCTAAAGGCGGAATGTCCATTGGCAGGAGTCGCAGAGCGCGGGAGCAGTGATTATGTAGAAAGGTATGTAGGACACTCCTAGCAGCACAGCTGAGTTCCTGCTCGTTTTTTTGTTCTTTTGGCAAAATACAGATATTTCAGAAAAGGCGCTTAAAGCAAGTAGTGTGCTACATGACAGGGTCCTCTGATCTTTCTTGTTAGACATCACCTTATTTTTTTAATACATAAATTCTGGCTAAACATTTTTATCAGGTTAGTGCAATCAGTTTTTTTTTTCAATATAAAGTGTGAATTATTAGGAATTCAAAGGGAATTTAAACTGAATTTACAGTTTTAGGTGAAAATATTTGAATTGGAAAATATTGTTTTAAGTTTATTTATTTTATTCGGAAATTTAAAATTCATGTTGAATTTCTGACAATTCATGCCCAGACGAATAATCTTGACAGTAATATCTGGGTGAAATTTGTTTTAAGGCATTTAGTCCTTCAGTATTATTATAATTTCAAACACGTGACTTTTGAAGGTATAAAATGATGCACAACATCCATATTTGCACATTTGGGAGCAAAACTTGTTTTTTAGAACATGCTGTTACTATCTGCTGATATGATACTCTTATGCTCTGGTGATTCCATATCGGCGAAATGAGCTGACAAAGGACAAGAAGGGGGATCTGTACTGTGCGATTTCTTGTGGGTCACGCCAATGAATGCAGGACTGTACCACTGAAAAATTGAGACTGTTGGGGGACTGTACTGCTGTTTGAGTGCCACATAGACAGATAGCTCAGTGCCAGCATAAGCGATAAAACCCAATGATTAAGAGGGTCCCTCGTGGGTGGGAATAGAAGTAGGTTAGGCAGGATTTGCATTGTGTGTTACCAAGTTCCCATGTCAGTTCTCTCCTTTTGTACACATCATACAGCAAACAAAACCCATTATTATTTTTTTAGGGATTTTTTTTTAGGGATTTAACCCCTTAATGAAATAAAGGAATAAAGGAATTATGACAGATTATTCTGTCATCTGTCACTAAGGGGTTAAGGGGGCTATTTCATAACAGTTTGATAATATATGGGACAATAAATAGGTGTAATGTGGTAATATAAAAGGATATATAAGGGGCAGGTAATACGTTTGTATGTAGCATTCATATCACAGGGGTAACAAGGTGCTGGATAATTACTTTGAGGGAGAATTACTGCATATGTTGGAAAAAATGGAGACTTTGCTGCATTTCCATCATGTTAAGGATGATTTTATGACAGCCTTGAAAAAAGGAAATTCACAGAAGAATTTAAACTTTTTCTGCGGCCACTATGGCGAAGAGGCGTGAATTCTGGGATTTCATCAGGCAATTACAAAGGGATCAAATACCGCTGGGCTTTCCTGTCAAAGTCTTACTTAGCCATGATGGCCAAAATTTCGTAATTACTACACCAGGGGTGGGAGACGACTTTTTTACGTGCTTAATAGCCGAAGACCCCTGTAGCGGAGAGCTGGTGTTACACAGCCTATCTCCTCTTTGGATCCCAGGGAGGCTCAGGAACAAGCAATTATAAATCCATAGGGCAGAGTATCCAGCAGGCAAAGTATCACAGCAGTATCCCAACAGCAATCCCAATAACTGGACGACACACAGTATCAGGAGCAGAACTAAAGATTTATTCAGACAGTGGCCTTATAAAGCATGCTCCCATGCAAGGGAGGGATTTCCATTCATTAGTACAGTACAATCACTGTTCCGGTAACCTCCCACACATCTCCTCCCCTCAGCCTGCATCATAATCCCCTTATCCAGGACACCAATTCCCCCCGTTTCTGGATGTACCCCTAAACCTAGGGGTACCACTTTAAATTATACATCCCCTGGTAGCCCTGATCTGGGTGAACAACATATCCAAAAATCACCCAGATCAGACCAGGGGATCGGGAAATTTATGGAGGGAAAAAAATGACCGACCGTAACAGCCGAATTGGGCTCCATGCGATGGGGCCCTGTGGTCGGTCCTGGAACAAGGGAACAAAACACGTGAAAGCCTCCAGCTACAGAGACTGGGGGGGGGGTTCGCCTGAATCCCCTCGTTCGGTTGTTTCTGTCTACTGAACGAGGGTCCGTTCGGTAGTTTGGAACCGAACGGACCGGCGTGTGGAGGTCTCAGCGGTGTTCGCCTAGTCGAGTGTCCGATTTGGGTTCCAGACACTCAACGGCAAAACACCACTGTTCGGGAGGTTTAAAATGGCCGCCGCTACGTGTTCGTTTCTCGAATGGCGGCCACTCCCGAGAACAAAGGACCACTGTACAGCTTCTCAATTACCCGTTCGCAACAATGTTGCAACGGGTAATTGAAGGCACACTTCACACCGGGGAGGTCTGACTGTTCGGTAGTTTCATTCCCTTAATTGTTAGAATGAAACTACCGAACAAACAGACGAATACAGTACATTATAACATATAGGACTTGACAAACAGACGAATGCAGTTAAAACCAATGCAATTTTCAGGACAGCCCAGTGCCATCCGCTACAACCCCCAAGATCCTCAAACTCTGAAGCCTCTAAGAAAGTCACAGAGAAGAGATTTTGCAAGTTGATTTGATAGTGTTTGTGAAATGTCATCATATGAGAGTCAACATTGTTCCCTGCGGATTTTACAAAGATGATATTTGCTTGCTTTGTTACTGATATACTTTTCAGCACTGTTCCTGTTTTGGATGTGAGTTTAATGTACTTTTTGGATACAACTTAATTAAAATTCATTAACTTGATAAGGAGCATGTTGTTCCTTGATTCCTGTGTGCGGATATTTGCGTACAATAAGGATATAACAGAATAGGTTTTTTTTCTGTTTTTTTCTTTGTTGTTGTCCATTGACTTACATGGAGATTTGAATTGCTAATGCTATAATATTTGACTATTTGACTATTGCAATTATAGCTAACTATAATAATAGTTTCAACTGTTCTATTTATATTTGACTGTTTTATGATGCAAATGTTAATGATTATCTTATATTATACACATTTTTTTTTGTTTTTCCTTCTTTTTACTATGTGATAAACTGGCTATTTACTGTTGGATATAATAGAGCCCAGCTGTCACAATCTTAACCCCCCATCTTATAGTTATTTTTTTCTTTATGGGATTGGAGGTGCCTTTATTGACTCGGCCTCCCATGACCTATGTTTATTTTTGTAAATATTTTGTTTCTTTTTTCTTGGCTCTTTTTAAGAGCTATTTTCCAAGTTTTTTATCCCAATTTTTCCCCTCTGGGTATCTATCCATTACAAGAGTATTACTGACATATTATGTTCTGCTGTGACAATTATTCAATTGTATTACTGGAGAAATACATACAGTGTCATGTTCAATGTCTGCTTGTTTGTAATTGGGTTTCCTATCAGAAAATTGTTGATGCCTGATTATGTCTTTTGCTTTTGGTCAATTTTCAGACTCTCTTGGACGATTAGTGTTGTAGGCCGTCAGTCAAAAAATACTTTTGATAAACTACAGATTGAGAACATTAGATTTGATATCATAAAATGCTATTGAAAATATTATCATACAATGTTAGGGACCTCAACAACCCGCACAAGATAATATTGATAACTAAAGACGCAAGATCTCACAGGTCAGATATACTCTGTCTCCAGGAAACCTATTTTAAAAGTGATAACTACCGCAATATTATGCTTCAGAATTTCCCATTACAGTACCATTCTACGTATCAAACGAAAGCGAGAGTAGTCTCCATATTTTTAAATAGGAATGTGGCCCACTTGACTGAGAAGATAGTCATTGATGAGGTGGAAGTAATTATTTGGGTTGGGATAGTAATTAATGCCACTTACACAATTGTAAATTGACTTTTACCAAATTCCAACCAATTGAAATACCTAAGGAGACTTTGTGGAAAGAAACTGAAAGTGACTAAGGGTAATTTAGTGATTTGTGGAGACAATAATTTTGTTTTGGATCAGAAAATAGACATGGTGAGGGAAGACTCTAGTTTGGTTGATGGTTTCTCTATAAATAGGTTAGCCAAAGCTGAGTTTCTGCATGCTAATGAATTGTATGATGCATGGAGGGTATTGCACGAGGAAGAGAGAACAACATCTCATGCAACATGTACTCACGAATTAACCATTTTATAGTGGATGGGAAGCCATAGAACCATAGAACCATAGAAACATAGAATGTGACGGCAGATAAGAACCCTTCGGCCCTTCTAGTCTGCCTAATGTTCTAAATACTTTCATTAGTCCCTGGCCTTATCTTATATAACCTTATGCCTATCCCACGAATGCTTAAACTCCTTCACTGTGTTAACCTCTAACACTTCAGCTGGAATCCTATTCCATGCATCCACTACCCTCTTAGTAAAGTAATACCTCCTGATATTATTTTTAAACCTTTACCCCACTAATTTAAGACTATGTCCTCCTGTTATTGGCTGGTAAAGCAGAAATTATTGATATTTAATGGTCTGACCAATTTTACTTTATTTGTTTGAGTCTCTCCGGTCGACATCAGATCGTGCCTGGAAACTTAGTGATTACTTTGTGTTGGGCTTGGAAAATAAATCAATAGCTGAAAAAGTTACACAATATTTTGAAGACAATTACAGCCCTGAGGTTTCTAGCGGGTTGGTATGGAATGCCCATAAGGCTCTGTTCAGATGCCATCTTATTCACGGACTATGTTATTTGAAGAAAATTAAATCTAAAAATTAAAGGGAGATGGAGACTGTCTGCAGCTTTTGACACTGTTGATCATCAACAGCTTCTTCTCATCCTCCGCAATATCGGACTACAAGATATTGCTCTCTCCTGGTGCTCCTCCTACCTCTCCCAGTGCTCTTTCAGTGTTTCTTTCTCTGGCTCTGCTTCTTCTCCCCAACTCCTCTCTGTTGGTGTCCCCCAAGGTTCAGTCCTTGGTCCCCTACTGTTCTCCATCTATACTGCCTCCCTTGGTAAACTCATTAGCTCCTTTGGCTTCCAATATCATTTCTATGCAGATGACACGCAAATCTACCTGTCCTCTCTTGATCTCTCCCCGTCCCTCTTGACTAGTGTCTCTGACTGCCTCTCTACTGTTTCTAACTGGATGGCTGCCCACTTCCTTAAACTAAACTTGACCAAAACTGAAATTCTGGTCTTTCCTCCCTCAAGTGTTGTTACTCCTGTGTCTGTCTCCCTCCAAGTCAACAGTGCTACCAACAGCTCCACCACGCAGGCTCGCTGCCTAGGTGTTCTCTTTGACTCTGACCTCTCCTTCAAGCCTCATGTTCAATCTATTGCCAAATCCTGTCATTTCCATCTCAAAAACATTGCGCGCATCCGCTCCTACTTAACGCCAGATGCGACTAAGGTGTTGGTCCATTCCACTGTCCTTTCTCGCCTTGACTACTGTAATCCACTTCTCAGTGGTCTTACATGCTCCCAACTAGCTCCGTTACAGTCCATAATGAATGCGGTGGCGAGGCTCATGTTCCTGTCCGCCACAACCTCTCATGCCTCACCCTTCTGTCAGTCCCTACATTGGCTTCCTATAAAATATAGAGCTCAATTTAAAATTCTGGTTCTTGCTTTCAAATCTCTACATAATGCTGCTCCCACCTATCTATCCTCCCTTATGCACAAGTATGTCCTGTCTAGGCCCTTACGATCTGCTGAAGACTTCCGTCTATCTTCTGTCCGTACTCCCACTTCTGATGCTCGCCTTCAAGATTTCTCGAGGGCTGCACCGTTCCTGTGGAACTCGCTTCCCTCCTCCGTTAGATGCTCACCCAGTCTCCACTCCTTCAAAAAATCGTTAAAAACCCACTTCTTCATAAAAGCGTATCAATTACACTGTTAATAGCTCCTGTCTGATTCCTCTTCTGCAACTTTCACTAGTCTAATACTATCCTTACCTTTTTGTGTCATTTTACCCCACTCCCTCTAGCATGTAAGCTCATTGAGCAGGGCCCTCAACCCCTCTGTTCCTGTGTGTCCAACTTGTCTGGTTACAACTACATGTCTGTTCGTGCACCCATTGTAAAGCGCTGCAAAATTTGACGACGCTCTATAAATATAATAATAATAATAATTTACAATTAGTAAATACATTTGGTCTGTCTCCCTCTCTATTGGCCATGGTAAGAGACTATATGAGAAAATATAAGTGATTCAATTGGAAAAAAAAAAAAGCCTTCATGCTGAGATGAATCAAATAGATTTATTATTCAAAAGGAAACAAGGCCTCCTCCCTTTTGGTGTTCAAACTCAGACAACATGTGGTGCAATCACGGATTGCATATATATTAGGTGATGATGGTAAAAAGATTACACACCCAGTAAAAATCAGTCATTATTTTGCAAGGCACTATATCATTTGGCTTCTAAATTTAAAACTCAACAACCTACTTCTGAAAAAATAAAGGCATTTTAGATAAAACTAACCTACCCCATATTCCCCCTGAAAAATTGGATTCTCTAAATTTGGTCATATCCCAACAAGATGTACTAGACACTATCAACAAACTACCAGGTGGTAAAGCACCAGGCTCAGACGGCTTCATGATTTTTATTAAATAAACCTTTTCACATATACTTTTGCCCCATCTGACAAAACTGTTTAACCTATTTTGGTTTGAGGGAAAGATGCCAGTGGAGTCTTTGTGTGCACAAATGATCACCCTGCTGAAACAGTGAAAAATTCAAGATCGCTGTGCCATCTTCCGACCAATCTCTTTAATAAATAATATGAAAATATATGTGACTATCAATGATATATAATACTACTAACAAAGAAAACAATGTTAAGATGTATGTCCTCGGAACAGAGTTGTAATTTCTTATGTAGTATGGATACCCCCTCTCATTTTTATCTCCCCCAGAATTTTATATTGTGTTACTTTGTATAACACATTATGTAACATACATTATCTATGTAGCACAGCATTATCTATTTAAAATGTGCTGTTTTTTTCACATTTAACCCCTTAAGGACGGAGCCAAATGTACACGTTGTGAACGAAACAAAATGTAAACAAAACCTGGCATTTGCGCTACATGTCTGTCCAACCGTAATTCAGCTCTGTTATATTAAATGCACCCACCCTTATTATATATAATTTTATTCAGGGGAAACAGGGCATTCATTTAATATCGAATATTTAGCTATGAAACATAATTTAATATGAAAAAAATGGGAGAAAATAAGATTTTTTAAAAATTTTTAGTTCTACATGACATTGTAACTGTCAATGTCATAATACTGTTTGCTTTTACTGCAATAAAATACACATATTTGTATTCAGCAAAGTCTCATGTGTAAAACAGTACCCCCTATGTACAGGTTTTATGGCGTTTTAGGAAGTTACAGGGTCAAATATAGCACGTTACATTTGAAATTGAAATTCGCCAGATTGGTTACGTTGCCTTTGGGACTTTATAGTAGCCCAGGAATAAAATTTACACCCATAACGGCATACCATTTGCAATAGTAGACAACCCAAGGTATTGCAAATGGGGTATGTCCAGTCTTTTTTAGTAGCCATTTGGCCACAAACACTGGCCAAAGTTAGCGTTAGTATTTGTTTGTGTGAAAAATGCAAAAAACGCCAATTTTGACTAAGTGGCTACTAAAAAAGACTGGACATACCCCGTTTGCAATACCTTGGGTTGTCTACTATTGCAAATGGTATGCCATCGTAGGGGTAATTTTCATTCTTGGGCTACCATAGGGTCTCAAAGGCACCGTAACCAATCTGACGAATTTTAATGTGAAAAAAAATGAAACGCATGCCTTATATTTGACGCTGTAACCTTTGAAAACACCATAAAACCTGTACATGAGGGGTACTGTTGTACTCGGGAGACTTCGCTGAACACAAATATTTGTGTTTCAAAACAGTAAAATGTATCACAGCAATAATATCGTCCGTGTAAGTGCTGTTTATGCATGAAAAAGGCAAAAAACTTCACTTTTACTGGCGATATCATCGTTGTAATACACTTTACTGTTTTGAAACACTAATATTTGTGTTCAGCGAAGTCCCTCGAGTAGAACAGTACCCCCCATGTACAGGTTTTATGGTGTCTCGGAAAGTTATAGGGTTAAATATAGTGCTAGCAAATTAAATTCCCTTTACTTTTGGCATGGGTTGTCAGGCAGGTCCCGCTAATTGTAATTAATTAAGATACCTAATTATGTAAAAAATATTACATAAATATATATGTAGAATTAATATATGTATATATATACGTATGTGAATCTATATGTGTATATCTATATAATTTTTTTTAAATATTTTTATTTATATATAGGTATATATATAGTGATATATACGTATATATTTATGTATGTAGATATATATATTATTTAGTTCTACGTGTATTTTGATATAAATATATATATATTAATATCACAATACAGTTAGAACGAAATAACACACATCTATATATTTTTTAATTTTTTTTTAATAATTTTTTTAATTTTATTTTTTAATGTATTTACATATTTAATTTTTTATATTATATATAAATATATATAACAATAATTAAATATATATTTAATCAGTATCAGTCTACGTGTAATTTGATATTAATATATATATATATATATATATATATATATAATTATATATATTAATAGTAAAATACACCTAGACAGTGTGTGTATGTATATGTGTATATATATATATACTTAGAAACCAGAACAATGAGTAAGCGCTTGATAACACAGATTAGCAGCAACCCTATAAGGAAGTCCCTCAAAAACCCTTGAATAAAACACAGAAAGGTAAAAAATACAAGAAAGGGCTGCGCTTGGGTAAAACTTTAAATAATACGAAAAGTCCAGATAAAATAAATGGATAAAAGGAGAAAGTCTTATCTGGCAATGTCCGTTGGAATTGTATTATATGATTAAACTTGGTCCAAAACAATGGTCTTACTTATTATCTTCCTTGTAGGTCGTCTCATATGCAAAAGATAAAGACAGATACAGAACCAAAATAGTGTAGTATATCTTGGCTAGTTAAGGAAGTAGAAATGAAAAACTTGATTGCAAACTCACATTTAAAAGAGCTAGAACCCACTCTGGTATGAAGGGCGTTTAGATCCCCGCTTGTAGGATATGGAATAACTCTCCTTCGCGTACTTCCCCCCTCCGTAGTAAGAAATACCCTCCAATGTGGTAGTTCAGACTTGAAATATAACTTTCTAATAACCCAGTGTTAGCGCCTCTTTCTTTCTTTTTTTATGTTATTTACAATCTTTATTCTTTTCAGAAGGAAAATTATGGATAGACTGTCTCATTCTGGGTTTCATTTATAAATGGGCATCACATGTTTTAATGTCACTTTCAGGGTGGCCGCGGGATACAGTAGAAGGTATGCATACTTACCTTACTTCTTCTTATAGTATCTTGGAACTGCATTGTAATGCCATTAGTAAATAGCTTTCTCCATTGTATACACAGTCAATCAAGTTGTAGGGTACTGCTATAGTCTCTACATACTGTTAGTAAATAGGCTTATCCTCTGTAGTCATGTCAGTTGCACACATTAATGGGTACCCTGTACAGTGGAGCACAGGGTAGTTAGTGATTTGCAATGAGAGATCTTAGATATGATTAAACATTTTTAAGCCCCATGTTACAGCGTGTCGTCTTTACAACCATCTGCAAAGTCATGCCAATAACAATTTCTGTTTGTCTGTCTGTCTTTCTGTCTGTCTATCTATCTATCTATCTATCTATCTATCTATCTATCTATCATTAAGACAGAAGAAGTTCAAGTACCAGAAGGCCAAATAGGAGATGTAGAGAACAGCTAAAGTACCTGGGGTATTCCTAACACATATCAACTGTGAGGAATAGGCAAGGAGAATTGCAACATCCAAGTAGCTTCAGAGAGTCAGACAGGTCCCGAGTTCCGAACTCAATGGCAATAACAAGATCCAAGCCATCAACACATCTGCTCTACCAGTCATCAGGTATCCAGCTGGAATAATAACCTGGCCAAGAGAAAAGTTGGTCACCATTGATGTCAAGACCTGGAAACTTCTCACACTGAATGGAGGACTCCACCTGAAATTCACAACCTAGAAACTGTACACCATATTCTGTCTGTCTGTCTGTCTAGCTCTTTAAAGGACAGATGTTTATGATAACATTGACCATATTATCAAATGATGTTACTTTAAAGTGGTAAACCTTGTTCAAGATCATCAACTGCCTATATTGCTTAATGGAAATCAGACCTTTAAGGGCCGGATGTTTCCATCACAAAATATAGAATCCAGTTCTTGAATGCTTGACACGTAATGTAATAATATCTCATTTATACATTTGATTCTCAAACTGAAAATAAAATTTGTGGTCCAGTCTTAAATTATTAACTAAATAGTAAAATTGAATTAACGAGGGAAAGGCTCACAGATGGCATTCAACTTTTTAGAAGAAATAATTTTTCTGCTCACCATATGACTCATAAAACTGTTTCTTCGTATTAACCTTTAAAATAAAAAAATAAAAACATTAAATCTCCAGGATTATGCCTCATGCATGTAGGGACACATAAATATATATGATCTTGCAAAACAATTAAACAGATAAAAAGGAAATACACTAATACTTTACACACATCAAAACATTAACCCTTTAAAAGTCCAGAGAAAACAGGTCGATTCAGTAGTTACTTGGTTGTAAAATGGCTGGCTTGGAAGATTGTTTCTACTCAGCTGGTGAATAAACTACAGTTCATTGTTTTTAAATAAATTAAACCCCATGGTGAAACTTAGAGTGCTAGGGCAGTACTCAGGAATAAGACATTTCTGTATTTTTAATGAATTTACGATGGCTGGATTTTCCAGTAAACTGACCAAGAAGCACATGGACCAAACTGGGTCAGTGTAAGGCCATCTCCTTAACAAGAAATGCACATTTATTTCCTTTTAGCTATTAATATATATCTCATTTTGCTATATATTTACATTTATATCCTGAGGCAAATCATGGCCGAAGCTACAGAGAAATACATTTTTGGTGCTATGAAGGGCCCATACAACGGTGCCTTATTAAATAAATATGGAAGACTCTTTTTCTCTTCAATAAATGCAGTGAAAATATGCCCTCAATGCTTAACTGAAATACAATAAAGCCTTCATTGACCAAATTCATTGGCCTTATTGAAATGCCAGCTTTTCTATAAAATTCTATAAAAATGGACTTCATGTAATGTCGCCTGAGAATGCGTTAGATTTCATGAAAACATCCATGGAAATGAACTAATTTCGAAAAAGAAAAAATGACAGCCAGGTATCTGTTTTTCTATGGGATACGTCCAGCATGGCAACGAACTGCGAGAATGTATTGCATGCATCCTACTACGGAACGGATGGAAAAATTTGGTGGCAGATCTGAGGATGTAAAATCCCCTGTAAACTGAGCTAAAATGTGTAAATGTTCATACACGCAGAGCTAGGGGGATTCAGAAAGGAACAGGGACTAATTATAATTCCTCTATGTACAATAAATGTTTTGCATCACTATTAGTTCACAAGGTCATGGTACATGCAATACCATACTTAGACTTTTTTTTTTTTTTTTTTTTTTAATAAACTTGAATGTCTTCCAGGCACTGTAGTAACTTTTGCTTTTCCTGGCTACAACAACAAAAATGTTGTGCTACACCCAATTTGGCTTTGGGCAGGGTAACTCCACTTATTATTCCAAGATTGCTAAGGGGAAACACAGATGAATTACTTTACTCGTAATAAAATTGGAAAAATACTGATTGGGACACATGGAATGTCTTAAGAGAATTGTCTATACTTATATGCAATTATGTTTTGACTACCTGAAGAAGAATCACCCTTTAACTTCTATCAAAAATACCACAGACGTACTTTCATTTCTCATTGACATTCAACGACATTTAGGTAATAGGAAGTAATTGTGTATTGAATCAATAGACAACAAATTCAGTAAATACAGTAAAATATATTTAAAAAATGCTCTAATTAAATTTGTTACAGAAAAAACGAACAAAATAAAAGAGAAAACAAGAAAGAAGAGTATGTGAAGGAAAGCCATAACAAAGTAAGATTTGATTTATATCTTTGTCATTGTCATAGGTCAAAAAAGGAATGAAAAATGGTCATCAGAGGCATGATGGAATTTATAATAGTTAGCAGTTTATTTAATTGTTTAACAGGATTCTACAGCTGAAGGAGATAAACCAAAACCCTAATGATATAGTGTAATCAGCAAACCTAGCTATGGTCTTCTGAGCAGTAGTTTATATGCTCTTATCTATTTATCTATTTATATAATACAATTCTAGGGAGGACTTGTGAACCATTGAGGAATGTTTGCTAATGTCTATGAAGTCAAAGAAGTGGGACATCGAGAGATAGAGGCATGAGCTGCATCCCCCACAATAAATTACTCTGGTAGTCCTTTATATTTCTACATGATGGACCTCCAGCAGGTGAACAGTTTAGATTTATGGGTGGCACCTGAATTGTGGATAGACAGACACAGCTCAAAAAAACAATGAGGACACTGGTGATGCCAAATCCTTGAATACACATAAAGGTTCAATATACCTATACCTGAATGTGAATGCACCAAATGTAGCAAATCTTACATTTTAGAAAGATGTATGTGTTCATTGTTATTGGAGGAGAACCACCCTAATGTAATCTTTGGGAGGATGTCAATACTGTATTAGATCTCCTTCTGAACAGTAGCTCATATCAACCCAACAGAGTGAGCTAGGCCATCACTCTTCCAGCAATCAGACTACACTTAACTGATGGTTGTAAGAATCTACACCATACTGACAGCGGCTATATTTTATTTTCCTACCAGCAAAGACTTGGACCATTTCTTTCATATAACAAAATACTGTTCTGAGACTATAATAAATAAAGTCAGTGGACTAAATGTTTTCTTTATACCTAACTTCTAAGGTCACCTGAAAAATTCATTTTTTTTAGTGAAATAAGTTTGTTATTCTTTAGAAATCCATGAGGACGGGACTGATCCCTCTCTATTGGACAGGTTTATAGACCCTCAGTTATCATATTCCACGTTAAGATAGCTTGATAATACATTACAACTACATAGTTACATAGGCTGAAAAGAGACATATGTCCATCAAGTTCAGCCTTTCTCACATCTGTTTTTGTAAGGCAAAAGAAAACAGTTTAAAGGGCTTTCCAATTTTGCAACAAACTAGAGAAATATTCCTTCTTTACCCCAGAATGGCATTCAGATCTTCCCTTGGATAAAGAAGCTGTTACCCCACATATTGAAAATTATATTATTATCATTTAATTATTTATAATTCGTAGGGCTGTACAATTTAAGGAAGTGAGCAGCCATCCAGTTGGAAATTGTGGAGAGGCAGTCAGAGACATGTGTCAAGATGGGTGGAAAGAGATCAGGTAGAGAGGACAGGTAGATTTGCGTGTCATCTGTATTTAAATGATAATGGAAGCCAAAGGAGCTGATGAGTTTACCAAGGGAGGCAAATATAGATGGAGAACAGTAGGGGATCAAGGACAGAACCTTGGGGAACGCCAACAGAGAGGGGTTGGGGAGAAGAGGCAGAGCCCGAGAAAGAAACACTGAAAAAGCACCAAGAGAGAGCAGTATCTCATAGACCAAGATTATGGAGAATGATAAGAAGCTGTTGATGATCAACAGTGTCAAAGGCAGCAGCAAGTTCAAGAAGAATTAGGATAGAGTAGTGGCTGTGAGATTTAGCAGCAATTAAATCGTTGGGTACTTTGGTTACAGCTGTTTCAACAGAGTAACGAGTGCGGAATTCAGACTGAAGCGGGTAAAGCAGAGAGTTGGATTCGAGGAAGTCTGTAAATCTCACCTACACAACTCTCTCAAGGATCTTGGAATCAAATGGCAGTAGCGATATATGGCGGTAGTTGGATGCGGAGTTTGGGTCAAGGTTGGGCTTTTTCATAATTGGCATTATGGTTGCATGCTTGAAGGGTGAAGGAAATGTGCCGGAGGAAAGGGAGAGATTGAAAATAGAGGAAGCGCAAGAGAGGGAGATAGAGTGCATATGAGATATAAGGGAATAGGCTCGAGGGAACAGGTGGTGGGGCAGGAGGACCAGAGCAGAGCAGAAACCTCTTCTGTTGTAGTAGATGCGAATGAGCTTAGTATAGTGGAGTGAGTGGGGTTGGGTGATGTATTGGAAGGGGAGGGAGAGAGGTTAGAGATCTCTTCCCTGATAGTAGAAATCTTCTTAGTGAAGTGAGTTGCAAATTTTGAGGAGGACAGAGTGGTAGGAAGAGGGGAGCAACAGAGCGAATGAGAGCATTAAAAGTGTGACATATCTTATTGAATATTATGTTTTTGCAAGTATTCATCCAGTTGCTGTCTAAATATCTGTACAGACTGATCAACTCACCTCTTTAGGCAGAGAATTCCATATCCTTGTTGTTCTTACTGGAAAAAAACAAACAAAAAACATGTCCTTTACCTTAGCCTAAATCTAATTTCTTCCAGTCTAAATGCACAACCTTGTGTTGTTTGTATACTCCTGTTTATGAATAGATTTCCAGGCAATGGTTTGTATTGGCCCAGTATATATTTGTATAATGCTAACACATCCCTTCCGAGGGGCTATTTTTCCAAACTAAACATATTTAAATGTTTTAATCTTTCTTAATAACTAATATGTTCCATTCCTTTTATTAATATTTTAGCCTGCCCCTGCACTTTTTCTAGTGCCATTATATCCTTCTTTAGAACAGGTGCCCAAAATTGCACAGCATATTCAAGCTGTGATTTATAAAGAGAGCGAAATTATTATTTTTATCCAGAGAATGAATGCCCCCTCCTGATCTGCCTTTTTGGTGACATCATCAGAATTGTGCAGCACTCCCTTACGAAGCACCTTCAGTGGCCATCTGAGGAGTGGCCACAGGAGGTGTCCCTAGGCTGTAATGTAAACACTGGGTTTTCACTGAAAATGCAGTGTTTGCATGAAAAAGGCTGAAGGGAATAATTTACTCACCAGAACAACTACCTCAAGCCATAGTTGTTCTGGTGACTATAGTGTCCCTTTAACCAGCACAAGTTCCAAAAATCTTGGAGCTTGAATAGTGCTTCTCATGTGTCTTTACCACTATAGTGTCAGGAATACATGTTTGTGTCCCTGACACTATAGTGTTCCTTTAATTATCTACAACAATATCCGTGTCATGTTGCTGGTTAAGAAGGGTACTGTACGTGCAGAAAGACTCTCACGTTTGCCCTTTTGAACACTAAGACCTCATTTTAGAAAAACCTGCTCTAACTAGCATCTATGTTTTGCCCTGTTAGGAAATTTTCCACGAAAACCAAATAGTGAACTACACCCAACACAGCCAGAGGCTGGGTAACTCCAGCTACAATTCAATACTGTTAGGGGAAGCACAGACAGAATTATTTTCTCATAACATCCTGGGAAAATCTTGATTGGGACATGCTAAGTGTCTTGGAGGAAAGCTTTATAGCTATTATGTAAAAATAATATTTTGCAACCTTGAAGGTATCCTTAAGTATACAGATATTTTGATGAATAAAATCAAGGTAATTCTATGTCATGGGATCTGGATGGACTGATACATGTTACACAATCTATAGTTTGATTGTACCTTCTGTCTTACAGTTAAACAGTTTCATCAAGAATCTATCTAACTATGTCTCCCGGATACAGTCCAGACTTAGAATTAATACGTTTTTTTCTTTTGGAAGAAGAGTTTAAGAGAATAAATTAAATGCACATTTTAATGCAGTTATTTCCCTGAAATTCTCAGTTTTTGGGTGGGGATATTTTGGATCATTTGGATCATATTTTGAGACATATTTCTATGGAGTTGTAAGGTCATCCTTAAATTATAGGTAGGATGCTAAACTTGCATTAACAACTATGCTGTTATCATCTGCCTTGATATTAACACAAAATGCACCAGATACTACATAAGTCACAGGGGATCTGCTGCAATCCCCTAGTAGTGGTTGTCGGAATTAAATGGTTCCTACAACCACTACTTCAGTGATTTGAAGTGGTCATGGTGGTAGGAGTTTAAATGTGCAGAGCTTCTGCATGAAACTCAAAATGCACATTACATTGTACAATGGCAACAGATGTAACAATCTTCCCCCTTGCAGGCAGCTTAATCTCATTTCCCTCTGTGTGGACCCTACAAACCTCCCATCATTAAAGAATTCCCTCCATCATTCTCTGCCTCCCCAATCTTCCCTCCCCTAGCTGGCTCAGGTTGGAGAAACAGTCCAATCACAGGCCTCTTGAGTCAACAGAGTTAAAGTAACCCTTTAAGTATCTACTGCTGCTTTACATATGACTGGTTAATACTGCTATGGAATAGGACAACTTTGTTTCCTTGGATAATTTGTTTGGATGAAGAACTACACAACCTTTGTACACTTGTGGTAATTGTAATACACTAATATTGAGTTTTTATTTTTGTATTTTCTGAACTTAATTTGCCTTTTTTATGACGTATGTGATACTGTTTAGTGCATGCATGAATGTAACTTTTTGTTTGTAAAAAATTGTGCATTATGGAATTTCACTATCAGGTTTTTCACTCTGTATCTCTTTATTTAAGTTTCCAAGAAGGAAAGAAAACGCCATTGGGCCCTGTGGGTTATCTTAATACTTCTCCATAAGATAGCATTAGACTCCATCCAGTCATCCAGTCAGTGACCATTCCTAATGTTTTCAAATAATTTGATTTAAAAAAAAAAAAAGCTGAATAACAATATGGGCTGGATAATATGTTCAATGCTTGTGTTCTCAAATCTAAAAAGGAGCCCATAATAGACCTGTACATGGTGGAAAAGTTTGGATCGGCAGAAAAATACAAACGAATGTTGCGAAAATGGGTGTAAAATTAGTGTATTGCAAAATATATACATAATATAAATATTTTGGTAAGTGAATGATAATTTGAAGTAATATTTGCAGGCTGTCAGCACTAGTAGTTGGGGGAAATAGTTAAATAACCCTTGGAACATAGAATGTGACGGCACATAAGAACCTTTCGGCCCATCTTGTCTGCCCAATAGTATGAGTGTTAGTCCTGTGGTGGTTGGCAGGGCTTGTTAGCAGGAAGAGCTTTTAAAAAAAAGATTTTAAAAATCGATGGAAAATTGCAAAATAGTGGGCATTGACAGAGATAACTGATAATCTGTCCAAATGTGCATAAAGATGGCGGTCCGAATTGGGCAATGGGAAGGGTAGGCAAGAGATTTCTTAAAAACAATCAACATATGTAGCCTAACATTACACACAATTAATGAAATGGTAAACATAAAGATTATATAAAGCTATTAAAATAACATTATAACATAAAACTGACATGAAAAAATTATGACAGTATTTATTTAATACATAGATCCCCCACATGCTCATATACAATGTTCTATTTTTTCATTAATCTATTTCTATTCTGTATATAGATTTTGCAGTTAGATAAAGATTACATTATACAGTATATTCCTAGAAAGGCTGAACGTTTTACCATCATGAATAAAAGGCATTGTTTTTGCAGAATGTCTGTAGTAAGCTTACCTTTCTCAATTCTTCTAAAAACCCACATTTCAATATTTGAATTCTAATAACAGAACTTTGGTAAAACACATAACTGCTTCATTCATTACCCAGAAGAGTATTTGTTATTATTTACGTTTCCTCGATACATGCTGCGTTAACTTGTAAAAAATCAGGGGCTAGGGGATCATTCTTCCAAACATCCAGAGAGATTTAAAGATTTGCTGAAAGCCCTCTTTAACATTGACAGAACAACCATCGTTTTCCTGTCAGCTTGTATTACAGATTAAATGGATAAAGAAAAGACTACGAAATGTCTCAGGGTCACTGGGGTAGCCCGTGTCAATCCTTTGGTTAAAGGAAATCAAAACAGGGACCCAAATCCCAAAGGCTTTGGGAAAGAAACTAAGGAAAACGCCTCTAAGTCTCAATGTGCTCTGGTTACGTGTGAGTTCGGCATGTTAATTTGGATACGTGTGCAGTACATGTCGTAGTATAAAACTCCACTTTAATTGAAGATTATGCTAGCGCAGTGTACTAATAATCTTAATTTTAATAATGACAGGAGGATTCATATTTTGCATTAACTTACTTTACTAACTCCACAGCAGCAAAGAAAAAAACAGTTGAAAGAAAGAACCAATCAGCTTGAGTCAGAGAGTATATAAGTTCCAGCCTAGCCAATCATTTCCTCTTGACTAGTGCGACATTACAAGTTCATAATATGACAAACGAGTCTTGAATCAACTTGAACCAACTATTCCAACATGGAAACTTCATTAGCGTATCCAAATGTCTTCATGAAACATAAACTTGTTACCTGATTCCGGTAAGTTCGGTATCTTGTTAAGCTGAAAGGAGAAAGGAGACTAGTATCAGTGATACGGAACCGACCATATGACATACATGCTTATGTGAATGTTGACAATATTGACTGTTAAACTAGTTTATCCCTACTATCTAAAAATAAGTCCCTTTCACACGCTAGAAAGAAAACAAAGGTAAAGAGTACCATAAAACATCTCACGATATAAATATATAAACTAGTATCAAGTTGTCCCTTGGAATCCACTTACCTTATTAGGGTGGGAACTTCAAGATGAATGGAGGGAAAATATTCGCCTCCTGTCATTATTAAAATTAAGATTATTAGTACACTGCACTAGCATAAGCTTCAGTTTTACCACATGACAGGAGGCTTCATATTTAGCAATTTTTAACGCTTAGGAAGAAGGGCGAATGTGGCATTGGACGACTGACGGAAATAGAATGTCCGAAACGTTGATTCGCGTTACCAGTCGGCAGTTTGCAGAATGTCTGACAGTGATGCGCCTGCCAAGAAAGAGGCTGATGCCGCCGCCCCCCGCACGGAGTATGCGCCAAAGGACAATCCCCTTAGAAAACGGAGTACCACATTCACATCCCATAGGTGTCGATATTTTGGTGCTGGAGGTCGTCTCAGTTTGATGCAGTCTAACAGTCGACAGATCAGGGGATCTTGTCCTACCGGTCTACCTTGGGACGGCATGTGGGCTGCTGAGATGGCGGATCTGACCACGTTGATGGTGCAATATGATTTCCCTTCCTCGAATATCTTCGATAGGAAGTTCATGATATCGGGTACAGGGGCTGTAAAGGGATCCAGGTTCCGCCCCATGCACCAATCGGTCCAAGAGTGCCATGCTGATAAGTAACTCTTTCGTGTTCCAGGGTCCCAGGAGTCCCATAGGAGGTCCTTAGTTGTTGCCGATAGGTTTCCGGTACACCATGCTCCCCTGAAAGATTCCAGGCTATCAGCGATAGGCGTCCATCTAGGAACATTGGGTGTGTCTCCCCCATTGGGTTTCTGAGTAGGCTGTAGTCGATAGGTAGTAGGATTGGATCCTGCCAAGCCAGTTCGAGCAGGTCCGGAAACCAAGGTTGGCTCAGCTAGTTGGGTGTCAGGAGCGTTAATCTCACTCCTCGTTGTCGAATGTGATGGAGAACCCTCGCAATCATGGCGAATGGGGGAAAGGCGTAAGCTCCTCGTGGAGGCCATTGTTGGGTGAAAGCGTCTACCGCCAGGCATTCCGGGTCTGGAAGCCAACTGTAAAACTGTGGCATTTGGTGATTTTTGTGGGAGGCAAATAGGTCCAGTGTGAAGGGCCCCATCTGATTGTTCAGGAGGGCAAATATCTGTGGGTCCAGTTGCCAATCGCTGACGTCTCTCCAGTGTCCAATCTGCCGTACGATTCGACTCCCCTGGCAGGTATTCTGCTTGTATCGTAATGTTGCGTGGGAGACAGTAGTCGAAGATTTCCTTCGTCAGCTCCACCAGTGTTTGGGAGCGTGTACCGCCAAGGTGGTTGATGTATCTCACCGCCGATATGTTGTCTATCCGAAGAAGTATACAATAATTGGATTGTCCTTTCGCCAGATGGCGTATAGCGAAAAACCCCAGTTCCAGGCAGTTGATGTGCATTGAGAGTTCTTGGTTTGTCCATGTTCCTCCCCTGGATGCTTCCCCGTCCGTGGCACCCCATCCTAATCGGCTGGCGTCTGATTCCAGCACGAAGTCCGTGTGGGTGCCGAAAATGGCTTGGCCGTTCCAGGCATGCATACAATTGAGCCACCATTCGAGTTCCTGATGTACCTCGCTCGTTAGCGGGACTGGTTGGTTGTACGTAAGGTTTTGTTGTAAGAAGCGGGCTTTCAATTGTTGCATGGCTCGGTAGTGCAGGGGGCCTGGAAATATGGCTTGTATCGAAGAGGACAATAGGCCAACGATCCGTGCTAATTGTCGGAGTGGAATGGAATCGCATTTGCGTACTCTGCGGATTTCCTTCTTGATGGCAGTCACTTTGGTAGCCAGGAGATGAAGAGTGCAGGACCTGGAGTCTATCTCGAAGCCCAGGAATTGGATGTTTTGTGTGGGTGTCATTGCGGATTTTGCTCTGTTGACTATAAAGCCCAGGGATTCCAATAATTGTACCGTATATTCTGTATGTTGGATTGCCAATTCCCTCGTCCTGCAGAACAAGAATATGTCGTCTAGATAAATGATGCACCTGATCCCATGAGTCCTGGGATGAGAGACTACTGGTTTCAACATCTTCGTAAAACACCATGGTGCCGAGCTCAGTCCGAAGGGGAGGCATGTAAATTGCCAGGGAGTGCCATTCCATAGAAATCGGAGGAGAGGACGGCTGTCCGCGTGAATCGGGATTGATAGATATGCGTCTTTGAAGTCCAGACGCGTAAACCAGTCCTTGTCTTGAAGGAGGTCCCTTAGTAAGTGTATGCCCTCTATTTTGAAGTGGTGGTAGGTTACGTGGGCATTCAATGCTCTGAGATTGATGACCGGTCTGAAGTCTCCGGTTTTCTTGCGGACGAGAAACATATTGCTGAAGAAGCCTCCCCGTCCTTGAACGGGCTGTGTGGCGCCCTTCGCATGCAGTTCGCGGAGCTCCATTTCTATGAGGTGCGCGTCTGATGCTGAGAGGTATAATGGGTGAGGAGGACATTCTTGTACCGGGTTCGTATGTAATTCGATGCGGTACCCTTTGACTGTCTGTAGCACCCAGGCATCTGATAAGAGTTTTGCCCAATTCTGGGAAAAAAGAGAAACATGGCCTGCAGACATGGTTAGTTGGGACATAGTTATGGGTTGTTTTCTTACCTGTGGGAAGTCTTGCTCGGGCTTGCCCGCAACCTCCACGTCCTCTTTCCGTACCCCTCTGATAGTAGGGGTAGCTCTGTCGAGAGCCTGCGTCCTGGTAACCCTGTTGCGGGTAAAATTGTTGTGGGTGTCCTGTGCGGGGTCCCGATTGCCAGAATCGGCTGGTGGGAAAAACACCTCTTGTGAGGTTGCCACGGAAAACCTTGCGCATGGATGAACGGGCTCGGTTTAGTGAGGTGAAGCCATTAACATGTTTGTTGAGCTCTTTGAGGAAGGCCTCCCCGAAGAGCTTGCCCTGTGCCTGTGGGCCCAATTCTTTTACCCCTAAATCCGCTAATTTGGGGTCTATGCGGAACAGTGCTGTGCAGAGGGCCGCATTGGTATTCCCGAGAAAACAGAAGCTTCTCTGTGTCCATTCTCGGATGTCGTGTGCCCACTCTCTTACCATGTCCGCATTAAAAGAGTCCGCCCTGGCATAGGCATCGTCCGCCAAATACATTACACAGGCCAAGGGCTCCATCGTGTCCAGGAGCTTGTCTTGCGCCCCTTTTAGACTCCTCTCTATCCCTCTGCGGGGGTCCCGACCTACCTGCTCCATGAATGTCAGCATAAACTGATTGAACTCGGGTGTGAAAGCTACTTTATCGGGTAGCGATGGTCTTGGGCACTCCGCTCTCATCTGCTTACATACGTGCTTCTCTAGGGGCTTGCGGATCCAGAAACGCATAAACATGAGGAGGTGCTCAGGTGGGGCCCATTCCCCCAAGCGGGGATGCCGAATATTTCTGGGATCGAACATCCTGTGCCCTGTGGTGTCTAGAAACATCTCTTGATCCTACGTTATGGTTGAGGCGGAAGCTTCTTCGACTCCTTTACCCTCAGGCACACCCAGGAAGGTCTCCGTGACATAGGCGTTAGAGCCCCAATTGCCTTCGTCCGATGCAGAGATGTCCGCCTGCCATTCATCAGGAATGTGGCATGTCTTTTTCCTCATCCGAGGAGATGTCCTTAGTGGGCTTTGATGCCATAGGACGTTTACTGCGCTTCAGGGGCACCTTGCCTTTGTTGGTGGCTTTTTTAGATACCTCGCCCTTCCAGTGGCGTTTAGCCTGGCGGTATTTCTCCTGAGAGGAGTCGTCCGACGCCTCAGAGTCTTCTTGATCATGAGGTCGTCTACTAACCGGCTTGCTAGACTGCCGCATTAATCATGTCCTGGAGCTCGCTAGTGTTCTGATTGTCCTCCATAGTGAGGGCACTGACAGGCACAGGGTTGTCAATAGATACGTGGGAGTTGGATTGTGTGGGAGGGGAATATGACAGGCCGACGGCCGTACAATAGTCGCCAGTGACGAGCGACAAGCGGACTCTGTACTACTGGGGCTCACCCAGTTGGTCGGAACTGCTTGCACAGATTCCGTTAGGCAGCACTACGGGATCTTTTCCAAATTGGGGCTCACCCCTAGCCAGATTACTGGGTATAAAACCTAACTGGCTGTCCCACTCCCTAGGGTTATAACACCCACCTTGTACACTACAACAGTAGGCACTTTTTCCAGCAGTCAAAGGTCTCCTTGTATGAGCCTGGTGGTGCTGTGAGTTGGACTTCCCCAAGAGCCTCACGAAATGGCCACCGCGGTGAACAGGAAGAAAAAAGCCTGCAAAGGCAAACAGTTAGAAAAACCTACAAGCGTTTGCAAGCAGCCGAACGTCTATGGAAGGAGAAGCTGCGAACGGACTGAATTACTTATATGAACCCAGTCCGTGCGCGTGAATGCACTGAGCTATTGAGTGTTCGCGGGTGTACGCGAACGGAGCGCCTTTCGCTCCGTTCGTGCCTTTGCTGGATGGGCACGCGCGAACCTAGGGCCAGCTTGCTCTATTCGTGCAGAGAAGTGTATGAACAGAGCAGTGAGCCCTATATGAAAGTGGCAAACGTAGCCACTCGAGGAATGTGGGGAGGGAAGGGGGATGAGGCTATCCCGTAGCGCCGAGGTGAAACAGGGGATCCCTGGAACGGTGAAACCGTTAAAGGGGTACTCCCAATAAGTGACCCCTTGCCACCCCCCAGTATCTGTATAACAGTTAAGGCAAACTATGTAGATAATACCTTTAACACATAAACACAGACAAAAAACAGTAAGGAAGTATTACTCTGACCTGACTTGTGATGGAGCAGCAAAGAAAGAGGAAACGATATACTCTCTGACTCAAGCTGATTGGTTCTTTCTTTCAACTGTTTTTTAGTTAGTAAAAAGCTGTGGAGTTAGTAAAGAAAGTTAATGCAAAATATGAAGCCTCTTGTCATGTAGTAAAATTCTAGGGCCTCCAACAAGGCCAGACTGTGGTAGCTTCACCCAGTGTCTAGAAGTGTCAGGCATAGGAAATATACAGAGACAACGTATCCCTTATCTCTTGAACTAGGTCTTGAGCTAGGTTGGAATTTCAGTGAATTTCCATGACAGTCAATATGAGGATTTCATAATTACTTTATCTTTATGAAATATGTGCTTTGCAGGGAGGAGGATGGAGGCAGTTGTACAGGTTCCAATCAAAACAAACTATAATTTACCTCTTTCATACTAAGTGCACCCACACTTATTATAAATTGATTTGTTCAGGAGAAACAGAGCTTTCGTGTCACATCAAATATATATATTAAATTATGTTTTGCTCTTTATTTCCAGTTTGGGGGACTGCTTGACAAACCAGTCAGTCCCCCTGCAGCCAATGCTTTAGACAAAGGGTCAGATTTGCTGCTGGGGGACTGTCTGGGTTATCAGGTAGACCCCCCAATCGGGATCGCAGGATGCAAACAATTACAATGTTCAATGCTTTTAAGCCCATTTAAAGCAGGATGGCATTGAATGCAGTAAAGGCATTAAGGGGCTACAAAAGATTTGCCAAATTATAAAGTTAGAGATAAGAACAGAGTTGTAAATAAATAACATTTCTGAATATGTAGCATAGACATATTTCCTCCATGTTCCAATGACATCCACGCTTTAGCTGCCTCACAGACAGCATGCCGTCTTCAATGATTCCATCTTGCCTTCCATACACTGCGTGTTTCCAGTGCCAGAGGATGCAAAGCAGCCCCAGAGCATCACCTATTCACCACCACGCTTAACTGTAGGCAGAGTTTTGTTTTCACAGTATGCTTCATTTCTTCTTTTCAGATTATGCTTCATTCTTCTTCCTCCAGATATAACGCTGATCCATTGGGCTAAAAATATCCAGTTTTGTTTCATTGCTCCACAGAACAGAATTCCAAATATTCTGTGGCTTATTTATATGATTTCACTTGTGCTTTTTGGTCAGTAGTGGTGTATGTCTTAGAGTTCTGGCATGGAAACCTTCTGCATTTTGTATGCGCCTTAATCTGCTCACTGAAACCTCAGTGCCTGTTTCTACCAAGTTTTGCTGCAGGTCTTTTGGAGTCACTTGAGGGTTTTTCACAACCTGTCTTCTCAGAAATCTGATTGTAGCCATTGATAGCTTCCTTTTTTTACCCGGTCCATGTAGTGTAACCACTGTTACTTCATCTTTGAACTATGCTTCCAACGGTGTCTCTAGGAACATTCAGTGCCGTCACTATATTTATGTATCCTATTCCTTGTTTGTGAAGGGTGATGATCTTTTCTCTTCTTTAGCCAGTTCAGGTACTTTAAGTGTTCCAGCTCAAGCTCACCTGATGCAACTAATGAATGCCCCTCAGATAGTCTAACAGAGCTTTAACTATCAGCTCCACTCTCTATCACTCCTCTACCACGTGTGATAGAAAATGGCTGATCGCAGGGCTAGCTGACAACTGGACAGGCTGGCTGTTGGCTGAAAAGGGGTCTCTCACAGACAAGCTAAGTGGCTGGCTGATGGCAGGGCGAGAGGCAGGGTGGGCGCCAGGGTGGGCTCTGATGGCACGGCGTGCTGACAGCAAGGCATGCTGATGGCAAGGCGGCTGATGGCAGGTGGGCTTAAGATCGCGCTCCCGCAATCTCTTATGGGATCGCTGTGGTGTGATCTCTTATGAGAACGCTGTTGCGCAATCTCTGCTGTTTCCGACCTTCCGGGAACAGCAGGTAGCGGCGGCCATCTTGGCTCGCAGAACCCTAGGGTTGGAACACCAATTGGGAAATGCTGTTAAATGGTATCCATTATCATACAAAATTTCAGACTGAGTCAAAAAAAGGAGCACAGAAGCAAACATTGTAATGTTTATCACAAACCCATAGGAGTAAGGAGACAGCATTGAGATGCTGAGAAGTACATGGATCCCTTAGTCTCTTATGTATTAAACTACTGATTCCTTTATATTGCAGCCTGTTCTGCAAGTTAATTACCTCTCCATTTGCCTCATTCCCTCTCACCCCATTGAGCCTTCATTAACCCCCTTCGCACCCCACCCAGCCCTCATTATCCCCCCTCACCACACATCCAGCCCTCACTCTGTCTCCAACCCACCATCCAGCCATCAGTAACCCACATTACCTCACATCCAGCCCACATTTATCCCCCTCACCCCACATCCAGCCCTGTAGCGTGGCCGAGCGGTACCCAGTCTGACAGGAAGTGCCCTCTCAGTGAGCACTTCCTGTCAGCCATGGTGCTTGGGCGCACTACATACATAGAGACCGGCAGGAAGGGAGCAGCACAGTGCTCCCCTCCCGCCGGTCACTCAGCGACCGCGGGGCCAAGACCAGCGCGACAGTGCACTTGTAAAGTTGTGGTGACCCACGGTCACATGGGTCGCAGCTGTGGCTGGGCTCCATGGAGTGATCTGCGACCCCTGCGACCATTGTAGGTATGTCACTGGTTATCAGCTACCCTTCCAAACCCAGACATGCTGTCTAAACAATTAAACTAGTAATCACAGGGTGGTACCAAGATCTGGGTGGATGGAGGTTTACTTATTGACTTTCTGAGCAGACATGAAGTTCATTCAGGAGAAGGGAGACTAGTAGGTTTGGTGTTCCAGAAGATAATGGGTTTTCCTTACATAGATGTGATGGCAGTGGTTTTCAACAGGAGTCCAATAGGTTCTTTCCTTTTTCCTCATGCATGGAAGGGGTGGATGACCCATCTTGTGTTTGGTGAATCCAAAGGGGCTATATATTCTCTTATTTCCCCTAATATCTAAGCTCCTTCAAAGGATTTATTGAAGGAAGATGGACATATTGGCCAGTTTTCCCACATTGGCCCTTCTTTCCCTTGTTGATATGCCTCTCCTTGAAACTTTAAATAGTGAAGCTGTCAATATATCAACAACAGGGCAATAGTAAACCATACAAGGATCACATTGAGGGCAAGGAAAACCTAGTTAAATAAATCCAGTCTAGTTCTGTCCTATAATGCGTGAACTATTGACTTTAACATCAGCAGTAAATCATAACGTGCGTGTTTCCTATAAATTGTGCAATTCATTAGTTAAAACTTTGGCAATTTAGCTCATGATTATGAGCTTATGAATATTCATTCATTTTCCATACTCTCACATAAACATTATGAATGATAATTAATTCCCATGTCAACTCTTTTGCAACTGTTTCACAGTTCAACTGTGAGAAATTTCAAGCCAGTAATGAATATGTCCCTTGGGTGTATGTATATCATTGGAAGGGAAGTGAAGGGTGCCCTCTGCCCTATGGAGCCAGCATTCAGTGTATTTAAAGTGCCACAGAGAACTATCTACATGTTTTATAGGGTATGTACAACTGGCGGAAACTAAAGTCTTTAAAAATGAAAATTGCAAGAAAACAAAACTAAACAAAAACCATTTTTTCGACAAATATTGCACAGTGTAACTGAATAATTTTCTGTTATTTTTCTTTAAACATTGTCTGAAGGCAATTCAGATAAATTAATTGTACATTTTAATTAAAGTACGACCAAAGACTTTTGAGTGTTGAGCTGCGAATTAGACAGATATTTCCAGGGAACATAGCACTGCTTAACATCTCGACAGTGTGTTAACTCCAGTAAAATTAGAAAATTGTATAAATCCTTAGCCCCTGAGACGAAATGTATCCGAATCTCAAACCAAAAGAAAGGCGCAATGGACGAGCATGTTTGTTTTAATTTGTGATTTGGAATTTTGCCCCAAATAAAGAGATAATTAATGGGAAAGATGAGGATTTCTGGTCAGGGGACAGCCACTAAATGTTTATTTTTATTCACAGATGAAGTGGGAAGTGGCCAATAGCGAGGAAAAAAGGAGGAATGGTAAACAACATCTATATATTTTTCCTGGGGAAACCACGTAACGCATTCGTTGTGTTGAGCTATTTCAATTGTGTTTGCTTTATTTGTTCATTGCAAACAGCTGGCAATCTGTACATTTTGACAATAAACCTAATTTTCAATAAGGGTTGAATATTTTTGATCAGACATTCCATCACAGTATAAAAAAAATGAAACTCGTAGGATTTTCTGAGGTGCGTAACATTTTGGGTGGAAAGCCCTTTATCAATTTACAAATGTCCATTGTACATTGATAAAGGACTTTCAATCTGAAATCGTTGTATTTGCCATTGTCACAAGATATTGTAGACAACTTATCTGCATGTTTCCAAACAAAATTTTAATTTCGTTTTTTGGTATTTATTTGCAGTCAGAACCAACCAGTTCACCGGGCTAAACTCGACTGTGTTAGGTTGTGACAGAACCATTCGTCTGACTATTGTGGTGGATTCGTCTGTTTCCTACATTTTCGTGTAAATGGCTGTTTCCTATAGCCCAGCCATACGAATGACGTTTTTTCCCGAAAAAAACTACCGAACGGATGGCCACCCAGGAGAGAAGTGTGCTGCTGGTTAACCTATTGATCCCAATTAGAATGTTGTGGTTAACCGCAGACACTTCTCAATTAAACCAAATTCAGGGTGGTCGTCGTTCGTATGTCGACCACGAGGCAGCGGCCATTTTAAAACACACAAAAGCCCAGCGGTGTTCGGCTCTATTTTCATGGAACTAAAAAAGGACACTTTTTCTGCCGAACACCGCTGAAACAACGGGACGCCTGGCTGCCTCCACGAAAGCGTACGAAAACCCGGCCGTTCGGGAGTTTTGAAACACACGAAAGGACTTAACCCAGATAGCCTTCCCATGGAGTCAATCGCATACCGAAAGACTGTAAGAACTTTGACTCCATGTCGATTGAACTATGTGTGTGGGATCTGAGCGCTATTCGCCAATAATATGCACTCAGATCCAGGCTATCTGGGGATATGTGATGCGAATGGGAAATGTTTGGTTATTTTAAAGTTATGTATTTTTATGTATTTTCTGGTATTGTATTTAAGATGGCGATTTGTCTTTGTCCTGGAGATAATTGAATTACTTCTCAATTATCTCCAGGGCAGAGGGGAGGAAACCATATTGCATTGTGGGAAAAGCCTGTGATTGTATGTCTGAACTGTCCCCATGTTCATCTGTAATTTCAGTCTCCCATTTGGTCCCCTAGGGGAGTGTCCACCAAGTGGGAGACCTGCATAAATACGGGCAGGTAACCCACAGTAAAGCCAGATCCTGTTTGACCCTCAATGCGGAGCTTCTGTCTTGTTATTGGGGGGATTTCTTCTTTGCGCTTAGAGACTGCTGATTGGAACCGAATGCCGCTTGGTGGATATCGTTGTTCGGCGGCTAGCAGCAGTTCGTGGATTTCCGTTTGGGAGTTTGGAGCCTTTCACGGATCCCGGTCGGGAGATTACCGCTTCCCCTGGTTATGGTTCGTGTATTACAATTGATGCGAATGGATTACTGAATTTGCGAAAGGGGAAGGTGAACTAAACAGCGGTTTCTCTTAAAGACACCAGGAGTGTCTTAACATAGGTTAACTGCATTTTTCAGGTATTGCTCTTTATTTTCCATGCATGTTTCTCAACTCAGTCTAAAGTAGTTTTTTTTTCTTTAATGGTCTCAATCTAATTTAACACCTTTCACTGCCAAGCAGTTTGCAAAAAAACAAACCTTCCAGAATCTGTGTATTTTGGGTGTTCTAAAAAATAATGCTTAAAAATATTTAATTTCAGAATGCATACTTAGTGCATGAATGGGAACAAAAATGAACATTTTAGTGCACAGAAAAAAACATTTACCAAATAATGAAGTCACAGATAGGGAAATACTATTAACATTTTTGAATATGAAACAGATTTTTCTGCCACATATTCTATAATCCTCCCACATATCTATTAAATACATTACATTATTTATTTGAATATATATTATAGATTATCCTACATGATCTCATATAATATATATATATATATATCTCTGATATGTGTACACACATTCACAATATTATACACGCACACCAATTAACACGCAAACACACTGATTCACAGACAAACACACATTGAGAGAAAGCAACATACACTCACTTTGTGTCTGCGGGGTGTATATGAATGTGTTAATTTCTGACTGGGTTTGTCTGTGTATGTGTCTGGCATTATGTACCTGTGTTACATAGTTACATAGTTACATAGCTGAAAAGAGACTTGCGTCCATCAAGTTCAGCCTTCCTCACATATGTTTTTGCTGTTGATCCAAAAGAAGGCAAAAAACCTAGTCTGAAACGCTTCCAATTTTGCAACAAACTAGGAAAAAATTCCTTATTGACCCCAAAATAGCAGTCAGATGTCTCCTTGGATCAAGCAGCTATTACCCCACTAATTAGAAATTATATCCCTGTATGTTATGTTTTTGCAAGTATTTATCCAATTGCAGTTTAAACATCTGTATAGACTCTGACAAAACCACCTCTTCAGGCAGAGAATTCCATATCCTTATTGCTCTTACTGTAAAAAAACCTTTTCTTCGCCTTAGATGAAATCTCCTTTCTTCCAGCCTAAATGTGTGACCTCGTGTCCTATATATCGCCCTGTTTATGAATAGATTTCCAGATAAAGGTTTGTACTGGCCCCGAATATATTTGTATAATGTTATCATATTCCCTCTCACGTGCCGTTTTTCCAAACTAAACAGATTTAAATTTTTTAACCTTTCTTTGTAACTAAAATGCTCCATTCCTTTTATCAATTTTGCAGCTCGTCTCTGCACTTTTTCTAGTGCCATTATATCTTTATTTAGAACAGGTACCCAAAATTGCACAGCATATTCAAGGTGTGGTCTTACCACTTACCAGCAATTTATAAAGAGGCAAAATTATATTTTCATCCCGAGAATTTATGCCCCTATTTAAACATGACAAAACCTTACTGGCCTTAGCAACTGCAGATTGACATTGCATATTGCTGTTTAATTTGTTGTCTATAACAATTCCCAAATCCTTGTCATGTGTGGTTATCCCTAATTCACTACCATTTTTGCATAAGGGTGCTTGTCTAGCAATGAGTATCCTTGCATGTGAAGTTATATCTCTGTTGTTTGTAAGCATATGTGTCTCATTGTCTGGTGGAATATGTGAGTGGAGAAGCTACGTGTAGTGTGTTGTGTGTAAGGGGGCTGCTTGTGGTGAGGTTGTGTTGCTTGTATGGGATGTGTGGGCATCACTGTCTTCAGCTGACTCTGACAGTTTGACTGTGGCAGGATAAGTTTGTAGGATAATTGTTAAATTGTTACTGGGTGTCTGTGATAGGGTGAGTGGACGTGATTGTGTGTGGGGTATGAGTGTGTGTGGAGGTATGAGTAAGGCAATGTGACGATGACAGGATGAGTTGGTGGGTGAGTTTGACAGACTCCTCCTGATCTTTTGTGACATAGAAGAGGGTTTCTAGTCTCATTGTCTGGTGATTCAGAGGGATCCCAAGATCTGACCTGCTCCTCCTGTGGTACAGCGCATACCCCATAGGTCTTTAATTGTTCTGTTTGGACCAGAGATCATCAGTCATGGTAATCTCGTTGTTGGTGGATTGGGCTGCAGAGTTGAGACTGTCCTGATGCTGCAGAGTTGAGACTGTCCTGATGCTGTATTCCTAATGCTGTAGTGTCCATGTACCTGCTTATGTTAATGACCACCCCACATGGTGCATTAAAAAGTAAAAGGTATTAACCCCTTTCCAGCACGAGACTCCCTCAGCAATGCTTACTTCTCTACCGCCAGCGACGTCACCGAGGAGGCATCACCTCCTCCTCCGAAGTCCAAACTAATGCTTCTCATAGAGGAGCATTAGGGACCTAAGCGTCTGTGCGGCCTGCACCGCAATGAATCAATGCTTTACTATGGGACTTCCATGTTAGATGACTGAGTTTTACTTAATCCTGACTAATACTGACAGCTACCAGAGATGAACTAACTTTAACAATATTTTACATTGCAGGGTTCAAAGGACACCGAGGTGCCACTGGGTTACTATCGTGTCCCCTTAACTACTTTTTTTTTTTTATATATATATTTTTTTTTAGTAATCTAAACTAAAAAATGAACATTCTACAGTTAAAAATAAATACTGTAACGGATCACCTGGCACCCCGACTGGGTACCTCCGTTGAAAGATGCTCCTAGCGCTTCCAGAGGACTCCAAGCACTCCACCAGACACCATAAGCACCGCAGGCTGCAGCTATCTCCCTTCAGAACGAAGCAGGAACAAGCTCTTACAAGAGCTCAGTGATTATAGCAAGGGAATATGCCTAGCATAGCAATCCCTTGTAGCAGATTCCCCCAATAAGAGACAGGACTCAAGTTGAGGGTAAAAATAGAACTCTCTGGCTGCTAGCTTGCAGCCCTTTTTATTAGGTGCTCCCATGAAGGGGAGGGACACACACAGTAACGTACATTAACCAATCACACAATAGTTACATCCCACACATAGCCCTCCCCTCTACCTGTAAACTAATTATCTGTACACACAGGGAAATACAATTATCATAGGTAGGGAAAATACAGTTTTTACACAACATTCATAACTCCCAAAATATACATCACATTCGCATAAAAATACATATTCACAATCAATCCATTCAGGGGAACAACATATTAAAAAATGGCATGAATCAGACCAGGGGTTCAAAAGTTAGTAAAAGTATCTTTTGTTCCCCCTGGCTCAAACAGTAAAAGTAAAACATCCCCACAATGCATCCTGGCTTCCTCCCTTCTGCCCTGGAGATAATTGGAGAAGGAATCTAATTATCTCCAAAGACAGAGCCAAACTCCATTACCCACATGGCAGACAAAAAGACAGTAAAAGACATAAAATTACATACTGACACATTTAGTACATAAAACACACATTTCTACATATCCCCAGATAGCTTGGATCTGACTGCACATTATTAGATGAATGGCACTCAGATCACACGAATAAGCCTTTCTGCAGGGAAAATAAACCGTTTAACCTGCAGGGCCATAGTCCAAAGGCAAGAGGCGGGCAAGCAGCCCCCTCCAAGGACACGTGGCGAGGTCGGTTTTGCCACACTTCTCCCCTTTGCCCCCCAGACTAACAGGGTATCTGACCTCCTGCCGGTCAGTGCCCTGGTTAGTCCAGCAACCCACCCACGAAGCACAAACAGCAGTACAGCCCACCCACAATAAATGTTTACTCCACCTGGATAAAGTAGCAACTTGTCCATGTCCAGGTGCCTCACCGGCTGTGTGGGGAGCTGGTAGACTGCCTTGGTGGGTTGCTGAGTGGGCAGAGACCAGCGGTACTCTGCCCTGGTGCCAGCGCTACCACCGAAGTAGCCTGATTGGAGCCTGGTTGTGGGAGGGGGAGACCGACCGTCTCCCCTCTGGGTACACAGCTCTGGGGCTGGGGAACAGGACCGACCGTCTCTACCCCTTGGGCTGTAAGCGCAGAGACTACGGTCCCATCTGCACAGTTGCGGGGCTCAACATCTCCCCTTGGTGGGTTAGGCTGCCGCTGGAGAGAGGGTGTAACAAGCTCCTCTCTCTGGACTGTCAACTGCCGCTGGGGAGAGGGGTTAACAGGCTCCTCTCCCTGACACTCTCTCTGCTGGTGGAGAGGCGGACCAGCTGTCTCCCCTTTCATTATTTTGTCCTGCTGCTGGGGTGTGAGACTGACGGTCTCTGCTCCCTGCAGGACACACTGCCGCTGGGGAGGAAGGACGACACCTTCAGCTCCCTGGGGTACACACTGCCGCTGGGGAGGAAGGACGACACCTTCGGCTCCCTGGGTTACACACTGCTGCTGGGGAGGACGGACGACACCATCAGCTCCCTGGGGTACGCACTGCCGCTGGGGAGGAAGGACGGCACCTTCCACTGGGGCAGCCTGTAGAAAGTCAGGCTCAGGGGAAGGAAACAAGGGAGGACAGAGGCCAGCGGCGCTCTGCCCAGTTGCCAGCTCTTCTGCTGGGGGGTCAGGGAACAAAGGAGTTGGCTGGGGAGGAGAAATATCACTTACCTCCCCCTGGTACTCCGGCTGCTGCTGGGGGGGGAGGTCGATGCTCTCCACTTTCTGTAACTCCAGCTCTAGTTGGGGATCTGGGCCGGTTGCCCAGCATCCCTGTAGGGCCGGTGGAGAGATCTCGGTCCCATCTCCACCTGCCTGCAGGGGGTCCTCCCAGGACCAGTCTATGAGGTCCTCTACCTCGGGTACCTCTGGTTGCTGTTGGGGAGGGAGACCGGTTGTCTCTTCCTCCAATAACACATTCTGCCGCTGGGGAGTGAGACCGACTGTCTCCCCTCCCTGTAAAACATACTGCCGCTGGGGATCTGGGCCGGGTGCCCAGCATCCCTGTAGGGCCGGTAGAGAGACCTCGGTCCCATCTCCACCGGCCACCTCGGTTTCTTCCTCGTCCCACTCTACCTGTGGCTGGAGTTTCTCCCAACGTGCCCACTGGCCTTCCCTCAACGCCCTGTGTTGTAGGTTCCGGGTCACCATGTCCCACACGAACCGCACGTATTTCTCCTCTGGATTGGGTCCGTAAAACTTCAGGTGCAACCCTACCATCGTGCCAAACTCTAGTACGGAGTAGCTATACGCCATGCTTGCTGTAGCCACTGCTGGTTCCATTATGTTGCTGAAGATAAGGACGCTGCACAACTCCACACGTTACCGGTGTCTCCGAGCTGCTTCTCCTCGCACTAGGATGCCATCCCGCCGCTTGCCACCAATGTAACGGATCACCTGGCACCCCGACTGGGTACCTCCGTTGAAAGATGCTCCTAGCGCTTCCAGAGGACTCCAAGCACTCCACCAGACACCATAAGCACCGCAGGCTGCAGCTATCTCCCTTCAGAACGAAGCAGGAACAAGCTCTTACAAGAGCTCAGTGATTATAGCAAGGGAATATGCCTAGCATAGCAATCCCTTGTAGCAGATTCCCCCAATAAGAGACAGGACTCAAGTTGAGGGTAAAAATAGAACTCTCTGGCTGCTAGCTTGCAGCCCTTTTTATTAGGTGCTCCCATGAAGGGGAGGGACACACACAGTAACGTACATTAACCAATCACACAATAGTTACATCCCACACATAGCCCTCCCCTCTACCTGTAAACTAATTATCTGTACACACAGGGAAATACAATTATCATAGGTAGGGAAAATACAGTTTTTACACAACATTCATAACTCCCAAAATATACATCACATTCGCATAAAAATACATATTCACAATCAATCCATTCAGGGGAACAACATATTAAAAAATGGCATGAATCAGACCAGGGGTTCAAAAGTTAGTAAAAGTATCTTTTGTTCCCCCTGGCTCAAACAGTAAAAGTAAAACATCCCCACAATGCATCCTGGCTTCCTCCCTTCTGCCCTGGAGATAATTGGAGAAGGAATCTAATTATCTCCAAAGACAGAGCCAAACTCCATTACCCACATGGCAGACAAAAAGACAGTAAAAGACATAAAATTACATACTGACACATTTAGTACATAAAACACACATTTCTACATATCCCCAGATAGCTTGGATCTGACTGCACATTATTAGATGAATGGCACTCAGATCACACGAATAAGCCTTTCTGCAGGGAAAATAAACAGTTTAACCTGCAGGGCCATAGTCCAAAGGCAAGAGGCGGGCAAGCAGCCCCCTCCAAGGACACGTGGCGAGGTCGGTTTTGCCACAAATACATTTCGAGCGTCCCTTTAATTGTAGACTCTGATGGACTTGAGATACATGATGGTGATAAAGACAATAACTGGATTTCATGCACATATGCACATTGACACCTATCTGTCACTAAAAATCTGCAGGCTTATTTTACCTAAAAAAATTAAACAATTCCCACAGTTTGAACCCAAATGGGGTTCAGTGGGGTATCCTAAACGTTATTGCACTTGTAGTGTAAATTTAGTACAAAATAAAACGTTATAATTTTTTTTTTAGCTGGTTTAGTTTTAGGTAATTCATTTCTTTTAATTAATTTATATATTCACAGCTTGAAAAGGAGAATCCCATATGGCCAGAGTTACAGCATATCTACCCCTCCGCCACAACATTTTAAATGATAATTAATTTATCTAAACAGTGCAATCTAATTGAATTAAAGGTTGTTTTTCATTGCATGTGATATACAGTAAAGGTTTGGCAAGAGACATGTTCCTGTGACTTTGTAGGGGTGTAGCCGTATTGTGTGGGAAGAACAAGCTAACAATTTTAATGAAACCAATAATTATTGAAATTATTAGACTAGTTAATTTTATTTAAAAAATGAATTAACTTCATAACAATATAAAGTGAGGTAATCCTGTTGGGATATGTATTATTCAACTCGGGTATTTTTTCTTTACATTTGCACGTTCTAGTTATTTTCTATATAATATAACAAATATCTGAAAGTTTGAAAACGCCTGCCGAAGTTATAGCTGTACTGACGTTTAATTTGGTACTTTTTATCAGTCTCAGAGTGGAACTGTTACAGTTTTATCCACTCCCCAATAGCTAAGTAAAACAATGTTTTTGTTCTTTATAAAATTTATTAATTGTTTGCCCAGCTGTCATTTATCACCTTGGTAGGCACATCATGCGACTGTACGGCATTGTGAAAGTAATATCTGAGTGTCCATGCACTCAAACATCAAAGATATGCCAAATGATACATCGATGCACTGGGTGCATCACTGATCTTAATGTCACCCTGTCACAACATGCCATGTTCTGCGGAGATGTCTGGCTTTGTCTTCTGGTATCCAGTACTCTTTTTTGCTGTCCTTGCTTGGTTTTTCTGGTTTTCTTTGTTGTTGGGTTTCTGGGTTCATTCATCCCTGGATTTCCCAGTCTCTTGGATTCACTTAAATGTTTGTTTTATGTTGCCACACCCGTTTGTTTTCCACTTTCCTTTTTGTTTCAGTCTGGACCTCGGCTAGTATTTTTGACTATTCTATGTACGTTAAATCCGGCCATTCTAAGGACCGGTAATACGTTACTTATTTGTCATCCATGCTATACAGTTCTACGTGCTGGATCAAACAGTAATCCTGACATTTCGACATGGCCATAGATCCTGTAGAACTGTGTCAGCACATAGCTGCTTGCAAGAGGAAATAAGAGGAGAATGATCACTGCATTGATCAATTCGCTCAGGCTTTCAGTACGCTTCTCGCTAGAACGGTACATCTGCAGCCTGCATTGTCTCCTCCTATAGCACCTCTACCCTGTGTATCTCCACCCACTGTTAATAGGACTCCTAGCATCTCCTTATCGCCATCCCTACAGTTTGATGGCAATATCCAGGAATGCAGGGGTTTTCTTAATCAGGTGGAGTACCATTTTGAGGCCTCACCAGGGTCGTTCCCCACAGACAGAGCAAAAATTGGTTGTCTAATGAATCAATTAAAGGGCAAGGCCCTTGCCTGGGTTAATCCGTTGTGGGAGAGTAATCGGAGCATAGCTCAAAATTACCAGGAATTCCTTGCCGAATTCAAGCTCACGTTTGAGCCAGTGGGTAGAGAGGATGACGCCTCCACTGCCCTAATGCACATCAGACAAGGTAACCGGTCTATCTCAGATTATGCTATTGAATTCCGTACCTTAGATTCCGAGGAAGACTGGACTAACAATAGGTTAATCTCAGCATTCAAAAAGGGTCTCTCAGAGACTATACTAGATGAGATAGGCGCTAAAGAATTACCTAAGAGTCTTAACAAATTTATTACGTTTGTCATGCATATTGATAATAGGTTAAGACTCAGAGAAGTCACCAGAAGCAAGACCAGACGTACGGCTATGTCCCTAGCACCTCAATTCTCTAAACCTGTTTTGTCTAACCTCCCTGTACAGTCCGAAACTGAACCTATGCAGTTGGGGGTCACTAGACTGTCGGAGGTCGAAAAACAGTATAGGAGAAGGGAGGGGTTATGCCTATATTGCGGTAGAAAGGGACATATGATAACTAATTGCCCAGTGCGTCCGGAAAACTTCCGCACCTAAGAACCTTAAGGGGACAGATCTTAGGTGTGATGGAGTTGTCCTCTAACAAAAACAAAGGTAGATTCCTCCTTGAGGTATCTATTTCCCTTGATAACAAGAAGTTTTCTTGCAGTGCCCTAATGGACTCAGGTGCTGCTGGAAATTTTATTGATGTCCACTTTATTAGGGGTAATGAGATACCGGTCAGGGAGAGACCTACGCCGCTAGCTGTAGAGGCTATTGATGGTAGACCACTCACACAACCGCTTATAACCCACAAAACTGTCCCTATTACGATCTCTATTGGGGCCTCCCATAGGGAGGAGATGACGTTTCAGGTTATTACTTCTCCATCATGTCCTATCATATTAGGGTTTCCGTGGCTGAGTAAGCACAATCCCTATATTGACTGGGCTAATGGGGAGATATTAGAATGGGGTAAAGAGTGTATGGGGAAATGTATAAAACCAGTACTAAAGAGATTGGATACTATTGACCTTCCCATTACCACTCCTCAAACTCCTGGAGTACCCATACAATACCGAGAACTTCAGGAAGTGTTTAACAAGGCTCAATCCGATGTATTGCCTCCCCACAGAGCATATGACTGTGCCATTAACCTGTTTCCAGGTGCTATGCCACCTAAGGGGGCAGTTTATGCCTTATCTCCCCAGGAGAGTGAAATAATGGAGGAATACATCAAAGAATCCTTGAGCAAAGGGCACATAAGAAAGTCATCCTCACCAGCTGGTGCAGGATTCTTTTTTGTTGAGAAAAAGGAAAGTGGAAAACAAACGGGTGTGGCAACATAAAACAAACATTTAAGTGAATCCAAGAGACTGGGAAATCCAGGGACGGATAATAAGAATGAACCCAGAAACCCGGCAACAAAGAAAACGAGAAAAACCAAGCAAGGACAGCAAAAAGAGTACTGGATACCAGAAGCCAAAGCCAGACATCTCCGCAGAACATGGCATTATGTGACACACCCACCCCCAGAAATAATGCTCAGGTAAGTGCATTTTATACTTAGCTCCTTTACACTCCTCCACCAAGTATATGATTTAGTAAAGTTTAATCAAGTGGAAGATTGAGAGACTGTCACTTCAGAACCCAATAGGGAGAAATTAACTTATTAAGAGAAAAGGTATATTTGAAAAGCCTTTTTGATGTCAAATTATATATCTTTTATAAGTCTCCCGTAGGAATGAAATGGGGGACTTTGATTGGCCGAGAAAGCTTAGGCTCGTCCTACTTGCAATATCTGTCCTATTTTACCCATTTTTACTCAACTGCAGACAAATACAAATTAAGACGTTAGCTAGAAGAAACCTTCTGATAAAATCCGATGATTGCTACAGTTTCCATACTGTAATATATTACAGATGTCACGCTATCAGACTAAAATAACATTTTAAAAGGCTAAATTCTGCATCTGGGACTTTCATTCCTTACTGTAAATTACGTGTAGCTTTTGATGTGTCCAGATATACCTTGTTAATATTTTAGGTCAACCCAACATTTATTTAAAAAAACATAAAATAACAATCTAATTATAAGGGAAAAGTTCTTGGCTGTGATAAAATCACTAAATTCTCACATCAACAAAGAACTTCCGTTGGAACTCTTTATTATGAAGATAATTGCAATTGTGGGTAGAACGGCCAACTGAAGAGCAAATGGACAATGTATGTGTTAGACTCAAAGAAAAAACAAACAAACAGGTTGACTACATCTTCCTCAATAGGGATTTGCTTTTGACCCCTTAGTACTTTGTTGTCTTCATTACCTAGGAGTTTTGTGCAACAGAAATCAAAAAAGGCCTTCTACTTAATGAAAAAAAGAGAAAATATAGACTATAAAATAAGCTGAAAACTGAAGAAGGTTGTGGAAAGCTAAGGAATAACACAGCTAAGTGTGAACTTTTTAAGCTTTTTGTGTAACTAGACTAGATATAGCTAGAACCCAGGAGCCTATCTATGACGTGGTCTGTGCATCTCATAACTGTGATCTCAGAATCTTTCTCTCCGATAGAGTCAAGGTTTTGTCAAGGTGGTGAATGGAGAGAACTGCAAAAACCACCTTTTAACAACATTCATTTCATAGAGTAGTAATTGTGACATTTGATTAGTTCAGAATGGATTCCGTATGAGTTTCTTTCAAAGCTTTCTTTAAAATTATATATTAATACGCATTTCTGCAGTTTCTAAACAAGATATTTATACAGTTTATTTAGGAATCTACTACTTAGCGCACATGATGTCTAGTACTCCTGTTTTAACTTTTCATTTAAAAAATAAAAGCCAGCCATGTTTTTTTGTAGGACCTAAGGTTTTCCCCAGGAAAGAGCTGAACAAACATGAGAGCTATGTATTGGGAAACTAAGAGCTCAGTTTGCAAAAACTACAGGTAATTATTGCAGATATTTTTTTAATGAAGAATTGGCATAAATGGGTGGTGGTTACCCTGAAAAAAGAAAAGAAAAAGCAGAATGAATACTGAAAACATGTTTTTTGGAAAGTAGATTTCCTCTGGTAGCTTGCTCATAACTCTGAAGTAGCAGCTGTGTTAGACTATTTGGGATTCCCCTTTCTACACTTATTACAGTTAATGGCGAGCAATGCATTACTCATTCCAGTTTATGTAGTTTGGAGAGAAACATGGGGCAGTAATGTTGAGACATCTGAGACTCATAGTGGCAATAAAAAGTGATGTCCTTTTTTATAAATTGAACTAGTGTAGTGCACCAGATATAGTGTGGTGAACCAGATATAGTGTAGTGACCCATATATAGTGTAGTGACCAAGATATAGTGTATTGAACCAGATATAGTGTAGTGACCCATATATAGTGTAGCACACGAGATATAGTGTAGTGACCCAGATATAGTGTATTGAACCAGATATAGTGTAGTGACCCAGATATAGTGTAGCACACCAGATATAGTGTAGTGACCCAGATATAGTGTAGCACACGAGATATAGTGTAGTGACCCAGATATAGTGTATTGAACCAGATATAGTGTAGTGACCCAGATATAGTGTAGCACACCAGATATAGTGTAGTGACCCAGATATAGTGTAGCACACGAGATATAGTGTAGTGACCCAGATATAGTGTATTGAACCAGATATAGTGTAGTGACCCAGATATAGTGTAGCACACCAGATATGAACCAGATATAGTGTAGCACACGAGATGACCCAGATATAGTGTAGAACCAGATATAGTGTAGTGACCAAGATATAGTGTAGGGACCCATATATAGTGTAGTGCACTAGATATAGTGTAGTGAACCGGATATATTGTAGTGTACCAGATATAGTGTAGTGTACCTGGTAAAATGTAGTGTACCTTATATATGGTAGTGAACCAGACATATTGTAGTGCACCAGATATAGTGTAGTGAACCAGATATAGTGTAGTGAACCGGATATATTGTAGTTTACCAGATATAGTGTAGTGCCCCAGATATAGTGTAGTGAACCAGATATACTGTAGTGAACCAGATGTATTGTAGTGTACCAGATATAGTGTAGTGAACCAGATATATTGTAGTGTACCAGACATAATATAGTGTACCTTATATATGGTAGTGAACCAGACATATTGTAGTGCACCAGATATAGTGTAGTGCCCCAGATATAGTGTAGTGAACCAGATATACTGTAGTGAACCAGATGTATTGTAGTGCACCAGATATAGTGTAGTGAACCAGATATATTGTAGTGTACCAGACATAATATAGTGTACCTTATATATGGTAGTGAACCAGACATATTGTAGTGCACCAGATATAGTGTAGTGCCCCGGATATAGTGTAGTGAACCAGATATACTGTAGTGAACCAGATGTATTGTAGTGTACCAGATATAGTCTAGTGTACCTGGTATAATGTAGTGTACCTTATATATGGTAGTGAACCAGACATATTGTAGTGCACCAGATATAGTGTAGTGAACCAGATATATTGTAGTGTACCAGACATAATATAGTGTACCTTATATATGGTAGTGAACCAGACATATTGTAGTGCACCAGATATAGTGTAGTGAACCAGATATAGTGTAGTGAACTGGATATATTGTAGTTTACCAGATATAGTGTAGTGCCCCAGATATAGTGTAGTGAACCAGATATACTGTAGTGAACCAGATGTATTGTAGTGTACCAGATATAGTCTAGTGTACCTGGTATAATGTAGTGTACCTTATATATGGTAGTGAACCAGACATATTGTAGTGCACCAGATATAGTGTAGTGAACCAGATATATTGTAGTGTACCAGATATAATATAGTGTACCATATATATGGTAGTGAACCAGACATATTGTAGTGCACCAAATATAGTGAAGTGACCGAGATATAGTGTAATGAACCAGATATAGTGTAGTGACTCAGATATAGTGTAGTGACCCAGATATAGTGTATTGAACGAAATTTAGTGTAGTGCACCATATATAGTGCATTGAACCAGATATAGGGTATTGAACCAGATATATTGTAGTGCACCAGATATAGTGTAGTGACCGAGATATAGTGTAATGACTTAGATATAATGTAGTGAACCAGACATATTGTAGTGTATCAGATATACTGTAGTGAACCAGATATAGTGTATTTAACCAGATAGAGTGTAGTGCACCATATATAGTGTAGTTTGTTAAAGGCACAACAGGTGTGTGTGATAAGGAAGACAACAGGGAACAAATTGTATGACCGCAGATGGGCTGGCTATGGGATAATGCTTTGTGATAATGATTAAAGGAACACTGTAGCCACTCAGACTTCTTCACCCTACAGCTGAAACTATTGCCGTTTTGCAGGCAGTTCCATTATAGTGGAGTAACAGTTATTACAAGGAAACACAAAGTGAATTTCAAATGAAAAGTCAAATTAGACGAATTGAAAGCTGACTGGGAGAATTTGTCCCGTTCAGTTACTTCAAATTCACTTTGAATTCTCCGCAGTTCTCGCTTTAGTGAATAACTTGATAAAACTCTACTATTTCAATTGAAAGATCTCCTAGAGACCATTTAATTTTTGTGCAGCATGCTCACTGGCCTACAATGGTTTAGTATGGGAACGCATTGGATTGGTGAGATCATCTATCTCAATGATCTCAATATCTGAGTCGAAGCGGAACGTCAAAGACCAGTACGGCGAGGGAGCAAAGGTAAGTCAATTCTCCTTTTTAACCCTGCTGGCGAGGAGGCCTAAGTCACTGTAGTGTTAGGAACACATATTTGTACATTTGTGTTACTAATGCTATAGTGTCCCGTTAAGCGGTAAAAAATCCCAATATTACTCAGTATTCAACAGTCAGGATTTTTTTATTATAAACTGGCTCTGCAATATATGTCAAATTCCATTGTAAAAAATATATACTACACCAAATAACCCAAAGTATCCAGTACCAGTATGAAATAAGTGAAAGTGCAAGGAGTGGTGCAGTGCCTAAAGTGTCAATTTCCTGGACCTAAAATTGTAACTCCAACTTTAACGCCGGGGCGGAACAAACCCCGTCCATGGATACAGTGGGGTTCTTGGTGGTTACAGTCACTCAAATGGTGGAAACATAAGCAATTCTGCGGATATGGGCTGAGGATATGGATATAGGTGCTGAATCCAAGAAAGTCCACTCTACTAGGATTTGGTTTCATAAAAATATACAAATCTTTTAAAATTTAGTTCATTGTGTGCAGATTCTATTTGTTTATGTTTTATGGCAAACTTTTATTAAGCTTAATATTAAAACTTAATATTAAAGGCACACTACATGTTGGAGTTAAATAGATAATGCATTACTATTATATTAATCATCCTTCCCTCCATGACTTTCCTTGACTGCAGAGTCCTGAACTTTGCAGCTTCGGTAGCGATGTTTCACTACACCAGGAAGTGATGTTCCTATTGGGCAGGGGTTTATCTGCCCTTATTAGTTTACTGACAGCTCTGTAACTACTAGTGTATCAGGCCGGGCTCCTTCTCCTTCACAGCTCTGATGGAGTCTATAGGTGGGCGTTTGCAGCATCTATTTGCAGTGAATAATCTGGCTGCATCCACATAGCAATAGCATTCACTGAACATATAAAGCTGTAATCAAACAATGAACACATGGAAGATTTAATCATCACATATTAATATTGTTTAAGTGTGTCTATTATTGAATTCTCGGTATGCTTTGTTTACCTGGTTTCCTTGTTAGGTAATGTTTTTCTCTTCATCCTTGAACATTCCTTACTTGTATTCTATGATAGTAAGAGAAGTCTGGAGTTTGCGAGAGATCTTGTCAGCAAGAGCCTTGCAATGTATATTTTGTATCACAGTAGACCAAACAAAATGATCTTAACAATATAATAGACAGAGGCGCACTTTGCTTTACGGGTAAGAGGTGTCTTTGAATATTTTGCAAAGTCCCCATATGGTGACTTTGCCGCTTGCACTAAAGTGGCCAAGGGAAGGTGAGTTTTACTTACCTGAACCTGTCACTCATGGTAGTCACCATCTTCTTCTGCAGGGCCTTCTTCAGCCCCTGGCACTCCTGCTATATTCTTGTGCATGTTCAAGAGTACAACATTAATGTCAATGGAGGCCGAGGGCTTGATAAAGCTTGCCAGCGGTAGCTCGGCCTTTTTGTCAAGCGTAGCAAAATACATCAGACAAAGCAGTCCCTAGCTGGAGTTTCATTCAGAATAAAAGAGAAGCATCTGTGAAGGTTGGATAATGAAAAAAAAAAACAAGTAGTAAACATCCTCCGTAGTACCATAAGATCTATTAAAAATTGGAAACCATATGGTGTAACTGTGACTCTACTTAGGGAAGGCTTTCCACTAAAACTCAATAAACAGTAGGATAATATTAGTCTGAGTACCAATCAAGTGTCCAATAGTAACTGGTGGAGAGAGAGCTTGTATGCAGGAAAGAGTTCATGGGATAATTAATTAGCATACAGATACACAATGAAGGTGGTCTTTATTGAAGCACATAGAAAAGAAATCCATTGAATCCAAAAGATATATGGAAGACACAGCAATAATGCAGAAAAAATGGTGCACTGGTTTAATGAGACCAGAAACTGAACTCATGAATTCCAGCACAAAATGTTATGTGTGGCACCAAACCAACATTGTTAATCATCTGGAGAACCATGTTGTTGGTAGCACCAAACTTCACAGCTTTCATTAGCAGGGAATGCAAAACTGGCCAAGTTTAATGAAAAGATGGATAAGGAAACATTTATGGCAATTATAGAGGACATCTTGTATACTTGATTTGCCCTTTATTAAAGTTCACAGCAGATATATAGCAACGTTTCAACTTTTTATCAATTGGGTGCATGGAGTAGACGGCAACATTTCCACCCTTTATTTATTTTGTACCACCACCCAATGCCCACAGATTGGGCATGTGGGGACAGTGACAAGTCCCTCCTGGTATCTTGCTAGCTACTGCCCAACTACTCAAACCCCACATAGATACAATTATGCATCATTTTGGTTTGCCTGATTTATTTTTCCAAAAACAATTACACGGATGAATTTCATCTGAACCAAAACACCACTTGAACTAAATTGTTTCAGGATGAATAAATTCTACAATTCTACTAAATGTTATATATTTCAAGGATAACTAGCTTGGAGTAAAGGCTCATCCTTGTATGGAAGCCAGAAGTGGCTATTGTGAGGTCCAAGTCATTTTAATCAGTACACACACTGCATTTACAGAAATACAATATCTGAGAATAAAGTCTGTTCTTGTATTATAGTTAATGCTTAAACATTTCCTCTTCTTATGAGTAAATCCCACTTTTGGTAAGGAAAGTCTTTATTTTCTGAAAACAACTCATAGACTTTGTGGTGTGAAGAGACCAGTAAGGTCCTACCACAAAAAACAAACCTCAGCCCTGTTTTTTTTAATGATCTCAATATGTATATGGATAGATTTTATTTTTTGCCAGTAAGTACAAAAAGGTCATTTGTCCAGCAGTTTCGGTCTTAAAAATCCTACTTTTGTCTGTGCACATCTATTGATGTTGTAATGATCCCATTTTTAGTAGTTTTATATATTTTTTAACCTACTGTAACACTACTGATGACAATACCAGCATTCAATTTGGTAAATGTTCTACCACTACACTTAGAATTTAATCGAGAACATGCACGCACTCACATATTGTCCTCCAAAATAAACTCTTGTCCTCAACTACTGTTCTGAGCAGCATCGCTCATAAGGATGAAGCTGTTCAAGATAACAAAAAAGAGGTGGTCAGTCCTGTGATCATTTGGCTGGAACAAGGAAGTTTTTATTAAAAATTATAAGGTCTTGCTTATGTCTTGCAATTTGGGTGGTTAACTTAAGTTGCAAAAACATACAGCCATTGAAATATATCCATTTTGTTATGTTGCATAATGATGTAACAATATATACCTGCCCCTGAAAATGACTGCCCTCTGGTGAGATGTTCTGCTGTTCAAATCTCCCTGTTAATCACAGTTTTATTTAAAGGGATACTTTAAGCACCAGAGCAACTTTAGCTCAATGAAGCAGTTTTTGCGTATAGATTATGCTCTTACAGTCTCACTCAGTTCTCTGTTAAATCAATGTTGTTTCTGTAGCCCTATCCACACCTTCCCTGGCTGTGACTCACACAACCTGCATGAAAAAAATGATTGCATTTTCAATTAGATCTTACAGCACAGTGTGTTTACTTTAGAATATTTTATCTCCTGCTATGTTAATTGAAATTTAATCACACACAGGCTATTAACAGAGCAGGAGATTTAAAAATCTAAATTAAACAGAATGCACAATAAAGGAAGTTTAAACATTAGATTTCTATGATTTCTATATCATGAAATGTATGTAGGTCATGTGCAGGAGAGGTGTGACTATGGTTGCATAAACAAAGTGCCTTAAAAACTAAATAGCAGATAATTTAACAGTTAGACTGCAAGGGGCATGATCTATATACCAAAACAACGCCATTAAACTAAAGTTGTTTTGGTAGCCTAAAGTGTCTCTTTAGGCAATAAACAAGTTCTGAAAACTGTGGGCATGGTCTTACTTCATACCTTACTTAAAGTGGAGGGATTATAACAGTTCTTATCAGAGCAAGAAGAACCGTTCCATAAATGCTCAGTTTGTAACCATCATAACAACTGGATGGCCAGACAGATACACAGACAAGCAAACAGACCAGTAGATATATATATATATATTCAAAGCAGTAGATTTTTTATAGTACATTATTATTCTCTTATTAAAGCATTCCATTAATCACAAGACAGTTTTAATAGCTGAATGTACTTGCTAGAGAAGCATTAACAATCACAATCTGACTGTCAACATGAACATGAGACACTTTCTGCCTCCTACCTTTGCCACTCCCGAGCCTGTGAATATTTCTTGTTTCCTTCTATCCGTGGATCTTCACTGATGAAATAACAATCCACAACTATGCCATTGTTGATGTTACCTATACATTTGGAATAGTTTTGTCTTAAACTAAGAAGATAAACCATCTAAAGTTGATTTAGATGTAGATGAATATGTTTTGAGTGTGTTTATGCAAGTAGAGAGTTGGTATTGTGGGAGAAAATTAAGTATTGGGGGTAAAACAAATGGAGATTTGATATCAATCCTTCATAGATTACATACGTTAGACTAATTTCTAAAAACAAAATCCACTGGGATCATAATTTCCCATCCCTGCGTGTGCTCAAATGGAGGGAACAAAATGTTGGGTAGATGCTTGGTGAATGACCCCAACTCAATCCTCCTTTGTTTGGTAAGCAGGTGGGATATTTAAGGAGGTGACTAAAGGGAGATTATTGTTTTTTAGTTTCTTCTTGGTATTTGGGCAATGAATGGTAAATGTATTGTTGGGCTAAGTTGCTTGAGTATACCCTAGACTCCCAAGTTGTTAGCATTGTCCAACCTCACATAGGCTAGGAAGCAGAGGATCGGGTAAGATCCAGTTGTGAACCCCCTAATAGATATACAGTTCCCACCACCCTACTTCACATGAGGTGGAGGAAGCCAGAAAAGAATATTGGTCTTTTCTATACAAAAATGGTATATAAAAATTACAAGCATTCTGATAGCTAAATCATTCACTCCTACAAAGTGAACTACCTCTCTGTACCTCCTACAGATTGCAAACACGCTTCTACAACACTGGTGTAATGCAAGACATATGGTTCCAGATCTATTTATATGCTCATCATTTGTCCATGAATCTTCCCTCCTGCTGGTGCAAAGGGTTTTTGCCATTGTTACAGATGTAGAGTGTAAGCCTCCCTGACGTCAGGAATGTGTTGCTCAGTTTAATGGACACATGAAAGGGAAAGTTTGGGTAATAATTCAGAGAGCTGTCTTAACCCATTATGTGTTCGTAAATTAAATACTAATAAAGACAATTGTGTAGTAAAGTTAATGCTGGGGTCTCATATGCTATTTAAAATTAGGGGCACTTGGGAAGTATGAGAAAGTTGAAAACAAAACACTTGCAAATTGACCAGAATCTGGTACATAATTTACTATTGAAACTAGTGAAGAAGATCTAATAAAACATTCAAAATTCAGCCAGTTATAAGTGTATTTGCTGGAAATATTGTATAGAAATATTATAACTTGTCTGTATTTGTCCTTCAGCAATAGTAAACTAGAATGCAGTGTTAAGGAAAGGAGGATGGAGACAGTGGAAGGAAAGGAGCTAGATTGACAGGAAGATACAGACAACAATAGAGGAACAATAGATTTCTGTAGTATGTAGTATACCATTAACTTTTTTTTTACCATGTAACACACACTAAATGCATAAACATAATCACATAGTACAACCTGAAAGAATTGTACAAACTCACAAAGAAGAGTATGCTAGAGGATGGCCAAGATGGAACAGGAGGTCATCCAAAGAACATTTACTAGAGGTGCAGGAACAGGAGGTCCTTCAAAGAACATTTACAGCACCTTCAGTGAATAGCTGTTCATAGTGATATTTTCACAGCAATGTATATGTTACTTCTACGATGTTACACAGTTCATCATATGTTACTTAACTCTAACTTTCATGAAGTCTATCAATGCAAGACACTGAATCCTGATGGGTTCTGGTTTTATTTTCCTCTAATGTTCACATCTCCACAGCATTTTCTGAACTAATGCAGAGAGGGTCCCGGTGCAAGAAATTCATTTGGGCCCCCTCCAGCAAGGGTGTCCAAAAGGTATCCCCATCTGTTGTACAACACCCACAATGCTATGCCAGGCAGGAGATCTACCATTTGTCCATCCTTGCAGGATTGTATTTGTGAGCAGTGTTTGTGTATTTGAATGTAACAAGTTTTTTATGTATAATATGTGTGTTCATGTAAATGTGTATTAGTATGTACTGCTGCCATTGAAATTCAGTGGTGTACTTGTGTGTAGTGTTTGGTTTGACTGCAGAGGTGTGTTTGTATGCAGTGGCATACACACAATCCATGGGGCCCCAGTGCAAAACTGATCTGTGCCCCCCCTATTGCTGCCCCACCCCACTCTCTATTCCCCCCTCCCTATTCCCCCCGACAGACAGAAACACACACATACATACATAGAGACACACACACACACATAGACACATACACACTGACACACACACATACATACAAACAGACAGGCACACATATATACATACAAACAGACAGACAGACACACACATACACACACACACAGAGACACATACATACAGACTGACACACACACAGACAGGCACACACAGACAGACACACACACAGACACACACATATAGACTGACACACATACACATACAGGCACACAGACAGACACATACATACAAATAGAAACACAGACACATACAAACAGACACACATACAAACAGACAAGCACACACACAGACATACAGATAGACACATACAGACACACAGACAAACACACATACATACAAAGACATACATACAAACAGTCACACATACATACAGACAGACAGACACACACACAGACACATACATACAGACTGACACACAGAGACACAGACAGGCACACAGGCTGACACACACACACATATAGGCACACAGACAGACACATTCAGACAGACACACATACAAACAAATACACATACATACATACAAACACACAGGCACACATACACACAGGCAGACACATACAGAGAGACAGACAGACAGACACACATACAGACAGACACACACACACCTACAGACAGGCATACATACATACATACACATACATACACAAGACGCACATACATACATACAAACAGACAAGTACACAGACACATACATACAGTCACACACACACACAGACATACAGACAGACACACACACATACATACATACACAGACAGGCACACATACATACAGACAGACACATACAGACACACAAACACACATACATACAAAGACATACATACAAACAGGCACACATACATACAGGCAGACACACACACAGACACACACACATACATACAAACACACACACACACACACACACACAATATTTAAGTCACCCTCCTGTTTCTTACCTTTTAGGTGCAGGAGTGTGACTGGGGTCCAGTGGTGGCTCAGGTGGATGGGAGTCAGAGTTCCCACTCTGACTTCCTGGTCTTCCTCCCGCATGGCTCTCAGTGTTAGCTAGGAGGAGTGACGTGCAGTCACTTCCTCCCAGCGTGTGATGTAATCACAGGGGGCTCGGTCGCGCTGTTAAAGCACCCAGCAATCCATATCCATCGGGTGTCCCTGACAGCCAGTGTTTGTATGTCGTGTTGGCTTTTAAATGCAGGTTTGTTTTTGTGTATAGTGTTGGTGTTTAAATAAAGAAATGTGTTTGCATACTGTGTTGGTGTTTCATTGCTGTGATGTATGCATATACACATGCATTGGGACATACGTACTTACACAGAGAACACAAACCTTAATACAAAGATACACACATATAAACATGGACACACACATTCAGATTCTCACTGACAAATACTCATGCACATACTGACACATACACTCACCTTACACACAGATACACACACTGACACATGAAATCACACTCAGATACATATACACAAACCCTGACACACATATTTGCACACTTACACATATAATCACACTCAGATACACATATACAAACCCTAAAACACAGATACTCACACTGACACATACACACACCTCGAAACACAGATACACTCACTGACACACACACACACTAACACACAGACTGACATACACACAGACCCTGACACACAGATACAGACAGTGGCACATATCACACTCAGTTATTCATACTGACACATGCACACTGACACACAGACTGACATATACACACATTTGAAAAAATCTTTGGGTGAAATGTGTTGTGATTATACAGAAGGACTTTTTTTTAATCTGTTTTCATTTTGTGTGGTATATTACAGAAAATATTGTTTTTACCCTCAACATTTTATGTTTATATTTTATGTATTTTCTATCCTGCATTTTATTTTATCAATCTAAAGGAACCTCCACTTCTACCTACATATATCCTTGGTGGGGATCATACCACCCAAGCTGATATCATTGAGCAAAAGGTGCGTGAGTAGATTTTATATATTTTTCATAAAGTACTATTGTTTGAAACAGTGAGCACTATATCTCATTTTATTCTTTTCATATGCCGTTTACATTGTGAACATCTAAGGAGGACAGCTCCAGATTTATCCTTGGTGGTTGTACCGCACAGAGCCCTATCTAAGTGCTGATTGGAAGCTCTCTCCTTGTGAGTGTATTTTATCTTAATTTTACCTAAGACATTGTATATACTGGATTACGCTATTGGTGGTTTCTTGTGATATTTTTATATCTAATATTGTAAAAAAAATGTATATGTAAGAATAAAATACAGAAAAAAACAGATTGTGCCAAATAAGAAATACTAGATAATTATATATTTATATATATATATATATGTGTGTGTGTGGTCGTGGCAATATTGCCATAATGGTTAGATAACAGATAAATAGTAATAACAAATACATTTTTCATAATAACATAGTTTAAAAACACCAGTCGGTTGTGGTGTATAGGAAGCCGACAATGCAGAAGTCCTGTAATAAAAGAGGGCCAACCTATAGAGAGTGATGTGAAAAGAGGGAGTGGTGTGAGGGTTAACTCGCCAGACCAACAGACCAATAACGGTTTGTGAGAGAGGATTGGAGGCCCTTATATAGGGGCCCCATGCCCCTCCCACAGGTATAGGCCCAGCCTTATATTTGTGGTCAGGGCAATATTGCCGTAATGGTAAGATAACATATAACTAGTAATAACATATAAATAGTAATAATAACATAGTTTAAAAACACCAGTCATTTGTGGTGTGCTGGAACCGACAATGCAATAGACCTGTAATAAAAGAGGGGAAAAAGAAGTGTATCATACAAAATTTTATTCATTCTACATTACATCAATCATTTGGATAAGTCTTAAACAGCTTGACAAATTTCTTTTACTGGTTCAGGGATATATAGGGTATACGTGGATGATTTTCAGCATCCCATGGCTTTGATGATATGTGCTGGAGTGTTATTAGAGGAGGCAGACGAGGAGCCTAGTTAATAGCATACGAACGTGCAGCATATATTTGGACGTAGTGAGTGTTTGGTGAGATAATTTATGAAAGGTGCTGAAGTGTGTGTCCAATACCTGAATTGAGGACCATCTGTTACAAGTAGGGTAGAATGGTATAGTGACAGGGGGTCCCATCTGACTTGTTTTAAAATGGTTGAGTGACAGGATGTAGTGATTCCTGGTTTTAGTGATATTCCAAGTTGTAAGGAAATCTGTGTCAGTTAGATTGATAGAGTTGAATTCCCTTGGTCTTTGGAAACTGTAAAAAGTTAGGTATGTGGCGGTTTTGATTACCATATTGGTATTTGGTTCGAAAGGAGAAGTATCAAATAAATTGGATAGGGATTAGAACAGTTTACCGTGGATGGGTAGTCTCTTAGGGGGTAATATTTTGTCAGATTTCTGTATCCCTTTCAGCAAGGTTTTAATTTGATAAGACAATAAGAATCCAGTCCTATTAGGGTGTAGTACCAGCATGTGATGTTGAATGCCTGTTAGCTAGAGTTTGATTGTGTTATAAGAGAATTTTAGCTTAAAGGACCACTATAGTGCCAGGAAAACATACTCGTTTTCCTGGCACTATAGTGCCCTGAGGGTGCACCCACCCTCAGGGACCCCGTCCCGCCGGGCTCTGGGGAGAGGAAGGGGTTAAACACTCACCTTTCTCCAGCGCCGGTCGGGGAACTCTCCTCCTCCTCTCCGCCTCTTTTCCTCCTCTTCGGCTGAATGCGCATGCGCGGCAGGAGCTGCGCGCGCATTCAGCCAGTCTCATAGGAACGCATTCATAATGCTTTCCTATGGACGCGTGCATCTTCTCACTGTGATTTTCACAGTGAGAAGCACGCAAATGCCTCTAGCAGCTGTCAATGAGACAGCCACTAGAGGTTTAGAGGCTGGATTAACCTATTTATAAACATAGCAGTTTCTGTGAAACTGCTATGTTTATAAAAAAATGGGTTAACCCTAGCTGGACCAGGCACCCAGACCACTTCATTAAGCTGAAGTGGTCTGGGTGCCTAGAGTGGTCCTTTAAGGAGGCAAAAGAAGTGAAACCTAATAAAGACTCCATTACAAACTTGTCGTGAAATTGAAAATCAGTAGTGAATTTGGTGAAAAGCCCTGTTGTAGGATTTCCTAATGTTATTTGAGAGTGCCAAGTGGGTGAGGTTTCATGTGTGTGACAATAATAAATCTAACACATTAACATGTCTTGGAATGGAGGGACAGGAGTGGCTAGACGGGAGGCAGTGGGTAGAGTCTCATGGAATACCTGCAAGTGGAAACGAGACAGGTGATCAGTGGATATACTAGTGACCCCCGAGATACGAATACATGTGAGAAAAACTGGTGAGTGGCTGCCACCCAAGTGAGTTTCCTCAAAAACCTCATGACAATCAATGAGGATTGTTGACAATGTGGCAGGTAGCTAGGTTATCTGAGAAGCATCTGACTGAGCAACCAGCCCAGCCAGGTCCCCGAGTAACTGCTGCTGCCACTGTGGGTTAATGTTCAAATAATGTTGAAGTTTTAGAAAAACCTGGTATGGACTCGACTCAAACAGGCCAAGGACCCCAGAGCCAGTGATTGCCACAGATGACTGTGAATCCTGTATTGGCCACAGCATTTAACCAAATTGTTGAGAAACTGTCAGAGATTGGTGGGATAAATATTGCTTTCTCATTCCAATTTAGCAAGAAATTGCGCCACATGAGTAAGTCTGCCATTGCGTGAGGGTCCAAAGTAATGCGTGTGTTGTCTGAGGGAAGGTTAGGGAACAAACAGAGGATTTGTGAAATAAAAGATCTCCCTTGTGGAATGATCCTCATGGCAAAATTGAGCGAGCCAAGCAGAGACTGTAGTTCCTTCCAGATGCAGGAACCCAATCGTAAGTAAAGATCGTTACTTGACAAGGTTCGCTCAATTTTATCATGAGGACGACCGGACAGCATATTAACCAAGTTTAGTTGAATTCCCAGAAAATTAATTACCCTATCAGGGCCTTCTGTCTTTTTTGGGGAGACTGGTTTACCAGGGATTCAAAAAGACCGAATGCAGCTGTAAAACTGAGGGGGGAGAGTTGTCTTCAATCATCAGGAAATCATCTAAGTAATGTATAACAGTCAGGCATGCACACATTAAATAGCAACCAGCATAGGGATTCCGCATAAGTATCAAATAATTTGGGCTACTCGGTACCACTAGGAACCATGGAGGAATGTGTTGCCGATAGGTCAATGACCAGTCTTCTTTTCTGTGACGTTTTGCCATTGACAATTCCAATATGATTTGTTCTCCATGAGGTGAAAGAAGGGGACCTAAAAGGGTTGAGAACTAATCCCTGTTCCAATTCAGTCTTTATCATTTTATTCAGTCTTTATTCAAGCGTACCAGATGGCAAGTGAATGATACCCATGTGAAAACCCCCGTGATAAACCTTCAACTAAAAAGCAAACCAAGTGTTGAGAAGGGTGGAACCTTAATAGTTCAGTAAGATATACAATATTAATACTAGTGAGGTAGAATTTAGAGTACATTTTATTTGGGACATGGATTTGGCATGAGCCCGGAAAATATGAGAACAAATGTGCAACAGTCTGCATGCACAAAAAAACCACAGGTACCCGCATTGAAGTTATTGCAGATTTGTGATTTGCCCAAAAATAATTGTATAAAAGCCGTACCACCATACCAGCATCCACCAGATTATTAATGTACACATCCAGTTACTCTCTCTTTTAGGGATAAACGGAACAATAAACATCGCTATATATCCCGAAAGCCAAGACAAATTCAGGCAAAGATAATTATTTACTCAACCTCGGGTCTCTCACTTTAAGCACCACTGAAATATCCCCATACGCATATGTCCTATTCTCAATTACATCCTGGGAGGCAATAAGGAGCGAAACTAGGTTAACATCCTTGCTCTCCAGGATGTCCTTTTTAAGATGATCTGGAATCATATGTGATGGGTTAGTAGCCTCAGGGGTTCTCAGTGGAACTTAAGAATTACCCAGAATTGTAGGTGCAGATGCTGCTGGGATAGCATCTGCGGGTCTAGTAGGCAAGGTAAGTGTGCTGTCAGTTTCCAACTGCTACAGGCTATCGTTAATCAGTCCATCATGATAATAATGATGTCATCATGGCTTGGACATCAGGCGGCTGGGATACACTAGGCCCCTCCCCAGCATCAGAGTTGTCAGTGTTAACATTCAGAAGTTTGAACACTCTGCTTTCCTGGCAGTAGCCAAGAATGGGATATTCTTCCTGCGGAGTTCAGCAGTGATACATGGTATAGTCCACAATCTGAGCGATGATGGACTATTTGCGTCTGCTCCGCAGGAAGGAGTACCAGACTTAGCAGGGGTGCTGGGAAGGGACAGTTCTTCTGGGACATCAGGAGCCTGGGACATACTGAAATATAAAAGTACCATTTAGAGTGAAAACTCAATTGGTTCTGGCAGACTAGTTATAGCCAAGTGGCAAAACAATTCCACAAAAAGTGACAGGTGAGGCCCTGCTAGTTGCCAAGCGGCTTGAGAGGCTCTAACTATGTGTTGGCCGGGGGGATTGTTGAGCCAACTGAAAGTTGTGGCAGGGTGTTGGCCTCTCTGTGACATTTAAAGCAGAATTTAGTATGGGAATGACGAAAATTTGGGTTTCGCGGTACCACTAGCCTATGGCATAAAGGCCAGAAAACTTACCATATTAAGCACCTAGATCGCTAACAGCCAGTAATTTCTACTAATAGGGGACCATTATTTAGACTGAAAAAGTAGTTTGTCGTACCTGAGACTGTAAAGTGTGAAAGTAGAACCTACTATAGGAGGAGTAGATAGGAGTAGAGTAAGAATAGTATTAATGGGGTACAGCAACCTAAAATTGAGAAAACGTAGAATAGTGTCTGAGAACGTATGCATCTGTGTGGGCCAGATCATGGACCCAAATAAATTAAAAGTAACCTACCCTACTGTTGGACACAAAGCAATTAATGACAAATGCTGCCAGAAATGATGAGTACCTTGACATGAAAAAGGTTGGACAAAGCGTGTTACATAAATAAGTGAAACATGAGCATAAACAACAAAGAAAGGTGTAGGTTTATGGCATGATTATATACTAAAATTGTGACCAACCTAGAAATGACAACTTTGCTGGACGTCCAAAGATAGAGATAATATATACAGATCCAATCTAAAACATGTATGATATATGTTTAATTTAATAACCGAAGAACCATCTTATTTATAATATAACTTAATTCTCTAGGGTAAAAGAATGAATACACAATCAACTGCAGTAACAAGCTACACCCATAGGCGGCGAGTCTGAAACAACCATTAGAATTACATATAACAAAACTCATTCGCATAACTATCTGATATTCGTGTATTTAATAAAACTAATGTTTTAAGGCAATCGGGAAGATTTGTACGAACACTCTAAGCAACTGAGTGCTTGTGTGACTCCTAGAACTGAAAGAATGCTTGTTTGCATGAATTAGAAATATGTGTAGAATTTGTATGTGAAAAAGGAACTGAACGAGGTCACTGTTCGTGCGGATAAAAGAACCTGAAAAGGCCCCACAAAGTTCAGTATATGAGAATAACTATACGTGCAATATATGCTCGAACGGGCCGAGACAAACAAATGTAAGCATGTGAAACAATTAGTGAAGGGAATAGACCCAAACCGGGATGACGCCATGAAAACTCGACTGTGGCACGACGGTTTGGGTCCCCGACTTACGGATCAGAGAGCGCTTCCAAGTCAGTCTCCGAGGGAGCAGGCATAGGAAGCGGGCTGGTGGTGAAGAAAACCGGAAAACAGGCCAGGAGACAGGCCCATGAGGATACAGGTAAACTTGAAAAATGGTGACTTGTGAGTGACTGGAAGTAGTCACAACTCAACTCGACCAATAACAGTATGTGAGAGAAGATTGGAGGCCCTTATAAAGGGGACCCCAAGCCCCTCCCACAACAACAAGCCCAGTCTAATATATATATATATATGATTATCTAGTATTTCTTATATGGCGCAGTCTGTTTTTTTCTGTATTTTTCTTTTTACATATACACACACCCTGACACACAGATACAGACACTGACAAATATCACACTAAGATACTCACACTGACACATACACACCTTGAGACACAGATATACACACTGACACACAGACTGCCCTGGTGCAGATGTACCGGCAGCAGTTCCGCCGCTGCTCCACATCAATCTTTTTTTTTTTAAATGTAGCATACTGTGATCCTATTTTAGCTCTATGATGGGCTAAACCAGTCTAATCTAGACACTGGATCTGTTTTCTGACGTCTAACGGTATGCTCTGTAATACATTCCTTCTGATTAGATAGGCCTCATGTGCTGGACAGGTGTTCGTGGACTGCCAGAGTGACGCATTCTCATGCAGCGTATACAAAATCACCTAGAAATAAGTTTCATTTTGTCAGATGGTTGTCTTCTACAAAGTCCGGTGCTCGTTGCTAATTCTGTGAGATTTGTATATAAAGTGTTGAACATTACTCATCCAGCATCCAAACACCAACCTAGGATCTATTTTTTTAAATCTGTGGAGACGGAATTATAGGAGAGATATAGAATTATTATTATTTCAATGTACAGGTTCCTATCCATAGATTTAAAAACAATGAATACACATGATGCCTTCAGCTAAGCAGTGCAGGATCCCTAATCTCAGAGGAGCACCAGGACAGATAGTGCAGCTTGCCCAAGATGAATAGGACCTGCTGCTTACTTTTGCCATCATTAAATGAGCCTCTTATTGATATTTCAGGAGGAGAGATGACGAGAGAGAGCAGTTCTCTTCCTCATTTTCCCTCTTGGAAAACTACAAAAGGAAGATATATATACTCCTTCTCACTACCCTTCACTCACCCTCTGACTGCTTGTACTTCAGAATACAGGCAAGTAATGGTTTTAACTAGAATTCCATACAGTGATAGCAGGTGAACCTATCACCCTGCTTCCCAATCACTGGGTGGTTATTAAACTGCGCCTCTAGCCAAACTGGTCATAGTGTGCCAGAACCAGCCCACTGGTAGGTCTGTAAGAAAAGAGGGTCCACCTAGTGCAATATGAATCCCAAATTAAAGGGAGCAGAGGAAGAATAGCTGTCCTGCGATGCATGCTGAGCAGACATTCTGCCTCTGCTGCACTTAAATGGTTAAGTGCAGGCCTTACAGTCTTCATTTGTCTTGTCAGTCTTTAATTATTTTGCTTAAATCTTACTGTATGGCACATAATTTAGACAGCATTATTGAAATGCGGAGCTTATAGTTATCTGTTGCAAGTTTGCACTTAGTACATTAATTCAACTGGGTTTTGTGCCATTGAATCAGGCGCATCACAAATAAATTTACCGTCAACAGTTAGAAAAATGCAGCAAGTGACTCACAACAAACCTGGCCAAGTTAGTATGAAAGTAAACCAATACCTTGATCTAAAACATTTACTACTTACTAATCGAAGGCATCAGATTGGAATGGGATAATCCTGCATGGAATGAGAAAGGTTCAATGATCCTAAAAAATGTTTCTGTGATTTTCAATTCCACTCTGTATTGCTCAACAAAACCTTTCAAATACCGGTACATGGAACTAATAAAAAACACTTGCTTATCATTCAATTTGTAGCACTGGACTTTGGAAGAACCAGAAAACTATGTTGTCTCTCTTAGCCGTGCATTACATATATTGGCTCATGCTGTGTGACACTGTACCGAGGTAAATAGAAAACACGTGGCTTTTATTATTTAGATAGGGTTCATTGCAATATAAAATGAAGAACGCTTTCCAAAAAAATGACAAGCATTCTGACAAATAAATCGCTCACTCCTACAAAGTGAACTACCTCTCCGTACCTTTGCTGCTATAGATTACAAACACACTTCTGCAACACTGGTATAACACAGGGCATATGGCCCCAGATCTATTTATAGGCTCATCATTTGACCACGAACTTCCCCTCCTGCTGGTGAGGCTACCCTTGTCAAAGGGGTTTTGCCCAAGTTAAAGATGCTAAATATTAACCTTGCTGAGATTAGGAATGTGTGGCTCAGTTTAATGGACACATGAAAGGAGAAGTTTGGGTAATAATTCTTAGGTCTGTCTTAACCCATTAAGTATTAGAGTGGCTAATGTTGAATTCAGAGTATTAAATACTTGTGAAGACCAAGATACAGGAGATAGTGAAACGTTCTCAGAGGATTTGTCAATAATTTGGAAGTTGTTTAACAAATTACAGAAAACATTATACATTATATTTTGGTTAATTATTATTATTATTTTTTTATTTCTATTTTGTTTTGCAATGACAGTGTTTTAGAGAAATTATTTTAGTATGCATTCTTATTTCTCCAATTATTTTTTTAACTGATACTTTCTCGGGCATTGCTGGAATAAACGTGGCGGTCTCTTGGAATCATTAGGTCAGAGTAAGACCTCCCATCCAAATGTGATGAGTCCATGGTATACCGCCACCCCTACATTGTACCTGTTTATTATAGCACATTTACACCATGATAAATGATATGGTGCGAGAAGAATACGAAAATCACAAGGACATAATACAGTGAGGGAAAAAAGTATTTAATCCCCTGTTGTTTTTGAACGTTTGCCCAGTGACAAAGAAATGATCAGTCTATAATTTTAATGGTAGGTGTATTTTAACAGGGAGAGACAGAATAACCAAAAAAAAAAAGTCCTTATTAATTAAGATATTTATTTTTATTTTTATAATGACAGAAAGGTTATGTTTGTAAAAAGTTGTACTTTGTTTTTGGAAAAACAATCTAGAGCGTGTGTGGAGAAGTCTCACTGTATTTGAGCTATTTAGCCAAAGATTTATTTTCAAAGACTTTGGAATATAGTGGAAATTTTAATTGTAGGATCCATAAAAATCTTCAAAGCTGGAATTTTCCCATTATTCATGGTCTAAATCATTTTATTCCACAATAAATGCTTAAATACCTCATAATTACCATAGAAAACACAGTAGCTTAAATAATATATTTTAAAAAAAAAGGAAAGGGCACTATAAGGGTTTATTGGAGAACAAATCTCTACTGATTTACGTCAAACGATTAAACAGTTTGTGAAAGTACTTTCTTTCACACTGCGATCCATGGTTCTTTGTTGTTGTAGAACATGTTTTACTTTAATATAAACAGATAATTTTCCATTGGTCCAGTGAAAGCATTTTACCTACTAATAAACCCGAGTTATGATAATTCTTTTAAAAATATGAAAATAAAATGTATATAACTTTTTGTTTTCAGCTACTATTTTTGCACCAAGTATGGACAGACAGAATCCTAAAAAAAAAACCTGCAGAAAATCTGAAAATATCTTCTTGTGCCTTGCACGAATATTCATGATCGATGAGCTGCTCTTGTCAAAATGCTTGTGTAGACTTCATTCATTTGTGATAGGAGTAACAGGTGACCAGCACTCAGACAGTAGTGGAACTCACTATTCTTGGGGTACAAATCCTGATTTGACAGTGCATTTGTAGCAACAGGGGGAAAGTGCCTGATGGGTCAGCTCTCCCCAACTTTACGTTAAAACATTATTTTCAGAAACAGGAACAGTAAATAATATATAGAGATAAAAAAATGTTCTGATAGCAAAAGTGATTTGGGCAACATTTTACATAAGATGATAAGACACACACCACCACCTATAAGGAAAACAAACCACATGGTCTGCATTCATTAATTGATATCCAGACTTTTTTTTTGGTTTTTTCTTGTAAAGTATGTGTGTAAATTGTATATGAACTCATACAACAACATTAGACCTAAATTGATTGTAAATCATTTTTTAATTTTTTTTGTCTTTCAGAAATTAATACCATGTCCTTTATAACATAATAAAAAACCATAAAAGCGATAAAGATCCAGTGATAAAAAAAAGTTTCTAATACATAAAACAACCATAACCAAATGAAAATTGAGATATTCCAGAAATTAGGGAGTGCGACATGCCTAATTAATGTATTAAAGTAAACGAAGAAGGAACAAGATTTATAAAAATACTCAGGATGAAAATATTTTGCCCGCGAGATCACCCGTTCTTCATTAGTGACATTCCATACATGAATGTCTGGTACCTCTAGCTCAAAATTGCTGAAAATAAAAAGTTAAAAAATAAGTATTTGTTCCTCTTAAGCAAAATTATTTTTGGCATTTAATATTAAGCAACAATTTACATTTTTAGCAGTACTTTGGAATTTATAAGGTATGGAAAAATAAAATGAAAAAATACACTATTTGTTTTGTTTTGTTTCTAAAAAATAAATGGTAATTATACCTAGTTAAGTGGAGTTTATATATCCTGCAGTATTTACTTGTAAAATCAATGCTTGATTAATTATACTACTTTGTTTCAAATACTTTGGCTTTATTTTTGATTTAATTATCTTACTAAGGTGGGTTGGTAAGATGGCACAGCCCAGTAAAATAGTATATTATAAAATGAATTAAATTAATTTTTCTTGGCTTCTTTAAAATTAATCCCAAATTGCTCAAAGGGAGGGCAAAGAATGCGTTTGTACTAATTGTACCGATTTACCATGGCACAAAAACAAATCGGGATTAAATTGCAATCAAACTGTCAATCACACAATAACTTATAATAATAAAAATAATAATAAGAATTAGTGCTAGCAGAGTATGGAATGCACAACCTTTTTATTGGCATCAAAATCTAATTTGTAGATAATTTACTAAGCTTTTGGTATTCATAAATATATTTACACTATTTGTTACAACATTATACCTTATGGGAAATAAATACTGTAGCGTGAGCTATTTAAATGTTTTGTTTTTTTTCACTAAAAGATTAATTTTTTTATAGCATTATTAAAAAAACTGTAATAGATAACGTTTCAGCTTTTTTTTATTTTAAATAAAACATTTGGACTTTCTCCTCTGTTGTGGTTTTGTATCTATTACACATGCTCTATTCCTTATTTATTAAACTTGTATTGGACATATAGACTTAATCAATCACTGGTGGGCACAGAGGACCACTAAATAGGTGACAAAAACGAAGAGACATGATCAATGATCGGGTATAGTGAGTCAACAAGAAATATGCACTATCCTTATACATTTGTATCTCTCATGGTACCAAAGCTTAGCTCGAAAGGCAAATGTGCGAAACATGTTGCTGGATATTGAGGATATGGAACTGTCCATTAGTGATGTCCCAAACAGTTCGCCGAACGGTTCGCCACGGACGGCGAATATAAACATAAATTTTCACAATGAATGTAAAATGGATGCTGTCCAGGAGGTGGGAGGAAATGTTGAAAAAAACTGTCCATTCTGGTATATGAGTTGAGCACCTGAGTGGTTGTGTCCAACACACATCATGTAATCTGTAAGATCTCCAATCTTTTTACACTTGGCATCCCACTTGGCAGTAGTGCTAAATTTGTTGGTAAGGATAAAAGTGCAGTCTCCCGCCATAACCAGATCTATGTGAATATTTTCTGTAATTTGACTCAAGATATTGAACCAAAAGGTAAAGTAGTGTCAAATATGTGTTCAAGGATAACATTGCAGTCTCCTCTCATAACCAGAGATTGGACAAAAATGTAGCAGTCATCACTTGAGTTATAGACATTAACAATGGTGAATGGTCTATTCTTCAGGCAGCACTGGAGAATTAGGTATCTCTCATTTCTATCAGAAATTTTCTTATGTAGGATGTAAACGTGACTGATAAACCAGTCAAGGTTGTCACTCCTCATTTTTTGGTTTTGTAGAACGAATGATACTTAACAGGGTAAAACTGTGAGGATGATTTTGGTTGTTTGCCCCACTCAGTGGGTTTTCTGAAAGAGCAGGACATCAACTCTGGCCAAATTTGCCTCTGCCAGGGTTATTCTTGTTTATAGGGTGAACTTAAGCCTTTATATTTCAAAGACAAAACTGTTAAAAACATCATAAATTAAGGTATGTGAGCTGTAATAAATCATTATGAGGGTCCATAGTGTCCACCTGGGCTAGAGAGTGGAAAATACTCCTACACCCTCACCGCGAAGCAAAGCCCCCACTCCCAGCCTGCATCACTGTAGCAACAGAATAACCAGTGAGCAATACTTGGGGTTGCATCACTACACCCAGTGTTGTGAGCTAGTGTTGAGAAAAAATGGCTCTGTTTGAACATATGTTTAACCCTACTGAGCTATGTGCAATGGCCTTAGCTTTCTACTGAATATATAATTATCAGGCATCAGCACACAACCAGTTTGCAGTGAGTAGGTCTATTAATATGATCAGGTCTCTTCCAGGAGCTCACTAGGCAATAGTGGCCATATCACACTACTGATCACTTGATCATTTTGTATTATCTTATCTATACTATGGCCGAACAGGTCGGCCAGTTGTAAGGGGTTATGTGTAGCATAATACCCATATACAAAAGGCAATTATAACAATACATGTACAGCTTAGAAATGAAATATAAGATTCCCCTTGACAGTGGCTATACCCCCCCCCTAAGTGGTAGCACCTGGTTGACCAATGGTAGTCAGTGCTGTACCCTCATTGAAGTTTAACATTAAGTAGAATGAGCTCAAATCCCCTCTTTCAGGTAATACAGTGCAAAAGAAATTAAACTTACATACTTTTACAGCAATAAGACTTAGCATTAGATTTCAGCAACCATATGGAGTAAAGATAGTAGAATATGCCTGAGCACCTTATCCTAAAAAATACTGTGCCATGTTCAGGTCACTCCCCTGCATGCCACTCTTGCTTGATCCCTGGTGCCGCAATCACACGAGTAGCCTTGTTGTTGGATACTTGAGCAACCGGATTGTCCAACTGTATCAGTACTTGAAGACCATCCGCTACTGTGATAATCACCTTAAAAGTATCCAATTCCAAAGGTAGTGTTGCACTCAGAGAACCCAATAGAGTCTGCTACCACACCTGGAGCACCATGAAAGGTGTTCTTTATAAATATTCAGAATCTTATACAGGCATTAGGAGATTTACCATCTTATTCAGGATCAAGAGAACACAATGATATACAACTTTTCAGCATCAAGCCTTATAGAGCAAGAAAATTGTGTGTACCCTTTAAAGTGGAAGAAATATACAGCAATGGGTGAATAAAATGTATAGGATGATTTACCTATATGTATCTCCCACAATGTAGAGAATAAAGGACTTCTCCCAGTCCTCACAGAAAATACAAACAAAATAGATATCTACAAAAGGGGAGAATAAAACAACTCATAGAGTAGTATATCAAAACCAATAAGCATATATGGTTCAAGGTTGCACTCACACAAATTGGTTGATTGTAGGCAGGTCAAAAATTATAAAGATGGTATAGAGATGGTATGAACTCTTCAAACTCCAAAAAAGGGCATGTGGGAAACAAAAATTTACACAACAATAAGTGCAGATTTAAAAGACCTTCTATTGTGCTAGATTAAGTGACACTTACACACTGGAAGTGGTATTCAGGCATATAGTGATCTCGGAAGGTTGTTGCTCCAAAAATGGAAAGGTACTCCTTGGTAGTAATATATAGAAAATGTATTAAATGTAAGAGAGCAAATAAAAATAAAATAAAATAAAAACAAATGTAAAGAAAGAGGAACGGCTAACGGGATTTAAAAAGAAGCGGACACTAAAGAGCCATCAGATTGATTCCACATTGAGGACTTAACAGACGATACCCCTGAGGAAGTCCGGATCACCGGATGAAACGCGTAGGGTTGGACCCCTGTGGGATTTACATTTGTTTTTATTTTATTTGATTTTTATTTTCTCTGTTACATTTAATACATTTTCTATATATTACTACCAAGGAGTACCTTTCCATCTTTGGAGCAACAACCTTCCGAAATCACTATATGCCTGAATACCACTTCCAGTGTGTAAGTGTCACTTAATCTAGCGCAATAGATGGTCTTTTAAATCTGCACTTATTGTTGTGTAATTTTTTGTTCCCCACATGCACTTTTTTGGAGTTTGAAGAGTTCATACCATCTCTATACCATCTTTATAATTTTTGACATGCCTACAATCAACCAATTTGTGTGAGTGCAACCTTGAACCATATATGCTTATTGGTTTTGATATACTACTCTATGAGTTGTGTTAAGACACCCCTGGCACACAGGAGTGAAACCGCCGTTTAGTTAAGCTTCCCCTTCCTCAGTAATGCAGGCTCAATTTGTATATACCTCAACCGCATGAACTGAAGCCAGGGGAATGCGCCAATCTCCTGAATGGGATCCGTATGAGTTCTCCAAACTCCCGAACAATAAATCCACGAATCTCGGCTAACAGCCGAACAAATATATTCTCCAAGCGGCTTACGTTTCCAGCAATCAGTCGGTAACCATGTGTAGTAAATCCCCCCAATAACGAGACCAAGCTCCGCATTGAGGGTAAAACAAGAACTGGCTTTACTGTGGGCTACCCGCCCGTATTTATGCAGGTCTCCCACCTGGTGGACACTCCCCTAGGGGACCAAATGGGAGACTGTAGTTACAGACAGACATGTAGCACTTTAGGACATACAGGCACAGAATATTCCCACAATGCATCCTGGTTTCCTCCCCTCTGCCCTGGAGATAATTCAGAAGTAATTCAATTATCTCCCAGGACAGAGGCAAATCGCCATTTTAAATGAAATATAAAAAACACATAAAAATTAGTAATTATACAAATACCGAATATATTACATTCGTGTAACGTATCCCCAGATAGCCTGGATCTGAGTGCATATTCCTGTGCTCAGATCCCATACGCACAGTTCAATCGCCATGGAGTCAAAGTCTTTTACAGGTCTTTCGGTATGTGATTGACTCCATGGGATGGCTATCTGGGTTAAGTCCATTCGTATAATCCAAACTCCCGAATGGACCGGTGTTCGCATGCCTTGATGAATGAGAAGGGCGGTCGGTAGTCTCAGCGGTGTTCGGTAGAAAAAGTGTCCGTTTTTATTTCCATAGAATCTGTGCCGAACACCGCTGGTCTTTGTGTGTTTTAAAATGGTCGCCACCTCGTGGTCGGCATACGAACGACGACCACCCTGCATTCGGTTATAATTAAGAGGTGTCTGCAGTTAACCACAATGTTCTAATTGAGGCCAAGAGGTTAACCAGCAGCACACTTCTCTTCTGGGTGGCCGCCCGTTCGGTAGTTTCATTCGGTTATAAGTCCAAAAAGACGAATAGGGGCATACGGACAGGCAATTCCGTGAAAGGAGGCAAACTAGATGAATCAGCCACACTAGTTTTACAGATGGATCTGTCACAAGTTGTTTTATTCTCCCCTTTTGTAGATATCTATTTTGTTTGTATCAAGCCTTAATATAAATGATTATGGTTTGACATTGAAACGTTGTATATAATTTTGTTCTTCTGATCCTAAATAAGACTCCTTCCTATTTTCAATTCTCTGTGAATCCTATGGAATTTGATTTTAAATATCTTAAAATTATCGTTACACTGTATAAGAAGTTTGGCTGGGAAGCCCCATCGATATGTGATGTGAGCTTCCTGGAGCGCTTTACTGATGCTGATAAATTCACGCCTCTTAGCCAGTGTGCATGGAGAGAGGTCTGTAGGATGTTGGTATAAATTGCTCAAATCTATTTTCAGGATCTTCAAGCTTTCATGAATTGCTCCTTTAAAGGAAAATGATGTACTCGTACGATCACATCCTTTGGGAGGAGTTTGAGTCTTGGGAGCCTATATACTCTGTCAAACCCTGTTTTCCATGGATATTACACTCTATTCTTTTTTCTATGATTTTGGTGCTAAATAACAGTCCAGCTCTGGCTTTAAAAATTCTTATTTATGTTAAAAAATAAATTTTATTTATATCTATATATTTATATTATTAGTATATAATAGGAGTCAAGCTTCCAAGGTTTGGAAGTAACTGATTTAGCTAGGATTGGATTTTCCCTCTCTGTTGCCCTTAGGCCAGTTTCCACAATGCCGCACTGCTCATATATATGTATACATAGATATAAGCAGGGGATGCATTGTAGATAATGGCCTAGGGGCAGTGGTGTATCCTGGTTTTGTGCTGCCCTAGGCAGGACAAAACTCAGGCGCCCCCCTCCCCCCGCGCCACCCCCACCCAACCCTTCCCCCCGCCCCACCTTCTAAATACACACACACACAGTCAGACACATACACAGACACAAACACAGTCAGACACAAACACAGTCAGACACAAACACACACACACAGTCAGAGACACACACAGTCAGACACAAACACACACAGTCAGACACAAACACACACACAGTCAGACACACACACACATACACTCACAAACACAGTCAGACACAAACACACACACACAGTCAGACACACACACAGTCAGACACAAACACACACTCACAAACACAGTCAGACACAAACACACACACAGTCAGACACACACACAGTCAGACACAAACACACACACACAAACACACAGTCAGACACATACACAGACAGACACAAACAGTCAGACACAAACACACACACAGTCACACACACACAGTCAGACACAAACACACACACAGAGTCAGGCACACACACACATTATTTTTTTTTTTTATTTAAATCCCCCAACCTCCTTACCTTTGGGAGTGCTGGGGGGGTCTCTCTCCCTGGTGGTCCGGTGGTCCAGTGGCTGCAGGTCGGGCGGGCGGGCGGTACTGGCAGGCGGGCAGCTGGCGAGGGAGCACCTCCTCTGAGCTGACTGCTCAGCTCCCTCGCGCGCCGGCTTCAGAGTGAGGCTGGGAGCCGGAATATGACGTCATCTTCCGGCTCCCAGCTTCACTCTGCGGTGCGCGAGGGAGCTGAGCAGTCAGCTCAGAGGAGGTGCTCCCTCGCCAGCCGCCCGCCTGCCAGCGCCGCCCGCCCGCTCGCCCGCTCGGGATGTCAGTTAGCCGCAAGGCTAACAAGGCATTTGCCCTGGGCATTTGGGGGGCGGCGTTTTTTGCCGCCCCCTGAAAAATGCCGCCCAAGGCAAATGCCTTGTTTGCCTCGCGGCTAATACGCCCCTGCCTAGGGGCAACAGAGAGGGGAGATTTCGTCCTGCCTAAATCAGTTATAGGTGTGGCCCCGATTGCCAGCATTTAAAAAGATTTTGTTCACTTTTATTCCAGCACCGCACCAGTCTACTTGGCTGAGATCAACAAATTTGACGGTCTCAGACAATCCATTTCTTTCCCCTAGGTAAGCACTGGGTGACTATTGTGCATGCACAGAAAATTGCAGGTCTGCGCCAGTCAGCATCTCCTTATAAATCATTCAATCAATGTTTATCTATGGGGAACTTCAGTGTCTCCATGCAGAGTGTGCAGACACTGTATACCAGTGATGCACACTGTGCAGCAATGACCCAGGAAGCACCTCTAGTAGCCCTTCAATGTTCTCCAGCCCCACATACACCCCCAGTTTTTGGGTAAAGTGATAATCTGTACACATCTATCTCTACATAATAGAGTTCTATAAGGATCATCATCGTTTATTTTTTCTAAAATAAATGGTTTGCTGAAAATTTCTACTTTATATTTTTACTGTTGATTTGGTATATTGCACACCATTCTGTTTATTGCACGTTTCCTGCTATTTATTAGATATATACGACTTTCAGTCGTTGGGTTCTAATCACAATTTAAAGCTCACCTATCTGAAATCATTACAATGCAACGTTATCATTATTTTATCATTAAACATGCTTCACTCCCTTATACAAACCACACAGCCTGGAGTTTTCTCTTTTATGAGCAATATGTGGTTTGCTAGGTGATAAATCTGCCAGGAGTTAAATTGTTTAACTCAGAACCAGTTTTAACACAATAGATCTTATCTTGGCATCTTGATTGGCAAATTAGGTTATAAAAATTATGGATGTTGGCTTACTGGACTAGTATTTATTTACTTTCTTTACGACGTGAACTGCTCATTTATTTAATGATTTTACTGAGATTTCCTAAGGCCAGACAGAATAATCCCACAGTATTTAAATTGCCACTGGTTCTAGATCCTCAATATGTGCACTCGTGTTACATTGTAAATGTCGCTGTTCTTCAGGAACTGGGAAGGATACAATAAAAGCATCTAATAGAATTCTTCAAACACCACTTGTAAGTTGTAATGAGCATGATATTTAATTGACTGATGCTTTGCTTTCAAAAAATAGCCAAACAGCTCTGACTTGATAATTAAAGGGACGCTACCGCTCATTGTAGAGCCAGTAACGCAGTTTAACATGCGTTCAGGAACACAGATTTTATAATAGAAAGCTCAGAACTGAACTGGAAATCCAGAAACCTCTGTTCTGATCTGAGTGCTCGATGCTCCAATCAAAACCAATGGGAATGACAGTAAATAAAAAATACCGTACAATAGTGTAAAACTATATAACATATATATAAAAAGTAAGGTGGTAATAGAGCACTCACATAATCCAGAGCTAATGAACCTAGCTCTGGTGTGTAGAACCTTTTGGTCTGTTTTGGGTGACCACTCCCCTATTCTATCATTATATAGCAACTGGCAGCCTGCACAAAGCCACTGGACCACCAGGGAATATAATATTCATCCTGTCTGGCCACAGAGGAGAGGAAAATAAAATTAAATCTATTAAAATAAATGTAAAATAAAAACTAAAATGCTTTTTTTGGTTCCACAGAATACAGCCCCTATTTTACACAACATTTACACACACTACATCCACTGTACAAACACATACTCTGCATTCACTATACACACACCACATCCCCTACACAAATACACTTTGCATCCACTACACACACTGCATCTAATACACACAAACACTGCATCCATACACCGACATACAATCTGCATCCACCATACACACTGCATCAACTTTACACATACACACTGCATACACTACACACATTCTACATCAACTATATACACTGCATCCATTACACACACTTCATCCACTACACACACATTCCACATTCACTATAAACACACTACACTAAGAACACACACACACACAATACATCCACTGCACACACTGCATCCTTATGGGTGGACTTAGGATGGGCCTGCATCCATTACACATACACTTCATCCACTTTACACACACACACTGCTTCCACTACACACACATGCTACATTCACAATAAACACATACAAGATGGCCCCAGTGGCCCTAAAATTTCTGATGGCAGCCCTGCTAACCTACACAGTGCACCTAACGTGTATGGGAGCCTGGAGTGACCCTTTAATAATATAAACTCACCCAGTATAACTAACTGTAACCTAACCTACACAGTGCACTTAACGTGTGTGGGAGCCTGGAGTGTCCCTTTAATAATATAAACCCACCCAGTATAACTAACTGTAACTTAACCTACACAGTGCATCTAACATGTGTGGGAGCCTGGAGTGTCCCTTTAATAATATAAACTCACCCAGTTTAACTGTAACCTAACCAACACAGTGCACGTAACGTGTGTGGGAGCCTGGAGTGACCCTTTAATAATATAAACCCACCCAGTATAACTAACTGTAACCTAACCTACACTGTGTACCTAATGTGTATGGGAGCCCGGAGTGACCCTTTAATAATATAAACTCACCCAGTATAACTAACTGTAACCTAACCTACACAGTGCACCTAACATGTGTGGGAGCCTGGAGTGACCCTTTAATAATATATACCCACCCAGTATAACTAACTGTAACCTAACCTACACAGTGCACCTAACGTGTGTGGGAGCCTGGAGTGTCCCTTTAATAATATAAACCCACCCAGAATAACTGTAACCTAACCTACACAGTGCACCTAATGTGTGTGGGAGCCTGGAATGTCCCTTTAATAATATAAACCCACCCAGTATAACGAACTGTAACCTAACCTACACAGTGCATCTAACGTGTGCAGGACCCTGGAGTGACCCTTTAATAATATAAACCCACCCAGTATAACTAACTGTAACCTAACCTACACCGTGCACCTAACGTGTGTGGGAGCCTGGGGTGTTCGTTTAATAATATAAACCCACCCAGTATAACTAACTGTAACCTAACCTACACCGTGCACCTAACGTGTGTGGGAGCCTGGAGTGTTCGTTTAATAATATAAACCCACCCAGTATAACTAATTGTAACCTAACCTACACAGTGCACCTAACATGTCAGAGTCTCAAGGTACTCCAGTGAATTAAAACGTGTAGTTTAATCCTAATGTTACTTAAATAATGTTATATAATCACATGCATAAATACATTTAAAAAAAACTTGGTTCAAATAGCCAACATTTTTCCACATTTGTGAATGTATGTTGTCTCTTTTTATAATGTGTTATATCGTTTATAGGCCAAAGTAATTATTTGCAGAAGATTTTAACCAAAACCAAGATCATTGCTATGATGAGTAAGCAACTTTGCCTCTGGCTCATATTTTTAAGTATTTATATTTTTTATAGGGATACATGTGGCTTCAAAACTGTGTCTTGGATCATTCCAAATAGAGTCATCGCTACCACACCTGCCTGAGTGCATGGGCCTTTGGCACACCTAGATTTGGGATCACCTTGATGCCTTGGGATATTTTAACATACAATGGTTGGCAACATTTTACAGTTTCTATCTTAAAAATGCATGTTTCACATTCCTCCCAATCACGCTGGGTTATTTCTCAGGTAATTAATGAGAGGAAAGTGACAATAGTTCACACCCTATGCTTTTAGAACACTCGTTCCAATACTGAAATCACTTTCTCATCATTTAGATTTCAGTTATTAGCAACTATTTGGGGAATTTCATTTTTAACCACCTAATTGCTGTACGGTTACTCCTTAAACATCTGGCATGCGTGTAAACTAGTCTAGGTGGAGGCTGAGATATTTCATGTAGAATCAAATGAAAAATAGTCACGCAGAGGTCAACGGTGTTTCACAAACCACAAATGATTTATGTAATTTCTCAATAGGTTATATAAATAAAAAAGGTATTCAAGAAAATTGTTTATATAAAAAAAAATGCATAAAAAAATACCATTAGTTAACTCCTTCCAACTGTTCGGATGTTCAAAGCTGTCCTAAAATTAGTAGTCTTTAATGCCATTGGAAGATCTGTTCAGTTTGGCATGAGCAGGGTTAAATTCCTGCTCACACTGGGGAGGCCCAGGTATGAATCAACCTGGGGCTCCCCTCTGTCAGCTTGAGCCATATTTAGTCATCTCAGAATGACAGATGGGGTATACGTAGTGTTAAAAGTGCGCACTGAATATTGCTCTTTAAGCCCTTTAAATCATTATGGCTGAACAATCACATTAAATAAGTCGTGGTGATTATTTTAGAATCCTGGAGAATTTCAAGCTTGCTCCAGACAGAGGGAGAACCAATAGCAATATTTAATATGTATCGGTGCACTTAAACCCTTAAAATATGATGGGACAAACATGCAAACCTAAGTCTAGGTTTTGTTTTGATTCAGAAGTTGCACGGCTTTCCTCCATCCTTGATGGATAAATAACATCAAACTGTTCTACAATTAATCCAGGGTGGTGTCTGAGGTTCAATGGCTACACCTAACTCTTTTCTTAGTACACATACAGGTCTGATTGGATAATAGAGGACAATGACCATTTGTGTCTTGGTTTGTAAAATGGAAGAACAATCTGATCTCCTTGTTGGCAATTATCACTCGCCTGGACAGGATAATATGTATTTCTAACAGATATGAATATAGTGGGACAGTTCTGATTGTGCTCTTTCCTTAAAATGCATCACGGGTGTTTTTTTTAAACTGGTTGACCTGCAGGGTATTGTCATCTTAGCTCACATAGGCACTGAGGTATAGACTTATACATTCAGCTGCAAAAAAATGTATGAATTATTGCCAATCGGCGGTGTGTCCGATATTCATAACTATGAATTACCATATGACCGAATTATGAAACCAAAAAAATGTGCAATGGATGAGCAGAGTCATTTGTATTGACATTTGGAGTCCCACCTGTGGCTTGAAAAAGAAAAGATGATTGATAATTCAACAGAATGCTCACAATTTGAATATTGACTGAATGTGAATATTCACTGACTTAAAAAAATATATATACTTATCAATAGTATGCATGTATTTTCCTGTAGTAATAGGCTCTATTTTGTGCCATTTGGTTTGTCCAAATATTTTTTCCTGAATTGTTTACATGTTTGAATTTCCAACGAGCCAAAATGCTGCGTCACTAAATTTTGGTCATCCAAATTATTATTTTGTTTTTTTGCCAAATTGATTTGGTCGAACCATATTTTTCCATTATGCACAAGTTTACTGAGATAACTCACCAATTTGACCTCTGGCAGCATCACTCATGCCAGGCTTACTTCTGCTCTCCTGTCCCAGGCTCATACTTGTCAGTTTTGGAAAAATACACTTGGTAAGTTTCCGTTTCGGGTATCATGAAGGTTCTTATAGAAACCTGTACAGAAAAACTGGAAAGTAACCGCTATTGATGCCACATAACAAATACATTATTTACTGTAGTACCTGTAAATTACTGCCATTGATCAAGGCTTAAAAGGGCAACATCTTGTTGTGCTAAAAACCAAAAGGAAAAAACGAAGAGCTTCAGAAGCATGTTTTTTCAGGAGAGCAGCATGGCTTCTATATCATTAATTCTCCAACAGGTATGTCCACACATGCCAAGACATTCCTTGACTGGTCACTCTCTCCGGGCAATGGCATTCAGGAGTAATCTTTAGTCTCTTGCTACCAGTCTCTCCCTCTGTCTTGTGCTATAATGAGGTTCCAGGCAGTATCAGTATCCACACGCATTTCGCTCAAATCTATTGAGCTTCCTTAATGGCATACTGATAGAGCATATTTAAATCCACACACACATAAACATGAGACAGAAGACCTCAAATTCAAAGCTAGAGTGTCTAGCTCACAAATAAATCTCAATTCTGTTTTTTACAATGCCTTCACAGGGTCACCAACCTTAATTTGCAGATGGCCCCATCATTTTACAGACATGGGTCAGCATTGTAGTATTGGGAAAAATAGCTGATACATGTTTTTGCAAATCTATTTTTAATATTTCTTACATGTTTAATAGTTGTTTTTTTGTTATTCTGCCCATTTACTTGAACACGTGATTTGATCTTTAACTTGAAAAAACCTTTCTGTTGCTATGTAGAATGATGTCTTTAATTTGGATGTGCTACATGTGATACAACCGTTGCACATTAAAAGACATTATAGAAGTGAAGAAGTGTCTCTGTTTCTTTTTTAATATATCTTCTTACTATTTCATTTTTAATGCTGGAAGCTCCTCTGTATAGCTTTCTTGGTCTCTCTGGTATAATTTCCTTTTAAATGAAATTTTTTAACGGCCACTATAGGCAATCTGACCTCTTCATCTCAATGAAGTGTTCTGGGTGCAGTGGCCGTGTCTTTTTTAGCCATGCACTGTAAATCATTGCCTTTTTGTAGATATTTAATATATTTCTACTATCCAAGTTAATTGTATTATAGTGCTTCTCTATAACTTTTTCTTTACATCAAATGCTTTTATTGAAAAGTCTGAATATCACAACAGTTGTGCCTCACCCTTCTAAAATCGTTGTGTGTATGCATTCTTTAACCATTGAGGGCGATGACAGATCTCTTTTAAAATAAAGCTTTTGATGTCTACGTCTTTGAAAAGGTTTTAGTTTTACTTTCTCCCTCCTTTGCACACACAATAAAATTAACCCCAAAAAATCAACCTAACTCTCACTGCATTGAACAGTGAGAATTACCCCCCACTTATTTTAATTAGGGTAACTGACCATTTTTTTCTAATCATGTTTACCTCCTTTCCAGAAAAAAAAATATCTTGTCAATGTATCTTCTATACTCAACAGGACAATCAATCCATTTGTGGGGACGTTAGATGACATGGTCTTTCCAGTGCTCCATTTAAACATTAGCAAAAGGTGGGACTAATTTAGTCCCTTCTTTTGTAGGTAAACTTGTTAATAAAGCAGACATAATTATGTTGCAGAATAAACAAAATATTCACCAGAATATCTTGTTGAGAAATAGCTCATTATCACTTTCATACCGGACAGCATCACAACCCTTCTTCTGATCTATGATTATGTAGAGAAAATTATCTAGGGAAAATGTACATCAGCTTCAATACGAAACTGACCTTCTTGCCATTTCACAATCTGCAATGTATTAACGATGCTAGGAATTTGCATTTAAGGATTTTTCATCCTTTCGTGTGTGGATCATTAGTGTGGCTACCATATTTAGTTGTCATTGATCAAAGCTACTTGAATTGTTTATACTAAAACTTACAATGTACGTGCAATTTCATTCTCATTCTGGGTATATGTGTCTATCTATTTGTTATTTGTTTATTCGAAGAAGCAATGGTTAAAACATTTAGTAAATCTCTACTATTGTGGTTTACTATATATATCTTCCATAAGTACATTGTAGATTTTTGTGGAATATCTTCTTGAGGTTACCACTATATATTTAAAAGCAATATTACAAACTGTTCTTTAGGTCATCATAGTTCCTTGCTACTAGCATGTAATCCCTAAACAGGGAATATCAGGTCATGCTACTCAATGACACAGTACACACTATCGCTGTGTGCTCACAGAGAGTTGTACACAGCTCTTTCACTTTCACATTGCTCTGATAAAAAACAGTTACATGAGAGAAACTCAACCAGAAAATATTTGACTGATGTCTAGAAAAAAATTAAAGGTTTTATTTAAAAGGGAAAACTTACAGGAACAATAGGTTGAGCAGGGTCCTCTTCAACCTATTGTTCCTGTAAGTTTTCTTGTAATTGTCCTATTTATAGATAAATCCCCCCGCTATATAAATAACAATAATAATAATTTATAAATGTTTATTGCATCTGGAAATGCATATTATTTAGTAACACATTTATATCAGACACTATGGAATTGTTTTATTGATTTGGATTTTTTTTTTTTTTTTACTCGGGAGAAAGCATTGGAATGTGTCTTGTGTTCAGATAGAATGCAAATATATCAAATTGGGTTAGAGGTCAAATTAAATAAAATACATTGAGGAAAGATACATAGTAAAAATGAGAGAACACGCAAGAATTTTCTAACTCTTATTAAGTACCCGCTAAACCAAAGATTTCCCACAATGGCTAGACTGACCTTCTAACGCGTAGACCTAATCTGACCCGCTAGATCCTAAATTCTAATTACATATTTCTAGCATTCAGTCTTTCTATTATTTAATGCTACTTACATTCTAATTAAAATACAAAGAATTTGGATACAGCCACGCATGTCCTATACATAAAGGAGTGTATTGGACAGCAGGGTCAGGTATACATGAACAAAGTAATGGTCTAAGCAGTGCAAGATATGGTCATATAGCGTGATAACAGGACCAAGAAAACTGATTGGAAAACATACTTGTAGAAGCTCTATTTTAACTGAAGTTTCTATCTCTTTGCTCGATTTTGAGAGGGAACTAGTTGAAATTTCATTATTTACCGTAATGGCATTTTTACTCCTAGGCAGGGTTATTCACTAAAGTGACAATTCAAGATGAATTCAAGGTGAATTTCAAATTTAAGGCCAGAGTTGCCAAACTGAAAGAATAGCTGACTTACAGAATTTTCCCAATTTGGCTATTCTGACTTTATTTTCAATTCCAACACAAGTGAATAACCAAGTTAATATTTATACGGCTTTTTCCACTGTGGATGTGTATGGATTCCATTTCACATTTATTTTGATTATTTTTGATCGTTTCAGTGACATCCCCCTGTAAATACATGATCAGGGGAACACTTCCCCTGTCTGTTTTTGTATAAAATCATTGGATTGACAGATATAAGATCTACGTTGTATGGTAAGTCCTCACTGTCATTGTTGGGTGTATTTCTAGACATACCTAGCCCCCTGGCACTAACCAAAGATTTGCAGCTCTCCGAGATGTATTCATTCTTTTCTACTTGGTTTGTTTACATACTATTTATTATCTTAAGTTTCTTTCTGTGGAACTTGCGGAAGTTGAGTTTGAGGGATGGTCAGGAATGTATGAAGAATACCTTTTATTTCCTTTTCTATTCGTATGAGAAATACATAGTTATTATACACCTATAAGGTGGTTAATGCTATCTGTCAGATAGAATAAACGAAGATATTAATGAATAATATGTGGAGTAAAAGAGTTAATACCCATTTCTTTATGTTGCCTATGATACGTTGCTCCTACATTATGAGATCCAACTGACTCAATGTTATCAGTTATGATAGAAATACATTACTGATGTTTACACACATTAACATTGGACAGGTGCCATACAATAAATTGCCTAGATGGTGCATTAATATATGACTTCATTAGATAATGAATAATAAACACAACATTACAGTGGGATTATACCATACAGACGCATATATCCATCATCTGATGTCATCAGAATTAGAAAGAAAATATATCAACAGTAAACAATTCTTTTAAAAACAGGACAATGTGGACAAACTGTAGACTGCACGATCATGCTATTTATTCCAATGCTTCTCCCAACTAAGGATTTACCAAAAGAATAAGTTAATGCTCTACTTTAAATCATAGTATGCTACTGAATAGATATAGAAAGATAGGGGTTTGCACCATGATGAGTAAAATGCTGTGTATTTAAAGCAATTAAATAACTGAGACTATTCACATAAATATTAACATTCACTCAAATGGGGAAAAAACATAAAATCCTGATGATGCAGTGTCTTTGAAAATAATTAATTGTTTGACCTGTTTAAAGGAGTGCATCGGGCTTGAATTTAAAATGGGAAGAAATGGAGTAACCAAAGAAATGTTTGGCAGCTCAAATCAAATAAAGACACAGAACACTGAGATTGACTCTAGCATCTATTGCCATGAGTGAAGCCAGTGTACCTCTAGTTTCCAGGAGGTCCACCAGCATTGTATCCTATATCAACTAACATTTGGTTTGGTGGGCCTGTTCCTCTTCTGCTTTCTATGCTCACTCCTGATGACCTCAGCCTCTAGTAAATATTGTGCTTTCTGTCTCCAAAAGAGAAATTCTATATTCTCGTTGGAGACGAGGGACTGCATCCCATGTCAATAGACTGATCAGTGTTGCAGGTGAGCACTAAGATTCTTCTTTCATCTGGCTATTTCTCTCAGTCTAGCTAGACATAATTTGATAACAGTTCAACCTTACAGTAAAAGTCATTTAAATCCAGGGATTGCAGTGAATCAGAAGTGGAAGCTAGAATGCATTTTCTCGAGGGATCCAACTTCAACTATTTTGCAAAGAGTTGAAAGTTCAACCTAACATTTTTTCTGGAGGAAAAAAATGAAAATGACGAAAAGGCAAGATGTGGGAATCGTAGGGTTGGGATGATGATGGAAAGCTCCTTTTGGAAAAGCAAACTCTTCCAATGAAAAACAGATGTCCCTTATATTCCTGAATGCATACAGGCAGTTTTCAATTACACCAAAATTAGAGCAATAATGAGAAACAAAGCGGGATTATTATCTGCACATGGGGTTGACCATATGGATCAGTAGCATATTTGCAAATGACAATGCTGATTGCTTTCCCAAACAAAGATAATCATGTTATACATACAGGCTGATTACAATCTGTGTAGGATCTGGTAATGTGATCCTAGTCACCGTTAAGAGGTGTTTCCTAACCACCTTCAGAGAACTGATTTGTTCTGGTTATTTTCTGCCTGTTAAAACCAATGTTACTTGGAAATTGATGGTTTCATTGCTTCTTTTGGCCAGTTCCATAGAAATTCAGAGTTTAAAGGTCAAACAAAATTTATTCACCGGAATCTATATGTCATATAAAGAGTTGCTCATCTTGTGTACTTTATGAACTTAGTGATGTAGAAAGTAAAACAAAAATGATGTAAAATTATACAGTACAGCAAATATGGAAGGCTTGCCCAAGCTGCTTCCCCCATGTCAAGGAGCATGTTCCGCTGTTATTCCCCATTGGTGGTCACCTTGGTCTTTCACTGTTTTACTTTCATTATCTTCAGGTGTATAACATGAACTCTTTACAACGTCTTTATTTTGATGTGCAGTTTTTTCATCCACACAGATACTGTCATTAAAAATGGAATTCCTGAGGAAATTCTAGGTTATATCCCTTTTCTTTGGAATTCAAATTATTTCCTTATGGTTATTTTATTTTTATTATTATTATTAATCAATCAATTTATTTATTTACATATTGTATTTTTTTCATTATTATTTAAAACAATTATTTATACTTATAAATATGGTATACATTCTCAGCTTGGCTGGAAATTAACAGGATATGCTTGTCATTTTTATAAATATCTACTATATTTCTGTTACTTGAGTAAGAAAACTATAACTCAATTATCTCTCAGTTACAGGAAATATCATAAATAACTCTTAAAATACATTATAACAACATAGGAACCCCACAAAAGTTATATCACCGAATAGCTGGAGTCTGAGCACCCATTCTGTGTTAGAAACATCATTCGAATGAAGTTTTGACCGGTCGGCTACGAGGTGATGCCCTAAAATAGTTTCACAGAAAACAAGGCAACGACCAGTCATCTTTTGGGGGTTCTCACATGAACGCCAATGAATGCTCCCCTGGCTTTTCGGTAGTTCTTGCCGTCCAAATGCAATTTTTCTAACTGTTCGGGAAGTTGGACGGGCATCGGTACAAGTTTCCCGGGTGTTCGTGGGGTCGCGTATCCGAGTTACAGTTCCATGCCGCCGACCATGTACCGCTACCTGCGTTCGTGAGGCAAAATGGCCGCCAATTCTTGGAGCACATAGATTTGGTTATACGAACGTCGGCCATACAGGGAAAGCACTTGAACTAATTGCTCATTTGTGGTTAACAGCCAGGGTTGGCCAGTGATTAGGAGGTGCAAACATGGGGACCACATAGAGCTGGTTCGGTAGACGAAGGGGGAGTGTACGGACAGCTGAACAACCAGGGATAAAAGTGTATTAAGGCATCCATTCTGCTACATATATTCTGATGTTTTTGTCATTATTTGGGAATATTACACAATATCTTTGTATGTTGTTATAGTTTCTAAGTAAGTGGTCCAACTATTAAAACCAGCAAAACCTAAACAAATGTATTGCTATGTTTATTAGTTTTCATGGGTTTCTTAGGCAATCTTATTGTATCTGTAGATCTTTTGTCCACATATGTTGTGTACCAATTACACAACATATGTCCCCCAGACTAATGGCCAGGTAAATATCCCCTTCATAATAAATCTGAAGCACCAGGGCTTTAAGGCGCAACTGATTCTAAAACAATCCCCTTATGCCAAACAACTCATAATGGCTTCTCCAGTCTCAAAATGATTCAAGTCCTTCATGGCAAGCATATTTGGTACTTAGTAGAGCATCCTTTTGCTTTTCTGACCTGCTTCAATCATGATGCATAGCCAGACACCAGCTTCTGGCAGTGTTCCTGAGGAATCTTAGACCATTGCTCATGAACAATGGCCTCCAGTTCAGTAATATTTTTGGGTTTCTGTGCTGCAACTGCCTTCTTCAAACCTCACCAGAAAATGTCTATGAGGTTTAAGACAGGTGACAGTGATGGCCACTGTAGAATTTTCTAGGACATCTTCTGCAACCAACCCTTGGTGGAATTTGAGGTATACTTGGCATCATTGTCTTGTTGGACAGTCTAATGATGCCCACGCTTCAGCTTCCTCACAAATGGCATGACATTTTCTCCTAGGATTTCCTGATACTTCAATTAATCCATCTTGCCTTCTACACACTGCAGTTTTCCAGTGCCAGAGGAGTCAAAGCAACACCAGACCATTCTTTTGACTTCCTCCAGTGACTTTGACAATACTTCCTCTTTGGACTTTCTGCAGGTCATGGATTTCCCAAGTAAGTGGATTAATCTCATAAGAGCAGGACTTAGGCTGATAGAGTAGGACCTTCCAAGAATGGGGTACATTAACGTTGTGGCAGGCTAATGCAATGTATCATATACTGTAACTAAACCCCCATTATTTTTGGCCTAGGTAAAGTGTTTTTAAATAAAACTATTATACGCAGTGAAGCCTGAAATTGCTGTTAAGTGAATAAGCGAGTATGATGGATTTTGAATGTTATATACATAGGGGGTATAGGGCCTGGCCCCGTATAGCTATATAGCTGTATTGGCTGTATCCCCACAATGGCAGCCCTGCACTGTACTATGTGTTATGTGTTATGGAAGACATCAGAGCCTACTTTTTACAGCAATGAATACCATAACACTCTCATCTAGGAGAGAAATAATAAATTTCAGTAAACGGATTCCATGTCCCTCTGCCCTTAAAGAAAGATGGAAAAGGCTAGGGCAGCGGTTCCCAAACTGTATGCCCTGGGGTGCCACAACGTGCACACAGGGGTGCCGCGGAAAGTTTCCCCGATGCTATGATTATAGTACCAGGGAAACATTACTACTTAACAGGGGCCCGGCCGGGTGTCGTGGTCCTTTAAGAGAGTGATGTAGTAAAACATGGTTAACCACATAGACTTATTCCATCACTGAGGATGAGTAAATCAATTATTTTCAAATAAAATTACAGCCGATAAATATATTATGTATTCTATTAGTCTTTGCTTGGTACCACACTTTGCTATTTTTTATGTTGATTTAGAAAGAACCATCCGTCAGTTACTGGCAGAAACCAGAAGTTGGCAGAAAGCAAACATATTATTCAAATTAGAAACCATGGAGGTAAGGAGACATATATTTACTGTTGATCGTGCACAATCATTTTTCTTGTTCTTTCTCTATTTCAAGATATTTAGTAACTAATCCATAACACAGGATATTTGTGTAACTGTCTCTTTCTACCCACCATTAAAGGGTTAAATCTCCACAATTTCTCCTTTTTTCATTTCCCAGCTTTCGGATGAACTGAGTTCTCTCTAGATTCTGAACTGGGAAGCTAGATGCAATACTTATCAGTTCACTTTTATCCATTGTGGCATTTTGTTTGCCTCCTTACCATATGTTATAAAATGTGTTTATTTTCTGTTGAAAAGATTTGGTTCATTGATTAGAAGATGACAGTTTACATTTGGTGCTGAGTTTGCTACAGGAATGTCCACTGAGCTTAGGAGTATGATTTGCAGTCGATTGAAGGAATTCTAAGATAAACTCTCAAAGTAATTCGAGGATAAAATTATACTGGGACCTGGCAAGAGTATGGAGATTGTCTTGCACGACCTGAAGCCAAATTACATTCTTAAACTATGCCGCAGCTTACAGAACTAGACTTGAGTAAAAAGTAAAAAAGTGGTCCACATTTAGACCAAATATTATGATTCCAAAGTTAAAACTCAATTTTCTGTGTTTTTTTCCTCTGATTTTATTATTTTCTTTTTTTAACTGTATTAATGTATTTATTGCCAATTGATTTAACACCTCTGTTATATTTTTATTAATCAAAAAAAAAAAACAAGAAAAACATCTGAATATATTCCTGGTAAAATAATGTCTTAATATATTTATCTATATTTCTGTGCGGCCATATTCCAACTGTAAAGACGTCCCTGTACCCCAATATGAGATAGCTGCGAAAACAAAATAAAGTCACTTATTGCAAGGAATGCTGTGAAAGACACATCATATCCCATCTTTTTTATTTGCTTAATACTGCACTGCAAAATATGCATATATAGGTCTGAAGGTGAAAGATGTTAACAGGGGCAGCATATACTGGATTGTTTACTGAAATGTCTGCAGAAAAAGGGCTGGAACTGCATACGGTCTGATTGGAAATACCACAAAAGGTAGATGAGAAAGAAGATCCTGTGGCACTTCCATATGCTGACAGACAATCAAGTACTGGCCAACCAAACTTGACATCATGGTGGAAGTCATACACGCATGACGTGTACTGAATTAGAAAATTTAAAAAATATAGCAACTGGATAGCTTTTCAACACAATAATATCAATTGCTGTTAATAGTTAACCTCTATACAATTGGGTTCTACAATGAGTTGGGCATATACCTCAGTCACGTTGCTTTCCACTTGACATGACCTGAACACAAGGTGGTGGGGCAAGTGGGTGCAAGATAATTCCCCTCCTACCCTTATTTTCTCCTGTCTTTCCTCCCATCTCTTTCCTCTCTTCTTGGTTTTCTCTCTCTTTCCCTCTTTTCTTTTTTTTTGTAAATCTTGTTTATTGAGTCATAAAGGTCAGCAAAGAATAGGCTCACTAGCCAGCAAAAGGTACAAAGTTAACAATATAAGTCATAAAAAGGAAACAAGCGTGAATGCAATATAATAACGGCATAACAATTCACATTAGAATCGTAAACTCTAATGACTGGTCAGTATATAAGTTCTGTGTTCCCTTTCCGTGTTTGGAAAGATGTAAGTGAGCTTTGCCCTAGAGTGATGTATCAGTGTATGTGAGTATGTGTACGTGTGTACTCGCAGAATACAGCAATTCTTGGGGTTAACACAGCGAGAGGACGGGGCCTATCAGCCTCAGATATGATCCAAAGTGTCTAATAATTAATTGTCACCATATAAGGTATAGAGTAGGCTACCTAGTAGCTCTTCAGAGTGGAGAGGACCCACAGGTCCTGTTAATAACTCCATATTAGCTCAAGCGAGTGGAGAGAGAGTGGTGAAGTGCGTAATCCTTTCCGTCATGGTGTCATGAACATAACCTTTTCTGTTCCCTGGAGTGTGTGTTTGAGAAGTTTCTACCTGTTTTAGGGTGCTTTGGTGCCCCTTTCCCCATAAATCATTATCTGAGCGCTTATCACTCCGGGGTCCGGAGTCCTCCTCTCACTACTTACTTGTGCATATACATGCTATATGTAGCCCATTTCTTGTACAAGGCGCCTACCCCTTCTCCATGACAGGTACTTATAGCAGAGCTTGAGTATTGTACACAATTCACTACCCCCACCCTCATCCTGTGTTTAGCTAGTGCGTGTTGTCGTCATTGTTCTGCCGAGAGTAAGTGTCCCTGTTATGTCTACTTATGGTGAGCGCATGTCAATCTTATTGTCGTGGGGTCAATGTGGTGAGTTAGGCCTCATCCAGCCTGTCAAGCAGCCAGGTCAAGAAGGATCCCTGATGATTGCATGGGCAGGCAGGACCTACCATCTTTTGTCAAGTCCTAGTCTCTGTGTCCCCGTCCATTGACGTCGTCATTTAGTAAACTAATTGTGTTGTCTGTCTGTCCTGTATACGGTCCATCCGGTCCCGCTCCCGGGCACACCGGGCCCCGGTGATCTATAAGATGGGGGAAAGAAAAGGAATTAAGGGGTGAGGGGCATTGGTACCCGAGCCACGGTTCCCTGAGCATTCATCTCTTGCCGGTACCTGGCAATATATAAAAACCAGGGCGTCCACATTTCTGCATGTTTGGTTCCCCGGCCCGTTATGGTGGCATGAGCTTCCTCTGCCCCCTGGATCTCTTCCACCCTGCGGATCCATTCTTGTCTAGTAGGTACTGCATTCGTCTTCCAGTGGGCCGGTATGTTTGCCTTTGCGGCATTAAGCAGGTGTCGTAATATCGACTTCTTGTACACCGAGATGGGTTGAGTTGAGATGTGTAGCAATGCCAGTTCCGCGTTCCATTCTGGTGTGTCTCCCAGGATAAGCGTCACCGTATCCTTGATCATTTCCCAGTATGGGGTGATTTCCCTGCACTCCCACCATATATGCATCACCGTGCCTCGTTCTTCTTGACATCTCCAACACGCCGGGGGGAGTGATGGGAAAATTCGGTGTAGTAGTACTGGCGTTCTGTACCAGAGGGATATTAATTTATAGTTCATTTCCTGATAATAGGAGCTCATAGAACTCTTGTGTTGCCATAGCATTGCTGTCTCCCACTGTTGGGTGGTGAGTGGGTTCACGAGTTGTTCTTCCCATTGTCGTTTGAATGACATCGGTGCAGGTGCGCCTCCAATCAGTAAGTGTTGGTATAGTGTCGAAATCGCGTGGTCCAGTCCGGCACCCCGGTCGCAGAGGTCTTCGAACCATGTAAGGTCTCTGTGTAATCGGTCATTGTGTGGATTTGAGGCATGGAAATGTTTCAGTTGTAGGTACCGAAATTGGAGAAGAGACGTCCTTGGTTTATCCCCTAGCAGTGATGAGAGATCTCGTAGTTTCCCCTCTGCCAGGATTGTGTGTATGGGTATGTATTCGCTTGTACTCTCGATGGGCCATGCTCCTGCCGGGAGCCCACCCCCTATGGCTTCATTATGCGTGATTGGCAGCATCGGACTGGGTGTGGGGGATACATGTTCTTGCCCTCTCAGCGCCTGCCAACTATGCAGGATCTGCAAGAACATCCCCTCGTTGTTCTCAAGAGTGGCTTGTCTCCCAGGCCTTCCCCATACCTTCGCCTCCAGCGTCGGACCAATAAGGCCTCTGTCCAGTGCCACCCATTGTTTAGTCGTCGGTGTTAAGTGCCAGTCCAGTATGCGTTGCATGACCGCGGCTTGATGATATTTCTTGAAATCAGGCAACGCCAGCCCACCGTGTATCCTCAATCGACACACGATGTCGTGTCGCGTCCGAGATCGTCCCCCGCGCCATATATATTTAATCACCCCCGTTTTCAGGACGGAGAAAAAAGTTGCTGGTATGGCAAGGGGTATCGTTTGCATGAGATATAGGATCCTCGGAAGGATATTCATTTTAATCACGGCAACCCTGCCATGCCATATGTGGATACGACCAACTAGTGAGGTCTGCAAGAATATTCTTTAGGAGGGGTGTATAGTTGCGGTCGTACACGTCCCCCGGATCCGTGGTCACCCAAATACCCAGATATTTCATTTTGCCATAACACCATTTGAATGTGAATTGCGATTCCAAGGATTGGAATTCCTCCGTGGGGAGTGTGATGTTCAGAACCTCGCATTTTGAAATATTAAGTTTAAATCCGGACATCTGTCCGAATTTATCGAATTCTGAGTGGAGACAGGGCAGCGTGATTCTGGGGTTATTAACAAAGAAAAGAAGGTCGTCCGCGTAAGCAGCCACTTTGTGTTGCACTCCTTGCCATTCATAGCCCAGTATATTCGGATTTAGTCTGATTGCTTGCAAAAAGGGCTCCAGGGTGAGCGCGAACAGCAACGGTGAGAGTGGACATCCCTGCCTGGTTCCATTACTGATTGCAAAATCAGCAGTTGTGGCCCCATTGATTCTTACAGTTGCTCGGGGACCCGTGTACAGGGCCGAGATCCACGTGAGGAGTCGTTGGCCGCAGCCCTGCCAAGTCAGCGTCTCCATCATATACGACCAGTTGACCCGGTCAAATGCTTTTTCCGCATCTGTCGATAGAAGCAATAGTTGGGCTCACTTTCTCCTAGCATGATGTTGGATGGAGAACAATCATGGAGTGCTGTCTCTGGCTTCCCTCCCAGGAATGAATCCCGTCTGATCAGCGTGTATCAAATCGGGCAGAAGACGTTTTAGGCGGGTAGCGAGCACTTTCGTGAATAGTTTGGAGTCCACATTTAGCAATGAAATCGGGCGGTAACTACCGCAGTGTAATGGGTCCTTACCCGGCTTGAGGAGGACCGTGATGGTAGCTGCAACTGATTCCCTACCCAGGGTTCTCCCTTCACCGATCGCGTTGAGAGCGTCGGTTAGCCGCGGCAAGAGCAGTCCCGAGAAGCCTTTATAGTATCCCAGCGAGAAGCCATCTGGGCCGGGTGCTTTGCCGGTTTTGGATGTTTTGAGAGCCGCTGCTATTTCTTCCATACTGATTGGCGTGTCTAGCATTGACGCGGATTCCTGGTCAATCTTGTTCGTGACCGTATCAGACAAGAAGTCCCGTATCTTCGCGAGGTTCCTCGTAGCTTCAGTATCCCCGGTAGGCGTGTATAAATTGTAGAGGTTCTCATAAAAAGTTTTGAATTCCTCCGCGATTTTCTGCGGGAAAGAAGAGGTCTCCCCTGTGGTCAAGCGTATCTTGCGAATTTGCCGGTGGGGCATAGGGCCCTTTAGGAGCCTCGCAAGGTATTTGCCACCTTTATTAGCATGTACATAATAAAAGCCTTTAGTTCGTTGTACCGATCTGAGGTGCCTTTTCAAGAGAAGTGCTTTAAGCTTTCTCCTGTGTTCCATCAGATCCCCGTAAACCGCATTCAGCTGTGATCTTTTATGGTTGCGTTCTAGTGTCGAGATTGTGTGATGTAGCTCAGTCATTTCACGCATATACGCCTTCCGTTTCTGTGAGGCGATGCGTATAAGTGTGCCGCGGATCACGCTCTTGTGAGCTTCCCAAAGGGATATCGGGGAGACGTCCGGAGTGTCGTTTTCTCGAAAATATTGCTCCAATGCCTGGCGTAGTTGTTCCTTGGTGTCCAAGTCTAGTAACAGGGCTTCGTTTAGCTTCCAGGTCCACCCCTTTGGTTTGTACAGGGGGGGAATCCAATTCCATCTCGACAGAGCCATGATCCGACCAAGTGGCCGGAGTGATGTCGGCTCCTAATAGGTGAGAGAGGCCCTCCTGAGCGACAAATAGATAGTTGATGCGTGAGTATCGGTTGTGAAGTGCTGAGTAATAGGTGTAATCTTTTGTTGAGGGGTGTAGCGTCCTCCAGCAGTCCACCAATCTCAAGGTTTCCATCGATCGTCGAATGGACCCGATAGTATGCTGTGGTAGGCAGCTATGGCCCGTAGAGGAATCCAGTGTTGGGTCAAGTGGGGCGTTGAAATCACCACCCACTATTAGTATCCCATCCGTGAAGTCTTCCAACTGGTGGAGAATGTTTCGGAGGAAGGGAGCCTGCCTCTTATTGGGTACATAGATGGAGGCTAGTGTATACATCTTCTCCGCTATAACACCTTTAAGGAAGAGGTATCTTCCTTGCGAGTCTTGCACTCGGTCTAGTTCTGTAAATTCCAAATCAGCCGCCAAGAGAATGGCAACTCCGGTTTTGCATGACGTGGGATGGTTGCAAAAGCAATTATTGGGGTAGTGCCTATTCCGTAGCCTAGGATGCGTCCCCTCTTTGAAATGAGTTTCTTGCAGTAAGGCAATCGACACCTGTTTTTTCTTCATTTCTCTCAGCAGGTGTGTCCTGCGCTCAGGGACGTTGAGTCCTCTGCAATTCTGTGTGATAATCTTCAGGGGCTTAGTGCAGTAAGCCATAGTGGCCAGGCGTGTCGGTAGCAAAAGCTTTGTGTGGTTCCGACGAGGATACCCAAGCTGTGGGCCAGTCGGTCCAATGCGGGGCGGGAGGGGGGGGAAGAGGAAGGGTGGAGGAAGGGAAGAAAAGTAAAGCAAAGGGTAGAGATAAGTAGTATAGGATTAAGTTCGGGTCCGGTACCCGGGATACGGGGCCAGCTGTCCCTATGGTAATTAAAAGGAGGTGTGTGTTCTTGTAGTCGTTGTCCTCACAAAGTTTGGGTCCGTCCCAAATCTACTCCCCTCACCCAGGTGGGGGAGGGGTGTCTCGTGCAACAGCCGACCCGGGTAAGTCTCGCTCCGGTACCTGCCCAGGAGACCAAAGTACTCCCCGTTCGGCTGCACAACTTTTAGCACGAGTATTCGTGTGTGGAAGCGCAACTCGAGCTCCGCCCAAGTGAGATCTCACAGAGAGCTAGTAGGCTCCTGCTCCTAACCGTCCCCCAAGTGCGATGCTAAACGGGCCGTATGTAACCCCTTATTGGGCGTCATCAGTGGAAAGGCTCATAAATGACAATTACTATGTGGAGGAAATATCACAAAGAGAGCCTAAGGTAGCTTGTCTGTATCCAGTGAAACCCGTCCTTCCCCAGGTTCCTCCCCAGTGTAGAGCGTTTCCAGTCAGTTCCCGCTCATTCCCATCCAATCGTCCCCGGCCGGTCTGTCTGCCCAGGATGTTAGTTAGTGAGGAGCGTGTAACAGGCATCAAAACCCCCCGGGGTGTGAGCATGTACGAGCGCTCGGTATCGTGGTCCCCTGACTTAACCTACGGCAACCCTCTGGAGCCTTGAGTCTGTAGCTATCGATCTCATGATACATACTGCTCGTCTCGGGCAGGTCACGGGGTGTCGTCACGGCCAATGGGTGAAGGGGGGGGTGGGACAGGAGAGCAAGGTTTGTGCGCACACAAGACCAAATATAAGAAGTGGTCAGTGGGGAGCGGGTTCCCCGTGGGGCGACTGTGTGTGTGTGAGTGCTAAGATTGATACCAGTGGGAGCGCTTGTGTCGGTGTGTGCAAGGCATAGCATATCAACAATTATGAACAGCAGAGTTAAATGCAACAATTTCCTCCCTCCAGCTCTCCCCCCGCCACCCAACAAGGCCTCCCTCCCCCCGCGTCTAGACAATGCATCCTGTAGCTTTATAGTGTCTCGGTTGCAGTACATGGATCCAAGGATGCAAGCAGGCACTAAAAGATGGACCATGTCCCCCCCTCCGCTCCCCGTGTCCCCCCTCCCAAGAGCCCATGAGCCAAACAAATGATAGGCCATGTTCCAGGTCTGGAAACAAGGGGGGGCCGTGAGATATTCTGATTGTTGAGTCCACGTGTGTGAGGGTCCCTGCCGTGTGCCCCCAAACCAATCGCCCTCCACCCCAATCCCCAACAATATGTCCCAAAGTACCTGAGGGCGTACCGTACGCCGGAGCCGGATATCACGGGGGGGGGGGGTAGAGGCAGGTACAGGCCGCTCAATATTTGAGGCCCATGTCGTGTGGTCAAAGGTATAGTAGGTCAGTAGCCGATGCTGGTGAAGGTTGGGTGCCGAGGGGCCTCAAACAGCCAACATCATTGTGGGCAGGGAATTGCAGTTATTCCTTTGGGGATGTTGGATCCCTATGTCTTCCAGCTTGAGAAGTAGCAGGGGCCCTCGCATTCCGCTGCCTTGGTTCCCTCTGTGTTCTCGGCGGGGGGCCCAGTGATCCCAGGATCCAGTTGGGGACTGTCTGTGGTGGGAGGCCTAGTTCTCCCAGGAACCGCGGCACCTCCTCCGGCCATCTTAGGGTAACCCACCGGTTTTGGTGCCTTGCCATCAAGGCAAAGGGGAAACCCCATTTGTAAGTCACATTAAGTTCTCGTAGTGTCGCTGTTACAGGGCGAAGAGCTCGTCTGGCTTCCAGGGTGATAGGTGACAGGTCGTTGTAAAGTGAGACCTGTGCCCCTCTGAAGGACCAGGTTGTGCGGTCCCGTGCTTTCACCATGATAGCATTCTTCACCGGGAAAGAGCTCAGACAGCAGATGAGGTCTCTCGGCCCGTCCTCCGGGTCGTAGGGCCCTGTGTGCTCTCTCGAATTCAATCTGTGGAGGTGGGGACGGCTGCATGATTAAATGGAAAAGCTCTTGAAGGGTGTCCTGAACATCATCTGCCCCTTCAGCCTCTGGGACACCACGCACGCGGATGTTACACCTCCTACCTCTGTTATCCACATCCTCGAGGTGTCGGCGCATGGTGAGCAGCATCTCGCCTTGTCTGGCAACCGCAATGTCAGTGGACGCCACGCGGGCCGTGAGGGCCGTGTCCGCCTCCTCCAGCGCGGCGATGCGGCCCGCGTGCGCTGCAAGCTCCGTGCGGAGTCCAGCGACCTCCGTCCGCAGCGTTTCCTGTATGGTGGCTGTTATGGCCTGCAGGTCAGCTTTGGTGGCTATAGCTGTGGTTAGTTCCCGGAGGGTGCCTTCAATCCTCTCCAGCGCAGTGTTTTCCTGCCCCTGGCTGGGTGCCGGCGCCATCTTGGGGCTCGCGGTATCCCCGCTCGCCCCGGGCTGAGGCTGTAAGAAGCCATCTAGAGGTCTCTGCTGGGGGTTCCCCGGGGTCAGGGAGTGCTCTGGGCGTTTGGTGCGCCCCATCATACCTGAGGTGCCGCAAATTATAGCTGTATTGGGGGTTCGGCGGAGCGGAGCTCTCTCCTCACGCGGCCATCTTGATCAGAGCCGGAACCACGCCCCCCTTTCCCTCTTTTCTTTATTTTTTTTCTGACACTCATAGGCTAACCTTATGGAACTTGTTTGTAAGGTGGGGTAAACGTACGGTCACGCGATACTACACTGGACGGATGAGAGGTGTACACTTAAGATGCATGCCACAGTCACAGTTTCCAATACACTAACCATTATCCTTGCTAGAATGACTGTACATTTATACCTATTGAATGTTGTGTAACAAAATGCATCATCCAATTCCTTACTGTTCCATGAGCACACTGTAACCCTTGTTTGTTGCCATGCTGTATAAACCTTAGACCGTGTAGGTTTCTTTATGACGAAACAATAAAGCTTGTCTAAAAAAAATAAAAAAAATAGATAAATCATAGCAAAAGAGACAAATCAATGTTACAGAAAGCACGTTTTTCTAAAAAAAAAAAAAAATTATTTGAAGTTAAGGTAATTTTTTAATCAGTTATTATAATGCCCTAGTAAACACAATAATACTAATAATTATTATTAATTCTTGGAATATTTTATTACAATAGGTAGAAAGCTGCCAGTTCTGGGTTAAGACTTTGAACACATTCTTACAGCTAAAAACTCACATGGCTCTCACAAAGGTATTTTCTAAGTTAAGTCTATGTGGGTATCATGGCAGGGGCAGTCCCATTTGCTGTGGGCAATGAAGAATAGCTTCAAGGACTGAGCAATTTGTAACTTAGTTTTCCTTTATATATTACTAAGCTTGGATGTAGCTGTATTATAATAGGTCCACTAGGAATCGGTAGTGATTTTAGAATTAATATATGTCTGTAAATACATGGGAATTGAAAAAGTCCCATTGTTTATTTTTAGGCATTTTACATAAACGAGTTCAGGAAAAATATCTCCAATGAATGGACTTGATTAAACATCAATCACTACTTATTCTTAAGCTTTATTAAAAAAATAAATAGTAGCAAATGGTTGCAGACATTAAAAAGGAAATTTTCTCTTAACCAATTTAAGGAATAAAATGACAGATCAAAGCAATGTGAAATTTGACCCCACGTGAGCTAAATTCCAACTGTGGAGGTTCCATTGTACTTGGCAACCATAGAGTTTGTTCTTGTGTCTAAACATGGTGTCTAAGCAGATGTCTCTGTCTGGAACATGAAGATGGTCACAGTTAGTCCCTACACGTGCAGTTGAAAATGTAAAACATTATATATAAAAAAATATAATAAACGCAGAAAAAAAATTGGAGTTTAACCCCTTAAGGACACAACTTCTGGAATAAAAGGGAATCATGGTGGAATATTTCCGTCATGTGTTATTAAGGGGGTTAAATACCTAGGAGCAAATATGCTCTCAGTGTTTATGAGTTCCTAATGTCTTTAATGTTGAAAACAACCTAGAATTTTCCTTGTTTAAAGGTTTAGTAATGCCTTTAGAATAATGGACTTTTGACCAAGCATACTTTGAATTTTATATAAGTATGTATATGAGATTTTTACACTTAGAGAAGTATTCATTTAACATCTCAACCTATTGCAGAGAAAACACATAAGTTATGAAGATACTTTAACTTTGGCAGCTGACACCCCAGGATCTAAATGATTTATAGTGGATTTCTATTCAGAAATATGAAATATCTCAGGTGTAGATGCTGATAAGAAAAAAAAATATTGGGTGTGAGGGTGTGAGGAGCTCTAACGAGGCAGGTAGATGTTTTATTAAACAAGGCAACACAGAGAGAGAAGAAAAGAAAAAACAAGTTACCTGTGCTCTTTCCACATCCTGATGTATTTTTAAACAAAAGGAGGTTTTTAGTTACCTCCAATGGCCATGAGAGTGTATGCCCACCTGCCACGTCAAGGCAGACCTCTTAGGTGGGTCCTAACTCTAACCATTCACCTTGCTTCCTTGAGCTTCTGGCAAAAAATATCTCTAATGAGACAGAAAGGGGTATTTTTTATATACATCCCTACATGCTTATTAACCCTTAATAGGGAACACATGGGATGGGCAGCAGCATTGTAACCTAGCTGTGTGATACAAAAGTGAATACCAATACAAAGAAACTAGTCCTGCACTCAGGTGGGCATACCCTCTCATGGCCATTGGAGGTAACTAAAAACCTCAATTTGTTTAAAAATACATAGGGATGTGGAAAGAGCGCAGGTAACTTTTTGTTTTTGTTTTTTACTATATGTATTTTGGCTGATGTGTACTATGGTCATTGCTGCCGCCCAGGAGTAATGGGAGTTTGAGCGCAGGACTTGTTTCTTTGTACAGAGAGAGAATAGTAGATAAAAGATTATCATTGTGATCCTGAGGCTAATGAAGCATAAGAGCCTGGTTATGAATTTGTAATAAAATAAACCTTGAAAATAATTCTCTTTGATCTGCATTGGGAAGTCTGTGATTGGACAGCCACCGAATGTTTGGGCGGGGTTAGAATGGGAGGGCTTACAAAGGCTGCACAAGAGATCTGCAGGTTATGCAAGCTGTTTTTAGATAATCCCCAATGAAAATATGCAGAATTCAATGCACTTATGTTTTCATTGCAGATATATATTTACTAAAAAATATAAAAAATATTGACTGATATTAGAAAAAGACAAGCTACATTAAAGAAATATTTGCAAGCGTGTTGTGAATAACTATCATATTATACTGAACTCTAAAGCAGTTGTTACAAACAGGCATTTAAATAAAAGAGAATGTATGCCAGGTCCTTATAAAATTCTGATAAACTCCTTCACTACTTAGCACTTGTTAACAACACATGTATTTAAAGCAGAGGTTCCAGAGCTAGCCTATAAGTCTATAATAACACAGCGATTTGTGTATAGATTGCTTTTCAGACAAACTTAAACATTTAAGTCTTAACTTTGTTAATTCATTATACAAAATAAATAAATAAATACAAATTTTCACATACAGTAGGCGGGCCAAAAATAGATAAATAAAGCTGGTCAAATACCTTGTTTATAGGTATTTGGAAGGACCCTGAAGGCATTACTAGCAGTGCAGCTTACTGAAAGTGGCAACAGAAGGTACTAATAATGTCTGCATTTGAGCATAATGCACACATACAGTGAATGTATCAATATCCCAATATTTATTAATCTCTGGACTAACGTAATGCTAAAAGGGAAATGGAAGAGTCCATTCACTCCTTTCACCTCCCTGACTATAGGCATGATAGGACCAATTGAAACTTCCTATACTGTTTGAAAGCAGGGGATAAACTGGCATTTATTCTATTTTGTTATATATATATATATATGTGACACTCAAAAATAAAAGATAAAAAAGATGTTGTCAAACCTGCAATGAAAAAAATCAAAAAATTAGCATTGAGAATAGAAGCACTTTTAATAAGAGGATTTTTGTTTAAAATCAATGAATAATAAATTTTGAAAGCCCAATCATCAATAGATTGATTTCTATGCATTAAAAATATAAAGTAATAAAAATGCTTCAATTTGTTTTTAATTACATGCTATGTCCTCCTAATATAAACTTCAAATATGAAACAAATGTTTTTTTATCTATTTATAAACATCATTTACAAAAACGAAGGATAATCTTACAAGATAATAAACTATTTAAAATGATCACATGTTGTATCTAGGGATCTAAATAGGAGATCATGTAGACAACTGAGTTCTGTTACGGTATTGCTGAGCACACCTGACACATCTTGTTGATGATTTGCAATATGTGTATGTCAAACAGGAAATAGAATATAATATCTTTGTACATTTTCACTACTAACAATCAATTCCATTAAGATATAACAATATCCAATACAGTCGAGAAAAAAATTAAATGAATTAAATATATAGGCATAGCTGGACATATAAAAAATATAAATGTGGGCAGTAACGCAGAATCTGTTAGATAAAAAAAGCTACATAATAACTAAAAAGTCAGTATTACAATGTTTTAGCTTGAAAAATATCAAACTAGGATAATGGGTAATTTGGAAAAAGAAAAATAGCTGATTTAACAAGAACACAAAAAAAAAACACATTCTACAGAAATTAAGAAAAGCTACATTTAATACCACTGCATTTTCTGTGTCTATAATAACAGTAAATTGATTAAAAGCGGGATTCCAACATTCCAAGTAAAGTAACAATTCGCAGACATGAAAATACGAAAAGGGAAGCATTTGTATACAAAAATAAACATATTGATGGCTATAGAAAGATTACTGAAAAAAAAGAGTAACAGAACCTTGAGGTTGTTAAGTCTGAGAGGTGTTTCAAAGTTTGCCAACTGCAATATGGCCAGTTTTTTTAAATCCTTGTCCTTTTTGGAACACCTTGGCTGCGCTTTCTCTTTTCACAGTTTGCTCGATCGTGGGAGTACCCTGGCACTTGACTTCTAACATTAAATTAAGACATTTTACAGTTTGGTTTCTTAAGACCTGAAAACTAGCATGTACACCAGAAAGCAATCTGTAAGAGAATGCAAACGTATTAATCATATAAAAAAATGGCTTTTTTTATTTTTTTATTTTGTGCATCTAGGATTGAAGGGTTTTTTGAACTTTTTATTTCTTATTTGTATACAGTGAGAATAACATCTATTACTATTCAGCTGCCGATTTGGTTATTTTCGAGAGCGGGCACTGAAAAGCGCTTTGAGTCCCACTGGGAGAAAGGCGCTATATGCCTACTAGTTATTATTATTATTATTATTCAAATGGAAGTAGAAATATGACAAAACAGAGGCCAAAAGTTTTATACATCCAGTTTTAATTTTAAAATGCCTTGATAGGTAAATAAGTGATCTACACCAAACTTGTCTGAAATCGCACTCTGTGTTGGAGATGGATATTGACATATACCATTTTACCCTTGTTTCTTTCTGGGAACATTTATCATTGTGTTCACGGTGGAACTATACTACCTTTTTGTTGATGTCATAGTATACCCCAGAGTACCTGGAGTTGTAGATCATCACCATAAAGTACCAGCGTTCTTGATCAGTGAAGATGAATAATCTAAACTGGGTAAAACTGGTGGTTTGTATGAATTATTATAAAATATAGCTTCTACTGACTCAATATAAGGCCAAGCTCAAGCGGAAATTTGCGAGAGCTCAGTTTTCTTTCCAGTCCTTTCAAAACGACATCACTGAGAAAGTAAAGTAAGCTTTTTTATTTGTGTGGTTTATAAATATATATCATGAAGATCAACAGAATACAATACGGACCAGTGACATAAAAATGGGAGAAAAACAAGAAGCGTCGGCCAGTAGCTTTTGGCTTTTTGTCTGTGAAGGTCTGAGAGAAGTCCTGGCTTTCTCACCGCCCAGAAAATCTCACGTTGTACTTTTTTATCCTTTTTCCCTCTGCTTTCCAATTTGTGTCTCAAGTTTCCTACATTAGTTTTCGCTTTATAACTCTGATTTATCCTTTTCTGGCTAGTGTTGAAAATGCTGCCTCCTGGTTTCCAGGTTGGATTCTTGTTAGTTTCTATGCTGTTTTTATTCACATCAATTGTTTGGCATTCAGCTTTGGCTATTTACCTTACGAAAAGTTGTTTCTTCATCCGAGAATTAGAAAAAACAGGGATAGCGCAGACTGTGGTAAAGGTGAATTTTGGAATAAGCAGTAAACACTCAATAAGTGTGTCCATTCTTTAATTATTTATACATGACCTATTATTCTTACATGGATTTTGCGATGTAAAAATGTAAGGTATGAAATATCCTAAACTTTCTTAACTCTTTCCCATGGGTGCACTGAGATAGTTTTAACAATAGAATGGAATAAGTTGATCTATGAGAAATCCAATGATCATAATTCCTCTTTGTTAGGATATACTATAATCCAACACGCAGCATCTTAGTAAAACTATATATAATGTAAACTCTTCGAAATATACATATTATCAGGCTTACGCATGGCAGGACTTAACCTAAATATAGAATGATCTGAGAGAGAAGCCAAGGTCCAGGATAGAGAATGAGACAGGAACGAGTAGACAGGCCAATAGAACAAGGATACCAGGATACCAGAAATAAGAATAGTCAATAACAAGCCGTGATCAAAAATTTCAATTAGAAATACAAGGTAAACGCAGTCTTTGATTACCCATAAATGGAAACCATGAAAGGGCACTGAAAAAAACCCTGAAATTAGTTTAAATAGCCCTAGGAGATCTAGAATTAACCTTGTGATACCAAAACGTGTGTGTGCGTTGATCATGTGATGATGCACACTTCTTTGTGTCAAACATCTTAACTGAAGATGTGAAGCTATAAAGATGCTCTGTCGGGAAGTCTCCAATGTTGTTAAAATGACACACCAACACACTACTCCATGGGAGGTAGACTGGATAGGACTCCTTTGTAAGGTAGGAGGCCCTATATGGTTGTGGGCACGCTGATCGGCTGTGATTGTGCCTCCCTGGAGCCATGACATTGTGAATCTTCTAGCAGAAATTAATACACTGTTATGAAATATATACTGTATGCAAATTATGGTATACACACACAACTGAAAAATTCAAGTTCTACATCACTAGCCAGGTCTTAAAATGTATTCACCTCTTCAAGCTTGCGGGGTCTTAGGCATGCTCTCCAGGGGGAAATTTCTACTCACCAGGGATACATTTTCACTGGCAAATGGCTAGTGGTGAGTGGAAAGTTCCACCACACAAATTGTAAATTTATGTTCCTGGTTTATGACTTTCACCTATCTGATCCTTAATATCTTTTTATCCTAAATGTTCTCTCCTTTAGTTTTTCATTGTACGCAAGTCATCACGTTAGGGGGCGGAGTTTAGTCCTGCACATGCGCACACTTCCGGTTCGGACGCCGGTTACAACACAGGGCACCTGGGGTGAGTCTATTTACAATTTATTATAACATATATATTAAGCACACTGCTGATTATGTATTGTTCATATAATCCTGATGAAAGTCCTCAAGTAGGACTGAAACGTCAATTTTGTTTTAAGAATACTGAATAAAAGTTATTTTTTACTGAATCCGTGAGTGCAACCTTTTGATATAACAAGCTATATATATATACATATATATATATGTATAATACACATTTTCTCTAATGTTCTCACTTCTATTTTTCACTTTAACACTAACTTCTCTCATTACTAAAATATCCCTATCCTTTCGCTCACCTGTCCCAGGCAACACCATCGTCATTACTTCCACCTTACTCCCCTCCCCTCTCTATTCATCCCATGCACTCTACACATACCTTTCCAGCCTATCTCCACCAACTCCTCCCAAATCCTCTACATACATACAAAACTTTCAAATCCTACTCCCACCTTCACTTCCTTTCTATCCTGCTCCTAGCAGCTGGTGATATCTCTCCAAACCCCGGTCCAATCTCAGCAAACTCACCACATACTAATCCAAGGATCCACACTAATCTTATACCCATCTCATGTTCCTCTAAATCTTCCTTCAATACTTCCCTCTGGAACGCACCCTCTGTTTGCAATATTACTAAATCCACTGCTGTCCATGACTTCTTCATCTCTCATTCAATAGATTTACTAGCCTTAACAGAAACCTGTCTCTCCCCCTTTGACACTGCTACTCCTGCATCTTTGTCCTTCGGTGGTCTTCAACTTACCCACAACCCAAGAAACTCTGAATGTAAAGGTGGTGGTGTAGAGTTGCTCCTCTCCCCTCACTGCTCCTTTAAACCTCTACCCACCTCACCTTCCCTCTCTTTCCCATCATTTGAAATACATTCAATTTGCCTTTTCAAACCCTTCTCTGCTAACATTGCTGTTATTTATCGTCCCCCTCTTCCTTGACCACTTTGCTACCTGGCTACCCTATTTCCTCTCTTCTAACATTCCATCCCTAATTCTCGCAGACTTCAATATTCCTATTAACCCACCTTTGACCTCTGCAGCCTCTAAACTACTTTCAATTACTTCCTCCCTAGGGCTATCACAGTGGGCTAATTCTCCCACCCATGTAGCTGGCAATACCCTTGACCTAATCTTCACTTATGCATGTACTGTATCTAATATCTGCACCACTTCATTTCCTCTCTCTGATTACAACCTCTTATCATTTGCTCTCGTGTACCCCCTCACCCAACAACCTCAGCCTAACCCCCCTCAACTCAGGAGGGACCTTAATTCTCTTGATCTCCAGCAGTTGTCAGCTGATATTGATTCACAACTGCTGTCCATCCCTTCCCTCTCCTATCCTTTACTGACCATCTCCGCATATAACACTACCCTCACCTCTGTCTTGAATGCTGCAGCACCGCTCCAAACAAGCACCTCAAGGAGGACCCGCCCCCAACCATGGCATACTAAATCAACACGCTACCTGCAAAGATGCTCCCGTTGTGCTGAACGCTCCTGGAGGAAGTCTCGCACCCAGTCAGAATTTCTCCATTATAGATTCATATTGTGTTCATACAGCGCAGCCCTTGCCCTTGCCAAACAGTCCTACTTTTCCTTTCTCATTAGTTCATGCTCCCGCAATCCCAGGCGTCTCTTTGACACCTTTAATTCTCTTCTTCGCCCTGCTGTGTCCACCCCCCAAACTAACCTTACTGCTGATAAATTTGCATGTTACTTTACTGACAAGATTGAACAGCTAAGGAAAGAATTCTCCCCTCTCTGCCATTCTGTTTCTCAATCACACGTAGATCATGCCTTTCCTACCCTTCAGACATTCTCCCCGGCTACTGACCAAGAGGTGGCTGCTCTTCTCTGTTCCTCTCGCCCCACCACTTGCCCACTCAATCCTATCCTATCTCACCTTATTAGATCTCTTTCTACTTGTCTCGTGCCTTCCTTAACACACATCTTCAACTGTTCTCTCTCTTCTGGCGTTGTCCCTGCTGACCTTAAACATGCAACTGTAGTACCTATACTAAAAAAACCATCCCTCGACCCGTCCACCCCCTAACTATCGTCCCATATCCCTGCTCCTTTTTTCCTCAAAGCTTCTGGAAAGACTTGTCTCATTTCCTCAAGTCCAGCTCTCTCCTTGACCTTCTTCAATCTGGCTTCCACCCTCTCCACTCTATTGAGACTGCGCTTATCAAAGTTACTAACGACCTAATCGCAGCTAAATCCAAACTAATTCTTCTTGACCTCTCAGCGGCCTTTGACACCGTTGATCATGCTCTCCTTCTTCAAACTCTTCATTCGCTTGGTCTCTGTTACTCTGTCCTCTCGTGGTTTTCCTCTAATCTCTCCCAATGCTCATTCAGTGTCTCTTTTTCTAATGATACCTCCTCCCCTCATCCTTTCTCGGTTGGAGTCCCCCAAGGCTCTGTCCTTGGTCCCCTTCTATTTTCTCTTTATACTGCCTCTCTTGGCAAACATATTACCTCTTTTGGATTCCACTACCACCTGTACGCTGATGACACCCAGTTATATCTCTCCTCCCCAGACCTCTCCTGCAACGTGTCACTGCTTGCCTTTCTTCCATCTCTGACTGGATGTCCTCCCGCTTTCTGAAACTCAATCTCTCTAAAACTGAGCTCCTTGTCTTTCCTCCTCCTAATACTGATCCTCCTCTTTCGCTCTCCCTTCAAGTTTGTGGTACCCACATCAGTCCATCCTTGCAAGCGCGCTGTCTTGGCGTCATACTTGATTTTGGCCTCACCTTTGAGTCTCACATCCAGCATGTTGCCAAATCCTGTAGATTCCATCTTAAAAACATAGCCCGCATCCGCCCCTTTCTTGCACTAGATACTACCAAGGAGCTTGTCCATGTTCTAGTAATTTCCCGCATGGATTATTGTAACCCTCTCCTGATTGGTCTTCCCAAAAGCCGTACTGCACCGCTACAGTCCGTAATGAACGCTGCTGCCAGACTGATTTTCCTCTCTAGTCGTTTCTCTCACACATCACCCCTCTGCCAGTCCTCATATTGTCTTCCTGTATGCTATAGGAGTCAATTCAAAGTACTAATTCACACATATAAAGCACTGAACAACTCTAGCCCCTCTTATATCTCCTCACAGATCCATAGGTATGTCCCTTCTCGGTCTCTCTGCTCTGCCTGTGCCCACCTCCTGTTCATTGTCCGCACCCGTGCGGCCAACTCACGCTTGCAGGACTTCCTGCGGGCGGCTTCCTTCCTATGGAATAGCCTGCCTACCACCATCAGACTCTCCCCTAGTCTTGCATCTTTTAAGAAGTAGCTTAAAACCCATCTCTTTAGGAAAGCTTATGGCCTCCCAGAGTAACCTCTGCCTTACATACCTGTCTCTTGCTCTCTCCTGGAGGGCAGCTCACCTTATTTGACTGCAAATTCCTGTCCTAATGTGTTTTACACCCCACCTCCTATAGAATGTAAGTTCGATTGAGCAGGGTCCTCTTCAACCTATTGTTCCTGTAAGTTTATTTGTAATTGTCCTATTCATAGTTAAATCTCTTTCTCATAATATTGTAAAGGGCTACGGAATCTGTTGGCGCTATATAAATGGCAATAATAATAATAAAAAAAGCACACAACCAGCACACCCAGAAATACTCACTCCCCATACAGCTCTCAGCCTTCTCTACACATAGAACACTTGGCTGCATCACATACTCTCACACACACACATAGTCAACACACTACTCACAGAAACAGAGCCCAGGGCTCTATGAGGTTTGTGGATTGTTTGTATGCCATCGGAACACATAACACAATATGAGAAGCTCCTGATTGGTGGAACCTTTTCCTCGTATGTAAGGTGATTGGCTGTTGCTGTAACGTACCTGCCCAAAATGCAGCAGTTTAGAAACTTTAAGAGTAGATATATTTTTTATTTCTTCTAATGTATTTTTGCATTTTTTAATGTGTTAACTACATAATGAATTAAAATAGGGATAATTTAATCCTCAAGTATTCATTTAATACAAATTGCAATATAAATATTTGTAGTCGTATGTGTCCATATAGGACAAAATGGCAGCAGATCTGTAGATTTTGTCAATGAGTTGTGAACCTGCCCTTCCTTCAAAAGACTGATTAGGACAATATTATTACTGTAACCACAATGTGCCGCTCCTATTAAGACCACCTACAATTTCCATGAATAACAGACAATCACTTCATCAGAAATCAGTGTTTTCTTCATTTTGAAGTTTAGTGTGTATTATGAGGTCAATACATGAATAAAATGGACATTCATATTTTCAAATTCCTGAATTCTTTTGCACACACTTGCCATATTCAACCTACTGGTGATAGTAAGTCCTTATTCGTTCTATTCCACCCACAGCAATCTCTTTCAAAAATGTTGCATCACCAAATAATTATTTTTATTAGCAGAATGTTATTCCATTTAGGAAACTCATGTTGGTTAATAGAGTGATTGCCTAAGCTCTAGGGCAGGTCTTCTTTACGCTTTCCCAAACTTGCCATCCACTAAGGTTACACTTGACTTCTCTCTTTCTTATATAAACATCCTTGTGATTACCTTGTGTCTGAGCTGCCGGCTTGTCAGGCATTGATTATACAATAATAAATGTTACTCTGCAGTAACAAGGGAGTAATTCACAGCATGGTCTCCTGTGACAGCATTAAGTTAGAGAGAAATAATCTCTGGCAGTTCAGAAAGACCAAAACATAGCAGAGGGTGAATGGCTTCCTTTGAACTTCAGCACATCTGCTGCACAATTTAATATTGACTCGGAACCTTCTTCGCAGTAATACAAATATCCATTCCGTATTAGAATGTTTATCTAATGCTGTGTCCTGTAACATTAAAGAGCCATCTATTCTTCAGTCAAACATGGTTCCCTTTTTCAACAAACACTGCAGAGATATTTTTAGGGGTCCACCGAGCAAGAGATACACATTTCTTAATTCTATTTCCATGGATCTCATTACAGGATTTCAGTCAAGATAGTCCATATTTACATTTATACCTTCCTCATATATATATATATATATATAAAATGTATTGAGATTCCCCCTCATTAGGAAGAATATTTTAAGACACATTCTGTTTGCCAAACTTGTGTTTAGTTTAGAGACTTGTGGAAGTACTTAAAGGGGAAGTAAAAGTCCATCGTAATAGCCACTAAGAACTTGTTTGGATGTAATACATGGCTTTTATGAAATATAAACATTCCATCTCAACCCGATTTAGTTTCTAGTTATTTTTTCTTGGCTTTCTGCCTGTACAGCATGAATATTCTATACAAGACCTCTAAATGGTGATGATTGGGTTACGCAAAATTGCTAACTAACAAAAGCCATTTGAAATGTAGCCCCTTCATGACCTTCCAAACAAGCACATTGAATGTCTCCTTTAAGCCCACCTGATGAAGGATATTTATTATAGAGGGTTTTTTCCATTTTTTTTTTTTTTTTTTAAATGTCTATCTTCTGTGCTGTGAAAGGGACGGGCTACCTGTTTGTATAGGAACCCAAGGAAAGTCATATTACAGTAAATGTTAATGTACTTTTCCTATTTGTTTGGTTAGAATTTCTAATGAGATATTTAGATATAGAGATATAATATCATTAGATTTTTTTTAAATTTGACTTTTAAAGTAGCACCCTAAAAAATTGGGCAAATAATATCCAGGTGAAAGGTCACTGACTTCAGTTATATAGTTTCTTGTAGTCAATGTACTTTTCTGTTAAATATCTTAAATATGTAAAAACTATTCTCAAAAAGTTACTCCAGGGGGCAGAGCCTGACCTTCGAGCCATCAAGATGCATACTGCAAGGGTTGCCACAAGCACGACGGTGCACTACCCAGATTGGGAGTGCCGTGGGGGAACTTGCCATTACCCTGCTCTTTACAAGCCCGGGAGTCCTGAGTGCATTGCTGTGACCTGCTGTGGTTGTAGCTAGGTAGAGGCAGCCCATATTCTCATCTTCCTGCTCGCTTTGTTTATAACCACCCCCTTTGGACCTGGAGGGGAGGGGATATCACATTCTCCACTGGACTGGCACAAGCTTCTCCGGCAGTCTCTAATACCTGTTTAATTGGCATATTGCCCAAGGCGAATAAACAAGGACAAATCCCTTCAAAAATGTTTTGCACAAGTCTAGTTTCCAACAAAGAGGACTTAAAGATGGCTGCCACCAGAGACCAATGGTCACCCCGGGAAAGCAGTAACATACTAATAAATACAAATGCTATAATATATGCATTTTTTATTTTAAATAAAAATTAATATATGATAACAGTTTACTTTTAAGTAGAGGGGTAAAAAAAGTAAGTTCTAACCACCCCTTTCTTCTGCACCTGTGTTAGATTTATGGGGATGGGGTAGTGACTCGTAAGGCCAGCATGCCAGGTCAGTGACACGACTCTTTGGTCTAAGCCTGCTGTTATTAGTGTGATACAAAACATATGGCAGATGTCATTCTTACATTGTGTAATTAATGGTTTGACAATATAATTCATATATAGTATCTGTCCTTATGAGAACTTTGATTGAGCCCACACCTATAGCTCGCATTACAAATATCTGATACACAACCTTGGTCTAACAGGTGAAATCATCTTGATATGAGTATCGAGATTGTGCCATGATTGATAATCCTGATTAGAATCTACAAGCCAAGTCATCTACGGGGAAGAACTCAAATTACTCTTGTACAGTGGTTTTAGTAGTTGCCTGGTCTTACCTCCAAACTATTCACTAAATACTTGCCAGGTATCTTAAAGTGGCATTCTGTAGCCACAGCATTTGTTTACAGAATTACAATATCCTAAAATGTGGTCATTCTGTTTCATAAGTAACAAACGTTTGTATTTTATACAATTCTTTGTCTTCACTTTTAATATATTGCTTCCTAAACACTAAGTGCATTCATTTTCATTATGAGCCGCAGTGTCAGGAACTGAAAACAAAAGTGAGACTGCCATAAGATAATTAATTATTATTTGTTATTTCTCCTGTCTGTTCGTTTGCTTATTTTAGCAGAAGTAACCATCAATCTGTCATCATGTGAATGATTACTGCTTCTCTAGATTCTCCTGACCTTCGTACCTCTGCAGATGTTGGATACAGTAGATACTAGAACAGACACTCCATCCTTACCTTCCCCAATAAACTTTTGTTGATCGACATTTCCTAGAATTCTTGTCTTAGAAGGCATAGATTGGCCTCGTATGATATAGCAGTTCTTCAGTGTGTACCTCATGAAATCTGTATTTTACTATGCTATTTTTCTATATATTATTTATTTCGTTTCTGGAAGGCCAGTGCTGTACATATTTTTTTGTAACGGACCGAACGTCCGTTCTCTCCCCCCTCACTCTGTGATCGTCACACAAGATATTTACGACCCTCTGCAAGAATGGTGTCTATTTTCTATCAAACCTGTGTCTTATCTGCACTCATGTCGCTTTAACCCCTGTATCACAACTCATGTTTGAATTCTGTTTTGTCTTGCTCAGAAATGCTTTAGACTTGAGAAAGGGAGGTTCTCCTGAAAGCTTGTCATTAAAAAATTCTGTTTGTCCAATAAAAAAGGTATTACAAGATACGAATTCTATCTGTTTTTTACATCTAAATAAAAAAACAACAATATATATATTGTACATATATGTATATCATATGTCTTATCCTCTTAATACCTAGTTGAAGCAAGTGCAATTTCTAGTCAGATAGCAACAGATGGTAATTGTTACCATATAATATGGAAATCAGGTAACTAGTGCCTAATTGTTTGTTTAAATTTCTGTGAGAGACATTAAATCTTTTGTCAGTCAATTATAATCAGCCCCTAAACTTTACATTTTGTAGCTTGAAATTATTTTAGCAATTAGGAACTCTTCAGTAAATGTTATTGACAAGCAGAGAAACAAGATCAAAGCCTGAGTTAAGTAAGGAAAGTAATGCAAATATTATAAAATATATATCTATATATAAATATTTTTGTTTATAACCTGAAGAAATAGTTTTTACTCGGATAAAGTGCACTTTTTGCTTGCTCTGTTGTGCACGAAATTGCTTAACTCCTGATTAGTTATCTAGAAAAAAAGTTTCAACTCTACTTCGCCACCTGAAACCACCCTAAATGTTTAAGTAAGCCTCTATTCATGTGTCACGTCAACCCCATTAGCCATGTTTTAAAATGCCAAATAGAATATAACAAAAGAATGAAGGGAGAATTATTTTATTAATATCTCAGATCATAAAATAACTGCTCAGACTGGATACAGAAGTGGTGGAATACCAGCCTGACTCAAGTACAAATAACACGATGCAGAGATCGCTTACACAAAGAGGAACTGCAAAACATAACTTCGACAAATGAAAACCCCCAACGCTCCCAAGTTTTGCCAGAGCAGTCTGACAGCTTTATGTCACATTGTAAATATTACTTTATTTATGCTTTTTCGGGATCAACATGGACACTACAAATTAAAGTACATTGGAAGTGGCTGCTAGGGTTGTAAGCATCAAATTTAATTGCCATTAAGTGAAGTTTCATCATTGATGGACCACATTACTGCTCAGTTAGCCTTCCCAAGGGCAGTGACACCTCGAGTCAGAGCACCGAGGATTGAGCTAAGTACAAAACATGTATCGCACTCCGATTGTTTTTACTCTGAATGTATTAATTTACGGTCAGAGTTTTATGAGCAGAGTAGGCTTAAAAAGTGCACACACTTTTTATGAGTATGTGATGAAATATTTTTACTGCTCTGGTTTTATTCTTTAATTGCTCTATTTTATTTTAAACTTCTACACAGTGATGCCACAGTATGCACGCAGGCCTCGACTTGGCAATGTGAAAATCGAAACATTAGCAAGACATATATATACATATATATTTTTTACCAACATGTAATTGAGACTAATGTACATTAAGTAAAGTGGTGGGAAACTTTCTGTCAACTAACATTTCTAAGATCTGCTTTATTAATGGTTTCTGTCCAAAATGGGAAGGTAAGTACCAATTGTCCATATTTTTATTTTAAAATAAATGACACCATGTAAATTCTAAGAAACTTCACCTATAAAAAAATTTAAACTATGGATAAATAATGTTTAACATACATTGTTTTTTTTGTTTGTTTTTGTTTACCAAAACATTTTATTTTTTAAATGAATCAGATGCTCTTGATTGATGTTGGTTACATTACCAAGCACCTCGAGAAATATACATAAACAAAGTATACATATGTACGGTTAGTTCCAACAGAGAATCTAGAAATTTAAAATAAGATACATTTGATAAAGCAAATAATTTAAAGTGGAGGTTTCCCACAAAGTTTTTGTGAAGAATACCAGTTTGTTACCTAAAAAGGTTCTGTCAATAAAATCTCAAGTTTGAGGATCCAGAGATTGGATGTAGGGCCACCAAGAATTAAAAAATACAGAAACTTGGCGTTTTTTAAATGGGGAGGTATCAATCCAAATGAAGCATGTACGCCAATTTGGATTGGCAGATCATGAAGAATGGATCATCAGAAAAAATCCAGGTAGTAATGATGGTCTAAAATTATGGTGAATTGGGGGTACACACAGAACATCCCTTTCCCAGTAGTGGTGCTGCCGTATAGACTAAAATATATGCACAAGACAGATTAAGGAACAGCGCTCAAACAAAACAAAATGCAGTTTTAAACTTTAAAAGGCTACGTAAAACCACCTATCTCAGCAAATAAATATGTAGATTTTGTTACACAATATGAGCATATTGTGTTAGGTCCACCACTACTTCACAATACTTCAATATCTGTGGGTCCTACACTCATTTTAACAGGTACGTTTAACATGCTAAAATGCTAACTTACTGATTAAACTGCCTTCAGATACTTAAATTATGAATTTTAGAAATGAAATAATTAATGGAAAAATGCAACCTTTTGCCTGCTTGGCCTGAGAGGAGCTGCTCGGCATGGAGCAGGTAAGTATCACCACACTAATACAGGTGTTGAAAAATAAGGTTTGGCCTTTTATTATTATTATTATTACTGGTGTTTATATAGCGCCAGCATATTCCATAGCGCTTTACAATATTATCAAAGGGGGAGATTTAACAATAAAAAACTTTTAAACTATTACACTCTGATTTTATTTTTTATATAGCCAGCAAATTCCGTAGTGCTGTACAATGTGTGGATTAACAGACACGTAATTATAACCAGACAAATGAACGCACAGGAACAGAGGGGTTGAGGATCCTGCTCAATGAGCGTACATTCTAGAGGGAGTGGGGTATAGTGACACAAAGGGTATAACTAGGGGTAATGAAATAGGTTGCTAGAAAAGTATTCACTGAGATGTTAGGTTATTTTTGAAAGTTGCAGGAGAGGAGTCATAGGGGGAGGGTGAAGAAAATCCGCTAACAGTTTAATTAATATGCTTTCCTGAAGAAGTGAGTTTTCAAAGTGGAGACTGGATGAAAGTCTAACGGAGAAGGGAAGGGAGTTCCACAGAAAAGGTGCAGCCCAGGAGAAGTCTTGGAGGCAAGCATCAGATGTGGGCGTATGGACAGAGGATAGACGTAGATCTCTGGCAGAGCGCAGGGGCCTCGACGGGACATACTTGTGTATTAGGGAGGATAAGTAGGTTGGTTGGAGCAGCATTAGTATCTATAAATTTATTACAGGTGATGAAAAGGACCGAACTTTAGCCCGATAAAGTTTGACTAAACATCATGGGAAATGTCACAAACACCTGAGGTTCCACTGTCAGTTATCATTGTTCTATATTTGACTGTTTTAGTTTTTTTATGTAATAATCTTTAGGATGTAGTATTTTTTTTATCTTCTCACTTGGGTAACATTACGTATTTTACTTAAATAGTGAATTGGTACTAAAGCTAATTTGTTTTTTTGTTTTAAAGCAAATAAACTTCCTGACATTAACCCTGGTTCTTCGTGTCAGGTACAAAAAACTATAAAAGTAGTAAGAACATATGTCTCTGAATCTTTGACCTTTGTAAATATCGGTTAAAAAAAATGATCTAGTAATTACCTTTAGTTAAAAGCTTCCTTAATTCCTGCCTAGTAGCAGGGCGAACAAAATTTGTAGAAATGAAATCCTATATTGTATTAACTGCTGTACATTGTGAAGGAGTTGTCAGCCCACCGGAACTGCCACGCTTTGAATAAGGAGAGAATAGATATTTATGAAATAAAAAACAGGAATTTTAATAAGTCTTGCCATAAATCTTATAGGAAATCATAGCTTGTGTTTCTGAATTGTAAAACTGTCTAAAGTACATTTCATTACATTCACATTAAATACATCTTAACCACTGGGTTAGGCAGAAAACATTAAAGAAGACAAATTTGGCCAAATTCTGGCAAATTCACTGCAGCAGAGGGGTACCTACTTGGCACCAGGCATAGACGAAATAATGTTTGCACAACCTCCGAGAACTGTATATTTTTTGTCACTCCACATCCATTCACACCCCTTTTAGATAGGTAAGGCATGCAATAAATCATTCATACACATATGCAAACATTCATATACACACGCTCACATTCCTACATACACATATACGCAAACACACTCCTATACACACAAACTCATATTCACATACACTCACATTCCCATGCAAGCGCACACAAGAGGTTTAGTTATTCACCCAAATTAATAATAGGGAAAATGTGATTTAGTTGTCCATGGTTTGACACTGGAAGACCGAATATAGAAAAAGTTGTCTGATTTCATTAAGACTCGATATGTCAAATGTTTGGATTACAATTTCGAATTAACCACATGAAGTTATGGATCCATCATGCTTCGCGCCATCATTTGGAATGTTGGTGGCAGTGCAATATTTTAGCAGGTGCTTTCCTGGTGCACCTTTTATGACCAAAGTAGACTTTGCTACGACCATGTCAATTTCTTTAAAAGAGATCCTACCCTCTTCTAGAGCGGTATACCTGCTAGCATGGCCACTAAAGAAATACGAGGCCATAGATATTTTTTTGTTTGGCTTTCGTTTTACACTTTTTTTCTTTCATGACACTTCCGTTACTCACCCATGTGATACTAAAGAGCTATATAATACACATACAGAGAAATGTACAGGGCTATTTATAAAGTGAGAATTCAAAATGGATTCAAAGTGAATTTCAAACTTAACCCCAGAGTAGCTAAACAAAGAGCATAGCTGATTTAGAGAATGTTTTGAGTTCAGCTATTTTAACCCTAACTTTGCAATTTATTTTGAATTATTTCTTTAATAAATATGGTAGTATATCATGAATCGTTTTTGCAAAGTAAAATTTATCGAATGTATGTTAGGTTTTAGTCCTAGACATGGACCTTTATCGGGCACTTGATATATTTCACTTTGGAATAAGACCCGCTCCTGTATTGTGTTCTGCTGATGCTAAATGCAGCAGTTCATGAAAACCTCACAGTACTCATTGATTTCAAATATTTGTGTCTGGAAAATATCACAGTCTGCAAAATAATCATGTGTACAGTACAATAGACTAGCAAATAATGAATGACAGGGCACAGACAAGCTTTATACATTCGACATATAGTTATTCTCAATACCAGCAAGTGAAACAGATACCTCGCTTTAATTCTTCTCATACTTGCTCAGTAGCCAAAGCTAACAAAACATGTTTGTCATAATATCACGGAATAGAGGAGGCAATTAGAAGGAAGCGATAGCTTTTCTTTAGAAAAGAGAAAAAAAAATAACTTTCAAATTCCCTTAAGTTTCTTCTGCACGAAAAACAATAGAATGAAAAAACAAACAAACAAAAAAAAAATGGATGAAACGAAAATGTTAAGCTTTATTTATTTAAAACCTTTTAAAATCTATTCAAATAAATGCTCAGCCATATACTTGGATGCATTCTTGTAAGTCACAGAGGCTTCCAGTAGCATATCTCAAAAGCTGTGCCATTAACAAGAAACATGTTCCCAGTTGCGCAGTGAGGATGGCTAAATACACTTTATATGCATTGTGGGATTATGGATACATACAGTCACTATGTAATACTATATTGCAGGAGAACAACTGCATATACATTACAGATTTATGTTTTTGAATTTCATCCAAATATAATATTTACATTTGACATACCAATACAAACTTACTGGGCTTAATATGCATTTAATTTAGATTTTTTATTATATTTTTTTGAGGTTTTTTTTTAAGCAAGGAACATTAGCCCCTGGATAGTTCTAACTCCTTGTACAGCTACTCCAAGCGACTGCGATACCCGGAGATTTCTTCGAGCATATCTTCGGGCCAGTATATCACCAGCCCGAGAGGTGCTATCGTCGGGTGACCAGCAAGAGGAGAAGCGCTTCCCTACTTATGATCACTTCTTGTAGAGGGGCCGAGCATAATGTGGGTAGAAGAGCTTCTATATCTTTTAACTGGCTGGACAGAAAGTGGTTCCAGTGAGAGCACTTCCTGTTAGACCGGTTAGAAGAAACAGAAGATCCTCCACCTCGGTCTGTGGCTTGGCCATGTTACATGGAGGTTAGCAGGCCAGCATGGGTGCTAGGGCTGGAGGGAGAAAGGGACACACAGAGTGGCTGGTGAGGAGAACGAGATACACAGAACGGCTTGGAAAGGGCAACAAGACACACACAGAGGGCTGAGGAAAGTGAATGAGACACACAGAGTGGCTGGAAAAGGAGAGAATGAGACATACAGACGGGTTGTAGGGAAAGATACACACAGAGGGGTTGGGGCGGAAGAAAGAGACAAACAGGCTTAGGATAAGAGACACAGAAAAGGGAATTGGAGGAGAAAGACACACAAAAGGGGCTGGGGGAAAGAAACATGCGGAGAGGCTGGAGAAGGGAAAATGAGTAACACAAGGAGTAAAAAGTAAAAGATACAAAGGGGATTGTAAGAGACACAAAAGGAGTGTTGTAAGAGACACACAAGAGGGGTGTAAGACACACAAGGAGAAAATGTTGGTTAGATACACTGAAGTGGGGGCCTAACATCTAACATGGCTGGACGTGTTTTCCTGTAGCTCCCTAGATTCAGGCTGAAAACAGCAACTATAAGCAAAAATATCTGCTTACAATCATCTTGATCTACGAGTAGCCATCTGTACAACACTGCACACTCTTCTGAGCCTGAAGCTGAGAGATTTTGTGGATGCCGCACACGTCCAAGTCTAAGGCCTACTAAGATGGTGGCATGGACTAGTGGGAGAAGCGGACATTAAATAGTAGCAGACCTGTACACCCCTCCCTTTGGACCAGTGGGGGTTATCCTGGTTCCCTCTGGGTCAGGGAACTCTATACTTACCACTTTTCTTGAGGTGTCCTGAACAGCTCTCCGACGATCCAGCCGCCAATCTCTTGAACTGCCTGTTGCGGCTTGATGAGTTCTTTAAATGCTTCTGGCTTACCTTACAGCACCGTAGTGCAGCCGCTCAATCTCAGCAGGCAAGGAGACACCAGAGACATGTGCAGCCGGAGGGCAAAAGGTGTGTTCCCAACCCAAGCAACCCGTTGCTAGCCCACCTAGGCCGAAAGCCAGACAAGGCTCAGAAGCCTCACATTGCCCACGCAGGTGGGAAAGATTGCCCGCAAGAAGCTGCGACTACAATCTAGATCCTCCATCCCCCTACAGAAGGGGTTAGACTTGGACTTTAACAGTTTCCTGGTCTGTGGTCTAAAGATGTTGGCTCTCGCGCAGGCTCAGGGCCAGAGAAGAAACCAGCTGCGGTGTACAATCTTCCCTGGCTGTGAAGCTGCTTTGCCAGTAATGGGAGTCGACTGATGTAAAAGTGGGGACTGCCGCTTCAGCTATCTTCTTGCATTACAGTGGCGGGCATTAACCATATCACTCACTCACCATGACTCACACCTTGTTTCATGTTATTGTTTTCTTTGTTTTTTTTCCCTCCTGTTTAGTTTTACTTCTTTTTAGATTCTCATGAAAAGTTGATTCTCATGAAAGTGGTGTGGTACTATTTAGCTGTGTCCTTCTCCTGAGGCTCTAGTCTTACAACCTTTTTAAGCATGCTTTCTGACCCACTCTCTGATGCACTGTTGTATTTGCCTGTATCACAGCACTCCTGATTTGATTTCCCTGAAGTGCAGCTGCATCTAACCATGTTTCTCCAATAATATATTAATACCATATTAAGCATGATAAATTGAATCCCTATAAAATGTGCAGTTCTAACAACATGTTCTACTACAGCCGTGTCATTTATATTGTTATGTGTAACTCCATTGACATGTCATAAAGAGCTTGTAAACTAATCTCTGCACGAAAAAAAAAAGATACACTAAAGTGGGTAAGACAATCAAAAGAGAGGATAAGAAACACAAAAGGAGGTTAAGAGAAACCCAGGTGACAATGCATTTTTCTTTGCAGGGGTGGGGGGAGATGGGGTGGATTGTGTCTTCACCTGTGTCTCCTGCTCTCCCTGTAGCTCAGTTCTTCAACACAGGGGCCTATGCTGAAGAGTTGATTGACATGTGGGAGAAAGATGTCTTATAACTTATTACTATAGTCACCAAAACCACTGCAATGTAATGTCTATTCACAGAAAAGGCAGTGTTTACATTGCTGCCTAGAAACACCTTTAGTGGTAGTGCCTCAGACGGCTACTAGAGGTGATTCATAGTCCGGTGCTGTGCAGTGTGCATCACCTACATTCAGCGTCTGAACGCTCCCCATAGAAATGCATTGATTCAATGCATCTCTATAAGGAAATGCTGATTGGCGCAGCACGGCGTTTGGCCTCCCAGTACCATACTATGGGAAAGCATTGGATTGACTGAGATCATAAAGTTTGATGATGTCAGCCAAAGTGAAGAACACACTCATACGACTTCAAAGTAAACAAGAGAACGTCATTTTTTACAGCTGTGTAACAGCAGACATTCACTATTTCAGTCCCATTACCAAACTTTCCTCAATATGTCATGGTAGTTGGCCTGCAGCATTGATTATATGCTAATGCACGTCTTCTTAAAATAAATCTGCTCCTTTGTTTGTTATAAAGGCCTATGAGTGCTTTCTTTCATGTTGGAATGTTGGAGTAATAGTTTTCCATTTTAAGTTATCTTGTCCGCCTCTACATCAGCACACTATGCTGGTGCAATGCATTATGGGACTGGTATAGAATTTTTTTTCAGGGCTGCTGTTTGTTCCCAGTCCGGCCCTGCTTCAAGCCCTCCCCTTGTTCCCCAGCACAGACCTAATGTGGCTGTGCATTCACAGATTACCCAAAGGCTGACTCCCCCTGATTCCATAGCTCCCAATGTTGAGCTGTAAGTAAACGTAATAAAGATAAAAATGCTGAGATCTCTCTGGAATCTGCATGCCCACCCAGCAACAGACATGTTTGTCTGTTTGTCACGCTCTGCATGTGGATGTCCAGCATCAGTGAAATCAACATATCGAGGCATTGAGGCAATGCTTTCCAATTGGGAGAGCCTAAGGCGCTCACAGCACTCGCTGCTGACATTGGAGAAGGCGGAGCGGCAACCCAGCACCAATGGACATCAGCGCTAGAATCAGGTGAGTAAATAAAGGATTTTTTAACCCTTTAAATTGAGTCTGGATCAATGATTCCCAAACAAACCCATGGTGGAATTTCCCAATTCTCTTTTAAAAGGGATATTTGCTAAACCTTGACCATTAGTGAGCCTTGAAAACTTGGACTGGATCCCTAGGTCTGTGGTAGCACCCGCATGTTGAGAGAGGATGGATTTATTGTTTTGGGGTCTTAAAAATTAAGAAATACAATTATTATTATTATGGTCATTTGTATTATTCTATAAAGATCTTCAATACAATACTCTAGATTACTACATTAATATTTTCACCTTTCAGACAAGTCATGGTGGCCTCAAATTATCTAAGGCTGGCAGTGGTAAACTAATAGTCTCTTTGGGTTGTCACCCTGCTAAACTTTGAATATTTTTGCATTACATCCTGTATATTTTTAATGTTCTAAATTTATGGAAATTTTCATTAAGTCTAATCTAACTCGTTCAACCCTCCACCAGTTTCTCAATGTTCTGTGTGGATCTAGAGTCCACATTAAGGGAAACATTACATTTGTATTAGAAGAAAGTATATTTACACAAATCACATCACATACACTTCTGACTTTACCAACGCTTAACCCAAGCCATAAGTGGGTGGGAGGTTGATTTAGCTGTCCCCTTGGAACATTAGATGTTGGTTAAACTCTCCTACTTCCTGGTATGAAATAGCTCATTAAAATAATCTCCATTACAGGTTCCCTTATGAAATAAGGTTTTGTAAATGCTCAGGAAATGTATTTTCTTTGAGAGTGTTTCAGCTTAATCTTTATTTTCCACTCAAGTATTTTATTCTCTTTCTTGATTAAATTGAAGTTGTGGTTGGAACAGTAGTCAGGTAGAAATAAGGTTTTGTTGACATTATGTGCTTAAAAATAACCATTTTCCAGGACTACTTGGCTATGTTAGGCATGTGATAAGATGTCTATTTTCATGCCCATTTATTTCACTAAATCATATTTATTTTTTACAATTCCATTTTGCTTTTACACCAATTTTTTTTTTTTTTTTTTTAACAATTTCCTGTACAAGGTGAGCAATCATATTTGTATGTTCCAGAATTGCAGGGTGTTCAGTACAGATGTCAGTAAGATATAAGTGGAAGGAATTGAATTTATTTTTTTATTTTATGATTTGAATCAATGGGAAGTAATATAGGAAACCTTAAATCAGGCTCATACCTGCAAAAAGAATTGGCAAAAATAATAAACAACTTCGCTGATTTTTGTAATATTTTTAGAATTATAGTGCTGTTCTGTTCACTTGTTACTATAGAATTTTAAAAAGGTATATAAATATATATCACACTATGTAAAATTCTGAAACATAAACAATTTGACAGTTGCAGTTCTTGTTGCAATAAATTCGAAGGGGTCCTCTGGTGATGACCATGAAGATGAACATGAATATGGTATTGCCCTAAGATTAAAGGAACCCTAACCTTAATCCTACCCCAAACCATAACCATAAAATTTTGTAACATAAGAGATACATAATGGTAAATGGAAAATAATGCCCTATTGTAGTTCTGAAGAGATTTTTAAACCTATTGACCTTCAGTCTCCTGGTTTGTTTTCATGGCATTATTATAAACAATAAATATATATTTACGTTGCAACAGAACAAAATACAAAATAATAACTCACCTGTGAATTTCGGTGCCCTTACATGCCATCTCCAATTCTTTTTTTTTTCCCATATACTATTTGAACAAACATTTCTATGTGGTCCTTGTCGGAAAAATTTTAAACGTCCTAACAGTGCGATCTAGCTTGTTTTCACTAGAAAGGAGTTTGTCTGCAAAGGAAATTAACAATAATGAACCTTTAAAATCGTCTTACTTGCCTGCCCAACATTGACATTTCTGAACCACTGTCCAACGGCGTAGTACGAACGTCACCAAGTAATATAAAGTCCCAACTGTGGAACATTGTGCAGAACAAACTGACATAAATGAAATTGATAGAAAAAAGAAAAAAGGCCCAAAAGTCCCCTGCGTTTTCTTGTCATTACCTAATAACTAAGATTTAAGAGCCTGCTTCCACAATGCAGACATTACATCAGCAGAATAACTGTGCTAGGTCTTACATCTTTGATCCTACAACTGGCCCCTCGTAGGATTTCACTAACGCTCTCTATCAATCCCATGGTCCCATCGAGTCATATTGAAACAACCCTATGTAATATTTCTATAAATTTCCATTCACAAGACAATCTTGCTCTATACAAGAGAGTCCATGTAGTGATTAATTTGGCAACCTGTGCTGGGTGTGTGGTGTTATGAAACCCAAGAGACTAATGTATAAAATAATATTTTAGGATTGCTCATTCAATCTTGTCACCAATATTTTGATCTGTATCCTAGAACTGTTTTAAAATAAAATAATAATAATTATTGTCATATGCAAGATTCATATTTTACGTAGACAACTGATACAGCGACCAACGAGGGTAATTAGACATATCGAATTAGCAAAATGGGTAAGGTATCCATAGACCACCCGGTCAGTAAAAATAACTACATTTGTTTTAGCAATAAAATAATTTAACCAAGTAGTCCTGTCGGAGAGAGCAAACCCACAAACTCATTACAGATTTCAGTAATTTACTTTTTTAGTCTTAATGCATAGGTCTTTGTACATTCTTAAATTCTATCCCTGCAAAAGGTCGAGATGAAAGGCAATTATTTTGCATTGATCATGGAAAAATAAATAAATAAAAAACAAGCTTTTTAACCAGGGTATGTTTATATTTTCATTAGCACAGAGCAGCATTGCAATGGTGAAAGTATCTCTTTAACAAAGTACAATCTGTCAATACTGTCAGGTAGATACATAGTAAAATATAATATATCTCATCTCAGTATATTTATATTTTTTTATGATAGGTTCACTATAATGTATGTCTCCAGACACTCAATTAAATCTAAGCTAGAAAAAAGCAACAAAACAAGCTTTATTTAAAGGACCACTATAGTCACCCAGACCACTTCAGCACAATGAAGTGGTCTGGGTGCCAGATCCCCAAGGTTTTAACCCTGCAGCTGTAAACATAGCAGTTTCAGAGAATCTGCTATGTTTACATAGCAGGGTTAATCCAATCTCTAGTGGCTGTCTTCCTGACAGTCGCTAGAGGCGCTTCTATGACGCTCAATGCAAAAATCGCATTCATCATGCAGAACGTCCATAGGAAAGCATTAAGAAATGCTTTCTAATGAGCATTTTTAATGCACGCGGCTCTGGCCGCCCATGCGCATTAGGCTCAACTCGGGAGTTGACGTCGGCGGGGAAGAAGAGGTCACCAGTGCCGAGAGATCCCTGCGCTGGATTAAATTAAGTGGGTTTTATCCCCTTCAGCCCAGCGGGAGGGGGGCACTGAGGGTGGGGGGGAACTAAGGACTATATAGTGCCAGGAAAACAAATTTGTTATCATGGCACTATAGTGGTCATTTAACTCACTTTATAATTTCCAAACATTTCTTGGGACATACATGTCTCTAGTCTTGGCCTGCATTTTATATAAAAAATGTATTTCTAATGATACATCTGGTGAAACTATATGTTAAAGAGAGAGATCAGCAGAAATTATTATATTCAGCTGTTGGTGAACAAAATTAAAAATAATTAAATAACATAATCGTTTCTTGTTTACAGGAACTCATTGACAGTAGAGACAAGCTACAATCGGTTGCCTCTCTTCCCAAACCATTAATGGAAAAATGAGAACTAGATGGATTGAGCAGTGGCCTCAAGTACCAGTTGGTAGCCAAACATCTCCTGCCTGGCCACCAACTACACCTACACTATGCCCAGAAGATGGGGTATTAAATAATATTAAAGGACAACTTTCACAAAGTTTTAACTTCTCATTTTGTTAAAGTTCATTATATTTAATGAAACATAATGATATTTTTAAAATTCAGTATATTGATTTGTTTGAGAATTTTTTTTATCTGGCTAAGCTGCCATTTTGGGTCAGACACTACCGTCAGTTGCTTCTCAGCCTAAAGGTCTGTTACACAAATAAATCACAATTGCAGGTCATCTAGGTTGAGCAGCTATTGGTCAGATAACAAAAATGTTCGACCCCACATGGCAACTCAGCAGGATAAAAAGTGAAATTTACCTAATTTGAAAAAATGCAATTATGTTTCATTAACTGTTATAAACACAAAAATGAAGTGAGAAAATTTGATGAGAGTTTTTGTTTAAGCTGAAGAGTCCTCAAATTGGTTAATATACACACAATAAGAGATGATCACTTGACTAAAATGTATGCATTACAGATAAAGCTGCAGGTTTGTGGGTGCCCAAGTAATATGTTTCTGAAAAAAAAGAGGTATTTCAGACATTACATGACTATTGATTTATTTTTTCATTAAATTCCATCTCACTTTCTTCCCCAGGCTCCAGTTCCCTGTCTCACCCTCAAACTCCATCTCCCTCTTCTCCCTCTCTCCTCAGCTCCATCTCCCTCTTCTCTCTCTCTCCCCAACTCCATCTCCGTCTCTCCCCAGGTCCACCTCCCTCTTTCCCAACTCCATCTCTGTCTTTCCCAATTCCATCTCCCTCACTCCCCAGCTCCATCTTCCTCTTTCTCAACTCCATCTCTGTCTTTCCCATTTCCATCTCCCTCTTCCTCAACACCATCTCCATCTCTCCCCAGCTGCATCTCCCTCTTTCCCAACTCCATCTCTGTCTTTCCCATTTCCATCTCCCTCTCTCCCCAGCTCCATCTTCTGCTTCCCTAACTCCATCTCCCTCTCTCCCCAGCTCCATCTTCATCTTCCCTAACTCCATCTCCCTTTTTACCAAGCTCCATCTCCCTCTTTCCCAACTGCATCTCTGTCTTTCCAAATTCCATCTCCCTCTCTCCCCAGCTCTATCTCCCTCTTCTCCAACTCCATCTCCCTCTCTCCCCAGCTCCTCTCCCTATCTTCCCCAAGCTACATCTCACTTTCTCCCTCATCCTCCACCTTCATGTCTCCCCCAGCTCTATCTTCCTCTCTTCCCCAGCTCCATATCTCTCTCACTCCAGCCCCATCTCTCTCACCCCTGTTCTATCTCCCTTTCTCCGGTTCCATCTCACACCCAGCTCCCTTGCCTTTTTGGCAACAACTTTCTCTCTCCAGCTTCATCTTCTTCTCTGCTCAAAGCTCATTCTCTCCCAGCTTAATCTCCCTCAGTCCCTCCCAGCTCCAGCTCCCTCTCTCCCCCCAGCTGTATTACCATCTCTCCTCCCAGCTCCATAACCAGCAAGACAGGGCAGCTCCAACCCGAACACTTCAGCTTACATGAAGTGTGCTGTTGGAAGAAGGTACTGAGGGAGTGGAGTGGCTTAAAACATAATCTTCTTCTCCCTACCTCAGTAACTTCCTGTCTTACACCCTGCACAGATACAGAACTGGACAGCTATGTTGGTGCCTCCCCAAATATGTGGCTGTGTGAAGAGATGTTGGCTGCTGCTGCTTGTTGCACCTGCTAAGAGTGGGAGGCCCTCTCTCTAACCCTGACCTGGTGGTCCTGGTTGTAGGACCTTTTGAAGGATAGAAATGCTAGAAATGTAGAGAGGGCAGGGTTAATACCATCCTTTAACCCCTTAAGGACACATGACATGTGTGACATGTCATGATTCCTTTTTATTCCAGAAGTTTGGTCCATAAGGGGTTAAAGATCATCGTATTATTTATAAGAAAATAAATATGATTGACTGTGGTATTTCAAGATTTTGGTAATTTCTATTTCCTACATTTCCCTAGAACAACCTAAATAGAAAGGCAGTTGGCAAACATTTGTGATGCTAATATTAGCCATCACTGCACTATAGTGTCCTTACATTTTAATGTAAATTGTTTGTCATCTATGTTTCGAAATCACTGTAAGCTGGAACAAGAACCTTCATTGGTAAAGAGTCTCTTAAAATGTATATACTTTGGTAAATCTCCATTATAGAGTTCTTCACTCATTTGGCATGTATAGTGACACAGTTATACATTGAACTTAGAATTTTCAGGAATCTGACCAGGGACCCTAAAATGTAAGGCCGACATAGCACTGCTTGAAGCATATGTTAATTAGATAAATCTTTTCAGTTTGGCTCTTTAGCATAAAATGTTATATTCTCTGGTCAATTTCTGAAAATTCACAGTCTAATGAATAATGCTGAAAGTATAATTCTGATTTAAGTCTCGTTCTTCATAGGAATACTCTCTCCACATCTGCCATTAGCCTACTAACTTTCCATACTGCAGAGGGTTAATCACAATAGCTACATGAACACATTTATAAAGCTTCGGCAATACAGTTTTGTTAGAACAAACGCTATTTATACTGACTCACAGGCAGTATGTCACAGGTTTGTGTCTGACATTATTAGTTCTGCGTGATGGGTCATCGGATGACATCATGATGGTTCTGTGAGAGTTCAGGCAGAATTTGTCTCATCAGTTAGGAGACAGAAACGTAAATGTCAGTTTTCAATTTATTTTTCAGCTCGTTGATTAAACAATGATCCCCTTTCAACTTTTAAAGAATCTTTATACTCAAATGATGTATGCTTTACATTGCTAGACAAAAATGTATTCAGTTATTAAATTTTAAAAGACTTAATAGCCTGAAAAGTTGTATTAGCTGTTTCTAGTGAAGGCTTCATCCTGTCCTGCTCTCCTAAATACAAATTTTTACGTGGGTGACCTGGAGAACTTAACCAAGTTATTTGCAGATCAGGGACCCTGGACTTGGAGATCCAGATCGGTCAGTTTCAATATTCGTCATTTTGAATCTCAGAATTTAGAATCAAAGTTCAACATTCTTCACAACCAAAACATTTAAAAAATCAGAACCATTGGGGCGTGGCTAGAAACCGCATGGAAGCAGTAGCATAAACTGAGAGCTCCGCCATTAAGTGGACTACAACAGCGAGATTCACAGCAATATTCACACAGCGACACATCAATAAGCTGTTGAGGACATGGGGGAAAAGATGTCCAACAAATCAAGCAAAAAATTAAAACAGAAAACGCTGCATTCACACCTAACAATGGGGAATAGCGGCAACCAAGATGGTGCCGATGGATCAAACTCTGCAAACTCGGGCTGTGATACTGGGGAGGACCAAGATGTCCCTGACAAAATACTGCACTCACTACAACAGAGTCTGCGATTTCTCTAAAATGGCGGTGGACATCAAGGCAGACATACTGGCCTTAGGAGACAGGACGGCACACTTGGAAGAGACAACAGAAGGGCTGAGAGAAGCACATAACAAACTAGCAGAAGCACACACAGCTCTGCAGCAAAAAGTGAATTTCCTCGAGGGGAAAATAGCAGATAACGAAGATAGACAAAGGAGAAATAATATTAGATTGAGAGGTGTACCGGAAGCTGTAGGCCCAAAAGACCTAACTAAGTTAATGCAGGATATGTTTCGGGCACTCATTCCGACACTAAAGGCCTCAGACTTACGCCTAGACCGCACTCACCGACTGCCGAAACCGAGGCATCTGCCACCCTCAACACCAAGGGATGTAATCACAAGAATTCACTATTTCACAGTGAAAGACCAACTGATGCATGCTTCACGCAGCAATCCGACATTGCCAAACCTGTTTACAGACGTTAAACTTTTTATAGACTTATCCGTGACGACTATGTTTAAAAGAAGAGCGTTTGCACCTATTACCATGGCTCTACGCAATGCCGCTATTCCGTACAAATGGGGATTCCTGGCGAAAATATTGCTGAAATGTAATGGTACAGATAAAATCATCCTCACTCCGAGGGATGGTGTGAAGCTACTCAGAGAACGGAAAATCCCTGTAGCACAACCTGCCAACTCCAGATCACCAGCAGCGTCGCCACCTAGAAAAAACGCAAAAGATTAGCAATCCATCCCATGGCACGCAACAGACTTTAGAGCGACGGGACCATGGAACACTGATGCATTGGGCCGTGAGGCCACAGATCACCATTGAGAACTTTCAGATACGTATAAACACTGTGGAACTGAGAGCCTGATACTCCCCTGTGTAACCTCGTAGCTGTTTTCACTTGCAATGTGATTCACAGCCGAGAGTCCACACTAGGCGGATAGAAAAAAAAAAGTTGTTAAAGTTACTAGATTTATGCTGCTAACCTTATGTTATAATTGAAACATTATCAGGTACCACCTGAAAAGTGTATCTGAGAAGAGGGTTACAAGTATATGCGCAAGACTATACAACAATAGATATACCCTGAATTGCTTAACCCTAGAAAATACTTACAAAGTATCTAACTGAGCAACTCCCACGATACCCCACACAGCTTACCTACCAAGCCATAAACTTATCCGTTTGCAGAATACTGCACTAGGCCACCTGGCTAATGGGTTTGTATATAGTTCACGTTAAACTGTTATAAGTTGTCACCCACCTTACCTCCTCCTTACCACCAAATCACAGAACTGTAGCGAGACAGGACTGCGAGTCGAGAGAAGATCTCAATTGCTGTAACCCGTTAACCACTTACTGGCACAATGTCGATCAAAATATTCTCTCTAAATACAAAGGGGTTGAACTCGCATCATAAAAGGTGACCAGCACTCTTGGAAGCTAAAAAACAGAAAGCACAATTTGCCTTCTTTCAAGAAACCCATTTCAAATGGGGCTCATGCCTCAGGTTTAACTCTCCCTGGTTTCCTATAGACCATCATTCTTGTTATTCTACAAAAAAAGAGGGGTCTCTATCCTAATAAGCAAAAACGTAACCTTCGAATTAATGCGCAAAATCAGTGACAAGAAGCTCATCATTCAGTGTCATCTGAATAACAATCCCTTTACCTTAATGAATATCTATGGGCCCAATGACAATCAAGAAGCATTTATGACCCAGGTATTTGCTATGTTGAATTTGTACAGCTTTGGGGAGGTAATACTTGGAGGCGATATCAACCTTCTCCTAGACAGTATCAAAGACTCATCTGCCTCAAACACAGTGGCACCCACCACCTCAAAGAGACGGCTCACACAATCTCATAACATCTGCAACATCCTATCAACACATGATTACGTAGACCCCTGGAGAATAATTCACCCCACTGAAATTGATTACACTTGTCATACTGCAGTACACAATAGATCACTCGCAAAAGTACTTGATGCGGGCATTGGCGACATTAAGTGGTCAGACCACGCTCCTATCACACCGACACTCAAGGATAGATTCCCTACCAATGGTCGAACCTCTTGGAGGCTAAATGAAGCCTTTCTCAAGAATCCGCACATAGTCAAACAAATCACACTGGACCTGCAAAATTACTTTGCAGACAATGACAGACCAGATATAGACCCAGACTACATTTGGCTAGCGCACCAAGCAGTCATTAGAGGCAGCTTCATTAAACACGCAAGCCATGCTAGGAGAACCCATCAAGCACAATACCTGGCCCTCTTAATCTCTCACACATAGGAACAAACACTCGCCCACCCTAGACACAGAGCGAACCCAACTAGCATTACAGACCAAATTGCGTGATATGGAACTGGCAAAAACTACTTGCCTCCTACAAAAATCAAAACATAAATGCTTCAAAGCAGGGAATAAAGTCGGAGCTAAACTAGCAGCACAACTAAAACAAAAAACAATCGCCTCCAGGATTGCCTACCTCAAAACTGGGAAGGGTCAAAAAATCATTGACCTCGGGGGGAAATTGTTAATACATTTGCGGAGTATTACCATAAATTGTATAACCTGAGCAAGGACGAGGCTACTAATGTCCCGACCGAGTTTTGTTTGCTTTTACTGACCCCAACCGCAGTACAGTCCCTATGAAAACCCATATCCCTGGTGGAAGTCACACAAGCAATTGAGGACCTTCCTGCTAACAAATCACCGGGACCAGACGGCATTACAAATATTTATTACAAATTATTTGTAAATATCCTCTCTCTACACTTATTAAATCAGTACCGACAGAGCAAGGAACGGGGAGCTCTCCCTGCTGAAATACTTATTGCCCATATCTCCACCCTCCCCAAGCCCGGAAAATCACTGACACTATGTAAAAATTTCAGACCCATCTCCCTATTAAACGGAGATGCTAAACTGTATGCCAAAATACTAAGTAATAGATTAGCTCCACTCCTCAGACAGTTAGTGCACAATGACAAGTCGGGGTTCGTACGGGGCCGTCAGGGCTCTGATAATACTCGTCGAATCCTCAATATACTAACACAAATGACAAAAGCGAAGGCCTTCTCCTTGCACTAGATGCAGAGATGGCCTTCGACCGCCTCAACTGGACATATATGTCGAAAGTCCTGGAATCCTACGGATTCCCACTTGAAATGGTTAGAGGGATAGGTGCATTATATAGCGCCCCAGCAGCCAAGGTCTCAACCGGGGGCTTCACCTCCGACAAATTCCATATCACAAATGGGACACGCCAGGGATGCCCTCTGTCCTCTCTCCTGTATATCCTGTCACTGGAACCATTAGCACTTAAAATACAGACAAATCCCTATATCAAAGGAATCCAAATGCTAGGCCAAGAACACAAATTGGCGATGTTTGCTGATGATGTTTTGGTATCAATGGCAGACCCAGAAAAATCCCTACCTCACCTTATGCAAACCCTTAAAGAGTTCGGCCTTGTTTCTCATTACAAACTCAACCAGGACAAAACCCAAGCACTGTCAATTGGCATGCCCTCAGGGCTAAAACCATTACTAAAAGACCAATATCAATTTGACTGGAGATCTTCATCTCACCTATCTGGGAGTTAAAATTGCGACATCCATTGCCACAATCATAAAACTCAACTACTTACCTTTACCACATATATGTAAGACAGAAACCCTGGCATGGAAGCACAACCATCTTTCCTGGTTAGGGAAGATTAACGCATTTAAAATGTCCATTCTACCCAAGATCCTATATGTTTGCCGAATGCTTCCCCTTAAGATACCACAATCCCTACTCAAATCACTACAAATTACATGCAAGACTTTTATTTGGGACAACACGAAACCCAGCATACCTAACAAACTATTACACACCCAGGTTAGACAGGGAGGAGTAGGCCTTCCAAATATTACCCAATACTATATTGACTCATGTGCACAACTACCACACCACACCACACCACACCAAAAGACAAATCACTACCTACTGAAGGTATTCTTGATAGATGCTGGACTACTCCCGGCAAACCAAAAACCATATCCTTATGCTACAAAATGTGGGAAAGCACAACACCAAAGCATAACCCACTTTGTGGAACAAAATGTGAGGAGGATTGTTCCCTTTAATTATCAGACGATGATCTAACTCAAGGCACCATGTTACGAGTAGTTCAACACATAGAAGGGTATTGACGTGCCACTCAGCCTCACCTACCCAGAATTTGTGTATAACAAGGCTATAACCAATGTTTGCTTTATGTTCCCTCCCCTTTACTAAATATGTACTGAACAAATGTCTGAGACATCGAAACTGTAACCCCTATATCCCTTTCTCTCTTCTGTACCCCATAAACATGTAAACCAATAAACAAATATTATTAAAAAAAAAAATCAGAACCATATCAATTTGGAAAAAGTGCTCACTGTTCTCAAGTCTGGAAGCAATTTGACACCAACTTTGAAACAGTAATTTACAGGTTTTTTTGTTTGGTACACATGGTACACTTTTTTCACTTCATTTTAGGGCTTTCTCTGGCAAATTTCAGGTCGACCAAAATGTTTTGAACCAAACCAAAATTTTGAATCGAATTGAAACATTTCTGACCAAAATTCTTCAGAACCCAACAATTCTGAAAACCAGAACATATCAATTCAGAAGAAATCTAGTCTAATGGACCCGTTCCATGGAATTAGTTTCAACCAAGAATGCAGTTTTGATTTCTATAGTTATATTCTGTTTTTAGAACTGCAATAAGTCTCCCCATTGTGTGATCCTGCCCGATGCTTGTACCACCGTTTGATACAGAGTTACCATCCTATTTTGGATGTGCTTGTAAAGTTCTCTCTTATAGTCTGTGATTATTGTGTAGATATGTAGTGGAAATGTTGTAAAACTTCAGCCTAGAAATATATGCTCAGCCGATTGAGCTACAAGTAAATACAACTGTTAGGGCTATTTACTATTATCAATGTGAGAATTCCAAGTGAATTTCATGTAAGGCCAGAGTAACTCAACTGAAAGCATTCTTCTAGTTTGGCTATTTTAATCTTAATTTCGACATTCATTTTAAATTCTCACTTTAGTGAATAACTCTATATATTACTTCTATCTCAATATGGAATCACCGTAATACTTGTGGGCATAAATGGCCATTACTTCTTCTATCATGTAAACCCCTGAAAAGAGAAGCTGACATGTATTAATGATTTTAAATGAAAATAAATACAATTTCAGATCAAATGAATCAAAGACTATCTATAAATCACATTTATTTACATTGTTATACTGTTTGATATTAAGTTATTTCGAACATTTCTTAAATCCCCAATCCAGTCCTTTCTGTAGCAACGAAAGATGCACAATGAAGTTTCTAAATAAAAAATTAACTGTATTCAATTTACAGGGCTGCTCTATGTTATATTTGAATTTGTAAGTATAAAAACATTTATAAACCTTTTTGGAATTCCATTCGGTAACTCAAAATTAGATTGCAGCTTAAACCCCCCTTTGTTTACCACTAATTATTCCACGTGAAATAGTATCCCGTTGTGTAATCTTTCTTTCTTTTTTTGACCTTTTGATATATAAAGTTTCAGCAGTATCACTGCTGATACACAAGTGTTTTTTGCTTATGAAATTCCTTTTGGAGGTAATTTAATTTACAGATATTATTGTAAACAATTCTCTGGATGGACATGAACTCTTATTGAAAGCAGTTGCTTTCATAAAAAAAAAAAAAGTTGTCTAATGTTAAGTTGCTGGTTTGCGTAGCTGTTTTCTAGAGAAATGGATCATATTGTGGATTTTGAGAAATGTGTAAACCTAGCCTTCTTAACCTTTTGCAATAAATAATCATTTTTATGATGAAGGCAAGACTTCTTGGGTGGCGTGATGGTAACTGGAGTTTAGGGTTTGTTGATGCAGCAAATATAGTTTGTGATGGTTGAATGAGCACTGCAGGCTCCAAAAATAGCTGACATCTTATGTCAGCCCACGAGATGTATAAACTCTGATGTTTGATTGTCTAGTAGGTGCCCATAAAATTGCATCACTAGTAAGCTACTAAAAATAACATCGGTCTTCATAAATAATGAGTGGTGCTGCTTCATTTACACGAACACTGAGCTGGTTTTTTTTGCCAAATGTCAAAATTAACTAAGATTTAAGGTGCGGCTTCCATTTTTTCCCCCCAACCATCATTTGTAGAATGACCGCACTGCAGAGACACAATAGCCCTGATTATTCTTAAATTCCGGCACATATGATGCAAACTTTATTCCTGACTCCTAAAGATTAACTCAGAGCAATTAGGGATGTAAAATGGTGATTCTGTTTGAGCTTGTTCAATCAGACAGTATACATATATAGCAGCGTTAACATTTGTATTACTTAAACAAGCATATTTAAAACATGTTTTATTTCCAATCTGGTGACAAAGGGAAAAATTACTTTTTTTTCTGTATGTTTTTCCAATCAGCATGTAGCCGGAGGGCATTACTACATAGTTTTTCTATGTACAGAATTAGTGGATGGATGAATGCATTCTTGTGCTATGTGTTTTGTGCAGTATGCTGCAATCAGTGCTTTCGGGGTTAATAGTTTTGTCCTCCAATGAGAAGATACATAGGATAATCCAGTTATTGCAAATCCATTATTAATAATATCAATTCTGGATTGTGTATAAATATGGACAGCTATGATGTTTATATTTTAAAACCACTGTTTTAATGTCAGAGTTTGGTATATTCCAACCAATCACAGGCTGGAAAAAAATCCAGAGCATTCCATTCTGTCGAATGATGTCCGCAAATAAAGCCAGACAATGGAGACCACCAACCTCTAAATTGTGTTGCATTTTAATAATAAAGAGCCTTCACCGAAACCTCTCCATCTAAACCTATTACCAAACTGTGCCATGGTTGGGTCCTGGGTGTGGGGCACCCCATGAAGCCATCTGGGCACACAAATCACTGGGCACACAGATCAACATCCACCAGAAGTTACCATTTTATTATCAGTATAACCACAATCTCCCAGTTTTTCAGATTCGCCATATTAACCAAAGACTAGCACCACATTTGAAGTAGACACCAACAGGCGGTAAGAAAAATACTCTTAATGTACAAACTTAATGTGCGCTTTATGCAATAATGTAGATTGAACTTAGATGTCACTGTTCAGTTTGATTATTCTGTATTATGGTTTCCATATTGCTTCTGTTGTATTTATCTGTAACGATCACTGCATTACATCTTCTCCAGACCTCAGATCAGCAAATGACATCTGGTCCTGTTTGTTCCATCTCCAGCAAACAATTATCAAAGACAAAGATCTAAAGCAGACATCCAGAGCAAAGAGGATCCCTGCAGGCAAGACCTAAGACAGAAATACAATCCAGTGGATGCCAGTGAAATTAGACTATGGGGTCTTTGTAGAAATGTGTTATAGTGTTATGGATTGTGGTTTTGATGAAGTATAAGCAATTAACGTTGAAGACTCAGAAAAATCTGCAATCGTATCCTTTTCTGTGATGACCTGCCAATGACGATCTGACCTGCTCTTCTGAATGCCTAACATCTACTCAAAGAGGATGTGGTACAGACTTAAAACAATTACAGATTTAGTTGTAGAATGCTTTCTTTCCAATAGTTTTATTCTTGGTTACATACTAAGACGAGGAAGTCCACTAACCAAAATACAGCAATATTATATGGAAACGCAGGTACCTAAATTATGATTAGTCTACTTGTAAATATCTTTGATCTGAAAGCCAAATATGAGAGAACACACAGAGACACAAAGCTAGCTGCTTACATACATTTAATTCCATCGTTATCTCTCTTACAGTTAAAAAGCTATGGAATAAACAAATCCCTAAAACTAAACAAATAACAAAAAAATATATAATAATCCAAAATAATCATCAGGGATTGAATACACATATTTTTAATTGATTGATCTTCTTCTAAGTAAAACATACCTGCATTTTAGATAGTAACTTGTTATTTCACTTACCTTTAAGAGGTCTCCCCACTATTACAATGCAATGATTTGTTAGTAGCATAGAGAGATATATTATTAATTTTCTTCATGGGGCACTGTGCTCCTATTTGGTTGGCCTACTACAAGAAAGCTGATGGGACTATGATGTCATTATCAGAACCCCACTCCTTCATGTATATCCACCAGCGGCGGAGGGGTGAGGGGGTATGGCATAGGGAGAATTTTTACCAGCAAAGCCACCAGAAGTGTTCTCCTGGTCTGGTGCCCCCATCATACTCCTCACAGTGTCTCATTTATTTCTAGTGATCAATCTTACCATTATTAAATACTACTCTTCCTCTATAAAACTGGGCAGACCGGGAGACTCTCGCTGACAGGATTTAAAAAAAAAAAAAGACACCTACAACAATCGTACAAACTATCCACACTGAAGACTCAAAAAAGAGTAATTTTACCTTCTAGGTTTGTTGCGGATGGGGGACGGGGGAGTTGGGGGAGCCGATGTGGAATATTTACCCTTCTTAATTAACCCTTATTTAACTTTCTATCACTCCACGAGATCTTAGCTCGTAGATTTGATTAATTCTCATTTTAAAAAAAAGGGTCAGAGAGGAGAGAGAATAATTTGAGAAAATAAATCTTATCTTATTATTGTTCACCTGCTGACTCAATATGCACCTAGGTTTGTACCATAGATGCTGATTGTTACTTTTATTATATACTGTATAGAGGTTCTACTTTGCAAAGACACCCGTAGTGTGTATTGTATTTATTACTGCGCACCATCACTGTTTTATGTATCAATATGTTAACAGTTTCATTAGATCCATGAAGTATTATTGGTTATAAATCATTAATAGTATTGTGCATCATGAGTTCTATCTTAACTAGTTTTTATTCTACTTTTTTCCAGTGACGTCTTACCTCATATTTAAAAAGTGTTTTATTAACGTGATTCCATACTACAATAACACACATTACTAAATTATCCCCCATGTTCATGTTGCAGTGTCTTCCTTTACTTCATAATATAGCTAATTATAATGTTTGGCGTGTTTCAATCCTACCTCTAATGTTTTTTTTATATTGATATCTTATCTTATTTTTATCTTCATTAGTGTTTAATCTCAAACTTACATGAAGGTATCTTCGCCATTTACCATTAATCTCCCTACACAGACACACACACACACACACACACAAATAGTATTAGTCTTATGTAGTATAATCTCTCTTAAACTGCAATTTTTCTAAGTCTCTCAAGAGAAAATGTAATCCTATATATCATAGATGACAATTAGTGATGTCGCGAACCGTTCGCGAATTTCCCACGAACGGTTCGCGACATCACCAATGACAATATCTCTCTTAAGCTGCAGTATTTCTAAAAGGAAAAAACATTTCTTCTGTATCTTGAGTTTCTTTTGACTCTCTTTCCTTCATTCCTCTTCTTCTTCTCTCTTTTTTTACTTTTTGTTTCCCTTCTTCTCTATCACCTTCCTTCATCTTCATCTCTCACTTAATCAGCATTTTCTCCTCTTCTCCATCCAATCTTTGACTTGCTTTAATGATTCAAATGTTTCGCTTTGGCCATCTGTAATCATTTTTAGCTTATTCGGGTAGACCCAGGAATAGTTTATTTCAAGGTTTCATAAGATACTTGTAGCCGGGAATAATTTTTTTCCTCTGTGCCCTCGTAGAATAGGATAGATCTTGAAATATCTTTATTTGTTTATATTTCTCTACAGTTATGGGCATTAAGCGACTTGCTTGGATTATAGCTTCTTTAAACTGGAAAGAGTGTAGATTTATTATAATATCTCTTGGCAGTATATCAGAAATTATTTTTGGTTTGAACAGACGATGACATCTTTCCATATTAATATTGTATTTTGACACATTAAAGCTGTCCATACTTTATTCAGGAATTCAGAAATTTTATCTTGAGTGACCGACTCTGGCACATTTCGAATTCTGAGATTACTCCTTCTTGAACGGTCCTCAAACTCTCCAAATTTAGCCTCCATACTTCTTCATTTTCTAGTTAGCAGCTCATTTTGATCTTCTAGTAATCTTTTGTGATTTTCTAAAGATATAATTTTTTATTCATTTATATGTAATCTTTCTGATAAATCTGTTAGTTGTTTTTTAAATTTCTTCTGTGTTTTTAGTTGTTTGATTAGTTATTGCTTCGAGTTGAGCCTCTAGACAATTCTTCAAAAAGTCTGCCATTATAGTATATAGTTTTCAATCTGTCTGGGTGAGTTTTGTATAGATTCTTCTAATCTTGATACAGATGGAGAAGTATCATCTTGTTTTTTTTTTTTTATCTTTATGGGTTCTATTTACATGGGAGAAGAAACCTGATGTTACTTTTTCTGCTTTCTGATCCTTTTTCTTGTCCTTTCTTGTAGCATTCTTTTCTGTAATTTTTGTAGCCATTTTCTTTCCTTCTCTTTATCCCTTCTTCCCCCTTCTCTTCTCCCTCATTTCTTTGCCCTTTCATTTTTCCTCCTTTCTCTTCTCCGTTCACTTTCCTTTCTTTTTCTTAGTAATTGGTATAGGAGGCACCGGGGGACCAATAACATCAGTACAAACCAAGGAAGAAAGGAAATAAATAAAACAACACAAACCCCCCCACCCCCCCCAAAAAAAAACCCAACAACAATGCACTGCTGCAATACGTTCACTTTATGCACATATATATATCAGACTTTTCAGTCAATTCCTTTTGCTTTTGTGCTGGTTCTGGGTCAAAATTCAAATTTTTGTTTATGTACATACATTTGACATGTCCTTTCAGGCTCTTATATTTTGTGCTAATTCTGTATCATAGATCCGTTTCTAAGTTCCTATCTTTGTTTAGTTGATTTTCCCCCTATTTCTTTTTCTTTCCGCTTTTATCGTTATTGTTTATCAGACACTTATTGTTGCAATTAAGTGTAGATTCCTTTTGCTATTACCTTCCTTCTCCCCCTTCACTTCTCTTCTTAATTAAGGAGTGTATATTCCCAAAAACCTTTAACTCACACCAGCAGTGTCTCAGTACCTGCGCAGGAGGTGACTGGACAATTCCTACGAAAACATGAATGTCCATGAATTCCTAGGGACCCTTGGATAATATACATCCATAGTGAGACCACTACATATTTATATTTAGCAGATCATGGCTTTATAATATGATTCATAAAGATTCCAGGCAGCTACATGTTTATAGCTCTCTCATAAAAAAATAAGAAAGTAGTAATACACGTACATATAAAGCTGATAAATCTATCAGGTTTTCATGAATCCAGATTACTAGACTTGGAGACTCATTTCAGGTCAATCCAGTGTTCGGCCGAAAAATGGCCAATCAGTGTGCGGCAAAAATACATAATATAATAGCACTTATATATATCTTACAGAACACTGATAGGGGTATTTTCCCATCACTTGTTTCACAGATTAAGGGAGAAAAAGTAACCAGCAATAAAATCTCCATTTCTATGTTTATTAAGTGTATAATATATACATACAGAATTTTTGTTTATTGCCTCTTCTGTTTTGCCTCCATTCCCTCATTTGATCTGTGAATAGAATCAACATTTGGTAACTGTCTTCATCTTTTTTTTTACAATCTATCAGCTATTTCTTGGGCAGCCACGCAAGATTCAGAATATGGACCCCGCCCCTTGCAATTTTTAATCATTAATTATCTAGACTGTTGAAGTCAACAACCTTTTTAAAGTGCTGGTTGTAAACTTCTCTATGAGAAACCCTCCCTTCCACCTTGAGTGAGCACCTGCTCCAAGCAAGTAAGGAAGGCAAACATTCTAGCTGTCTAATTGACAACTAGGAAGTGTCTGCATGTTTTTCACATTTGCCTCTATTGATATTGCTCTCTACTAAGCTAGGCAGCATAGCTAGTCTTATGGAGCAAAGCTAGTTGTTTATTCCTAAAATATAAAAAATAAAAAATAAATAAAATAAAAAGATAACTAAAAAAATAAAAAATAAAAACGATAACTAAAAAAAATAAATAAAAATTAAAAATCACTTACTATAACCTGTCCTTCCTAACCCTTCCCCCCTACCGTGTGGGTATGTTGAGACCCCTTCAAAGAGCAGTGAGTCTTAATGAAAACATTACAGTTAAAAGGAAGGGATAAAATAAAATTTCCGATGTTATTTAAAAACCGTGTCGCTGATTTTAGCCCTTACTCAAAACACAGCCTCGTAGTCTGTACAGCGCCAGAAGACACATTTCCTTTTAGAAGAAATCCTGAATGGAAATGTTGCATTTGAGTGACTCTTTTATATATCACATACACCTTTTGTGAAATAAATAATCTATGAAAGGCAAACAGAGCTACTTTTTCCTTAATAGAATATGTCGTTTTAATTTTAAGCACAGAGGCAGACGCAGATGACCATGGCCAATTCTTGTTTTAAAAGGCTTAGCACTTTCTCCCATTTGATTTTTTTTTTGTTTTTTTTATACGTTTGGCATTCAGAGCCAGCTGCTGGGTTTTAAAATAATGTTTCCTTTTTTTTTTCTTCATAGTGTGTCTAAGGTCTCAAAAGAGCTTTGATGATGAAAGTGTACTAATGACTTTCACATGAAGCACATCGGCAAACAAGTGAAGTCCTGAACATATATATATACATGTGTGCAAATACAACTATGAGTTTGTGTGAGCCAGGTACATTGTAGGATTGCTATATTTGCCAACTAACCCCAATCATCAGGCTGTATATAAACTATTATTAGTGCATTAAGATTAGGACAGTTTTACTTATAAAGATATGAAGGATCAGCTCAGGAGCCCTGGTATAATAACGTTTAGGAAGGAGAATAAAAGATAAAGCACCGTAGTAAAGGAGTTTAAGCATGAATGGGATAGGCATAAGGCTATCCTAACTATAAGATAAGGCCAGGGACTAATGAAAGTATTTAGAAAATTGGGCAGACTAGATGGGCCCAATGGTTCTTATCTGCCGTCACATTCTATGTTTCTATGTTTCTATGTTTCTATGTTTCTACCATCATTTCTCTCTCTTTCTGTTAGTATTGCATTCAATATAATATACTTAACTGCCTATTTTTAATTACCTAGTTAATACTATAAATTCTGCGCGGCATTATAGATGCAGAATGTTGGGAAGTTGCATACCTCTGAAAATACTATATTGGCCCAAGCTATCATATGACATCCAGGAGAGGAGCCAAATGTAACTAACTACCCCTGCCCTACCTATGTTTCTACCATCAATGGTTTGGTACATTGGAGAACAAAATCAAATAGAAAAATGAAAACAAAAATAAACGCTTAATAATTGGCAAATGACAATCTTACCTGAGATCAACTTTGCACCTCCTCCATAAAAAAACAATATAAAGCAATATTTTAATATAAATTGCCAAGAATGTAATAATTAAATGAAATCTATAGCAGCACAATCATTTTGTACTTTGCCTACTACAGTACCAAAAAAGGCTCCCACGAAGATGGCCGTAGTAGTGTTTACAAAAGTAGGGAATTAACCTGACAATTCAATTGGGTAAACATTTTAAAAGGATTCTGGCTTTCAAAGTTCTCCTAAAGTTCCAGCAATCATGACAGCCACATAGCACAGGGACCTGAGACTCATTATCCTTTAAAGGTTCACCATTTAATAAACACTCTATTACTTTTTAACTGTAAATATAGGAGATGTGTAATGCATTAGTGCACTCTTACATGTTCTCTCCAGTCCTCGGAATATTAAATTTAAGCTGTTGAAATAACATTGCTTAAACCTTAGACTTATAGGGAATCTGGAATGATGTTTTGAACAAGTAGCTCTAATTAAAACCTAATTGGGCCCATGTCAAAAATGTACAGAACTCAGTGGTTAATGCTGTCTCACTGCAGTCATCATTGAGCATCTTTAAATAGTCTTCTTAAGGATAGTGGTGGAAACTCTACTGTCTCCACTAAAGCATTCAGAGTATTCTGGTTGTTTTTCCCATACGTCTCAGGATAGTTAAAAGCCGAAAGATAAATAGCTCATCAAAGGAATGTTTGATTGCTCCTCACAGGGGGTCTGCTAAAAAAAACTGTGGAACACATTTCTTCCAAATGAGGAATCTTTTTCACTTGGATGGGAAAAGGTGGAACAGAGCCAATCACCTATTAACCAAGAAAAAAACACTGCCAAGGATCCTAGAAGTATTCAGTTCTCGAAATTATATGATACTCCGTGTAGACTGTAAAAAAAAGATCTATTTTTGGTTTTGAAGTTGTTTATTTAGCAAAATTAACACCAAATATAGACTATGATAACATTGATCTTAGGATGATTTATTATGCATAGTTATTTATGGAAAGTGATTTTTAGTTTTGCTTTTCATCATACTCAATTTTCTATATGTAAACAGTTGAGGGCCATGCATGATTAGGTTAAAGACCAGTAACAGTCACTGTGACCACACTTGAGGACTGATAAAATATGATAAAGGAAATCTATATTATATAGCACCAAAACAACTTTAATTGAATGAAGCACTTTTGGTGTATAGATCATACCCTGTATTCTCACTGCTCAATTCTCTGCCATTCAGGAGTTAAAACACTTTAATGCAGTCCTAGTCACAACTCTCTTCATATGACTTGCACAGCCTTCCTAAACACTTCCTGTAAAGTGAGATTTCATGTTTAAACTTCCTTTACTGCACATTCTGTTTAATTTAGAATGTCTTACCTCCTGCTCTGTTAAAAGTCTGAGCCTGCACGAGCCTTCTGTGTGTAAATAAAGTTCAATTAACAGAGCAGGAGATACAACCTTTTAAAATAAACACTCTGTACTGTCACATGTTAGAAAATTAAACTTTTTTTTTCCTGTTGGCTGTATGAGTCACAGCCAACAGGGGTGTGACTAGATCCGAATAAACAGAAAATATGAATTTAACTATGAAATGGCAGAGAATTGAGCAATGATTCTGCAGTGGCATGATATACGCCCCCAAAAAAATGAGATGTAATTTGACTATTGGACGGAGGACTGCCCTTCATCATATTTTCATTGAAACTACCTTAGCAAATTGGAAGTAGGTTCATGATTTGCACATTTCCACATTTCCACCCAGCACCATCGCATTTAATCTCCTTGAGTTTTATGTAGAAGAGGCTATTGTTAATTACTAATACCTGAGTGTAGTGCTCGTTGTTTCGGATGAAAGCTCCATCTATGCTTCAAGCATTATGACCATGGCCTCCAACAGTCCCAATTTTGGTGGGACAAATCTAATTTCAGGATCCTGTCCTGCTGTCCTGATTTTGTTCCCTGGACATCAAGGATCTGTTCTCAGGCAGCCCAGCATTAACCGTATTTGCACTGTGAACAAGCATTAGGACTGTGCAGAGAGCGCTTCAACAGCACTGTCTACAAGGACCTGTAGAGGAGCATGTCAGACAAGCCTCTTCATTATGGATGTGACCAGTAATGGGAGTTCCATCACTATTGATGCCCCCATCAGGGCCCGCCCCCCCATTGATGCCCCTCTCATGACCCACCAAACCATCCCAATCTCATAATTTCTAATGTTGCGAGGTATGAGTTAAACCAGTGTCGGGCAAGCGGTAGATCCCCAAATGCTGTAAAACTGCAACTACCATGATGTTTTGCCAGACTTTAGAAAGTCAAAGTATTATGGAAGTTGCAGTTCTCCAACATCTGGGGATCTACCATTTGCCCACCACTGATTTCAAGGTTTAGAAAGGCCATGATGTGGAGTAGGAGGAAAGGGTTATGCTGGCATATTGGAATGTTGAAAGTTCAAAGGACCAAATCTTAAATGTTTAAAATATCTACTAATACATTCCTGATTTTGTAATAGAAATTACATTTTTCCTGGGGTTTATTACGTTTAAACATGGTCTCCTTAGTGTTAATAGACCTCAGCTGCAACTGGCCATCATCTGCAGATACAAAACACAAAAAATGTGAATGCAAATGGAAATAATTATGTAATTACAAAGCCAGGTTTGTTTTCTTGCAAATCTTTCAATATTTTGGAAAGTCACCTTGATTGCAAGGAAGTTGTTTTATTTTCTCCCCACTCTGTGATAAACACAAATATAGGAACATGTCCAGGATTGATTGAATGTGAAAAAAGTAGCATAAATATCCATCAAACATCATTTTATAATAACTAAGTTATCTTATATCTGATTATGTTGATAAAAGAGATGTTATAAAAATCTAAATGTCTGGTGAAGGCTTTATGCGCCAATGACTTGTGCTTATAAATAATGTACATTATCCAAAGCTTAAAATACTTATTTGGTCAATATTTATGTTGCTTTGAGTCAACATTGCTATAGAAATTACAACAATGTAACTTTGCAAATGTATTCAATATACATGAAACAGAACTACCTGCTGATGATATATGGTGATGGAACATGTGGAGCAGAGCAGGGGTAGAATGTAACAGTATCAGTGGGCAGGTCAGAAGACAAAGATAAACAGATTGCTGACTAGGATAAACGTTAGCTTGCTGGCTGCATACATTTTGCATTCAAGTAATTGGAAACATGCGAGAATGTCCCCATACATGGGTGACACAGCCAGTGGCTACTATGGAGCAGAGAAAACACATTGCATTCATAGTCTACAGGCAGAATTGTTTTGTGTGGTTTCAGTAGATTCATTCCAAGATTCATATATTAGTTTAGGGAAGAACAACAGTTAAGAGACATGGACCAAACCTGCATCACAGAATGAATGGGAGTGTCCCACCTCTCACTCAGGGCAGGCAGCATGGGGCCAAAGCCAATAAAATCCCGTAGTCAGGGCAGGTAGCATTGGATCATAGCTAATAATACCTCATGTCAGGGAAGGCTGCATTGGATTACATCCAATAATCCAAGTAGTCACAATAGGTGGCATCGGATCTAAGCCAAGATAACCAGGTAGGCAGGGCAGGTGGCATGGGATCAAAGCCAATAATACCAAGTAGTCACGGTGGGATGGGATCAAGGCCAATAATACCAAGTAGTCACGGTAGGTGGCATGGGATCAAGGCCAATAATACCAAGTAGTCACGGTAGGTGGCATGGGATCAAGGCCAATAATACCAAGTAGTCAGGGAAGGTGGCATGGGATCAAGGCCAATAATACCAAGCAGTCACAGTAGGTGGCATGAGATCAAGGGTAATAATACCAAGTAGTCAGGGAAGGTGGCATTATTTCAGAACCAATAATACCACGTAGTCAGGACAGGTGAACTGGGATCAATGCCAATAATACCAACTAGTCACGTTAGGTGGCATGGGATCAAAGCTAATAATACCAAGTCGATAGGGCCGGTGGCATGGGGGATTCAAGTTCAAGATTGACAAGTTGCAATGGCAAATGTACAAAATTAAAGTCTGAGGATCATAGTTTGACAAAGCAAGTAGTCAGGGAAGGTATATTGAAATAAATATCTGCCAAACACATACAGGCCTTTTGCTCAGGATCAAATCTGTCAAGTAAAGTAGTCAGGTCTGGTAGGATGGGATCAAAGTCCAGCAATGTGATGTGGTCAGGGCAGGTGGGATGTGATTAAAGCCCAGCAATTTGATGTAGTGAGGGCAGGTAGGATGGGATTAAAGCCCAGCAATGTGATGTAGTCAGGGCAGGTAGGATGGGATCAAAGCCCAGCAATGTGATGTAGTCAGTGCAGGTAGGATGGGATCAAAGCCCAGCAATGTGATGTAGTCAGGGCAGGTAGGATGGGATCAAAGCCCAGCAATGTGATGTAGTCAGGGCAGGTAGGACGGGTTCAAGGCCCAGCAATGCGATGTAGTCAGGGCAGGTAGGATGGGATCAAAGCCCAGCAATGTGATGTAGTCAGGGCAGGTAGGACGGGTTCAAGGCCCAGCAATGAGATGTAGTCAGGGTAGGTAGGATGTGATCAAAGCCCAGCAATGCGATGTAGCCAGGGCAGGTAGGATGTGATCAAAGACCAGCAATGTGATGTAGTCAGGGCAGGTAGGATGGGATCAGAGCCCAGTAATGTGATGTAGTCAGGGCAGGTAGGATGTGATCAAAGCCCAGCAATGTGTAGTCAGGGCAGGTAGGATGGGATCAAAGCCCAGCAATGTGATGTAGTCAGGGCAGGTAGGACGGGTTCAAGGCCCAGCAATGAGATGTAGTCAGGGTAGGTAGGATGTGATCAAAGCCCAGCAATGCGATGTAGCCAGGGCAGGTAGGATGTGATCAAAGACCAGCAATGTGATGTAGTCAGGGCAGGTAGGATGGGATCAGAGCCCAGTAATGTGATGTAGTCAGGGCAGGTAGGATGTGATCAAAGCCCAGCAATGTGATGTAGTCAGGGCAGGTAGGATGGGATCAAAGCCCAGCAATGTGATGTAGTCAGGACAGGTAGGATGGGATCAAAGCCCAGCAATGTGATGTAGTCAGGGCAGGTAGTAGGACAAAAAATGCGTTAGATGGTATCGTATACTAGCCCCTTTTTGTTGAAGCTGTACCCTATACATGAATAAGGGCATTTTATTTAAGTGGCTCAATACATCTTTCTTCAGCTCCAACTTTCTTTCTTATCGATTCAGTGGATCAGAGCCTAATAAACGTAATCAGGTCATGTAGCATGAGATCAAATCACAAACAACCAGGTAGGACAGTTAGCAGTTATAATGAGATAAAAATCACATTCTAGCCAGGAATCAGCCTGTATAAGGATTACACTCTAAATTGATTCTAAGATGAACTCACACTAACATCTAGAGTCTACACAAACCTAGAACCTTGCAAATGATCATGTGAGTAGTAATTCTATAACAGCTAGGGACCGAACACATTTACACCTGATGCATCACTCAGAGCATTTTGAAATTATAGAATGTGTCCAGTAACAGTAGAGGCAGGGATGGTACATGCGAAACAGATAAATGGGAAAATTGTTAATAAAGTAAAAACCCATTATTTATTTGGCTCTTACCAGGACATACATATGGTTTAATGCTCCTACTTCCTACACAGTAATGATTAACCATGGGCGGCACTAGTTAAAATCCATTAAAAATAGCGTTTGACTCGAATAAGCAACAGAAATATTATTCTGGGTCTTTCAATTATTTCCTTTTAATTTCCCTTAGATACCAACACTTTACTTGAAGAGAATAATTTCCACATGTCAGATCATCAGTTTCTGTTTTGACACTTCTAAAGCCTCACTGTCACCAATTTCAACAGAACTTTTGTCTGTCACGTAGTCACACACACTTAAACAGAAAGATGTAGTGTTGATAATTTGGCTTTCTTTCACCCATGTTCCGTGCCAGCCATGCCAGGCTGAGATGACAGGAGAACAATAGGTTGCAATACTCGTGTTTATACTGTCTGAAAGCCTTTTAAAATTTGCACTTGTTAGATAGTCACTTAGCTGTGTAATCTGTTGATTTAGGATTTAGTAATGAATCCCTCTATTTGACTCGGATGTTTAAAGAAAATTTTTTAAGCCATTGAGTCAGCTAAGAAGACCATAATGCCAACAATTGCATCAACCGGTTTCGTATTGCTCAATATATTAAAATTTACCATCATGTCATCCAAATCTATTATTTGCCTAAGTTTGGGGCATTTTTAGTAAGCTTGAAGTGGACAATTATTGTATATGTGTATTTAGGTCTACTCTATCACATAATGAGGTCATGTATGCACATGTCAGTGAGTAATTGATTTTCAGTGCCAATTAAATACTACAGAAAGTTAAAAAAAAAAAAGTATTAAGGGAAACATGTAAACATCAAGAGATGGATCTAGACCAAGGTCTCAGCGACATGTGACAGAGAATTAAACTGGGGATCGACATTCAAATTAAGGTCCTTCATCCTTACACCCTCTTACAAATGTTAGATGGACACCCCTTAATGTTGCCTGATTGGGTAAAATATAGGGCCTTTCTCAGGGCATAAAAAAAATGCAGGAAGGTAGTATGACCAAAATGTTCTACGTGTCCAGATGATTGCCAGCATCTCCGGAAAACATGTGGTCCGTATGTTGTAACAGTTGAACAGTAGAACATTGTGTCTTAGGAACCAAATGTGTATGTGATTTGTAATGCACATCTTCCTTATTAAATGTAACTTTTATCTTGATTAACTGTTACTTGTCTTACTTAGCTGTAAGGTGTATCTGGACTGTTTATTAAGTATAGTTATATCTTCTTTCATTTACTGCTTCTGTTATTTACTAATAATAAATATGTTTAAATATCTGAGTGAGATACCCCAAAGCATGTGCTTGCTTTATTGAAAGCTAATCAGTATACTAGCAAACACCTGTTCATCGACATCATCAATTATAAGTGGTCATAGTGTGTAAAACGTAGTCCTTTATTTATTAGTGTTGATGTAAAAACAAAACAAAAAAAAAACAAATTTTGTTTTAATATTCTTATTATAAAAGTTATTTGACTGTCTGGGAGTGTGGAACAATTAGTGCTGTGTTCTGAGAATATCATTGTTTTGAACTCAGCCATGCAGAATTTAGGTCAGAGCCCAGAAAGATAGGGTTAAGCGTATTGCTGGTACTTAGAATTGGCTGGGCTTAACGAAATAAAGAGAGAAAATTGTAAATGAAAAAACAAGGTCAGGATAATAGTGTACACAATACAAGTAAGCTACCCGAGGTCAGGATAAGCCAAGATCAAAATGAAGCACATATGACACGAGCCCATGCATCAATTTTGATGCACTTCTTGGAGGTATCATAAAAAGGTTCAGAGGAACATTGAACCAAGCCACAAGTGAAGCAAGAACGTCAACAAGAAGAGGAATAATGCGGGGAGATGCCAAAGCAGAAAATAAAAAAAGTATGAAAGGCGGTGTCACAGCAGTGGGTAACTTGACAGTTATGAAGGAAGAGAATGGGGAAATAAAATTTTATCATACTTCCGAAGAGAATCAAGACTCACAAATCAATGAAGTTCTCCTCTGGTTTAACGATTACAGTTGAGTTTGTATAAAGTATAGATGTAAATGCAGACACATTTAAGCCATGGATCAGATTAGAGTTAAGTTTTGTTCTCTATAAATCAATCATTCATCTGAATGTCCTCTTATGTTTGAATACTAAACATTATGTGGCTCTGGAGAATTCGATAAAATTACCATTAGAAAAGCTCCATAGCTTTCATGGCTGATTTATCCTGATCACTCCTTCATATCCTGCTATGAATAAAGACCTACTGGAAGGGCTCTAGGTTTTAATTACCAATCAGATCAGTGACAAATGTTGCAAACAATTACACTATATATTTTAAGGATACACGATTGATGTGATAATGTTGTTTATCAATGATAATGTTAAAGACACATTTCATAAATTACTCATTGGCATACTGAGGGTTTAACTGATATAACAATCATGTTGTTTAGCTCATCTGAAAGGTGGGTTCGTGGCTGTTTGTGATATGGCCAGAAGAGCTACCTCTGTACATCTGAAAGGAGTTGCTGAAGAAACTTGGAGATATAGATGAGAAATATTCATGACAATAAGTTACCTTTAGACACAGATCATCTGTTAACAGAGTTCCAACCACAATCCCACAACCACCCAGGAACAGAATACCTACCTGTATCACTTCCCAGTCTTCACATGCATTCAAGACCTAAACATTTGGGAAAATCTAAAGTGACTAATAAAATCCATAAGTGAAAGAATTCGGAGGAAAAAGACTAGGATACAATAACACAACAGAGTGTCTGTATGAAAGGACAATGAGAAACCTGTGGAATTATTATCCTTATTATGTTGTTATCACATTCTGATCCTTAGCAGAGCAGAGCATTCTAAAAAAAGTTGAATTAAAGACAGTGTTGATCTACGTCATTTTTGTACCGCTAGATAGAAGCTAAATTATTGACAAAGTTTCCATCTTTTCTGTCAGTTTCAAAAAAGTATAGAGTAACTTATTGGATAGCTATCACTATGCAACTTATCAGATAGCAATCACTGTTTCAGTTTATTCTAAATTTCCCATTGTGCTATATCAAACCACTTTTCAGGGCACAGGAGCCCCTTATTATCCCTGTAATGTCCTAATGGAAGAGTGAAGTGTTTATATTTTTTTTTATAAATTCTTTATTTTGGAGTCTTCAAAAGAATAATTTTTTTTTTTTGTAACGTTATGGGGTACAGAAAGGAAAAAGGGGTACAACATGTTACAATTATGTTGGTTACATTTGTAATCATTAATATATCCTTGTTTACATTCACTGTTCCAGTTGTCCAACATGTAACTCCCATTGCCCAGGGTCTGGAAGGGTCGGGTGGGTATGATGGATGGGGATGTCCCCTCTGTTTGGCGTAACCACCGTTTACCCTGAGTTTAGGTAATGGGCCCTAGGCGAAAGGTTTTGGTGATGCGTTGTGAGGCTCAAAACTGGCCTTCGCCTAGTTCATGGGCCTTGTGAGGTGTCGTTGTCGTACTCTGACTGTTGCGTTGTGCTGTCTCCGTCCTCTGGGGTGAGGTGGTGCCTCTGGGGTCTGGGGTTTAGGGGTTTAGAACTTGGAGAGTGGAAGTGTTTATATTGAGTCCTACTTTGACTAAATACGTAGAACATTCTGTGTCCTAACAGGATGATTAAAGATCACACATTTATGATGGAACAGGTTGTCATAAGCATGGACCTCCATTCCTCTAGAAGGGAATAATCTAATGGAAATAGGTAGCATGGAGTAGGAGTAAAAACATCAGATAGTTTTGGATGCATATCTGTTATATTTTTATCTCACTCACTTTACTTTATGTAAAACACTAAACTTCTGATATCTTCACTTAAAGAGTCATTGTGGGGTCTTTATATTTTTTGCAAAAGCCCCGAAAAGTGACAAGTTATGTGAATGTTATTTTTAATGTCAATCAACTTTTTTAATGTCAACCATGTTACATTGTGACATTGTAAATGTGTATGCTTTTTGATACATTATTTATTATATAGGGCAATTTAATTTAATAATTATAATTTGATATATAATTTAATATATTGTGCACTCTTTTGATTGGATTATTTTTCCTAAAATACCAATTTAGTATTTGACCCATAAAAGGAAAAGTGTAATTTTGTCAAAATTTTTGTAGGCGTGTTTTAATAATTAAAGACACATGCTTTTGATAGTCTTTCGTTTAAGGGGATCAGACATGATTATTACAACATATATGAGTTTACTTTATTTACAAATTAACAAGGAACGAATGTAAAGGTGTTGCAATGTGCTAACCAGAAGACAATATACTCATGACTTGGTTTCAGCAATGGAACATAGTGACAAATAGATGGGTCAGGTTGGGTAACTGGATATCATATAGAGAGAGGAAAGATATGTTCTAACAAGTCCTTTGGAATCCAGACAGTTGTGACTCAAATGTACATCTTGGGCCACTGTCATAAAAACTAATAAAACTAAAATAAAATAAAAATAAAACAATAAATAAAAAATAAAAAAAAATAAAAAATCTGTTAACAACCTTCTGAGTCACTGCTGGAAAAATTAGATCTTATGCCAGAGTTTCCCATCTGTTTTCAGCTTACTGATGTCCTTGGGAAGATAGGAGCTGTGTTCCATTTGTTTTCACAAGACACAGAACTTGGCAATTTGCATACATTTTTGTGGAGTGCGCAAAGATGTTTTTTTTCCAACACGGGAATATGACAAGTGTCCTAAAAGAATATTAGACCAGTATTAAGGGCCTCATTTGGGAATTTATTTTCGGAGGACATGAGAATCAGTTGAAAGAAAATTTTATGAATGCATTGAAGCTACTGTTTGCGTTCATTAAAGGACATGAATTTAATTTACTTTTTAATGGACTGACGAGCTAGGTAAATCACTAGAAATCAGCAATGGTATTTCCTTAAAGGAAACTTAGGGACAGCTAGGCCATAGGACACATTTGAAGGACACTACTTAAAGTAGGCAACTGAACACATCGATATTCTGCATTAACATGTCTGGAGGGGTTACTCTGCCATGTAAATGCTGATCTAAATTATAAAAGTAGTTTAGAGTATAATGATAAGCAGCAAGAGTGTTCATACAGAGATGCCATAGCATATTCATACATTACTCATTATATAAGAAAGATAATAGACATGGCGATGCATCTTTAATAATAACCAATATCAGAGGTTTTATATGACTGTATAGCTTTGTTCTGTCAGTCAGTGGGCAGTGTTTAGCAGATGGCATCCAATTAAACCTATTTGTAAATTCCCAGAAAAAAGTGTTTAACTCCTTAAGATCGATTCAATTGTTCAACCTTTGAACCAGCTGACCGAGGGGAGCCCCAGGTATTGGAGTATCCAAAGGGCAACATAGTCACATTTTTCTCTGTTCTGGGTGTTTTCTGTGTTTTGCTAACTTGCAAATCTGGGATTTCCATTCATGACAAAGGAGGTCCAGACAGCTGCTTACTATACCAACTATACCAACAATATATATACATTACTGTACTATACCAATTACTGGCAATGACAAACAAACACTGGTATAATTATCCGTAGATTCTGTATATTCCATATATTTCCGCAGACTAGATGGGTTGAATGGTTCTTATCTGCCGTCACATTCTATGTTTCTATGTTTAGAGGTGATCTGACTGGCATTTAGGTTCTAGATAGCCCTTGTTCATGTGATCAGTTTGCTATGTAAATAGGGTCGTTTTCTCATTTAATAAATATATATGAGCTAAAGGCAAACTCATTTACCTTTTGTCTGTTCTCAGAGTTCTGTAACACAATAGTATGGCTTAAATTAAAAACAATATGACCCACTTTCTGAAGGAACGATATATATGACATTTCTGATATCTGGTAGAATCTTGAGGTATAATAATGTGTATATATTTCTGACTACTAAAGCCCTGTAACATAAATGTTACTCAAACTTGAAGATATATCTCCATTATAATATGTGTCTGACTGACAGCCAGGGATGTAAAAAGGTTAATTTATAAATTTGCCAACTCTATTGAAACACACAAAGTACTTCAGCAAGCTAAAAAACCTTAGTGGGTCTGTAGTGTTCCTTTAAGAGTAAAGCAGTCCCTGTGTTGTTATCCAGATATTAATGATCCTTGTTTTGTTCTTGTGACATACTCCTCTGCATTATTATTAGTGGCCAGCATAAACATTTCGTGACTTGAACCTGTTTAAGATCCCACAGATGTTACAAGCAGGAACCTTAGCCCACCATCCTCAATCTCCAATGCGATATTATTTGAGAACAATTAGAGAAAACAGAAAAAAAAAAATCACTAATCTCCACTTGAGAGCTGGAAACTAAAGTTATGATCCGAAGTGTATTAAAAAACAGCAGTTTTGGCAGAATAACAGGACAACTATACAAACAAAACAAGAATAGATTCTTTAATAGCAGTTATTGGGCAGGCAATGTGAGACAGCTGTGAGCAAATAAAATCATATAATATTGACAAATTGACAAATGAGAGAGAGGTAACTAGGAGGTCATACAATAGAGTAGGGTAGGCCAACTAAAGGCCCCCAAGATGTATGTGGACCTTTAATATTTGTGTTTTCCATAACTAAAAGTCATAGACCTTGTTCTATTGTAAATCTGATTATACATAGAGATAAGAACAATAATGATCCCCCCCCCCCATTAATGACACACATTATTATCAGTACCCTGGTGGTTACAAGTCAATAGCAAAACTATTTGGAAGCATGTTAGTGTACATTGCAAAGGCAAAAGTGTACAGAAAATAGACTTGGACATTCTTTTGGGGCCAAACTGCAATTCAGCCGAATTTGGGCCAATCAAGTGATTGGACAAATTGAAATATGTATATAACACACGTGTGTTAGAGTTTTTTGTATGGGTCTTGTGTTAATGTATATGTCCTGTGAGCAGGCAGATCTTTTATAGAAGCAATCTGCAACTGGACACACAGAACATGCATTGTCTAGAGGAGATCACACACGATGTCCAGACAATCACTCAGTGTAAGGAAGAGTATATAAAGGACATTTTCACCATGTGAGAGAGTGCGCTTTGTAAGAGACACACTGACCTTGCAAACAGAGAGTGCACCATGTGAGAGACCCACTGACCCTGCAAACAGAGAGTGCACCATGTGAGAGACACACTGACCCTGCAAACAGAGAGTGCACCATGTGAGAGAATGACCATGTGAGAGACCCACTGACCCTGCAAACAGAGAGTACACCATGTGGGAGTCATACTGACCTTGCAACCCAAGAGAGTGTACCATGAGAAAGACTCACTGACCATGCACCCTCAACAATAGTCCCCAGCAACCCGTCTTCTGCGCCACTTACAAATGATGAAGCAACCAGAGAGTGCACCGTGTGAGAGAGGGTACTATGCGAGACCACTGAACCTGCAACCTGAGAGAGTGCACTGTTTCAGAGACCCACTGGCCTTGAATCCATAGAGAGTGCACCATGTGAGAGTGGTATAGAATAAAAAAGGAGTTCAATAATCTATGGTCCCTGGTATTGCAAAGAGGGTAACCCTAGGTTAAGATTACACAAGCCATGTGAGAGAGGGAACTATGCGAGACCACTGAACCTGCAACCTGAGAGAGTGCACTGTTTCCGAGACCAACTGACCTTGCACCCATAGAGAGTGCCCCATGTGAAAGACCCACTGACGCTGCAAACAGAGAGTGCACCATGTGAGAGAATGGCTATGTGAGAGACACACTGATCCTGCAAACAGAGAGTGCCCCATGTGAGAGACCCACTGACCCTGCAAACAGAGAGTGCACCATGTGAGCATGTCAGAGAATGGCCATGTGAGAGACACACTGACCCTGCAAACAGAGAGTGCACCATGTGAGAGACCCACTGACCCTGCAAACAGAGAGTGCACCATGTGAGAGAATGGCCATGTGAGAGACACACTGACCCTGCAAACAGAGAGTGCACCATCTGAGAGAATGACCATGTGAGAGACCCACTGACCCTGCAAACAGAGAGTACGCCATGTGGGAGTCCTACTGACCTTGCAACCCAAGAGAGTGTACCATGAGAAAGACTCACTGGCCATGCACACTCAACAAGAGTCCCCAGCAACCCGTCTTCTGTGCCACTTACAAATGATGAAGCAATTGGTGGCACTTTCAACATATCACAATGCCATTGCAGGTGTGAATAAGTATGGCTACAAGGAAGATTGAAGTGCCTTGACAGTGTGGTGGGGCTTTGGGAATCCAGAGCCGCTCAATCAGTGTTAAACTATTTGAAATACTGAATGAAGGGATAGCACCAGGCGACTGCAGGCGTTATAACTACTTCAATGGGTATGAATGGTTATAGTGCCTACAGTGTCCCTTTAATATTAAACAAACACATTTTAAGACATGAATACTAAAATAACATTACAATAAACACTAACCCACTGATATATAGATAAAAAATGTAAGAGATTTTGCAATTTGATTAACTATTTAGTGTTTCCTGAATTAACCATTTTGCCTTTATAAATATATTAAAATAACACTGAATAGGTTATGCAGTTAGTTAACAATAATAAAATCCAAAGATTCATTGTATTTGGGTATAAAATTCAAATAAATAAATACAGGAAAACCACATCAATTTTCTTAGATCCAGAAAAATGTTACATAAATCTGCTCCTTCAAACTTTTCAATAGAAAGTAGCAGAATATAAGCAAATGATACAATTCACTAGCGAATACTTGATATGGAGTTTTTGCCAATACAACATTTTTTGAAAATATTTTCTGCTCTGTAATTATACAACCACATTATTCATACAGATTTCCATTTGCAACAAAGAAAATTGAATATCTTATCCAGAAACTCGCTTTGGTAAGTAAAACAGTTCTTGCTACATAGAAATATAAGGAATACTGTAACAATCGTGCTGACTCCGTAAAACAAAAAGAAGACAAGAGTAAAAAAAAAAAAAAGAAAGGAACTCAAGGAATACCCAGTATTTGAAAGAAGATGTGTTGTGGTCTAGATATCCAACAAATTGCTTGATAATCCAGATTTAAGAGAATGTTCAACCCTCCGACTTCTAAACTTTGATCTATTAAGAATTTAGATGTTTGGGATCATTACTCATTTCAACCCACCAGTTGTTTAGAAATTATGCTTGGTTAGTTTTAGGGAGGCCAATAGGTAAATCTCAAGCTGCTGTAGGACTACTAACCCCATAATAGTTTGCAACAGCTGGGGATCTACCTTTGTGTCCACCTCTGGGTTTCGCGTCATATACAAAAGATGTAGAGATGGGATTTTCTTCATCACCCACAAACTGGATGATGACCTTCTAAGAGCTGAACCCCTTTATGGATGAAATTGCCTGTTCTGAAAAGTTATTTATGTTTGGAAAAAAATGGTTAGACTGAAGCTAATGTTCTTGCCATGCACAAATCTAGTGCCAGAGCGCTACTGGCATCATAACCACCACAGAGTTCTACAGTGGTTATTGTGCTTGGAATTTTCTTTTAATTGCAGGTTGTGTTATGCATTACAGTTACACGTTAGGCACTAAGTAACTTCTAAAGTAGTTATAGTGTCTAGAGTCCTCTGGAACCATCCTTCTATTTGTTTGAACACTAAACAAAGCTTCCTGGAACTTGTCACCACTTGTGGTTAGATAGAAACCTTTATTCAGTGTTAAAACATTAATAATTTAACATTGAATGGAGGAACAATGCCTTGGGACTGTAGGTGTGCTGTAACCAATTTATGATAACAATGCCTAGAGCATGGGTAGGCAGCCTTCTACATCTTCCACAATGCTATTACAATTATGATGCTTGCAAAGCATCAAGGGAGATGTGGTCTATAACATTTGAAGTGCTGAAAGTTGCCCTTTACCTGACCTAGAGTGTCTTTTAATTCTTCTAATATTTCTTCTGTAGATTAGATGAAACATTTGTCATAAGGAATTCTTAGGAATCTAATGTTGAAAACATCACACCATTCTTATCATGGGATTGAATATAAGTGGATTTCATTTCTTATTATAAATATGCGTAAAACATTCTAAAGTTTAAAATACCGCAATGTACAAATATTGATAGAGCCACCGCGACATTTGTTACTTGATTCCATTTCCTGAACTATATATTGCCGGTAAGGTTTCTTGTAGACATTGTATACAAATAGAAATACCTTCCAATTGCATGTTATCACTGGCCGAAGTTCATTTGTTTCCTGTACAAGACTGACACAGGTGGCTCTGGTTGGTGACACGCTGGAGGAGGATTCAGAGATCCCCCTGTGAAGGATTTCCCAGTAACCGTTCGGTTATTTCCCCTCCCTGCAACTTAATTCCCTTGGATTATTCGTTTTATTTTTCCTTATTCAGTAAATCATTCATTTAACCATACGGAGACCACCCTGGGTACTAATTAGAACGTGGAACACTGTGCAAAGAAAACTGAAGACTAATTGAATGCTCCTAAGTGGCCTCCATTTCGTGCATACAAACGCACGTGGTGAGAACAATGGACGGCGGCCATCTTGTCTCCCGGCCGTTGTCAAACGGCTGTTTTGCCAAAGCCCTGTAGGTGGGGCAAAATGCATTATGGACCCGGAACCAGGAAGTGATTTGGAGACAGTCGGCAACAGCAGCCAGGATAGCAGCCGGAAGATTTTTTTACATTACATGAGTATATGGAACTTTCTTTGCGGTTCCCTGAGGCTGGTAAGCGGACTAACTATCTCCACAACAAGTTTTGCTGTTTTTTAATTGCTATTAATAAAGTATACTTACCTGAGATCTGGATTGCAAGCTTCCTTTCCATGGATCCCACACACTCTAGGGGCTGATCCACCCTGAGTGCTATAGCAATGAGTGGTGCTTTTACCACTCCAATCTTGTGAGTGTAATACCTAAAGGGCACCTCTGTCTGCTTTATTTTATATATTTATAAGTGAATTACTATGCTGCACTAGGAGCTCTCTTTCTGTTTTTGTCTCCTTAATAGGTGTCAGAGTGATTTCCATGTTTGCAAGTATACCTACCACAACCACTGTTTGGTTTTTAATTATTTATAATATTTCCACTCTGTAAACACCTCATTTCATGTACACAGGGTTACTTTCACTCTCTATAAGAGGTCCATAGTGAATACGATTTTTTGTTGTTGCGCACCATCACTACTGTAAGTTACAAAACCTAGTTGCACTTCTTGAGCGATGTCGTGAGAAAAACTGTGAACTAAAACCCCCAAAAATTCAGATTGGAGTTGAGGAGGTGAACTACTTTGGACACATAATCAGTAAAGAAGGATTGAAACCTGATCCCAACAAAATACAAGCCATTAGCAAAATGCAAGCACCAACCTCCAGGAAAGAGCTAGAAACAGCACTGGGTATTTTCAACTATCTGTCAAAGTTCTAACAGGGCTTAGCGCATCAAACAGCACCCCTACGAGCCCTGCTTCAGAAAAATGCATGCTGGTCTTGGGATACGAATATGCAGCCGGTCCACCAACCTCTGGAAAATAGCCAGAGTGTTTTTCATCCCAAACAGCATGACCTTAAATTGGTACAGACCGAATGGGGTGACAAAGGCCGACTTAGGGATGGCTTTGGTGGCTAGGGGGATCTGCCAGTACCCCTTAGAAAGATCAATTGTAATAATGTACTGGCCCCTAGCCATCCTGTCTAGCAACTCATCTATCCTAGGCATAGGATAGGTGTCTGACCCAATTTTATCATTTAAACTCCGGTAGTCCACACAGAAATGGGTCATACCATCCCATTTCAGCACCAGGTCTGATAGGTGGGCCCGGAGGCTGTCAGAGGACTCAATAACCCCCAATTGGAGCATCTCCTGTGTCTCCTTCCGCATATTCTACTGTACTAATTCAGGGATTTGGTATGGGAGTTGACCCGGTGTCTCTACCCAGTCTACAAAACACAAAAGGGAGTAAGAAATTCAAGAAGGGACACACATGTGACATTTTTTTGGTGGGAACGTGGGGGGAGAGCCCAAATACATCTTTGCCAATGTAGCTAAAAATCCTTGTACCAGCCCTGGTGGGTGTTACTCTGCACCCATCTCTGCCCGTCTTCTGCTCCGCCCTCTCTCTTTTTATTTGCCCTCCTTGGAGATGCATCCCGGAGCATGGCAAACCTGGAGTTACCCAGTCAGGGTGCCAGGCGGTCCGTCACAGTCTTCATCACTTCACTCTGTTCCTATACTCCCTAGCCAGCACTAAAAGTGCCAACAAGGGAATTTCCATAGCTTAGGACACCCTTGGCAGATCTTTTCTGCTCTCCCTTGTCCGTCAATGCCTCAGCAAGCTTAAAGCAATGATTAACAGCTGGGAGAAACATCTATTTTTAAATAGTTTTTTTTTTTTACCTTACCTACACCTTTGCTAGCAAAACTGCTAGCACAATGTATAGACAGAATGTTGTACTCAATCTAATGAGCATCAGTTTTTGGGGGGCATGGTAGGTGTCCCTTTACTTGACTAGGAGCATGCCAGGGATTCTTCAGGGAATTGTAAGAGATACCAGACATCCTATGAAGGTCTTGGAGAGGCTAACACCATTGGTTGCATCCAAAATACAAACAAACCAAAAATGCAAACAAAACCAGGCAGCAGTGTGACAGTTTTTGACTTCCAGTAGAAAAACAATAAGGACCTGCAGCACCAATATAAATGTTAAAGAGATTTATTCCACCAGCTTGGAACTGGCAATTTTTTGACCAAACTTCAGGGTCCTTGTCAAGCCCCTGAAGTCCAGTTGAAATTAAATTTATTTAGGTGTTGCAGCTCCTTATTGATTTTTTACTGTATTTAAGGTAATTGGAGATTTGCACCCAAATTTCTAGTGGAGTGGTGGCCCTCGCTATTGTTTTGTACTCGTGTTTGGCTTCCAAGCGCACATCCAGGGCCTTAGTCTTCCCAGCAAAGACAATGTTCTCCCCTAAATATAAAAACTTACAAAGAAACATTGAGAATAAAAAATAAGACAATATTAAAAACCAGTTTGCAGTAACACTTCACTTATCATAAATCAAAGGAGAGGGGATAAAAAGGGGACTTATAAAACGACAACAACTTCACACTGGTCAAAAAGGTACATTTTATTTTTATATTGTGTCTTTAGTGAAAATGTTTGCATACATTTACAGGAAAGCAAGTTTATGAGAAAACAGTATGTTTGCACGGTATAGGTAATTTATTTTGGTGCACACCCACACACACATGCACACACATCACACGCACACACCTCAGTCATAAAGTTTAAGAAATAAATGCACGTATTTTACCTCCTCATAGAGTTTCCCTTTCTATTTTAAAATAACATATTGTCCTGTTTCATTGAGATAAATATAGCTGGTATTAATATTTTGTCTATTCACATGTGTTTATCTTCGCTAGCCGTGTCTTTTAATTCCTGTTCATATCAACTGCTATTCTGTGTAGCACCGTCTTGTTTTAGGTGATTATTGTCCCGCTGGAGCAATAACCTGCTAAATGGTTTTAACAGGTTGCTTTTAAAGCACAGAGCGGAATTATAGTGTTTAATGAGTCTTTTACATATGCACACATGTAGAGGAATTGGATGTTTTACTTGTTTCCACAGAGGATGAAGAAAACGAATTAACATTTTGCCACATAATGATCATTTTTGAAAATAATGCAGGTAAAACTCTTTTTAAAAATATACATAAAAATAAGTATTATATTAATCTGAGAATACGTATATCTAAATGTGTGTTAAACAACCCTGTCTATTATGCAAAATTGTCTCTTATAAGGTTGAGATTCCGTTCATTTAAGAGATGATATAAGAAATACTTTATTTCTTAATTAAAAAATTTGGTGTCACTAAAACCAGGTAAAATTATTCAAACAGACTAGTAACAATTACATTCCATACACAGGATAAGAAACAAGAAACCAAGTATAATGTATGTAACAGGTAATCCCTAACATATAGCTAAAAAGTGCATTCACAGAATTGTAACAAGTGTTGCAAACTATTACCTGCAAAGAAAAATTATCCTACTGAGTTGTAGCCAAAAAGCGAGCGTTTCCGCCATACTCTGAATCAAAGGCACATTGTTTCGAAATGGCTTTTTTTCCTTTTTTTAAAATCCAGCATTTTGTCTGACCCTTGATGAGGTGGCTGGAGCATGTTCTGCTGCCAATTCGAATACTTGGGGACAATGAATGCATCAACTTTCCAGGGTGTATATCTGAAAAGGGGGGAGAAGAGCGCTACACACCACCCTGTATACTGCCCCAGATGGCTCTCCGAAAACTTGGTCGTGTCAGCTTTAGAGGAAAAGTAAAGGTTTGGAAAATCTGTTGACTCACTCGACAGGGGTGGGACGCGTAATGAAAATATATGTGTGAAAACGAGTGATCTATGTCCGAACACGTGTGTGGTAGCTTTATATATCAATTTTATTATTATTATTTTAGTGTTAGGTCACCTGTCCTTAAACATGGAGCTCAAAGACTTACAAATGTTTCCATTGTGTTGGCTTAGCATCGATATGTGGTACGTGATTCTGTGCAGTTATAGGACTCAAGGGGAATGTTCTTGAAGGAAACATTTTGTCCCTCTTATTATCACAAAGTTTGTCTCCACTTCATTTGGAAATTACAAACTCTCAACAAGTCCAGTTCTGGGTGGGACAAATCGCGTCAAACATTAAGAAGTAAAAACAGATACATGTTTTACTCATTATTGGCGCTCATTATAATGAGAAAGTGGCCAGTCCATTTCAGATGACGTGCAAAAATTTGTGAGGAAGCCAATAATGTGTTCTCGGAAAAAAAACCTTTTTTCTGCCCCAGATATTTATAATTTAAACATATACATCCATAGCTGTGCTTTTTAAAGTGAAGTAATGATACACAGTACTGTGATCTGCATTCACATTAGGAATAGATCCGAAGGAAAACCATTAAAATTTAGCAGAGTCTACCAGTAAAATGTATTTTAAGACAATAAAATTATTGATATTTTTCATCATTGCTGTTTCGCATCTTCCTTGCTTGTCCATATGGTTTACAGAATACATTTAGCAATGTCTAAATGCTATAATATCATGTGATTTAATGTTCTTTACAGTTGACTGTTTTCTATTAAGTACCCCCATTAATCATCTGCTACCGATACTTTAATACATATGGTATAGTTTGGAAGCATCCGATCCGCAGGATGACCTGTCTAATTGCATACATCCTATGGAACTAAAACCCGTGCAAACTGAAGCAGCAACAAAAATAAGGCATCTATGTAGTTGAAATAAAAAAATGTTAATTGATACAATCCCTGCAATGACAATGTCCTTGATGTTTATTTGTGGGTTTATAGTTTGACGCAGAACAAGACAGCTTGTTTTTCTCATTTTAAAGACTAGGGGAACTCTGCGTACAATTTAACATTTTCCTTCTCATAATGTGTACAAAAAGAAATAAATATACCATATACATTTCATGAGTACCAAACACAAACGTTGATTACCCGTAAATAACATATCAAACTCTCCCAGACCTCTGTGAATATGGAGGCTCTACTTTCTCAGATCCCTGTGGAGCAAGGATTGGCTACTACATTTGTTAGTGGAAAGACCTGCTTTTATTTATTTATAAAATATTTTACCAGGAACAACACATCGAGATTTCTCTCGTTTTCAAGTATGCCCTGGGTCTTCATTCTCTTTGAAAGGCTAAGATAATTTTCATTCCAAGTTACAATGTAATGTGCTCATTTTTGGGATTCCCAATACTCACTCAATCTATTTTTACGTGAACCTCAGACTATTTTATGCTAACATAGAGAAACATTTATTAAGGCAAAACGAGTGAAATTTTGTGGCAAATAGTAAATGTTTCAATGACGATGGGTCATAGCCTTTGTAAAAAGCCCCCCAAATCTTCATCTTATCTCCTAAAATGGTATGGATTTTATTATTTATTTAGGGAGGCATCCCAAGTAAATGTTTACGGAATAAACCCTCAATAAAAACTGTATATATCTTACCATTAGAAAGTTTCCTAATTGGAAGTGCCGATAGAGGTCATATTTGTATGTGAAATACAATAACATTAAAATCAATACAACCATCTGACATGAACAGAAATAAAAAAACATTACTAAAGGAAACATTACCCCCCTACCCCGGAAGAGTTTACAATCTAACCAACTGAAATACATTAAAGGTATCCTCTGGTACGAGGTGGTACGATAATGGACAAGAATTGAACTACTGCTTTACTATATCAACTCAGACTAGAAGGACCATTCTTAGCAGTTTATAACTTACTTTCCAATGACACCAAGGCTACACTGGCACCATAACCACTACAACGTTGTGCATTAGTATTTACTTTCTAATATTTTGTGACAGCAGGTGACATATTCAAAATAATCTACAGGAGCCACAATTCTAGCCAAATCTATGAGGATTGACATGCAGATGAACGTTCTCCTGAACTCAAGTTAAAATTCAACATTTAGTATATAAAAGGCTACAGACTTTTCATTGACCTGAAAGGAAAACATTTTTTTTTATTTTTATTTCGTGGTCCAAAATGAATGTTGTCTATGAAAACAAATTGTACACAGGGGTTTTGGAGAAAAGGGAAATATATTATAAGAAGCTTTCAAGCCTCACAGCATAGCCACAAACAAATACAACACGAATACATTGGCTGTGTTAATCTGACTTTAGGAAAATGGTTTTACAGTGTGAAAACACAGAACAACATCCATTAACACTGTGGGCCCTGAGTCCTGCAGTGATTCACATCCTATTTCTCTGGTTACTAGGTTCCCGGTACATTGATGAATAAGCCGTACAGTGTGACGATCTACATTGCTCAACCAACTGTGCCTCTCTTTATATCTACAAATTGCAGAGATAGTGAACTCGATTATAGGACTGTTATTACAAGAACTTGGTCAATAAACAAGAAAGATATATCGGGTTAAATGCACGGTTATTAAAACTATCCTGTGACCACGCAGAAGGTAAACAGTGGCTAAAAGTGTTAGGGAAGTAGAGAATGTATGGGTTGCATTAACTGCTGTTATCAAAATCTCATAAGTCATCCCAACTAAAGCAAGATCAGTTAGAAACCATTCTGGAGCAAAGCTCACAGCATTCTTCGCGAGTTCTTCATTCTGAGGTCAAGAAGGTTTTTTTTTCCTTGTTGCAAGAGTGGAAGTGCTTCAAACTGTTTTTTTGTTTTTTTTATCAACAGCACAAACAGATGAGAGAAAGACTAAACTTGATGGACCCATGTCTGTTTTTAGCTATGTAACTATGTGGAATAATTTAATAAAACTGTTTTACTCAAATAAAGCAACTGATTGTTGTGTAAGGCCTGCAATATATAAAATAGACAGATAACTGCAACCACATTTCAAAATAAAATAAAAAGTTAATATTCTTTATTCTGTCACGTATGGGTATTAACCCCTTAAGGACGGAGCCAAATGTACACGTTGTGAACGAAACAAAATGTAAACAAAACCTGGCATTTGCGCTACATGTCTGTCCAACCGTAATTCACGTCTTTCATATTAAATGCACCCACCCTTATTATATATCATTTTATTCAGGGGAAACAGGGCTTTCATTTAATATCAAATATTTAGCTATGAAACATAATTTAATATGAAAACAATGGGAGAAAATAAGAATTTTTTTTATTTTTTTAGTTCTACATGACATTTTAACTGTCAATGTCATAATACTGTTTGCTTTTACTGCAATAAAATACACATATTTGTATTCAGCAAAGTCTCACGTGTAAAACAGGACCCCCTATGTACAGGTTTTATGGCGTTTTGGGAAGTTACAGGGTCAAATATAGCACGTTACATTTGAAATTGAAATTCGCCAGATTGGTTACGTTGCCTTTGGACTTTATAGTAGCCCAGGAATGAAATTTACACCCATAATGGCATACCATTTGCAATAATAGACAACCCAAGGTATTGCAAATGGGGTATGTCCAGTCTTTTTTAGTAGCCATTTGGTCACAAACACTGGCCAAAGTTGGCGTTAGTATTTGTTTGTGTGTGAAAAATGCAAAAACACCAATTTTGGCCAGTGTTTGTGACTAAGTGGCTACTAAAAAAGACTGGACATACCCTGTTTGCAATACCTTGGGTTGTCTACTATTGCAAATGGTATGCCATCATAGGGGTAATTTTCATTCTTGGGCTACCATAGGGTCTCAAAGGCAACGTAACCAATCTGGCGAATTTTAATGTGAAAAAAATGAAACGCAAGCCTTATATTTGACGCTGTAACTTTTGAAAACACCATAAAACCTGTACATGAGGGGTACTGTTGTACTCGGGAGACTTCGCTGAACACAAATATTTGTGTTTCAAAACAGTAAAAAGTATTGCAGCAATAATATCGTCCGTGTAAGTGCTGTTTGTGCGTGAAAAATGCAAAAAACGTCACTTTTACTGGCGATATCATCGTTGTAATACATTTTACTGTTTTGAAACACTAATATTTGTGTTCAGCGAAGTCTCCCGAGTAGAACAGTACCCCCATGTACAGGTTTTATGGTGTCTTGGAAAGTTATAGGGTTAAATATAGTGCTAGCAAATTAAATTCCCTTTACTTTCGGCATGGTTGTCAGGCAGGTCCCGCTAATTGTAATTAATTAAGATACCTAATTATGTAAAAATATTACATAAATATATATGTAGAATTAATATATGTATATATATATGTATGTGAATCTATATGTGTATATATATATATAATTTTTTAAAAATATTTTTAATTATATAAAGGTATATATATAGTGATATATACGTATATATGTATGTATGTAGATATATATATTATTTCGTTCTACGTGTATTTTGATATAAATATATATATATTAATATCACAATACAGTTAGAACGAAATAACACACATCTATATAATTTTTAATTATTTAAAAAAAAAAATGTAATTTTATTTTTTAACGTATTTACATATTTAATTTTTTTATATTATATATAAATATATATATAACAATAATTATATATATTTAATCAGTATCAGTCTACGTGTAATTTGATATTAATATATATATAATTATATATATATATTAATAGTAAAATACACCTAGACAGTGTATGTGTGTGTGTGTATATGTGTATATATATATACTTAGATCATATATATATATATATATAGTATATACATATGATCTAACCCATTGTACAGCGCTACGGAATTTGTTGGCGCTATATAAATAATAAAATAATAATAATAATAATAATAAGTATAATTTTTTTTTTTTTTTACACTTATAAATTTTATTTTAATTTTATTTCTAGCCAGCAGGGGGACCACCTGTAAATGCAGGAGGCAGCTATCCCGGCCATGTGATTGTGAGGTCCTAGCAAGGACCTCACTCTCACATGGCCGGGGGGCACCGGAGTAGGAGGATCTGCCGCGGGGGGGTCTCCCTGGGAGTCCCCCCCACCGTGATCGCCGGCGTGGGACCGCCGGCGACCGGGTAAGTAAACAAAAACCGAAGGGTGTACAATTACGCCCGGCGGCGTTTAGAGCCACTTAAAATAGGACGTAATTGTACGCCCTCCGGTCTTAAGGGGTTAAAATTAATTTAGCAACATGTGACATGCAAAGTTACAAAGTCACAGATAGCGGTTTACGCATTTTTGTACTTTAACCAAGCTCCGTAAAGATAGACACGGAGAGCTAAAGCACTATACAGAGACTTGTACTGTGTGGGGATCTCTGTATTGCAGCTCTGTGATCCTGGTTGTGTGGGATAGTTATGGTATCTCCTCATTGTACCCAGCTCTGTGTGTTATTTCTCTGTATTTTACTCTGCTCCACCTGTTGTATGGTATATCTGTAGTCTACCCGGCTCTGTGTATTGTATAGGTATCTTTGTATTGTGCCAAGCTCTGTGCATTGTATCTTTATTTTTGTATCCGCTCTGTTTGTGGTATGGTTATCTCTTTACTGTAACTCGGCTCTACCTGTTGTATGGTATATCTGTAGTCTCCCCGGCTTTGTGTATTGTATAGGTATCTTTGTATTGTGCCAAGCTAGGTGCATTTTACCTTTATTTTGTATCCGCTCTGTTTGTTGTATGGTTATCTCTAACTCGGCTCTATGTATTTTAAATATATCTTTATGCTGTGCCCCATTTGTTTTATTGTATGATCATGATTTTTGTATTATGCTCTACTGTGCTCTTCTTTACAGCGAGGAGTAAAATTATGGGGGAGTAGTCTGGTTCCCCACCATCTTAAAACATCATCAGCCACCATTGTTCATTTGTGTGCAGACTCGGGTCACCACAGAAAACCAGGTATGATTGCCTGTGGGTTTAAGTCCTGTGTGCGTGTATTACTCCTGCGTTTGTGGATAACTGATTATATTTGGAGACTGCAATACCTAAACCTTAAGTATAAAAATGTATTAACTTTTACTGACTTCCCACAAAATACACCATCGTACTATCAGTTGCTGGTGTGTATGACTCCTCAAGATTTGTGGGTGAACCTTTGAACATTGTTTGTGAAAAAACCACCAATTAGAAAAGGAAGTCCACAAATCAGGGAGACGTGGTCAAGACATTCTGATGGGTCAGAGCCTGACAGCCACTTTAACAAGTCATCATTTTGAGTACCTCCATCGATAATGCCTCATTTTTTTTTTTATAATATAATTTTTTTAATCTAATTTCTGATCTCCAAACCATATCAACCTAAATGATTATGCATCAGGATGCACACAGCTGTCGATAGATGCCTTTTCTCCATCAACCCACTGCCAGGCAACATTGCCAGAGCTCAAAGGCCTTTACAGATTTCTCACATGTTCTGAGATCCTCTTCAATGAAGTTGGGATAAACACCATAGCCTTGATAAACCCTCCCTGGGGCACTTAAAAACTTCTTACCATACAGACGGATCAATGCTTGTATGACGTTGGGGTTTGCTACAGCCAAATCCTAGACCACAGGATTCCACCACCATGGAGTCTTGCCTATCCTCACCTAAAAAGAATGGTCCTGACTATACAAGTTCAGTCCTGGCAGAGACTCAGGTGACCACAGATGGTGAAGCACCTGCCACAAAGAGGTACATACAAAAACTGATTGCTGACATTAACTCATTACTTGATGCATATATCGCAGTAGATAAGGTGGAAGTACTAGCAGTCACAGCTAGTATACAAGTAACAGAAGATGATGTTATGGCACTACATCAAGATGTGGCTACTATGCAGGAGTCATTTGCCCAAATCCAGTCTCAGCATAGGGAACTAGCCTAAAGGTTGAACTCTTTTGATGATTGGTCAGGAGGCACACTATTAGTCGCATCCATTCTCCCCCCTAAACTTACCAAAAGTGTCATCTTTGACAGAGCCTACTTTATTAACAATTCGCCTGGGGAACCTTATCATTATTATTATTATTTTATTATTTTAATAGCACCAGCAAAATTCCATAGCGCTGTACAATGGATACAAGTCGCACAATGACAACACCCCAGGGGAAATCTCCATACAATTTTAAGTCTCACCAACTCGCCTTTTTCAATGACTTCACCCGATCCACCCAACATTGGGGGAAATAAATGAGCCCAGTCACTATATAACTGTGCAGAAAGGGTTTAGCTTACTAGTACACAAAGAGAGCATGTCTTGCGCATAAAGATGGAGTGCTCCAAAAACTTACCTTGCTGGCTGAAAGGATTGCTTTTCTCTCCAAGCTGGGAGCCATCACCACCCTCTGCAAGTCCTTCATCCTCTTAGGACTCCCAAAATGCGGTCCCATTTGATCTAAGAAGAAGACATGACAAAGGCTGAGAGCTAACTGTTGTGCATTTACACACTAGCAAGTTATATTATTCCATTTATGTTTTACTTAATGTTGGTTGTATATGTGTGACTATGTGTATCTGTTTGTATGTTCTATGTACATGTGTGTGCCAATATATATCTCTGTGTTTAAGTGGTAGTGTATATGTTTGTGCATATATGTGTCTATGTGCATATGTTTGTATGTGATGTGTACTGTATATGCATGTGAAAGTGTGTATGGCAGTATGTTTTTGTGTATTTGTGTGTCAGTATGTATCTGTTTGTGCATGTGTAACTTTATGAGGCAGTGTGTATGTGTATGTGGTATTGCATAACTAATTGTATATATGTGTGGCAGAGTATGTGTGAGACAGTGCATATCTGTATATGCAACATATGTTTGTAACGGTGGATCTGTGAGTGTTTTAGTATAAGGTTGTGAGTGTGAGAACAAAGGTATGTTTTTTTGCTTGTTTATTAAGTGGGAGCAGTAAGTGTAGGTAGTAGACTAACCTATTTAGAGGCTAATTAAGATAGGCAAACAACAAGCTTGGAGTAACCCTTTAATTAAACATTATATAGCCCCAGGGACAAAAGCACAGCTTAGCAGAGGGGGCATTGACAGGGCTTAGGGGGAGCCTGATAGTGATTGGGTGAGTATGTGTTAAGGGATAGGCTGACATAAATGTCGGCCATTTTAGAAAACCCTATTACTAATTGACTTACCAGGCTGAGTCGGTTCCTCTCTCCCTTAATGCATGGGTTACAGTTTTCCCGTTTGGTCACAGCATCGGGCTGGTATAAGATTAAGGGGGTAATGAGCCTGCTTAGGTAAGAGAAGAGCAAGAGTACTTAATTGGCTGGTTAATACGGTTGGTTATCTGTTGGTAATATGTTGGTGGGTTTCGAGCTCGTTGGTAGGTCAGAACGTGGGTGGTGTAGGGGTATCAAGGTATACCCCTACCAGGATCAGGTGGAAAATGTTGGATCTTGTTTATGTTACATTTATGTGATTGTTATACTATGTTATGTTATGTCATGGGTCATTGGCTTGTGATTTGATATGTGAGGAAGTGATACTATTGCGTTGGGGGTGGGCAATGACTTTACAAGTTGTTCATATTCATATGTTATTGTTATTATTGTTATATTCATATTACAGCTGTGTTCATATTGACCCATACCTTAGAGTATCGGTGTTTTACTGGGGGTGGGTTTGGTATAAGGTAGTAGACAGCTCCTCCTGCCCATATAGCAACAATGCACTTGTCATGTGTCTTTTCTTAACAAAGATGTATTGAGAGTTTGTAGTTATTTGTTCAAAAGTGTAAAACACTTGAAAAAGCCTTTTATTGGTGAAACACATTGTGTAGTATTTGTTTGATTTCTTTTAGCATTCAAGTATATTTGGTTTTCACTTATTATATGTGTTAGAACATTTATTACACTTTTTATGCTTTTTAATTATTTTATTTGTTCCTGGCACATTCGACTTCAATTTTGGACAACTACTCCAAACCATATCCTTGGTGGGGATTATATCACCCATGCACAGATATTTGAGCGATATAGCACTCTATCAAATGTGAATAAAATGCGTCCATTTATTTTTATATAAATTGTACTTACAGTGAGCGCTATTGTATATCTCTTTGATTTTATACAACCATCTGCATGATGAGACACTTACTTTTAGAGTTGTATATCCGTCAGTGGGGATTGTACCGGTGCAAGCAATTTTACTTAGAGCTAGTTTAATTTCTACGAAATCACCTTAATCAAGAACTGATACCTATCAATAATTTAAACGCAGCTGGGATTTTGTTCATTGGACTGTTAATATTGGACTTTACACGTTTATTTTTTATTGATTCCATATATACTTCTTTACTCATTTTATCTTTATATCTATCCGTTGGCGCAAACCTGTTTTTGTGCATTTTATGTGGGATACAAAATGCTGTGTATTGGTATGTTTATCTATTGTATTTTATAATAAACATTTTTATCTACATATAACATAAGTTACCCATTCTGTCAAGCGACACCTTCTGTAAAGCAGCTGGGGCTAAATCCAACACATAAGTCCCTCCACACTCCATCCCCACCATATCTCGCAAAAACATACGCTCCCTTAAGCCCAAAAGTACCACACCAAGACGCCCATCCTGATTGATGAGGCTGGAAAGCCTACCCATGCAAGCACTCAGAAAACACTACAGGTCCATTGACACAAACCTGATGAAACCGACGAGTTACACCACGATCGACACATGTAGTCCAGGGCCGGATTAACATAGGGGCTGATGGAGCTGCAGCTCCAGGCCCAGGCCCATGGAATAGGCCCATTTAAAAAAAAAAAAAAAAAAATTTTTTTTTTGTATTTTTTTTTTACACTCTACTCTTAGGTTTGCCACCTGACTGGTATTTTAATGGCACAGACGGTATTTGAGGCTGCCTGGCCCTGCCGGTATTGCAGTAATACCAGCAATACAAATGCAGCTAATTTTCTCAGAATAAATGGAAATTACTCTGCAATACCAGCACCGGCCAGTAGGGGTCACTGTGTGTGGAGAGAGGCAGGGATAGGAAGTTACAGAATATCCCTGCCTCTCTCTACTACTCACTGACCCGTGGGGGAGCAGCAACACAGCACAGAGAGTCCAGACAGCAGCTCTACAGGTCAGGTAAGTGAGGGATGGGGGGAAAGGCAGCAGGGACACATGGGGACACTGAGACACTAGGGGACACATTGGGGACACTGAGACACTAGGGGACACATGGGGACACTGAGACACTAGGGGACACTGAGACACTAGGGGACACATGGAGACCCTTAGACCCTAGCGGACACAGACACTAGGGGACACATGATGACACATACACTAGGGGACACTGAGACACTAGGACACATACACTGGGAGACCTGGGAACACTGAGACACTTGGGGACACTGGAAAACATGGGGACACTGAGACACTTGGGGACATATGGGAACACAGACACTAGGGGACACATGGGGACACTGTCACTAGGGGACACTGAGACACTAGGACACTAGTAGACACTGAGACACTAGGGGACACTGAGACACTAGGGGACACTGAGACACATGGGGATGCTGAGACACATGGGGACGCTGTGAGACATAGGGACATTGGGAGACATTGGGACATGGAGACACTATGTCCCCCAGCCAGTGTCCCTAGTGTCTCAGTGTCCCCAAGTCTCCCAGTGTCTGTGTCCCATGTCTCTCAGTGTGCCTAGTGTCCCCATGTGTCCCACTGTCCCCATGTCTATGTCCACAACTGTCCCCATGTCTCCCCAAGTGTCTGACTCCCAGCCAGTGTCCCCTAGTCTCCCAGTATCCCCTAGTCTCCCAGCGTCCCCTAGTCTCCCAGTGTCTGTGTCCCTGGTTTCTTAGTGTCCCCAAATGTTTCAGTGTCTCCATGTCTCCCAGTGTGTTCCTAGTGTCTCAGTGTGCCTGGTGTCCCCATGTCTCCCAGTGTCCCTATATGTCCCAGTGTCCACATGTCCACAACTGTCCCCATGCCTCCCAGTGTCCCCAAGTGTCTGTCTCCCAGCCAGTGTCCCCTAGTCTCCCAGTGTGCCCTAGTCTCCCAGTGTCTGTGTTCCCATGTCTTTGCCCATAGTGTCTTAGTGTCCCCAAATGTTTCAGTGTCCCCATGTCTCCCAGTGTCTGTGTCCCTAGTGTCTCAGTGTCCCCATTTCTCCCAGTTTCCCTAAATGTCTGTGTCCCCGGGTCTCTCAGTGTCCCCAGTATCCTAGTGACATGGGGACACACTGAGACATTGGGACACTGGGAGAAATGGGGACACAGACACTGGGAGACTAGGGGACTGGGCGACATGGGGACACTGACACTGTGATACATAGGGACACTGAGACACTGGGTGACTTGCGAGACTGAGACACTGGGAGACAGGGAGACACTGGGAGCAATCCATCTATACAGCAGAATCAAACTGTGAGTAGTTTGGTGATTTTATAGAATTTTCTCTGATGTCACTCCTTGTGATTTACATGATGTGATGTCATGCATAACTAATTTATTATACAAATTATTAAGGCTGGTATTTTTTTCCAACAAAGGTGGCAACCTTAACTACTCTTCACATTCTCTTGCTTAAAGGAGCACTATAGGGTCAGGAACACAATCATGTATTTCTGACCCTATTATGTTAAAACCACCACCCTGGCCCCTTCTTGCCTCCCTAAATATAGTAAAATATTACTTGTATTAAATTCTGCAGCTGCTGGCTCAGAAGTGGTGGTCTGAGCAAATTACAATACTTCCCCTAGGAGACTGTCAACTAGGCCGATCAGGGGCAGAGCCAGTACAAGTCCAACATAGCCCTGGCCAATCAGCATCTCCTCATAAAGATAAATTGAATCAATGCATCTCTATGAGGAAAGTTCAGTGTCTGCATGCAGAGGGTGCAGACACTGAATGGCAGTGCTGCACACTAGGCAGTACTGCCCCAGGAAGCACCTCTAGCAGCCATCTAAGGAGCAGCCAGTGGAGTTATTTTCTCTGAAAAGACAGTGTTTACTGCAAAAAGCCTGAATGGAATGATTCTACTTACCAGAACAAATACAATAAGCAGATGTTGGTCTCTCTAACACTGTGGCATGTCCCCTTTCTTCTACACTCACTACATACATCTTTTCTCTGTCTCAGACTATATACCAGGAACTTCTGCCTGCTATTAAGAAGGTAAGGAGACAAGTGGACCAGCGTGTCCTTTGAAAGAATGGAGTGAGCGCATCATTAGACGCATTTATGTCAAGCTCAAGGTGCTGCCTGCATAGTATGCCCTTAGTTGGACAGCCTGCAGGATTGGCAGGCAGCCTGACATGCATTCATGCCAGGCTGACCTTCCAATTCTTTGGACAAACATGCCCCTTTTTGGGCATGTTCACCCCTTTTGGCAGGTCTTGTCACGTGATTCGCGCCAGTGGCACACCCTTTTACCCCGCCCATTGACTTCCTGCTTCACTGGACACTGCTGTTAGGGGTTATGGATTTACTTGAAAGATGAGATCATAAATTAGAGAGAAATTAGCATAGAGTATGTGTTTTCTTATAGCTGCATCCTATGAGTTTCCCTCCAGCACCATCTCCATCAGATACATGACGCTTGGGAGGTATGATTGTTTTAGTGTTTTTGGTCGATAAGATTCCGTAATTAGGCCCATCATAATTGTCAGCACCAGGCCCACTGTGCTCTTAATCCGGCCCTGATGTAGTCAGCCTGTACACAGCATGTCCTATAAAATATACTAAAAAGTGCTTATCCATGACTGTCACACAAATGTTGAAACTATGTCTGTTTTTCAATTTTCAAATTGTCTGTACCCGCTAATGTGGCATTGCAAGCATGTACCTATCAATGCACAAAAAAAAAGAATTTTAAAAAATAAAAAATAAAAAGTTACCCATTCTGTTTCCTTTAATAAAGGATTATAGTGTACATTTATTTATGTGCTTTTCTAAGCTAACATGTACAGGACAGGCTTATTAATTAAAGTAAAACATGTTGGAAATTCAAAAGGAATTTTTAAATTTAAGGCCAAAATTAAAAACCTGGAAAAATTATTTGGCCTTTAATTTAAATGTGAAATTCACTTTGTATTCACTTTAAATTTAGAATAATTCTCATATATATAAAAAATAACATTCAAGTTTGATACAAACTAAATCAAAATTGGTAATAATACTGTCCAAAAATGTTAAAAGCTTGAAAATATATTGTTTCTTTTTTAATTATCTCTTTTTACTTTTAAATATTTTACTAATTAAATGTGTTTTATTTTTATATTAGCATTATTATACATAAGGAAAATCTGTACAGGGGCTCACGTCATTAACATAAAAATACACTATTTCATAATGTATAAAAGGAAGAGGAAAGGGCACTACGTTAATTGTGATAAATAGTCAACATCCTCGATTTTGTAAAAATGTCTGTGTTACTTTGTTTATCTTACTGAATAAATCCTGTCATTACATATTTTAAGTGCTTTATAATGTATTGCTTGTCTATCTCTGAGATAGCTATTAGTCTTCATGACAAATGATGACAAATTCTTGGCACGATTTCTCTTTAAGGTTATACTTTGCACAATCCAGCGTAGCCCGAGACTCCAAACTTCGTATTTACTTTTTGTGTTTCTTTTGAAAACTTGCAGGAAGATGGATGGAAACAAGCTCTTACTTTTTTAGTTTGGCCCTCTCTAGAGATATTTAATAGTCATTTAAATTCATTCACTGGGTCTTGATGTTGAATCTACGAATAAAACTGAAATACCATCAACATAATAAAAAAGTGTATTTAGTAGCTCAATAAATCAGAGATAGTATGAGTTTCTAGCCTACGTAAAAAACATTTTATGTTTCAGATCGTGAGCAGGGCAATGAATCAGCAAAGCTGTAAAAGACGGTATTCTCTCTGTGGCAGAATTTGGAACAAACATACCCACTCTAGTCTCAAGTACCGGATACATTAATTGATTGGTTGAGATTTCCTTTGAATCCTGTCCACTAAAAAAATATGTGTAATTGTTTAAGATCTTGTCAGCAGATGTAAAAATCATAATGGCTTAATGTGGTTGTGTGATGAATTGGCCTGTGTTGGCATGAATTGTATAGTCTTCCAATACTGCTTTGAAATCCCTCTTGCAAGTTAAAAATACTCTTGGCTATGGTTGTATATTTGGTAATTTTCGAGAAAACAAAAGTTGCTCTGACTTCGGTAATGTGTGTTTATTAGTTATTTAGTTTATTAATTAACTGTGTTGCTAACATGTTTTTATGATTAGTATATTTGTAATTGGTACAAGCTTAGAACTGTATTTTTATTCTATAAATATGTTGTCTATCTTAAACAAGAACTCAGTTCTCAAGTAGATGTCCCCCAAGACCTCCAGGCATGAGGTCATCGGAATATAAAGATATCATGGTTGCACCTATATATACAAACACTTTACTGGGAACACAAACAAATCTGTATAATGTCTACAAAATGATATCAAATTATTATTATTCAAGAATGACCAACTTAAGGTATGGTAAGCTTTTGGAAAAGGTGGATAATGAATTATTGATATTCACAAAACCTATGGAACTAATGGGAAAAAGAGAACCTAGAAACCAGGAACTGTCTCAAAATAAAGGATGAACATATACCTTTCTTAATCTGATCTAAAATGATATCACGTACTCATTTCAACTCTACATTTTGGAAAGCTAAAAAAATATACAAAAACAGCATATTAATTTATACAATTTTGTATAGTATCCTGAGTTTTATTTTGACTGTTCTTGCTTTTGTATATATTGGAAATGTTATTTAACCAGATTAGTCTCCACTCGGCTATAACTTGGAAAGTCCATCAAGTTCAACCTAGAAAACAATTCCTTAAAAAAAAAAAAAAAGAAAGAAAGATATTTATTTACTTTGGGTTTCAATAAAGCATTAAAGACATTATACAACAATTCAGGTTACCCACAAAAATTAGATAGAAACAAATTAAGCTATATAAAGTTTTGATACATAAATGAGGCCATTGCATTCATATGTTATCACAATGTGTACAAGGTTTTACAAGCATAGGCTACAGGTTTAGCCACAGTGGGCTCAGGAGAGCCCCGAGGAAACCCATATATCCAGAACTCAACAAGACTAAATAAAAAGGAATGGGGGAGGAGGGGGTTGGCCATCCATCGTCAATGTTGAGACAGTCAGTCTTCCATATAGTCATGAAGGGAGAGATCAATTATTTTATGCAGCTCATTCAAAAAGGTGCAAAAAAAACAACAAATGTAGCCATTTCCAATGCCACAAAAGGGAAACAAAAATTCTTGACTCCATAAAGTAATCGGATTTTTCCTTGTATCAAAAACCTGTTTGCATACATATCAATTATATCCTTGAATATTCTGTTTCTTGTGAAAAATTATCTATAGAATCTGATAAGAAAACCTCTTTAGACAGATAATTTCACATCTTTAATGTTCTTACTGCAAAGGATCCTTTCTCGTTCTGAAAAAACCCCAATCATGTAATGCTAATGTGGAAGGTAATGAATCATAGCATCTATGAATGAATACTGTCACATATGTTCCTTTGTATGTATGACCTTCTGATTGAGCACATATAAGTGAGTCCATTGTCTTGCACTTCAAGGTCTTATTGCGTTAGATTTCTTTGTACCCCTGACATGGTATTATTGCAAATGTCTGAACTGGCATGACTTACTTTAAGAGAATTCGTCATTCTCCTTAGCTTTGCGCTTACTAAATTTGTCTTAAATTCACGGCCTCAGACGAGCCACAGTTCGCTGTCTCTGAGTAAAAAAGACAGCTGAGCTAAGGCAAAATGAAGTTCAAAAAGCCACAGAGACTTGTCCAACATCTATAAAAATGTGGTTTTCCAATGAAGGCAAGCTAAATATAAAAATTCTATAGAGAACAATAAATTCATAATAAATATTACTGAAGTACTGGAATCAGAGCAACAAGTTGGACCCAAAAAACACTCAAAAAGCAAATGCTGGATAATCAAACGGACCCCATGGCCAGAGACAGTTCTTTTCATTACATATATTTTTCAGGTTGTGAAAAGTGCTCTGTGCATTGGGATCTGAGTCAGGAAGCGGAGAATCATTGAACAGAAGAGCTTTTTTTTCTTCTTTTTAATTTACTGTATACGCACCCATTTTCATAGCTGTCCAACTAAAATGTTCACATTAAAACAGGGCTGTCCCCACACTGTTTCCAAAATCCAGAGGGAAAAAAAATCAGTATTTCAGGGTTATATATTGGGAATTTATTAGCAACGCACAAAGTTAATTGGTTGATTATGTGTTTATTGGGGACATTCTAATGTTTGTTTGTCAGAATGTTGAACCTCTGTGATTGGTTTATTCCACATCTTGGCTATAATGTGAATGATGAGAGTTTCACTGGAAGCCAAAATGACGAAACCTTGTGTTTGGCACAGTAAATGTTGGTACTTTTAAATACAGTTCACATTTGTTAACCCAAAACTTGATATGTTTCAGTCTTCTGCAATGTGGTACATTAAAACCCATGACAACATGGTGGAAGAAGTGAGGATCAACACCTTCATGAGTGGGACTTTAGTAAGATTCCATGCGTTTGGGACAAAGGTCTTTTTGATACCTTTACTATGTATATGTTGCTTTGTAATTTAATAATGCTTTCTCTTTGAATGCTTGAATACATATACTATATTTTACTTAAAAGGACAGATGGTCTTTATTCTGATATCCTATATTTATTTATAGGACAATATTAAAATATTGAAAAAATGAGAAAATAAATATTTTCATAGCTTTTGTATAATTTATATAGTACTAGTAGGAATAGAAAAAACTCATAATAAATTCACCTATTTGTCTTGCTTGTTATAAAGTTCTGAAAGCACAAGTTGACAAGTATCAGAATGCCTCGACACTTTGTCATAGTGTTTTAATGCAGGTCAGTCTCTAGGTTCATGTTGCCGGACGTCAAAGCAAGAGACAGTCCTGTACATGCTGCAATCGGCATGTTTTGAACACTCCACTTGCTGTGGTTTGTTTTTACAGAGATCGGATCAGCTATCGCTGAACTGTCTCATTAATCTGGCAAGTCAGATCTCACGTCTGACTCTCATATAATTTTTGAATTTGGTGCAGTATGATATTATAATAATGTGGTATCAATAAGTATGAACTTTGCCATACCAGGTCAGACTAAAAACATTGGGGGTGAGAGACAGAGACAGGCAGGTGTAAAATTGTTCTTAAACTGTTTGACAGACTATCATTGGAGTGCACCAGGGAACTCCTGGCACCATAATCACTATGGGGGTTGTGGTACTTAGATCGTCTGATAACACACTGAGAGGATAGGCAAAGAGAGGCTAGTGTCAAGGGTTACAGAAAAGCAAACAATCACTGAGCAAACCAATTATTGGTAGAACAGAGAGTTGGATTATTGAGGAATAAAGTCATGTCAAAACCAGAGAAAACACTAGATATTATAGACCATGTAAAAGTAGAACCCAAGTCCAGTTGGGAATCTCCTTTCAGCCCAGATTGGGGTAAGAAAGGCAAATATCCCTCCTAGAGCCCTGAAGTCAAAAGCAAAAAATGCCACCAGGTTGTACAGATGCAGGGGGTAACCCTAATAGAAGATAACTAAACAAGAAAAAAAGCACTAATTCACCAGCACAAATATCTAAATCGATATTGTGCCAGGAAAAAAATTGTACAACCCTATTAACATATACTTATGATAAAAAATGTGTATCATAATTTATTAATAAAGCTAAAAGCCTTAGTCTCCTATCCACTAGGTACATAGGTGTAGTAGTTAAGAAATGTCTATGTAAAAAGCTAAAGGTAACGATAGGAAGATAGAAAAAGAGGTAGATATAGCCTGTTCTGAATTAAGTAAATAGATCTAGCAGAGACTGATTGTAGGTATCTGGCAGGCATATAGACACTCCATTCTACACTACACAGCCATAGATCATCTAGAACCTCTCTTAGTATTGTAGCATACTGACAGCTAAATACTACCTAAATAGAATCCCTGTTACCTCAGCATAGCATAGATCTAATGCCTACTAACACAACTAGTCCTATGGATGGACTAAAAAAGGTTAAGAAAAAAATCAGTTAAGTGCTAACCCCTACAACCCAAGTGCATGGTTAAAAATAAAAAAGGAAAAAGCCTGACGCGCGTTTCAGCGTATCAGGACGCCGTCGTCAGGGGCAAATACAAAAGCTACCGGTCTCTCCCACTTCCTTAAATGTCCAATACATGATTGAACATTGTTAACAGCTGGTTCATCATAATAGAGACTCACATCTCATTGGTCCGGATGAGACCCCGCCTATCAGCCATGCAATTAGAGTCCACTGTAGCCCGACTCCCTTCCACATACTCCACGTGACGATTACATCAACACGCTACGTCACATGGGCGGGGAAGGGGCGGATACCACGTCCGCATACCCCATGTGATTATGACGTCAAGCGCTGTGTCAGGTGGGCGGGGAAGGGGCGGGCACCATCCCTGTAACTACGTCCCCATCACTGACAAGCCTAGTGAGTCACAAAGACATCACTAGATGGGCGGGGTTAATAAAACCCGAAAATACAGTACGGCAGGGGGAATAACAGACTGATCATCCCTAGATAATAAATTCAAGGGTGATCAGATCATGATCCAAAATTGACCACTCACTGCCTAAATGTAAAACACTTAAGTGTGTAATTTTGAGAGACAAACAGGGCCCATTAAGAAGAGTAGGGATAAACTCCTCACACAGGGATGTAATTTGGGAATGGGCACACTGGGATGCATAACGCACCCATTTGCCCCTTATCCATCCATAGTATAAGGAGTGCACGCAATACAAAATCCTACTATATAGTAGGTATCAGATATAACCTAAACAGTATTGGATCCCTTGCTCCAGAAAATTAAATAAGTAGTAATAACCAGTGTAGCATCACTAAGGTTATATAAGGAGATATATAGTAGCTTAGGTCCCTAAATAATAATAAACACTTAACAAACCAAAACGTGAATAAAGCGTCAAAATTAATATTAGATAATAGTGATTACAATCATAATTATCAAAAAAATACCCATATGAAGTTACTAAAAAATGTTTATTGAATGAAAGGGGTATATGAAAACCCCTCATTCAGACCATGTGGTGATAGGGTTTGGAGTTTAAAAATCCAAAATGCCTCGCTCTGACGGAGTTTGGTATCCCACCCACCTTAACGTGGGGGCTGAGGAATATGTTCTAATCCCAAGAAACGTATTCCTGCTGAAGAATGATTATGACAAAGATGTAAGTGTCTTGATATAGGGGTTTCAAGACGTCTCCTTACTGAGTTTACATGTTCCCTAATTCTAAACTTGAAGGGACGAAAAGTCTTCCCCACATACATAAGGCCACATGAACAGGTAAGTAAGTAAATAACCCCTGCAGTGCGGCAATTGATAAAAGAGCGTAAATTAAAGGACTCTGAATTGGAACTGTTATTGCAGACTTTAGAGTTCTTGTTGATATAGGGACATGCACTACAGTGACCGCATCGATATGTGCCAATAGGCAAATAGTTTTTAAAGGGTCCTGAAGTTGACAACGAGGAAAGATGACTAGGGACAAGTAAGTCCCTTAGATTCCTACCTCTACGTGCTGTAATAGAGGGATATGCTGTCACTACATCTTTGAGATGTTTATCTGAGGATATGATGGGCCAATATTTCTTAAAAATTCCCATCATCTTATGCCACCCAGCGTCAAAAGTTCAAATGCATCTTATCAAATGTCCCTCCTGTTTAGCAGAATTGTCATCAATAAGGGTTTGCCGTTCAGTTGAGAGAGCCCTCACATATGCTCTCTTTAGCACCCTATTGGGATATCCTTTTTCCCTGAATGACAGTCTCAAGGTCCTTGCTTTAGACTTGAAGTCATCCAGGGATGAACAATTACGTTGTAACCTGAGGTACTGTCCGATGGGGATTCCAGCTTTTAATGGAATAGGATGGTAGCTAGACCAATCCAAAAGACTGTTTGTAGCTGTTTTTTCCTGAAAAGTGTAGTATTCGTTTTGTTCGCTTCTCCTATTTCGAGAGAAACGTCCAAAAAGCATAATTTAGAACCCCCCATCTCGCTTGTAAACCGCAGGTTATAGGTATTGTCATTAAGGACAGCGACAAAGTCCGCAAAAAACTCGGGGGTACCCAGCCAGACGACAAAAATGTCGTCAATGTACCTCTTCCAGTAAAGGACCTGATCCATATACTGTTTGAGGTTAGGGTCTTCTCTGATTATTCGCTCCCACCAGCCCAGATGTAGATTTGCATATGATGGTGCACATGGTGTCCCCATGGATGTTCCCCTCGTCTGTTGATACAATTTATCATTAAAGAGAAATATGTTATGTGTTAACACAAATTTCAACAGATCTGATATAAACTCAATGTACGTCTCAGGTAATTTAGCATTGAGTGTGAGGAACATTCTGCAGTGTTCAATTCCAAGCTCATGAGGAATTGAGCTATATAAAGCCTCTACATCTAGGCTGCACAATTTGGCATGATAAGGAATCTCAGTCTGGGTTAAAAACCCAAGTAGTTGTTTTGTATCCCGAAGGTATGAGGGTAAACCCTGTACCATCGGGGACAAAATCTTATCAAGAAATACGCTTATATTCTGGGTAAGATTGCCGCAACCAGATACAATTGGTTTACCTGTCAGGTCCAACATGGACTTATGTATTTTAGGTAAACAATAAAAGGTTGACAGAATAGGTTCTTTAGAGTTCATGAACTCGAATTCATCTTTTGAGATGAATTCCATTTCGACAGCTCCAATCAATAAAGTGCGTAATTCAACCAAAAAGAGTGAGGTTGGATCCTTTTTAATCACACGGTACGCATTTTCATCCAATAGCAGTCGTTCAGCCATCCTTATATAATGATCCCTGTCCATAACAACCACATTTCCCCCCTTATCGGATGGCTTAATGATCAGGTCCCTATTAGCCTGGAGCCGACTAATAGCCATCCTCTCCTGTTTCGAGAGGTTGCCCCCAGGACGTAGTTGGAAATCGTCAGTTGGCAAAGAGACAATTTCCCTACAAACCATATCTAGGAATACCTCCAAATTCCTATAGTCTTTAAACGGGGGGGTAAACCTACTTTTAGATCGCAGATTAGTTTGGGGAACAGTGTTCCTAATGGATCCATCACAGGATTCCAAAAGTTCAACGAGTGTTTGGAGGCACTCTAGGTCCTTAGGTGATAATCCTAAACTCTGTGCTTTAGTTTCTTTGCGTTGCTCATGATATTTATGCAAGGCTAACTTCCGCACAAATAAATGGACATCCTTCGTCCATGTAAATTTATTGAAGGTAGGTGTAGGGACATAAGATAACCCCTTGGATAATACACTCATTTGGGCGTTAGAAAGAGTGGATTTGGACAGGTTAATAATCTGTAAGGATGGTTTAGACATTATCTTCGGTGTCTCTGACCTCGACCTCTGTTCCTTGTACGGGGACCCTGAGACAATTCCGCCTGACGTAGACCTAAAAAATCCACCCCTTTCTTTAAGATACTCTTTGGTGGATTAGTCGGTATAGGTGTATATGAAGTAGAGGGTCTATCAGTTTCTGTATCAGTGGATTCATATTCTGATGTGCTCGCATAATCAGAATCAACTCTATTCCTTCTTTTGAAGGGGTGATAAACCTTGCCCCTCTCAAAGTCTGAAACATCCCGAAGATATTTTTGATGCTTCCTAACCTTGATTTGATGCGAAAATTTATCAAGGTTAGTTTTTAACTTTACTTCAAATGATTCAAATTGGGGGTCAGCTTTTACCTGTTGGACCTCATCTATTTGTTTATCTAATTCTTGTTGTACAGTCTCAAGTCTCATAGATTCATACTTGCAGATTATGTTCATAAAAGTGTTTGAACAGTTAGTAGCTGCCTCCTCCCACTCCTTATAAAACTCTTCCAAAGCCATCTGTCTGGCAGGGGGTACCTGTACCCGTAACCCTCTGGGTATGATGCTTTTGGAAAGATATTTCTGTAGTGTGGATATCTCCCAACTCATTCTGATTTGTTGTCTAAACAATTTGTTTAGTTTATTAAAATGAGAATGGATATTAGGAGGTGATAAATTCTGCATTGTGAGGTCATTGCTAAAGACTGACTCTACATCTGCGCACCAACTATTAGCATCAGGTCTATTGGAAAGAAACCCTGCCATGGTGAAAACGGACTAAAATAAACGATATATAACTTAAAGTAACAAGAAAAAAAGGGTAATGGTGGCTTGTGGTGATAAACACCTAAACTATAACTATCTAAAAGTAGAATCCAAGTCCAGTTGGGAATCTCCTTTCAGCCCAGATTGGGGTAAGTAAGGCAAATATCCCTCCTAGAGCCCTGAAGTCAAAAGCAAAAAATGCCACCAGGTTGTACAGATGCAGGGGGTAACCCTAATAGAAGATAACTAAACGAGAAAAAAACACTAATTCACCAGCACAAATACCTAAATCGATATTGTGCCAGGAAAAAAATGTACAACCCTATTAACATATACTTATGATAAAAAATGTGTATCATAATTTATTAATAAAGCTAAAAGCCTTAGTCCATATTATAGAACATGGCAAGGCAGAAAGCAAACCAAGTCATGACCTTAAATTGCCCCAAAAACTATGCAATTCGCTACCACCAAAAATGGTCGGCAAAAATATAGAACTGGAGTTTCTGGAATGATGCAAAACACTGCGGTTCTAAAAATGGCACGAGTCCAAGGAGATATAAGATGGTGAAGGAGAGACGCGATCTACATCAAAACTGAAACCAGAATGGAGCACGGTGTCAATACATGTGTCATGGCAGCATCCAGACAGAGCAGGAGTCATGACACAGCGTCAAAGGGTACTTTTCTATTACTATCTTTAGTGGAGACATGTTGGTCATTCCTAGTGTTATTTTTCAGTCCCTTATCTCATTATTTTTCTTACAGAATTGTTGTATATTCGTTGTAGTAATATTGTTTATTCAGTTGATACAACATTGCTCGTATTGCTTATTCAGTTGATGTTATTCTGTGATGGTATGTAATCACTACCGGATCTCTAATAGTTTGAAGTATCGCCTCACACAAGGTTACAAAAGAAAGGATAAAATACGACAACCAACAAAGTGATGATCTGCTTACCACGTGACATTGGCAGTTTTCCCACTGCATATAAAACAAGACTTTTAATAAAAGCTATGGCACTTGAGAGAACATTCATCTTAATACGGCACTGGGAATAACAATGTTCAAAGTCTGCTTTAGATCAATATTCACCATTGGCTGAGATATACACTATGGTAGCTGTGCATGATATTCAAGGGATTTGTTTGAGTTATGCTTTTGGCTCCAATACAATGAGGGAATATCGAATGTTTTCCTCAGGCAGTAAAAAGTAGTTATCAGATCAAGAATACAGTTGACAAAGGGCCAACAAGCACAAGGGAAAAAAGTAAAACAGAACTTGCAATCGGAATTTAGGAAACACTATCTATGATTTTACAAAGGGACTGTTGGTGTGTTTTTAAGTGGAGAGCGATCCTCCATTTTATTTCTCAGTGAGAGACGTGCACTCAATCAAAGTGTGACCTCATCAGATTCCAGTGTATCATTTAAGGCCCAGACATAAAATATGCAGAACATTCTATGAGGTTAAGTTCTTGAAAGCATTGGCAGGAACATATATATATTTTTAAAGCACTTCTTTATTCTTCAAATCTTTAAAATGTCTATCAGTTGCATGTGAATGGAAGATGTTACCTGCAGGTAATGTATATGACTTTTGATGTTAAACATTTACAGAGTTTCACTATAATGTGCTGTTGCAGATTAAATTGCTGTGGATAAGACATTTCTTTCAAGACTTATCTGTGTTTCAGGTGGAATAACACTGCCTCATTTCATGCTCAATTTAGTTAATGTATGCAGGATGTCAAGTTAAGACATTTGAAGTGTGAGTGTGTGTGTGTTCCTCTTTTACCAAAAATGGGCAGAAATATCTGATAATTATTCCAAGGGTGGATGTTGAACTCGTGTAACAATTTAACTTTTCGACTTTAAGATTCCGCAAACTAGAAAGGTTGAGTATCAGAAGAATGATGGAAAGAGGATATCTGAAGGATAACGTAAAGAAGAGCAAAAAGTATCACTCCAGATTATTCCATTAAAGTATCATAATAAAATGTTAGTAAATAACTGTTCTGGTACATTTGACTTGTAAAGACAGGGTGCAGCTAGTTACCTGTTGGCTTTGTACCTCAAAATAACTTTTTTACATTAAGTTGAGAGAGGAGGCAAAGACAACAAGCATTAAAGATTGATAAAGGGTGCTCGTTGATTAAGGTGAATATATATGATGTTGAATGTGAATTCATTCCTGTACCAAGACTTTTATGAGAAGCACCTGTTCAAAATGGCAGGGTTAGCCATTTTAATATAACCCATTTGTCTTATTATTTCATGGGGCATTATACAATAAATAAAACGTTACTATTTGGTTACTATTTGGTATCTGAATATATGGTAAAAAGGTAGACATGTCTTCGGAAAGCCCTGAACAAAATATAAGTCTAACTGATTTAGGCCCTTGACAACATATTAAAGTTAACATCACGTGGGTTTCACAGTCACATTGTGCATTGGTGAAAAAATATTCTAAAACATCTACAGAGAACAGTTGCTGTCTGCCTGTAAGCTGAGATTTAGCATTTAAAGCACTTATTATTCTAATTAGCATTTGTATCGGGGCAACATACGCAGCAGGACTTAGTAAATATAGAAATAGGATATAAAGTACTACTCAAAATAAACTTGCAATCTAAAAGGATTTGAGGTGGGCAGATATATATTGCCAGGAGATGTGAAGGTAATGGACTGAAGACCTTAAAGCATTTGCACAGACTGCAAAAATGCAATGTAATTGAGGAGGTAATTGGGGAAGATGCCAAACCCCCCGAAAGGCATGCTATAAAGCAGGCAGATAGCCACTTGGGTGGGTGGGTGGGCTGGAGGGAGGGTGGGTGAGCTGGAGACAGGGTAGCTGAGATACTGCTTGGTAAAAATGCAGGCTATTGCTTGAAGTGGAAATAGTATGTGAGGTTTCTAAAATGGATCGAATGAAGAGACAACTGTCGAATGTATGTACTGAATAGGGGGAGTAACAGGATAGGAACAAAGAAAGAGGATGGAAAAATAAACATGTGCTGTTTAAAACAGAAAAGATTTTATCTCCCACCAAAAACAATAATGACATATACAGTAAATATTAGTAGATTGCATGTAAAGAATATTATAGCAAAAAAAGTAACAGTAAATAAAATAACTGGAAGAAAAAAAAGAGTTTATATAGAAACAGAGATAGTAAACAAAATGCAGAATAATGTTAATTCGTTTTGTGTCTTCAAAGCTGCTATATTTACCTGCTTGCTGGAAGTTACTGGAGAAAGTTGAGGTTATTGCTAGACGTGAATATGGTGTGTGAGGCTTCTCAGGGCTTCATGGATGTTGCGGGTACATATGTTGGTTATTGCTAGACGTGAATATGGTGTGTGATACCTCTCAGAGCTTTCTGGAAGTTACTGGTGAAAGTTGAGGATATTGCTTGAAGTGAATATGGTGTGTGATACCTCTCAGAGCTTTCTGGAAGTTACTGGTAAAAGTTGAGGTTATTGCTTGAAGTGAATATGGTGTGTGATACCTCTCAGAGCTTTCTGGAAGTTACTGGTGAAAGTTGAGGTTATTGCTTGAAGTGAATATGGTGTGTGATACCTCTCAGAGCTTTCTGGAAGTTACTGGAGAAAGTTGAGGTTATTGCTTGAAGTGAATATGGTGTGTGATACCTCTCAGAGCTTTCTGGAAGTTACTGGTGAAAGTTGAGGTTATTGCTTGAAGTGAATATGGTGTGTGATACCTCTCAGAGCTTTCTGGAAGTTACTGGTGAAAGTTGAGGTTATTGCTTGAAGTGAATATGGTGTGTGATACCTCTCAGAGCTTTCTGGAAGTTACTGGAGAAAGTTGAGGTTATTGCTTGAAGTGAATATGGTGTGTGATACCTCTCAGAGCTTTCTGGAAGTTACTGGTGAAAGTTGAGGTTATTGCTTGAAGTTAATATGGTGTGTGATACCTCTCAGAGCTTTCTGGAAGTTACTGGTGAAAGCTGGGGTTATTGCTTGAAGTGAATATGGTGTGTGATACCTCCCAGAGCTTTCTGGACGTTAATGGTGAAAGTTGAGGTTATTGCTTGTAGTGAATATGGTGTGTGAGGCTTCTCAGGGCTTCATGGATGTTGCGGGTACAGATGTTGGTTATTGGTTTTAAAATATTTCTGAAACCCGGTTGGATTTATAGAAGCTATAATACTAATAACAATCCTCAATGTTCCAGAACTCAGAATTGGGTGATATAGACTTTGTTTATGGCAAGCACTTTCCATGACAAAGAGTCCTTACTTGCATGACAAAATTAGAGTACTTTGTGTCTGTACACATCTGTGACTGTATTAACCATCACCCTAACAATCTTTATAATTCGTTTTTTAGCACTGAACATCACAGTGATGGATTGGGCTCTCATTTTTCTCTGGAAATAAACTATTGGTAATGTATCCAATTTAATGAAAACATATTTCTCTTATACCTTGTGTCCAGCAATTGAGGAGCTCCTTTAGATTGTGAGCTCATTTGGGCAGGGCCCTCTTCACCCATTTTGTTAGAATTAAATGTTTTTTCCATGTTGTACAGCACTGCGGAATATGTTAGCATTGTATAAATAATTGTAAATATATTTACTATTTGGCATGTGGAGCTCTATCACCACAGGCACAAGCCTGAGTCACTCCTATACAACATTTGGTACTGAATGAAATGTATGAAGTACAATCCTTGGCACTTAATTAATTGAATTTACCAATGCAGATTGTGGAAATATGAATGAGCATAAGTCTCCTTCACTGTCGGGAGTTGATAAATGAGATAAACAGTCAATATATAATTCTACACGATACTCAGATGCATTTTTGTTGCTTGAGAAAGATAAACACAAAAATGTGAGGCAGACATAAAAAAATCACTATATGAAATAAATACATATATTAAATAAAAATAAATTGAAAAATCGTTAACATTCTCTCCAGCATTCAAACGTTTATGATATTGTGGTAATGCAGCATAATTAAATGTATTTGACTTTATAATTGAGATCTGTGGTACTGTATCCTGCCAAGGTGAAATATTATGTTTTCAAACACATAGAAGCCCAGTTCAAAGATATTTTAAACCACATTAATTAAAGGTTTAGCATCACACAGCCCGCAGTGCTAGCAGTACATTCAGTGGGAAATCAAGCTTAGGTCAAGGAAGCTTAAGGGGAAGTGAAATAATAGAGGATATTTAACCTTCAAGATTTTTGTTTCAATAAATTTCAGAAAACTACTCGTACTTTGCTTTTTTTGTGAAAGTTTTTTAGGAAAGAATGCCTATTAGAACACAATGACTTAAGTTATGGCTCTGATTTAATATTTCTGTATACATATTTAACATGATTGTTTCAAAATATTAAAAAAATATATAAAAATATAGCAATATATAAAAAACATATATAAAAATATAAAAATATTTTTTAAAAATAATAAACCATTTAAAATATTTATCAAAATATATTGAAACATATGAAAAGCTTATTAAAAATATATTAAATCGGGGCGGAGCTAGTCAATTGAACAGAGCGGTCGCATATCTTTTGAGCTCCGTACACGAGGCCTAAATTTATTAATACACCAAGCATATACTAATCGATCCCCCCTGGATCCCCAACCAGCCCCAAAAGCTATGGGTCGAAAGACCAATAAACAGAACGCAGACAAGCTAAGATTGGGAACAACCATAGGAGACCTATGGTGACTTCTCAGATGACCAAACCTTGGGGTCGGAGGACCTCCACTTACCTTCTCCACTGGGCGCCGAAATCGCACCCTGCACCAACTACGTCCAAACCGGATGAACCACTGGTAACCAAGGCTGAGATGCAGGAATTGCTGGTGGGCCTCAGGCTCGACATCCACGCGGATGTAGCCATGCTCCATAAGGATCTACCAGGCCTGACGGGCCTCATGGGCACACTGGAAGATGACTCCCGCAATACTAAAAAGCAAATCACTCACCTGCAACAGCAGCTGCACACACTTCAAAGGCAACACACCACCCTTGAGCAGCGGTTTGCAGCAATGGAGGACTCCGGATGCAACAAAAACCTAAAAAACCTCTTGATTGGAGGGGTGGCAGAGGATGTCCCGGACGCGGAACTATCGCATTTCATTAAATGCCTCTTGAGTGCAATCTTATCCCCCAGACAGGCTAAATTGTTGGCAATTCATGGAATATTTCGGATCCCTAGACCGGACAAGGCCACTGTCACTGCCCCATGGGACTTGATTGTACGCTTCCAGGCTGGCCAGGACAAGACCGTAGTGATGGGCGCCCTCAGGGAGCAATCTCCCTATAACTTTGAGAACTTGCCTCTTACCTTCTCTCAGGGAGTATCCTAGCACAGTGAAAAAATGCTATAACCCTTCACATAGATCCTCCGAGCACATGGCATTACTTACAGGTGGAAAATGTCCCTGTGGCAGTCTGCCAGAATATCACCACCACGGATGCCCTTTTCTCCATACATAAGACAAATAATCCTAAAGGTAAAAAAATCACAGCTGTTCCATAACCCTCCACACACGAGCCAAGGCTTAATACTGGGAGAATACTGATTTATTGGGAGCCACATATGGCTTTTTATGCAGAAGCCCCAACATGGCATTTCTCACACACCTTAGTGTTTTTCTGCCTAGTGCACTGTTCCACTTACATTGGTGCGGCAGCAAACATGGCCCTCTTACATATCAAGTTAAATCAGGATTCAGAAAAATTACCTGTACACTGCTTAATGAGACATACGTGATTTATCTATACCTCCAAAGTGGAGGGACAGTTCCTATTTTAAGCCCAAATCCATCTTTTCTACCCTAAAGTGGCAGTGACACTTAAAAAATGAGTATTTCATAAATATAGAATTCCCTCCCATGATCCTCTGTGCCTGAGACATAATTATTGGATTATACATCGCTAATTACATTATCTCTCAGGACAGAACAATCTAAAATGTATTAACCATCCCAAAAGTACCCCAAAATACATGGAAAACTCACAAAAGTCACATCCCCGGATAGTCACACCCAGATCCGTTCGGTAGTTAAGTTCTGACCGGTCTGCCACGAGGTTGAAGCCCCAAATAGTTCCAGGGAAATAGTGGCAAAAGCCGGTCTCCATTCATGGGGTTTTGTACGAAAACGGCGTAAGGTAGATGAAAGCTAGTTTATGTAGAATGCTCCCAGTGTTCAGTAGTCTGTAACTCCTGAATGCTGTTCATATAGGTGAACTGGAACTGGAACGGGCCATAGGTCCATGGTGACCGGTGTTCACGGGTGCGCCTGGCCGAAATGAGTTCCAGGCACTCGACGACCAAGTCCCGCTGCCAGCATTCGGAAGACAAAATGGCCGACATCCATTGTCCCAACCACGTGCGTTCACATGCACGAAATGGCGGCCACCCAGTGGAGCATTCTATTAATTATTTCCTTTGCGGTTTTCGTATAAGATACATAATGTTCCACGTTCTAATTGTTCTCTGGAGTGGTCTTGGTTCAGGAACCGAACAAAACAGACTAAATAAACGAATAATCAAAACAAGCTAAAGGAGCCGAAAGTGATGGGGTATTCCTTCACAGTCCCACACCCTGGTGGGCTCATACCCAATCCTAGATCACGAAGGGGCAGAGGGTCTCCCGCAGGACTCACTTTCAAACAGAAAAACACCAATGGCGGTCCAACCTCACAATTGACACACGACTAACACAGTCCCATTCATGCCCAGGAGGCTTCCAGTGGACACCTACGCTACAGACACCACATGAACCCCCACTGCTGGTCTACAGTGATAGACCTCTAACACATAATGCCTACCGCTAACCTGTTACACGGTTTAAATTTAAGTTTCACCAGAAGTTGCTTACTATTCTCTAATATTGCTTTAATGTTTATTTTACTTTATTCATTTTATGTGTGTAATCTTTTGCCCTGTGCCTTACTGCTAGAACTCTAATTCATAAGGCCTCTGCAACTGCAATGGTGAAATAATAGATTGAGTCACATTGTCTCCCCTGGGGTTCCCTAATCATATTGCCCCTTACCAAAGTGCTATTGTTTGTATAACCCACTTGTCAATGAGCAGCTAACCCTTTATCACTTAATCTGATACCAGGGCCCATAGACCACAGTACTGATACTGACCACCCCCCTACTACTGTCACACCACGATGCCACATCAGGCCCCTAACCAACGACTCCCATCAGGTCACCCTTGCCCCCCTTCCCCCGGGACCGAAAGTAATCATACTGTCATCAGGACCAATACTATCGCTAGAGCCCTACACCTTCATCAGTGGTCCATTAACGAACTCACAACTTCTTTACTAGTTTAGAAATCACATGCAGCCTATCTATTGACTCTCGTTTAAACACATGTTATTCATACTATTGTCTCTTAACAATGCTTTATAAAAATGTGGGATTGTATATACTGCACTTACTTACTGTAATATGTCTATTCCTTGATGTTTACTCAGTGCATGTGACCCACTCTTTGCCACGATATTGCACAACAAAAATAAAGATTTAGAAAAAAAAATAATTCAATCAATGCTTGCGTAAGATAAAGAGGCATTCATTTACATGGTTAGTATATCTATTCTGAATTTGGAGTGCTGGGAGAGATAGTATGGGACAAGGGTAGGTAGCTAATCAGCTATGTTAAGTCATAGGTTGGTATTGCTAAACATATATCACATGATTTTGTATCTGCAAACCTCTGCCTTAAAGTGCAACTGTAACGCTGAACTTAACTTTCTCCTATTGTTTCTTCTTATCCTCCTCTCACAGAATCAGTTCTTCTTTTCTTCCTATTTAATCTAGTTTTCTTTAAAAGATAAGTATTTTCCTATGCTTGACTTTCTTTGACCAAAAGAGGAGTTTAAGTCAGCTCCACTTCATGTGTCAAAGAAAGTACTCACCATTCTCTTTGACTACAGGAAATGGAGCTGACTTAAGCTCGACCTTTGGTCAAAGAAGGTCAAGAAAAGGAAAAATACACAAGACTAAACAGTCCCCACTTTGTCTTATGTTTTAAAAAAACCAAGATCAGATAGGAAGAAAAGATGAACAGATTCTGAGAGAGGAAGAGTATACGAAACAATAGGAGAAAGGCGAGTTTGGATTGGCAGTGCCCCTTTTACAATGATTTACTAAATTATATATTTTCTTTCTTTTCAGAAATGTCTTCTACTTCTCTGAATTGAATTTATATAGTAATATATTTACAAGAAAATAATGAAATATGTTTAATTACTCACTCATTGCCCAAGTTCACATCCCTGTACTCAGTGCTAGGGTTTTAGAGCAAACAGACAGAATTACTTAATACTCAAATAACAGATAGCAAATTCAGACAAGATTTCTGCTTCTGGTGTTTGAGGAGACAAGACCATAGAAAAGGGGGACACGTACAACTATCTAAGGTATCTTTCTTATTCTATGTAATTGTGATGATCTCACATGTTAGAGTTTGTATCTCAGCTTAATGTGGATTCTCTGTACAATGACATAGCAAATGGAACAGCATGCATCCCATGAAATTATTATAACAGAGTATACATGAGAGGCACATGTTACACACACACCTTAGTGTTTTTCTGCCTAGTGCACCGTTCCACTTACATTGGTGCGGCAGCAAACATAGCCCTCTTACATATCAAGTTAAATCAGGATTCAGAAAAGTTACCTGAACACTGCTTAATGAGACATACGTGATTTAGCTATACCTCCAAAGTGGAGGGACAGTCCCTATTTTAAGCCCAAATCCATCTTTTCTACCCTAGAGCGGCAGTGACACTTAAAAAAATTAGTATTTCATAAATATAGAATTTTTATAAAATACTAATTTGGACTGTAATCCAAATTGAGAGATATACTGAGACAAAGTAGAATCTAGGTGTCAATTCCAACAGAAGTGATGTTGGCTCCTGGTACGGAAGAGAATCAAGTTCAAGATGGCTGTGCCCATGAGGGACAGGTTCATGAAGTAAATCTCACCTTTCCTGTCTCCCTCCAGACCCCCAGCGGTGATGTCACCATTGAGGTCTTTGCGAATCTGGTAAAGGTCCCAGACAATGACAGTGATGCTTAATGTCCCTCTTTTCTATGAGCTCCATATTGTTGGTGTGTCTGAGAGCTCCACAGCAATAATACTCCCAGTAATGTGTCTTTAAACTACAATACATGTTTTAAGAATTCAGTCTGTGTAAATTAGATACATCGTTCTTGTTCTAAATTACATTTTAATTGTATAGAATGATATTAGTAAGCCACCTAAAATGTCTTAGAACAACCCTGCACCAGGCCACACCCCTATTCACACCTATACAATAAAAGTGTCCCATTTCATCCATCTGAAATGTTGGGAGGTTTGTTAATCTAAGATCCATTATTTTGCTGATATTTCTGTGATTCCTGACTTTTTGACTCACCATTTATATTCAATAAAAATGAGAGAATATTAGAATACATAACGGATTGCAATCTCTTTTTTTGAGGTACGATTTATTTACTCAGCTGAGAGAGCTTATTTGAACCTTCCAAGGCTTCGGGACTTTCTAATGTATGATAATAATAACATTCTAATTATTATATGGTTTGTTATGGAGACTTGATGTGTGTTATATTCACATATGTTTGCTGAATCAGCAGCATGTTAGCAGATACAACTATTATCTAACTTGTTGGTCTCCAACTCTCTAACTGAATTTAAGGGAAATGATGCTCAAAAATAAATATAGGATTGAAATTTAGGTGTGTTATTTACTGTGTTTAGATTCAGGATCACTCTTTGTTTGATAAGAATAAATTCTAAGAAGAAGAAGCAATTAGACGTACCTGTCCCTTTGCTTCCGTCTGCCTTTTGTTAGATCATTAGTCATGATAATCTCAATTCAATCTAACGAGTTCAGTGTCACAACCGAGAAGCCCCTCGAAAATCAAAAGTTGCATACCACCTGTGGTTGTCTGTCTCTTTGGCATAATGTAAACACAGCCATTTCTCAGAAATAGCAATGTTTTCTGTTGTCAAATAAAAATGAAAAATAAACCACTTTATTACAAAGTAGTGGTTTTGGTGCCAGGAGTGTTTCTTTAACGCAGAAAGTTTTTATAAATTCTCTACACAGCCACTCGTTGATAGCAAGTTAAACAGATTAGGTCATTGAGAAATTCACGATCATCTGCACATTCTAAATCATATCCAAGTGCAGGGCTGACCACTTCAAACATTGGAAAGTGGTAGCATAACGCTAGAGAACTTTAAAATGTTTGGTAAGATCCCTCACCGCAATACAGAAAAATTGGAGGTCTCTGGAACGATATCCTGAAATCAAACAATTATGGAATCTGGCATACTCTGCGTTGCTCCATAATTGTCTGCTATCTTTTTTTGTCTGGGAAGAGGATCAAGCGGGAGCTTGGCAGGAATATTTCATAAAGCTGTTGTAGTGATTGACTTAGCATACATTGAGGAGAACCTTTGAACAGAGAAGTCAAGCAATGCTCATCGAGAACAAGAAGTTTAATTTATTCCCAGCTGTCATCTCCTGTAGCTTCCAATATTCATACAAAGACGTATTCTTGTCCTGCTCTTGTTTTGATGTCTTACATTCTGCTAATTACATTTACATCTACATGATCATCATTTTCCATCAAATTCTCATTATGCTGTTCTCTATGTCTTTTTTTTTTAATTTTTGTTTTCAGTCTGGAACTCCAGGAGTGAACTCCTTGATAATAATAGACCACCATATTGCTCTAATTAAGCAGCAGAAGACTGTTTTAATTATTATCCTAAACACTTTGTTATTAGACTTTCAAATAGCGTTGTACTCTTGTAATGATCAGTTTTAACATGGACATCTTTTTAGATCTAATATGGATTATGTACATCAATAGAGTATAAATAGTATTTCAAATTAAATCACATTCTGTAATTTATGAACAATACAAATTTACCCTGTAAAGTCTCAAGACTGGGTTCTGAGAGTCCATTAGGGATGGAAAACAAAAAACAAAACCATACATATCTACTAGATATTTATATACAGAATGAACATGCATTATATACTTCTTCCTCCAAAAGGTACATTAAAAATTCTGCAAACTGCCAGTTAACTTGCACGATATTAATAAACATTTCTTCTGACTTCATCCTCAATACTGGTACCCAGTGCCCATCTGCACCTGACCACCATGAAACTCCAAAAAATGAAATAAACCAACCGGCTCATCTGGTTCTTTTGTTACATGATTCGGTTATAAAGAGAGCCATAAGTAGGATGTTTGGACGACACGCTGATCTTCCAAAATAGCTCAATAACTTCCTGGTTATGATAAAGTGACATATTGAGAGGTCTGTAAACCATAATCTGACAGAGAATAATTCTAACAGATGGACTTTGTTGTCTGTATAAAATAAGTTTGTGACTTTAAATTGAGAGAGTTGTACATATTTTGCGTCCTGATCGGGATCGAGTCATGCACATAGTGTAACTGAGCTATTGGCAGCATCACTTTAATTAGCGATGAACTTATATCAACTTTTTGAACTAAAGATTACACTTGAAGATAAGTTTTACACCAAACTACCGTTCAGCTGTTCCCGGGTTTTCTTAAATTTCCAAATTGCAGATTAACTGAGCCTCACAATGACAAATATATAAGTAATAATATATTATGTATATTTTGCAGCCTCTGATTGGCCCATTTTTTCCCCCTTTTTTATTCTTCTGATTTGTTTCTGAACAGAAATCTTGGTTTTGAAATTGTGCCTAGCTGAACCAACATTTGTGCGAAATTTTAGTGTCCCGCAAATTTTTCCATTTTTTTCAAACATGTTAGCCCAGCCAAATTTTGTTGGCTAGCACAAGTCTAATAATTAGATACAATAGCCAAATGTAGAAACAGATCTACTGTTTTTCATTGACTGTATATTAGTTCATGTAAGCTACAATCAGAAAAAAAAATGTAATGTATTGCGCAGTATGAAAATTCTGTTTGCTAAGATAAGCGATTAGAAGTAGCCCTATAGAATTTAGAAATGTATTTTATGGTGGCACTATTCCTTAATCTGTATCAGGTCAACTTCGAGGACATTTTCTCAATTAACACTTTAAGAGAATAATTAATATCACGTCAACAGAGTGTTGGCCTATTTCTAAAAAAATCATCTTACCAAAAATCAAAAAGCAAGAGGATTCCCTTTTTAAAATATATCCTTGTTTATAAAAGCAGAGTCATTTGTATAAACTAACCTGTAAGCAGGGATACTCGATGTTCTGTGGTCTGCGTTGGGAAGTTTTGAGATCTGTTTTGAGTGCATCTTCAGTCATTTCTTATTATTAGAACACATTATACTGAGAGACTTTGTTATTCTTTCTGTAGAACATTAAAATACATTTTACAAAATCATACCAAACATAAGTTGTAGTGTTCTTAGCACGCTGTTTCAGAAAGAATCCAATTTATAGGAACTGAGGAGCTATAAATTGGTATTATGTAGTAACACATCATCTCGAAGGAGAGAAGCTGAAACCGAGAATGGGAAGAGATATTTAGGACAACTTTCATCTTCATTCCAGCTAGTGGAAGATCAAAAATTACTTGGAAAGTGTAAATCTGAAGGGGATTAGGCCTGGTTTGCTTACATTTGGCAAAAATATTCAGTGGACAGTAGGTAAATTGTGGTTACTGATGTTTTATAATGATCTATGCAGCTGCTGTTTCTCTTGTGTTTTCATAGGTTCATTGTTAGACTGGATTGTGATCTGTACGAGCCAGAGTTATGTCAGTGGACTCGTAGAGAGAACATTTATTTACATAGTGTAAGTCTAACATAGAAATCTCTAGCATTACTTACAAATGTCTTTTTATACCTTTATAAATGTAATAAGATAGTGCTGCACATAATCGTAAAACACAGCCAGAGGTTGGAGAATTGGAATCATGCAATCATCCAAGGACACATCTTTTCGAAGCACAGAACAACATTGTAAAGTCTGTTCACATTTTTAATCCAAAATTGTGGTCTATTCACTAACCTGTAAGTTCAATTAAGAAAACTAATTTTGATATCTACACCCCCTCTACACAGCCAATGCCACTGGACCACCAGGGAATGAGAGCCCCTCTCCCTGTCCAGCTAACAAGCAGAGAGGGGGGACAAAAATAAATAAATAAAAGTTTAAATAATATTAAAATAAAATAAAAATATTAATAATATAAAAAAAATAATAATAATAATTACAAAAAATAATAAAAATGCCCACCCCCACACCAAGGCTCTGCATCACATACACACACTGCACTCATACACACACACACACTGCATTCATACACACACACACACACACACACTGCAGTCATACACACACTGCATTCATACAAACACACACACACTTCATTCACACACACACACACTGCAATCATACACACACACACACACACTGCACTCATACACACACACTGCACTCATACACACACACACACACTGCATTCATACACACACACACACTGCATTCATACACACACACACACACTGCATTCATACCCACACTGCATTCATACAAACACACTGCATTATATATACACACACACTGCATTCATTATATACACACACTGTAAATAAATATTCAGTTAATATAATTTTTGGGGGATCTAATTATATTTAGAAATTTACCAGTAGCTGCTGCATTTCCCACCCTAGTCTTATACTCGAGTCAATACGTTTTCCCAGTTTTTTGGGGTAAAATTAGGGGTCTCAACTTATATTCGGGTCGACTTATACTCGAGTATATACGGTACTTGATCCCCTATCAAACAGCAACATTTCTGGCTCCCACATGTCTTTTATACAGATAACGAGCTAAGATTAGGAGCACTCTCTTAAAAGGAGTGCTCCTAATCTCAGCTGGTTATCTGTATAAAAGACACCTGTCCACAGAAGCAATCAATCAATCAATTCCAAACTCTCCACCATGGCCAAGACCAAATTGGTGTCCAAGGATGTCAGGAACAAGATTGTAGACCTACACAAGGTTGGAATATGCTACAAGACCATCGCCAAGCAGTTTGGTGAAAAGGTGATAACAATTGGTTTGATTATTCGCAAATGGAAGAAACACAAAATAACTGTCAGTCTACCTCGGTCTGGTGCTCCATGAAAGTTCTCACCTCGTGAAGTTTCAGTGATCGTGAGAACGGTGAGGGATCAGACCAGAACTACATGGGAGGATCTTGTTAATGATGTCAAGGCAGCTGGGACCATAGTCACCTAGAAAACAATTGGTAACACAATACGCCGTGAAGGACTGAAATCCTGCTGCGCCCGCAAGGTCCCCCTGCTCAAGAAAGCACATGTACAGGCCCATCTGAAGTTTGCCAATGAACATCTGAATGATTCAGATGAGAACTGGGTGAAAGTGTTGTGGTCAGATGAGACCAAAATCGAGCTCTTTGGTGTCAACTCGCCGTGTTTGGAGGAGGAGAAATGCTGCCTATGACCCCAAGAACACCATCCCCACCGTCAAACATGGAGGTGGAAACATTATGCTTTGGGGGTGTTTTTCTACTAAGGGGACAGGACAACTGCACCGCATCAAAGGGACGATGGACAGGGCCGTGCACTGTCAAATCTTGGGTGAGAACCTCCTTCCCCCAACCAGGGCATCGAAAAAGGCTCGTGGATGGGTATTCCAGCATGACAATGACCCAAAACACACAGCCAATGCAACAAAGGAATGGCTAAAGAAGAAGCACATTAAGATCCTGGAGTGGCCTAGCCAGTCTCCAGACCATAATCCCATAGAAAATAGAGGGAGCTGAAGGTTTTAGTTGCCAAACGTCAGCCTCGAAACCTTAATGACTTGGAGAGGATCTGCAAAGAGGAGTGGGGCAAAATCCCTCCTGAGATGTATGCAAACCTGGTGGCCAACTCCAAAAAAGTTTGACTTCTGTGATTGCCAACAAGGGTTTTGCCACTATGTCCTAAGACGAAGGGGTCAAATACTTATTTCACTCATTGACATGCAAATCAATTTAATAACTTTTTTAACATGCCCTTTTCTGTCTCTCACTGTTAAAATACACCTACCATTAAAATTATAGACTGATCATTTCCTTGTCAGTGGGCAAACGTTCAAAATCAGCCGGGGATCAAATACTTTGTTCCCTCACTGTATATTTATAATAATATTTTTCAATATTTTGAAATTGGTAGTGGATCAGTGTATATGCCCTGTAGTTTATTACAGTATGGGTGCAGTGGTCTTGTCATTGTATCCCTGTAAATCACTGACATTTTGTAGAAACAGCAACATTTACATTGAAGGGTTAAACTCACCTCTAATGGCTGTCTTCCTGACAGCCACTGGTGGCACTTTCTCCTCCAGTACTGAGTCAAACCCGGACTTGCAATCAAATGCATTTGTTGTCTGGTTGCACATGCGTTTCTCCAATCCAATGTTTCTCTATGAGAAGTACTGGATTGGATGAGATCACAGAAGATGTCAGGAGGAATGCTGACGTATTTGGAGGCGGAGTGGAAGGCAGCAAGTGAGGAGTCTTAGTGCTGGAAATGAGATGAGCAATCTTTATTTATTTAATTTTTATTAGCAAAGGGGTTGGAAAGTAATCACAATAATAGAAGAAAACCTGTAGTGCTTATGTTATTTACAGGACATTAGGTTCCTTTTAATTTTCCAGAAACAAAACATATTCTTTGGTACAAGCACCATAATGTATTCATGTTCTAGAAACATCACTCTAACAATACAATAGCTGATCTTTTTGTCGGTCACTGGATTGATTCCCACATAGATGCCTCATATATTATGATAATGAAATCAATACTGTAGTATGTTAAGAAAAAATAATTGCAAAACTAATAATAATCATAATAAAGTGTTTTTGTTGTTTTTCAGTTTCCTTGTACATTCTCTGTATTGTATTTAATGTCCTTTTTGCATTACTCTTACAATTTTGGACTTTAAAACTCTTGAAAAAGTCCAAAAATATAGGGCCCGTGCTATTTCCAGTACTTTGTTTTGGGAACAAAGCTACACTTGGGAGTAATTCTTCTCTTTGGCACCAAAAATATGTTGCAAGCTTCCAAAAGGTACATGTAGACAGCCAGAGTGCAAGTTATTTTCACAGAGGACGGACATGCATGAAACTAGTTTGCTGCAATTACCTTAAAAGGTGTATTTGAGCTGATCCTTCCACTTGGATATCAGGTAAGGAGTTAAACATTAAAATGCTATGTTAAAATTCTTGATTAGAGGTCACTCTTATATTCCACATCTAAATATGCGTCTAGATCAGTGTTTCTCAACCTTTTACAGAGAAGTCCCCCTGAAAGTCTAACATTTCCTAAGTATCCCTGCCTCAAGAAAGTAAGTTCTATTCATTTAATTTCCAAATGAAACGTGTAGACACTGATATTTACATTGATCCCTTATTGGAGAAGAAACCTGATTAACTCCTTAAGGACTGGAATGTTTTTGCGATGTTGTACATTTGCGACCAGGCCTCTTTTTACACTTTTGTGGAGTTTGTGTTTAGCTGTAATTTTCCACTCTCTCATTTACTGTTCCTATACAAATTATATATTGTTTTTTTTTCAGGACAAAAAAGGCTTTCTTTACATACCATTATTTATATAATCTCATGTAATTTAATTTAAAAAAAATAAAACAAATGATGACAAATTGAAAAAAATACATGTTTTTTGACTTTTACTTGAAAAATCTTTTACTCATCTACAAAAGTTAATAAAAAAAAACTGCTAAATAGATTCAAAATGTTGTCCTGAGTTTTAAAATACCCAGTGTTTACGAGCTTTTTTGCTTTTTTTTGCAAGTTATAAGGCTATAGGTACAAGTAGGATATTGCGGTTTCAAAACATACATTTTTTCAAATGTATCAATAGTGACATTGTAACACTATTATCTGTCATAAATCTCTGAATAACACCCCACATGTACATATTTTTTTTTAAAGTAGACAACCGAGGGTATTCAATCCAGTTTTTTTTAGTAGCCACCTAGTCGCAAACACTGGCCAAAGTTAGCGTTCATATTTATTTGTGTGTGAAAAAAGTAAAAAACTAAATTGAATGCTAATTTTGACCAGTGTTTGGGTTGTCTTCTTTTGCAAATGGTATGCCATCATGGAGGTAATTCTCATTCCTGGGCTACCATACGCTCTCAAAGGCAACGTAATCAACCTGGCCATTTTCAATGTAAAAACATTTGACCCTGTAACTTTCAAAAACGCTATAAAATCTGTACATGGGTGTACTGTTATACTCGGGAGACTTTGCTGAACACAAATATTAGTGTTTCAAAACAGGAAAACGTATCACAACAATTATATCATCAGTAAAAGTGCTGTTTGTGTGTGAACAATGCGAAAAAAGTCACTTTCACTGACAATATCATCGCTGTGATATGTTTTACTGTTTTGAATCACTAATATTTGTGTTCAGCGAAGTCTCCCGAGTAAAACGGTAACCCCCATGTACAGGTTTTAGGGTGTCATAGAAAGTTACAGGGTAAAATACAGTGCTAGCAAAATAAATTCTCTGGATTTTCGGCCTGGGTTTGCAGGCAGGTCCCTCAAATTGCAATTAATAAAATTACTTAATTATGTAAAAATATTACATAAATATGCACGTAGAATTTAAATATATATGCATATTTATATATTTGAAGTCTACGTGTATATTTATAGAATTATTTATGTAATTTTGTATATGGACATATGTATATTTTGTATTATTTTTATTTATTTATATATATACAATTTCATTCAAAGTGTATTTTGATATAAATATATATTTTAATATCAAAATACAGTTAGAATAAAATTTCATATAGATATATAATTTTTTTAAAATTTTTCTTATTATTTTTATTTTTTTATTTAATTTAATCTACTTATTTGTATTTTATAATATATATATATATATTTATTATATATATTATATATATATATATACGTGTGTAATTTAATTATAAGTGTATTTTATATTAATATATGTACATATTAATATAAAAATACACTTAGTATGACATTATATATATGATATATAGACATATATTATATAAACATATAATATATAACACATATATAATTTTTTTTTATTTACATCAACTTTAATTTTAATTTTTATTTTACACTAGCAGGGAGACTGCCTGTCAGCACAGACAGTCCCCCTGCAGGCAGACACATGGACACCTATTGTGACCATGTGATCGCTCTGTTGAGCGATCACATAGTCACAGGGGTCCTAATCCGCCATAGGGAGACTGTCTGGGCTGCAGGTAGTCTCTCCACACTTGGAGCACCACCGATCGCCACCGATCGCCGGGGGAACAACGGCGATCGGGTAAGTACCTCTGACTGTTAGGACGGTTCAGGACCGTCATCGGTCGGCAATGCAAAAATGCAGATGACGGTCCTGAACCGTCCTCGGTCCTTAAGGGGTTAAATGTATCATTGGATGATTTAAAAATAAATAGAACATAATGCGGATATTGTGTATGTAACTATTAATCTAAAGAATAAAACTCACAATATGAAAATAAAATACACACATAATAGTTAACCTCAGAGGACAATGGAACACACAGTTACACACAGAGGACACTGATACACACTTACAGAGGACACTGACACACACACATTTACACACAGAGTACACTCACACACACACATTTACACACAGAGGAAACTGACACACACACGGACAAAAAGGACACATTCACTGACAGACAAACTCACTGATTTGACAAATACTGACAGACACATTCACTGACGGACAAACTCACTGATTTGACACACACTGACAGACACTCTCTTTGATTTTACACACACCCACTGCCATACACTCTCTGTCACTAATTTGACACACACTGATAGACACACACATATTCAATGACAGACACACACTGAAAGACAGACACGTTGACATTCTCTCAAACACACTTACAAATTATTATTTTTTTATTATTTTTATTTAAGTCCACCCAGCCTCCCTACCTTTGGGAGAGCTGGAGTGAATCATTGCCCTGGGGTCCAATGGGGATCCTTTCCATTGTGGGGCTTGCGTAATCTTTGTGCTCTTTCAGCACTGCTCTGGTCCACGCTGTTTAGTGATGCCAGGGTCGGAGTGATGTTATAACCTGGGTCTTGACATCACATCAGTGTGTGCAAGGTAGCAATGCTGGTAGGTCATGAAAATTACAGCTCTGTTGCTGCCTCCAGCTCCATTCTCTCCTCAGACTCTGTATTTGGGCAGAGTAGACACCAGCTGTCTGGGTAAGCAGGTGCCTACTTTTCCTTAGCAGGTAGATGGCCTCCTCATGGTTGACGCTAAGGTGGCCAACCAGCTTTAGGGGTACTCCTGCCTTTGGTTCATGTACCTCTTGGTGTACGTGTACCACTAGTTGAGAAACACAGTTCTAGATGGCTTGACACAAATACTCCTCTAGGATTTCCCCACTAAATTGATTCTTCACATAAATTTTCCCTATGTCCAACAATCTAATTTTAATACAGTATTAATCCTCCTTTTCATCTGTTTAGATAAGAACAGATCTTCCACAGAATTTACTGGGAACTACAAGTCTTTGAGTAATGCCTTCACCATCCTCAAAATAACCTTAATTTTATGGCAGGACAGGAGGCTTCATATTTGCTTTACCTTCTTTACTGAAACCTCCAGCAGCAAAGAAACAGTTAACAGAACTTTTCAAAACAACCAATCAGAACAAAGCAACAGTAGTATAAAACCCCTAAGCAGGCTCTTCCACTTCCTCTTTCTTTGCTGCTGCCTCCAGGTGAGCACTCACCAACTCAGAGTTGTCTCTGCTCTTGGTTGTTGTTTTATCCTACATGCTGCTTGTTTATTTAAACAGTCTATTTAATCAGTCTATTTGATCAGTCTATTTGTTAGGTTTGTTTAAGCAGCTTAATTGCTGGTTTTATTTAGGCAGTCTATTGCTGTGTTTAGCTAGGCAGTCTATTGCTGTTTATCTAGGCAGTCTATTGCTGTGTTTAGCTAGGCAGTCTATTGCTGGGTTTAGCTAGGCAGTCTATTGCTGGGTTTAGCTAGACAGTCTATTGCTGGGTTTAGCTAGGCAGTCTATTGCTGGGTTTATCTAGGCAGTCTATTGCTGGGTTTATCTAGGCAGTCTATTGCTGTGTTTATCTAGGCAGTCTATTGTTGGGTTTAGCTAGGCAGTCTATTGCTGGGTTTATCTAGGCAGTCTATTGCTGGGTTTATCTAGGCAGTCTATTGCTGGGTTTAGCTAGGCAGTTTATTCTGTGTTATTTCCTATACCACGTCATGCTATGTAGCTGCTGTATCACTTAACATCTGTTGCTGTATTTAGGCAATTTATCTGACAGATTCTGTATACTGCTCATTGCTTTATTGTTATTCTGGGTTACTTTATTCTGTTTTCTCACTCTGCTGTATGGGGAATGGGTGCCCCTGCTATGATGCTTCGGTACCCTAGTGGACGACTCATGTTTGTTTTCTCAAGATTCTGGCATTGCTAAGGATCTCTTGGTCTCCAGTCTACCAAGAGGAGTATACCGTACGGGAGCCCTATCTCTCGCCAGTTTTTTCCGCTTACGGTTTCCCCCCTGTACATCTTGTATCTCATCGCGTTCTGACGTCATGGTATCGACGTGTCTTCTTCCTTCTTGCCGTTCAGTACATCGGCTTCTGCTCCACACTTTTTATTTTTATTCGTCCTCTGTGTCGTACCACTATTCTCCGGATAGGCCATGGCTCTGTTGACAGATTGTATACGACCATGTAGATCCAGGATCTGGTTCTTTCGTCCGTCTACTCATGGACAGCTGTTTATTTCTGCGTACGGCCGTTTTGGACTGTTTCTGCATCTTCGCTCGCCCGTTGGATTTGGTGGATCCTCTCATTGACTGACCTTGAGTTCCTCTGGGACACTTTTGGTTCGGGGTGCTGTCACCTCAACAATTTTGGAAGCCGTTGGGTCCCTTCTGCATTTTCTCTACACCGCTGCTTGGTTTAGGGAATCAGTTTTTCCATTCTCCTTTATTTCAGTCCTCTCACATATTGCTTCTGGTTCTACTATTTGGGCATTAAAATTGCAAATATGAAGCCTCCTGTCCTGCCATAAAATTAGGGATTATTCTAGCCTCGGTGAGGGAATAATCTAAATTTTATTAAAGACAGGAGGCGAATATTTCCCCCCCTTTTTTTACATTCCCTCCCTGGATCTGGGTTTTATTCTATTATAAATAATTGGGGATATTGTTTTATGTTTTGTGAATGCATGGTTTTACATAATAAAGGTTATTTCTAATATTCAGTGATGGTTGTCCGTGTGCGTTTTATTCATCATGTTTGTGTTGTAATTATGTTTCGTCAATGCCTTTTAGCTTAGGTACATAATAGGTCTTCATAAGATCTGTAGACTTTGTTTATTCATCAGGTATTATGATGTGAAAGTGATATTGTATGGATGACATCTTGCCTTGACAGTTTACTTTCACGATGTTTTCTGTTTTCTTGCAGTGTTAACTGTTTTTCTCTCTGGGCTTGACGATTGTTTCTCTGGATTTGTCTGCTACAAGGTTGGTTTCCTTGCTCTCCTGCTCGACCTCATCAAAGAAAGAGGAAGTGGAAGAGCCTGCTTAGGGGTTTTATACTACTGTTGCTTTGTTCTGATTGGTTGTTTTGAAAAGTTCTGTTAACTGTTTCTTTGCTGCTGGAGGTTTCAGTAAAGAAGGTAAAGCAAATATTCGCCTCCTGTCTTTAATAAAATTTAGATTATTCCCTCACCGAGGCTAGAATAATCCCTAATTAAGCGACACCAAAAATGATAACTAAATTAGAAATGTACTATTCCTAAAAAAAGACATCAGGTCCTATTTCTGATGGAAAAACAAGGAAACACTGAATTAGGTTATCACACTGGTCTACACATTTGAACGTGTAAGGTTCTGATTTGAATTTCTGATGGAAAAACAAGGAAACACTGAATTAGGTTATCACACTGGTCTACACATTTGAACGTGTAAGGTTCTGATTTGAATTTCTGATGGAAAAACAAGGAAACACTGAATTAGGTTATCACACTGGTCTACACATTTGAACGTATAACGTTCTGATTTGAATTTTCCATCAAACTCAATGTTCCAACAGAATCTTTTCCACAGTAAAAAAACCCCACTACAAAACAGTCAATTTGTTGCTTAAACCTTTTAAAATTCAGACTTTAGAAATGTCTATTCTAATTTAACCCGATCCTGCCCACTGACATGCTGTTCCATCATAACTAGAGTAGCTGCAAGTAGCTATTGAAAACACATAGTGTAATGTAATTTTGTACCAGCAGGGGCTTCTTGCTGGTAGTAGGGAGATTCTGGTATTAATTCAGATTAATAGTTGTCTAAATTGTGTGCTGTTTATTCATAAAACAAGATAGTTAAATAACTGACACCACTGGCTAGGAGGGCAAACAGATATAGACTCCACGTTTTCGTCTTAAAGAAAAAAGATTACTGAAGAATACTAAACTATTATACCTGCTCCTCGGCAGACCTGCACATGACAAGAATGTGTGACTACCAGGGATGGTCACTTTGCGGAAAGGGTTCGTTTTGTGCTGCTTTTTTTTTTTGTTACTAGGACTAGCATAAGCATAAAAAAGGCAAAGACAAAAAAAAAGAGACAATTTTAGGTTTAAATGGAAGAAAAGAAATATCCAGCTGACCTGAGGTTTCTTCTAAAATGCTGAATTTTTAGGTTTTCAATTTTAGGTTTAAAACTGTCTTTATAGAGATTCCAATGTTTGCCCTGAAACATTTCAGAAGACACTGGAAACACGTACATGTGGATCATTTATGAAAAAATATGCTACTTTTACTATTACTGGGGAAACAGCTTTTTTTTTGGCAGATACATCGACTGGCCTATCCTACTTAGTAATTAATTAGCCTTCTCTTTCTGTTACTGCACGTGATGATTATGTTATTCACACATACGAGAGCTTCTCTAGCTATTTAGTGGTTTACAATACTGTCATCATCACGGCATGGTACACATCATCATTGCATTGCATTCTGAGATTCTCAGCCATATTCAAACTAAAATGGAGATTAAAAAGGGGCTGCAACAACCACTTTCAGGGTTTTTCATCAAATTTTGAATTATTTGGAATTCAAAGCAAATTTTGAAGTTAATTTTGAAATGGTTTTGAAAACTAAAATGGCTAAAAATCGATTATATGTAAATAATTAGATGCATCAATCACTTTGGGTTTTTGAAACAATCTATTGGACTTAATTTGAAACGGGCCATTTCGAAAAACTGGACTGGACATTGTTCAGGTGCCTATTTTCACCATTAGGAGAAGTGATTGGTTAATATGTACAGGGGCTTTAATCTGGTGTACATTCAAGTCCGATTGGTGTCTTGCTAGATTTATAAATTATTAATTGTTAAATCGTTAAATGTTGAGAATGATATCTGGATTTTTTTTAAATTTTGATTGTCCCAAATTATTTTTTCTTCCTTAAGCATATGTGTTCTTCATACTTGTATATTCCATCACAGGCATTTATTGTACTGGTGGTCAAACATTTACTTCTTAGGGCGAGCTAATCTTTGTTTACTGTACCTGCACAGCTCCCTTGTGCGTCCTATAGTGATGCCAGTAGCCGGTGGACTTCAGGTGGACTTCAAAAAAATAACAAAACACTATTAATAAGGTGTTTGCTAAATCTTTTTAAAAGAAAATTTAAAATAACTAAAATGTAAAAGAAAATGGGGCATGTCATAAGCAAAGGTTAGCATGATTTATAGGTGTTATTAAATGTTTTATTAAATGGTAGAAATCTCGTAGAAGTGACAGTCGCCCTTTGATAGAGCATAAGCCAATACATTGTGAGCCGTGAGATAAAGGTAATTTGAATTTCTCCATATGTGCAATTCTATTTTCACAAACTGCACACTTGCAATTGGGAACCTTACATTTTCTATACCGGACACTATGAATGTCTTAACAATTTATCGACCAAATTAAAATATATATATATTGTTTTCAAAATATTATTTAATACTATAAATCCAACTTATAAAACTGGAAAACATTCATGAATTTAAATAGTTTTTCTTCTCTGTTTTTAAATTTCCTTGGGCTTCCATTTTTCTCCAGAAATTGTAATAAGCTATTGCAGTTCCCTGTTCTTCATTCATTTCCTTCTTGAAACAGACAAGGAATTTACGTAAGAACATCTTACAGATGTGGAACTCACACAAATGGGCTCCAATGACATTGTTTTATCGAGTTCACCCAGAGGTCAAATATGTTGGCTGTTGGACAAGATAAAGAAGTAAACTCTAGCAGAACATATTGTGTCATCATTCGGCTTAGCGACTCACCAGACAACATGAACTGAGGAAGAAGATTCTCCATATGATAAAGATGAGTCACTTTAATATATGAATATTGATTGTGAGAAGTATCTTCAATTATATTTTTCTATTTTTAATTTTAACAATACATTGGAAGATACCAGTCCTACTAATTTCAAATGAATGCCTTAGTAAGCTTTCCGAATGAATTAATACTGTTAGAAAAGTTTTCCAGTGATTTATCTACAAAACATTTTGTTTTTTTCTACATAATTCATTTGGAATTTTTTTCTAACAGTATTGAATAATTTAGAAAGCTTATTAAATGGAGGCCTAAATATGCCAAATCTTATAAGAGCCATCATTAGGCTGCTAAAGTAGGATGTGCCAAGATTTGTCTGAATGCCCAAAGAAGGACCAACTCTGGCTTATGTTTCTTGATTAATTGTCAAGGTGTCACAATGTCACGATGTCATATTCAATGTCTAATCTTAGCCAATCTAATGCTTCCCAATAGCAAAACTGTCTAGTAAAGGCGTTGCATCCTTCTTGCCATATTCTGCAGGTCTTGTTCATTGTACCCTGCTCGCCGTATCCCAAAGACTTTGCTCTTTTGTATCCTGCTCGCTGTATTCTGAAGCTGTGTCCTGGTCTGCCCAGAGATTGGTGATCATCAGTTGATATTTGGACCTGACCTTAGTTCAACCCTTATACTGAATAAGATATACCATTAGAAGAGCTGTTAGTCTGTCAGTCACTCGTTAGGTTACGTTTTTTAACCTCACTCCCTACACATGAATAAAATGTATATTGTTGGCCCTTAGCCTGTGCTAAATCCGACAAGACACTCCAGATTTCAGGCTCCTGTCCCACCATCGTAGTTTTTTTTTTCTCTGATGTCCTGCTTTTTCTGTCTCCAGAAAGTATAGTTTAAACTTTTAATAAGATTTGCTCATGCTATACAAGAGAACTAGGACCATGCACCGAAATGCTTAGCCCTTAAACTTAGACATGACGCCATTTATGGAATCATAATTATTTTAAATCTTATTTATTAAATATGTACTATTGTTTTTTTAAAAAAAAAATTACATTTATTTTGCATCCATTTTTACTTTATAGAATTTAATGATGGGAAAACCCTCCCAGAAAATATGCAGTTTAAATGAGCAATTTGTTCACTAGACGAGTTAAATGGTGAACAAAAACACATGGAATTTTTAATAGTAATATAAGCAGCTGAAGACTTTGCTGATGCAGTTATTTTACTATGAGATTGGATAATTATTAAATTAAATAAAAGGAGCGCGAGTGAGAAAAAATGTGCCTAATGTTTATGTTAGAGGTGACTTGTCTCAGAAACCCACAAAACTCTGATCAAAAATGTGCCGGGATTTTTTTTTTCTTTAAATATTTATTTTAGAAACGATGATTTATATTGTCTTGCACCATCGTTAAAAAATAAAAACATTAAAACTATAAGATTAACCCCTTAAGGACTGAGCCAAATGTACATGTTCTGATCAAAACAAAATGTAAACAAAACCTGGTATTTGTGCTATATGTCTGTCCAACCGTAATTGGACTCTTTCATATTATGTGCCCCCACACTTATCATATGTCATTTTTTTCAGGGGAAACAGGGCTTTCATTTAACATAAAATATTTAGCTATGAAACATAATGTAATATGAATACAATTTTTAAAAATGGGAGAAAATAAGATTTTTTTTAATTTTATTTAGTTCTACGTGACATTTTAACTGTGTCATAATACTGTTAACTTTTACACCAATAAAATGCACATATTTGTATTCAGCAATATCTCTCGTGTAAAACAGTACCCACTATGTTCAGGTTTTATGGTGTTTTGGGAAGTTACAGGGTCAAATATAGCATGTTACATTTTTCAGTTTTTTCACATTGAAATTCGCCAGATTGGTTACGTTGCCTTTGAGACCATATGGTAGCCCAGGAAAGAGAATTACCACCATGATGGCATACAATTTGCAATAGTAGACAACCCATGGTACTGCAAATGGGGTATGTCCAGTCTTTTTTAGTAGCCACTTGGTCACAAACACTAGCCAAAGTTAGCGTTAATATTTGTTTGTGTGTGAAAAATGCAAAAAGCTAATTTGAATGCCAAATTTGGCCAGTGCTTGTGACTAATTGGCTACTAAAAAATACTGGAAACACCCCATTTTGAATACCTTGGGTTGTCTACTATTGCAAATGGTATGCCATCATGGGGGTAATTCTCATTCCTGGGCTACCATACGGTCTCAAAGGCAACGTAACCAATCTGGTGAATTTCAATGTGAAAAAACTGAAACGCAAGCCTTATATTTGACTCTGTAACTTTTGAAAACACCATAAAACCTGTACAATTATATCGTCAGTGTAAGTGCCATTTGTGTGTGAAAAATGCAAAAAATTCCACTTTCACTGACGATATCATCGTTGTAATACATTTTACTGTTTTGAAACACTAATATTTGTGTTAAGCAAGGTCTTCCAAGTAAAACAGTACCCCCCATGTACAGGTTTTATGGTGTCTTAGAAACTTACAGGGTTAAATATAGTGCTAGCAAATTAAATTCTCTTCACTTTCTGCCTGGGTTGTCAGGCATGTCAGTCAAATTTTAATTAATAAAACCACATAATTATGCTAAAAGATTACTTAAATAAATACATTGTATACTCATGTAATCATTAATGTAATTATATATATTTGCGGTTATTTGTATTTTATATAAAGATAGATATATACAGAATGTCATTCTAAGTGTATTTTGTTACCAATATATATATATATATATTAATAACAAAATACAGTTAGAATTAAACTACATATGTATATATAATTTATTTTCATTTAAAAAAAATATTTTATTTTATTATTTTATTTATTTATTATTGTACATATAAATATATATATAGCTATAGTAGAAAGGACCGCACTCCAAGGTCTTTGTGATAGTTTTCAAATAAAATTTAACTTTTATTTAATCCATATAAAAGTCAACGTTTCAGCCCCCACATGGAGCTTTCATCAGGACAAGATGAAAGCTCCATGTGGGGGCTGAAACGTTGACTTTTATATGGATTAAATAAAAGTAAAATTTTATTTGAAAACTATCACAAAGGCCTTGGAGTGCGGTCCTTTCTACTATAGCGACATGATTTTGCCAGACCTGCAACGGGCATTAAGAATTTAACCAGGAGTGCAAGCCTTTGTTACTTTTATATATTTATTGTGAGCGTAAAAGTGGAATTGCTGTTGATGGAAGATACATCAGGCCTGATTTGCTAAACAGCAACCTGAGAATTTTCAGTTAAATGCCCCAGGGAGAGATGCTAATGTTTGCAATCTACATTGCTGATGTTCTGCAAAACATGGTATGGGTCCCTGGGGCGGAGTATTTGGAGAGCAGGGTGGGCCAATGCTCCAACAGCACTAGTTGCTGTGTAACAGACCATAATTTGGATCTGACTTAAGAGTTAACTAATTGGCACTCACCTGTAGCTAGTCAATTGAAGATTATGCTAGCTTTAGTGTACAGATAATCTTAATTTTAATAATGACAGGAGGCGAATATTTTGCATAATCTTTCTTTACTATCTCCATAGCAGCAAAGAAATGAGTGACAAAACTTTTAACCAATCACAACGTAGAATAGGGTATAAGAGGTGAGACCTATGACATCATTTCCTCTTTTAAACTTGCGACATCACAAGACCATAAAAGGAGAAAAAAATAACCGAACAGCTGAGAAGTCCATAGAACAAGAAACTGGAAACTTAATCAGAATAAACTGAACCGGAACAGGTAGAATGCAGATGAAGACGTGTCCTTGTCAAACGATGGTCTACGAAGACCTGATGATGAATCTCCTGATGCGATGATGACGACATCTTGCATGGAGACTTTAATGATTCCGTGTAGCTCCTGGTTAAGCTGAAACGAGAGTATAAGGTGCGTTAGAGTCCAGAAGTGATTGTATAAAACAAAGGATGTCTGTCCCGTAATTCAAGTTTAATATCGTCTAGTAACATGAGAATAAAATAAACTAAACGTCCTCCCTAGCGGTGTTAAATAAGTATCCCACCCAAACAATATATATATATATCTCTAAGATGTAAATAAGACAGTTAAACAAGAGCTATTGTGTCAGGTATTATACCAACATATGAGAGAGCAAAGTGTAGTAGCTAGAAGTGAAAATAAAAGGGAGGGAAGAACGAAAGAGAACAGGGAGGGAAAATACTCGCCTCCTGTCATTATTAAAATTAAGATTATCTGTACACTAAAGCTAGCATAATCTTCAATTTTATCACATGACAGGAGGCTTCGTATTTTGCAATTTCAACGCTGAGAAAGAAAAACAAATGCCGGATTATCAAGAGGACGAAAGTAGAATGTCCTAAAGGTAGATTCTCTGGTCCAGTCCGCTGCTCGTAAAATGTCCGAGAGGGAAGCGCCTGCCGCATAAGCGGAAGAGGCCGCTGCCCCACGAACGGAGTGTGCTCCAAAAGTTTGGTCAATACCGGCAAGGGATAGTAGCCACCTAACCCATCTGGCCAGTGTAGTAACCGAGACCGGACCATAAGGGCGGACGTAAGAGATGAGAAGTTGATGAGTGGAAGGTTGCCGCAACGTCGCGGTGGCTTCCACGTAGTGACGGAGGGTTGACACCACGCAGAGTTGAGGGTCAGAAGGGAAGAAAGGGTAGAAGACCGAGAGAGAGTTGGACTTAGTGCGACGTGAGATCTGAAAGGTGACACCCGCCGGACAGAAAGTAAACGCGTTGGCATCAAAGGCGCGTACGTCCGCTACCCGTCGAAAGGAAACCAGACAGAGCAGGAGGGTGAATTTTGCGGTAAGCTGGCGGAGTGATAGTTTCTCGTTGGGAGGCCAATTACGTAAAAATTGAAGGACCACGCCAACGTCCCAGAGACTAGAATATTTAGGTTCCGGGGGGCGCCGTAGGCGCATACCGCGGAGAAGTCTGCAGATGAGCGGGTCCTTACCAACAGGAATCCCTTGTATCGGAGTATGAGCCGCTGAGATGGCTGACCGTACCACATTGATGGAACGGTATGACTTTCCTGCGGTGAAAAGTGAAGTCAGGAAATTCATGATGGAGTGAGTAGGTGCAGTAAAGGGATTGAGGTCCCGTCCCACACACCAACTTGTCCAGGAGTGCCACGCTGATAAGTAGCACCTCCTAGTTCCTGGTGCCCATGAATCCCATAGCAGGTCCTTAGTTTCCTGCGATAATTCTTCGGTTCTCCAGGAACCCCGGAAAGAGTCCAGGCCACCAGGGGCAAGCGTGCCTGCAGGACTAGTGGGTGAGGAAGGCCCAATGGATTCCTGAGGATGGTTGGGGCATCTGGTAGGAGGAGGGGATTGAGAGTTCCAGAAGGTCCGGAAACCATGGCTGGCTCTGCCAGAGCGGCGTGATGAGAATTATCCTCACTCCCTGTAGACGGATCCGGTGAAGGACCCTCGTTATCATTGCGAAAGGAGGGAATGCGTAGGCGCCGTCCCTTGGCCATTGTTGGAGAAAAGCGTCCGTTGCGAGGCTCTCCGGGTCTGGGAGCCAGCTGAAGAAAACTTCTGTCTGTCGATTGTTGCGAGATGCGAAAAGGTCTAGGTAGAGAGGTCCCCTCTGTGCATCCAGTAGTGCGAAAATGTGAGGGTCTAGCTGCCAATCGCTGGTGTCCCGCCAGTGGCGTGAGTACCAATCCGCCGTCGTATTGGAGTCTCCTGGTAAGTGCTCTGCCAGCAAGGTGATGTTGCGTGGTAGGCAGTAGTCGAAGATCTCTTTCGTGAGATCTGCCAGTGTTCGAGAACGAGTGCCTCCAAGGCGGTTGATGTATCTGACCGCTGAGACGTTGTCCATGCGGAGTAGGATGCAGCAGTTGGATCGGTCCTTTGCCAGGCTGCGAATGGCGAAGGCCCCGGCCAAGAGTTCCAGGCAATTTATGTGCATCGAGAGCTCTTCGGAAGTCCAGACTCCTCCTGTGGACGTGGTTCCGTCTGTTGCCCCCCAGCCTGAACGGCTGGCATCCGATTCCAGCACGAAGTCTGGCTGGTTCCCGAATATGGCCCTGCTGTTCCAAGCCTGCATGCAATTCAGCCACCAGTGTAGTTCTTCCCAGACTTCGACCGACATTGGAACCGGTTGGTCGTATGTCGGTTGTCTGCGAAGGAAACTTGCCTTGAGGCGTTGCATGGCCCTGTAGTGCAGGGGCCCGGGAAAAATGGCCTGGATGGACGCAGAGAGAAGGCCTACGATCCGTGCCAGTAGTCGTAGGGGTATGGTAGTCCGACGAAGGACTTTCCGGATCTCCCTGCGGATTGCCGTAATTTTGGTAGCCGGGAGGTGAAGAGTGCATGATGTGGAGTCTATTACGAATCCGAGGAATTGAACTGATTGAGCCGGGGTCAATGCGGACTTGGGACGGTTGACGACGAAACCCAGAGAGTCCAAAAGGTGTAGTGCGTATGCCGTATGTCTCCGCAGAGTGTCTGCATCCTCGTCGAAGATCAGGATATCGTCGAGGTAGATGATGCATCTTATACCTTGGGATCTGATTTTTGCCACTACCGGCTTCATAATCTTGGTAAAACACCACGGGGCCGAGCTGAGGCCAAACGGGAGACAGGTGAACTGCCAAGGGATCCCGTGCCAGAAGAAGCGGAGGTAGGGACGGCTGCTTCTGTGTACCGGAATGGTAAGGTACGCATCTTTGAGGTCCAGACGAGTGAACCAGTCGTCGCGTCGAAGCAAGTCCCGGAGGAGATGTATACCTTCCATTTTGAAGTGTCGATATACTACGTGCGAATTGAGCTCCCTGAGATTGATAACGGGGCGAAATTCGCCTGTTTTCTTCCTGACCAGGAAGATATTGCTGTAGAAACCGGTGGCATCCGGAGCCGGTTGAATGGCACCCTTGGAGCGGAGTTCTCGGAGTTCCGCGTCTATGAGGCGGGCATCTGCTCGTGTAGTCTGGATTGGACGTGGAGGGGTCAGCTGGAGCGGGGTCGAGTCAAACTCTATTCGATAGCCCTGCACCGTTTGGATTATCCACGCATCTGAAGATAGTTCTTTCCAGTTCTGGAAAAAAAGAGAAACACGACCTGCGATATGACAGGGGGTTAGAGGAAGAGTAAGATTCCGACTTACCGTTGGAGAATCTTGCTCGTGAGCGTCCTCGGGTGCCTCGGCCACGATCAGATCCCCTGAAGTGGTTGAATCTATTTCGACTAGATGAGTCTGGGTAGAACATCTGAGTCCTTGTTGTACGGGGGCCGGATGGCCAAAAACGGCTGGCGGCACGGCCCCTCTGCCGTCCAGCCCTTCCAAAAACACCACGGGTGTGGGAACCGCGGAAGACTTTCCGCATTGAAGATTGTGCCTTGTTAAGGGACGTGAATATGTTGACCCTTTTATTTAATTCCTTAAGGAAGGCCTCTCCAAATAATTTACCCTGTGCTAAGGGTCCTAATTCCTTATCCCCCAGTTCGACCAGTTTTTCGTCGATACGGTAAAGTGCTGCTCGGCGCCTCTCCGAAGAGAGGGCTACGTTGGTGTTCCCTAAGAAACAGAAACACCTTTGTGCCCATTCACGGGTATCTCGTGCCCATTCACGCACCGTATCTGGGGTAAAAGTGTCAGCCCTCTCATAGGCTTCATCCGCCATATCCATGATTCTGGCTAGTGGCCCAATGGCATCTAGCAGCTTATCTTGCGCTCCTTTAAAGCCGCGCTCTATGCCCTTGCGCGGATCCCGACCCCCTCGGGACATGAACGTAGTCATGAGCGGGTCAAACTCGGGGGTGTGCGTCACTTTGTCCGGTAGACTAGGGCGAGGGCATTCGGATCTCATCCGGTTTCTTACTTCCTTGTCTAGCGGTTTTCTGAGCCAGAAGTGCATAAACCTTGCCAAATGCTCAGGTGGTGACCATTCTTCCGAACGGGGGTGCCGGATGTTTCTTGGGTCGAACATTTGGAGGCCCGAATTGTCGAGGAAAATCTCCGAGCCCTCCTGTGGGTTATCAATGGATGTTGCCATGGAGTCCTGGGGCTCACCCAGACCCTGTTCCCTTATGAAGTAAGGGTCAGAGTTGGCCGTGGAATCCCTGTCGGAGTCCCCCTGGTCAGAGGCTGCCGCCTGCCATTCATCCAGCACAGCCAGTGCCTGAGTGGGTTCTACATCTTCCTCACCTGAGGAAAGTTGTGTGGCATCGTGGGTAGCACGAACCGTGGCTTTCCTGCGATCAGCAGGGGCTTTCCCTTTAGCCTTGCGTGGGGTTACATTGCCCTTCCAATGGCGTTTTCGCCGTTGGGAGTGTTCCCTGGAAGAGTCAGAGTCTTCGGAGTCCGCCTTATAATGAACCCGTTTAGAGGTGGGCCTGGGAACCTCAGGGTTTGTTTGGAGCGACTTGGAAGCGGCTTGTTCCATGGCTGCAGCCACGGCTGCTGTTATCATGGCCTGGAGGTCTGGGGTTTGTGATTCCTCCATTATGAGGAGTGAGGATTCGGGGCTCACCCGGTAAATTGCGTGAGGGCACTAGGCACGATTAATGGAGAGGCCTGGGGACCGGGGTGGTATGGTATCAGGACTAAATAACCTGTGGTTAGAGACCGGTAGGTCGTAGAGGAGAGGGCTGATTCACTGGGGCTCACCCAGGTGATCGGAACCTGCATAAACAGGACCGTTTAGCAGCATAAAATGGGGGCTCACCCCGGCCAGAATAAGGTGCAGACCAACTGGCTAAACCAACCCCAAGTGTAAGGCACTAACCTGGTCCCACTGAGTGAAAAAGGGTAAGGCTTTTCAATTGCTTGTTGGAATAGCAGGAGCAGAAAAATCAGGCAGTGTCTATCTCTTTAAGATGGCCGCCGGACTGACAGGCTCAGTGTGTGGAGAATAGTACCTCCCCCAGTTTGGGCGGCAAACTGTAAGCTTGCCATTCGCATAAAACTGCCGAACGTGAATAGAAGATCTATGCGAACTGCCGAACGTGCGAACTAGTGCGAACGTTTAAAAAGGCGATCGCGTCAAACTGCCGAACGAAGCGTTCGGTAGTTAGAAACGAATAGTCAATGTGCGGTCGCGCGGGCATTCGAGTAAAACAGGCGAATGCGCAAAACTACCGAATAACGCGTTCGGTAAAAAGAACAGAAAAACTGTTAAAGAGAAACAGAGAAAATGGAGGGAAAGTACAGACGGCGGGAAAGCCGTGAAAGACAGTTAGGGAGCCAGACAGGGTCCCCTGGTATACAGGGGTTAAGAGCATTAATAGGGTAAATATATAAAGGTACAGTGAAAACAAAAGGCATGTAAATGAAAAGTGTATGTAGAATGGATAATACAAAATTTGGTACTTAACTTGTGATGGAGCAGCAAAGAAAGAGGAAATGATGTCATAGGTCTCACCTCTTATACCCTATTCTACGTTGTGATTGGTTAAAAGTTTTGTCACTCATTTCTTTGCTGCTATGGAGATAGTAAAGAAAGATTATGCAAAATACGAAGCCTCCTGTCATGTGATAAAATTAGCAGACAGGCCTTTAAAAGAAGAGGGCAGCCTGCTGCAGAGTGAGGGAGAAAAAGACAGCTAGGAGAGAGAATGACAATTGTGTTTATTGCAAAGCCATTTCTTTTTTTTTTTTTTTGGAAAATTGGTAAGTGGGAAAGCCACCCAATTACAGATAGTAATTCCTGTCTAGTAAGAGCAAGGGATTTTGGCTTGTTTGTTATTATTTAAAGCACCTGTTTTTCTTATCAAATAAAAAGGAAAACCGAGCTGAATGTGTCCTGGACTTTGTATACCCTAGAAGGCTGTGGTTACTGCAAGATCTGTGACAATCCTACCTGTAAAAGAGGTGGTTTGTTACTATATATATATATATATATATATATATATATATATATATATATATGTATATGTAACTTCATTCTTGGTGTATTTTAATACTAATATATGTACTTATATTAATATTAAAATACACTAGGTATGACGTTACATATACATATAATATATAAATTTATTTAAAATATATTTAATAATTTTTTTGTTACACCTTCCACCAGCAGGGGGACTGTCTGACAGCCCAGACAGTCTCCCTGCTGGCAGATCCACAGCCAGCTATAGGGGGCCATGTAATTGTTCTTTGAGATCAATCACATGGCCCCCAGGGCCTGATTTGCCGGGGGAGGGCTGCATGAGCTGTCAGGCAGTCCTCCCAAAGTGGATCGCCAGGAATGTGCGTATTCCAGAAGCTCCAGGGCGGAAAGCCGTTACGGCGTTCTATGCCACCACAATGGCTTTAAAGCCCATTTAAATGGGGATGGCATACAACGCCGTCACGGCGTTAAGGGGTTAAAAGATCAAAGTAAAAACTAAAAATTGAGAAATCACTACATATTTCTTTATTGTTTTAATAAAAATATTGTTATCCAATATATATATATCTGTCAAGCTGCATTGTCTGATAGCCCGTGTGCTTATTGTAATAGTCATCTAAACAATGCTGGGAGATCTAGTACATGTTTTAATGTATGTAGGTTAAATATATTCTATATCCATGGCCTGTGCTAGATTATTTTGTGCCCAGGCAAGACCAGCTACTTGCATCCCATCAAAACAAAAGCTGCCAACTTTGTGTGTCTCATTCTCCTCCCAGTCCCTCTGTCTCACATTCTCCTCCCAGTCCCTCTGTGTGTCTCATTCTCCTCCCAGCCCTTCAGTGTGTCTCATTCTCCTCCCAGCCCCTCTGTCTCACATTCTCCTCCCAGTCCCTCTGTGTCTCATTCTCCTCCCAGTCCCTCTGTGTGTCTCACATTCTCCTCCCAGTCCCTCTGTGTGTCTCATTCTCCTCCCAGCCCCTCTGTGTCTCATTCTCCTCCCAGTCCCTCTGTGTCTCATTCTCCTCCCAGTCCCTCTGTGTCTCATTCTCCTCCCAGCCCCTCTGTGTGTCTCATTCTCCTCCCAGTCCCTCTGTGTCTCATTCTCCTCCCAGCCTCTGTGTGTCTCATTCTCCTCCCAGCCCTCTGTGTCCCTGTGTCTCATTCTCCCCTCTGTGTGTCTCACATTCTCCTCCCAGTCCCTCTGTGTGTCTCATTCTCCTCCCAGCCCTCTGTGTCTCACATTCTCCCAGTCCCTCTGTGTCTCATTCTCCTCCCAGCCCCTCTGTGTGTCTCATTCTCCTCCCAGTCCCTCTGTGTGTCTCATTCTCCTCCCAGCCCCTCTGTGTGTCTCATTCTCCTCCCAGTCCCTCTGTGTGTCTCATTCTCCTCCCAGTCCCTCTGTCTCTCATTCTCCTCCCAGCCCCTCTGTGTGTCTCATTCTCCTCCCAGTCCCTCTTTGTGTCTCATTCTCCTCCCAGCCCCTCTGTGTGTCTCATTCTCCTCCCAGCCCCTCTGTGTGTCTCATTATCCTACCAGCCCCTCTGTGTGTCTCATTCTCCTCCCAGCCCCTCTGTGTGTCTCATTCTCCTCCCAGCCCCTCTGTGTGTCTCATTCTCCTACCAGCCCCTCTGTGTGTCTCATTCTCCTCCCAGCCCCTCTGTGTGTCTCATTCTCCTCCCAGCCCCTGTGAGTGTCTCTGTGTCCCTTTCTCCAGCCCTTCAATGTGTGTCATGATTCCCTTCCCCAGCCCCTCTGTGTATGTCGCTGTCATATCCAAGTTTTGGAGTTAATGATTAAAATGATACTGTAAGCGCCACAACAGCTATGGCTTAATTGAATGGTTTTGTTGTAAATAGATTATTCCCATGTAGTTCCATTGCTCAACTGTCTGCCATTTATGAGTTAAATCACTTTGTTTATGAATCCTTAGTCACATTGTTCTTGTATGTGACCTACACAGTCTCCCTACACATTTTCTGTATATAGAGATCTAATGTTTAAACTTTCATTGATACACATTATATTTAATTTAGAATGGCATGTCTCCTGCTCTGTTAAATGCCCCATATACCCTGTGTGTGAACAGAGTTAATTTAACAGAGCAGGAAATTAAATCTTTAAAATTAAACACACTGTGTAGCCACACCTAATTGAAAATGAAACAGTTTTTTATGCTGGCTATGTGAGTCACAGCCAGGGAAGTTGTGGCTTGGGCTGCATAAAGTTGTTTTGCTGCTTAAAATGTCCCTTTAATCACACAGCAGCTAATGGTGTGCTGTTCATTACCTGTTCATTCATTCTTCTGAGGTTCTAATAACATACTTCCCAAGACGCTATTTAGGAGGGTTTATCCTTATTTTGGTCCAACATCCCTCTGTCCCATTTTTCTATCCTAGTGTCATTTTTTTTTGGAAACTCCTAGCTACTGTGTCTGAGTGTATAACAGAGCCCCGCAGCAATAATACTCCCAGTAATATGTCTGAGTATATAACAGAGCCCCACAGCAATAATACTCCCAGTAATGTGTCTGAGTGTATAACAGAGCCCCACAGCAATAATACTCCCAGTAATGTGTCTGAGTGTATAACAGAGCTCCACAGTAATAATACTCCCAGTAACATGTCTGAGTGTATAACAGAGCTCCACAGCAATAATACTCCCAGTAATGTGTCTGAGTGTATAACAGAGCTCCACAGCAATAATACTCCCAGTAATGTGTCTGAGTGTATAACAGAGCTCCACAGCAATAATACTCCCAGTAATGTGTCTGAGTGTATAACAGAGCTCCACAGCAATAATACTCCCAGTAATGTGTCTGAGTGTATAACAGAGCTCCACAGCAATAATACTCCCAGTAATGTGTCTGAGTGTATAACAGAGCTCCACAGCAATAATACTCCCAGTAATGTGTCTGAGTGTATAACAGAGCTCCACAGCAATAATACTCCCAGTAATGTGTCTGAGTGTATAACAGAGCTCCACAGTAATAATACTCCCAGTAATGTGTCTGAGTGTATAACAGAGCTCCACAGCAGTAATACTCCCAGTAATGTGTCTGAGTGTATAACAGAGCTTCACAGCAATAATACTCCCAGTAATGTGTCTGAGTGTATAACAGAGCTCCACAGCCATAATACTCCCAGTAATGTGTCTGAGTGTATAACAGAGCTCCACAGCAATAATACTCCCAGTAATGTATCTGAGTGTATGACAGAGCTCCACAGCAATAACACTCCCAGTAATGTATCTGAGTGTATGACAGAGCTCCACAGCAATAATACTCCCAGTAATGTGTCTGAGTGTATAATAGAGCTCCACAGCAATAATACTCCCAGTAATGTGTCTGAATGTGTAACAGAGCTCCGCAGCAATAATACTCCCAGTAATGTGTCTGAGTGTATAACAGAGCTCCACAGCAATAATACTCCCAGTAATGTGTCTGAGTGTATAACAGAGCTCCACAGCAATAATACTCCCAGTAATGTGTCTGAGTGTATAACAGAGCTCCACAGCAATAATACTCCCAGTAATGTGCTGAGTGTATAACAGAGCTCCACAGCAATAATACTCCCAGTAATGTGTCTGAGTGTATAACAGAGCTCCACAGCAATAACACTCCCAATAATGTGTCTCTAAACTACAATAACTATATTTAGAAGTCACCCCATGTAAGTAAAATATATTGTTCTTGTTTTAAATTCTATTTTAGTTCCATATATTGTTTTTAGTAAAATACGTAAAATTTATGTCACTCATTTCAAATTTACTGTAAGTTTAACATTTTACAAAGCTATATTTTCAGTTCAAATATTTTGGCCTTAAAATTAAAATTTACTTTAAATTTCTGGCTTTGCTGACTTTATACTCACTCATTTTTCATTATTATTATTATTATTATTATTATTGCACATGTATGCAGTGCTTTATAATATTTTAATAGGGGGAATTTTAAAAACAAATAAGACCAACTATTACAATTTTTTATAGAAACAATAGATTAATGATGGCTCTGCTTGAATGAATTTCATATGAACTATGGTCATTCCAGAAATAAAACAAAAACAAATCAGAGTTTATAAAAGTGTCGGTAAACATTTCTGCACATTTAATATTGGAAATAAAGGTGTAACATATCACATATAATATGTCAGATGGTGCAAGTCACAAGGAAATTTCATTGCACAAAAACCCAAAACAAAATTCACCAATTTACAAGTCTTCACACTACTGATTATTTATTTATAAAACAAACCGTGCAATACAAAAGCCAAAAGAAATTCTATCACTTACATCGGCAGAAAGTGGTACGACCAGCTGGGTGCATGTAGCGCACTCTGTACATCCTCAACAGCCCTAGTTTATTTTTAGATGACATTATTGTGAAGACTCTGGTATGTTTGAATTTTGTTCACTATTTTCTGTGTTCTGAATGTGAGATGAAGGTCAATCCTGGGATCTTCACACATTTCCGGTCAAGATCTCCAGAATGTTTTTGGGTCTTTTCACAAACTCTCCCAGCTACACATCACTACAGTGGCCGAAGGGTTCACAACTTGTTTCCTACATCATTTTCTGCAAAAGTTTGTCCATAGAAATGTCAGCACCAGTTATTTGTCTAATCAATTACTTTTTTAGATATAAAACTAAACATAGCTTTGAATTAAAGACAATGACAAAGATTTCTGTAATAATTCAATACTGAGAAACAGCACAGACCATTAGATACTTGGGCACACTTCCATAGTACAGCAATCTCATATTGCAGCATTTGTCAAGTTTCGATTTTACGTTGCACTTGCCCAGGGATTATTGGAAGAGAGTGTGAAAGGTTGACTTGACTCATGACTCAGAGTTTTACTGGACCAGGTGTTTTATTACTAGAGTTGATGGGGGATTTCCATGACTGGAAGTGGGACAATTACTAATTTCTAGATCCAACATTAAGCTCATTGTGGCATGTACTCATTAGCTTCCAATACCAACCATCCCATACAAATTCCTCTTAGCAATGCGTGATAATGTGTACGTTCCTATAAAGACACCAACAATTCTGTTATGGCTGGCATAAGACAATGGTTTTGAGTTTTATCTTTTTGAAACACGAAATGACCTTTGTTTTACCTGTGCGTTTGGACTAATCTCTGTTTAACTAAACAGACTCAGTCTATTTATAGGAAAGCCAGTCAGTGGCAGTTAACATCAAAGTTCTCAACTTCCTTGAATGTTTTGGATCTGGCTTTAGAATATAACATTTTTGGGATCTGAATCCAGGGTTAGAGCCACACATTCCTGAATCTATGTAGGAGTCCGGGAAGCCTATAATTTTTAGCTAAAACCATTGAGATCTAGGACTGGCAAGCTATTAGATAAACAGTGAATGACACGTGCAATGAATAAGGAGCAAAGTATTCGAGGATTGCAAAAACACAACAATAAAACGTTACACGCTGAAATGCGGGCTTATTACACATTGTGTTCTGCTTTCTTTTCTAAATCAGCAGCTTTTTAATTGCCGTAATACTATACTCTGTGTTCGTATTGGTCTCCCATGATGAAAGTCATATTATATATCTGTGGATTTTAATGTTTTTTTTTAAACTCAGTTCCCTGGACAAGCCAGGCCACAGAGACCCCTGAATTCCCTGTCTGTAAGAAATGCTTCCCTAGGGCCTTTCATTCTTCACTTGGCCAGATGCCTGGTTTACACGGAGGTTTGAAGACAGCGTTGTGGCTTCAGACGGAATGGGAAGAATGGTTCGGAAACTCAAAAAAACAAAGGAGGTTGCATTCTATAAGGTTTTAAGAAGTCTGGCAAATATAAACATATATGGTGTGCTTAAATATGTTTCATGAAATATTTACATATAATTTTTTACTTTATTTTCTTCATCATAAAACATGATAGTTTGGGTATAGTGAGAACAAACAGATGTGATTCCAATAGTTTTATGCGAATTACTGCTGCACATATTAAGCTTTTATTGCACATGTTGCTTCTTGTTTTTCTTCTTCTTGGGAAACTGAAATTGAAATAATTAAGGACTTAAAGGAACACTCCGGTCACTATAAAAACTTAATCTATATGAAGTTATTATGGTGCCAGGAGGCCTTGGGCACTCTCTTACCCATTAAACCATTCTCAAATGGCTTAACCCCAAAGGCTGTCTTTAACGCTGGATCTCCAAGTCCCCTAGCAGCATCCGGCTTCTGAAACTTAGTTACAAGAAGCATGCAGTGCCATCAGGCATTGAGGCCACTAATTGATTTGAGACTTTTTTTTTATTAGTGGGGAGCTACTAATTGGCTGATCTCTCTAGACAATCAGTGGTGCCCCTGTACGGTGGCACTCTGCACTTCCTGTAACAGTTTCAGAAGCCAGACGCAGTTGGGGGACCTGGAGATCTGGCGCTGGAGGCAGCATCTGGGGGTTAAACCATTTGAGAGCTGTTTAACCCTCTAAGGTAAGAGATCACATGAGGACCTCCTGGCACCACAGCAACTTAATTTAGTGTTCCTTTAATCCAGTAATACAATTGGTGAAAATCAAGGCTGTCAGGAAGTAATGAAATGTTTGATCCCTTTCTAGAAAAACTTATGGAAGCAACAAGTGAGCAGCGGTACCAGTAATTTCAGAACCATACAGCTCTGTGGATGAAATGTTATGCTTAGTCCACACAGGGTCTGCATGAAATTAGTGATTTATTTTTTCCTACCACTCCTTACCTGCTAGTCTCTATATCCAATTTACAAAATAAAAACGGGACCGCACACTACAAACATCAACAGGATTAGTCCTCTGGTGCCACACATCCAAATAATAAGTGAAGAAAATAATGTCTGGACACACATAGACTGCGTCCAAGATTTCAGTCTTTAATCAGAGCAGAATCTCAACATTTTAGCCCTCTGCTCTATCAGAGCCTATCTTTATGGGACATGCATCACATTGCAAAATCCTGACATTAGTTTGATCATGAAGATCAGGTTTCGAAGTACAGTTTTCTCTCTCCTGCTGCACACTGATGCCCTATTACTGTCATTAGGGTACCAGTTTATGCGGGTAAGAAGGGGGGCAGAAGAAACTCCCCTAGTTGACATTTATAATTATTTTATATATATTTCTTTATTTTTGTTATATAAAAGTTTTAACATTTGCATGTGAGGCAATCCTCCAACGCAACAAGACAACCAGACACAGAGACAAATGTCAAAAACACAACAATAATTAAACAAACAAGAAAGAAAAGAAAAAAAAAGAAAAAACATCAATATGACTGCTAAAAACATGGATAAGCTGGCAATGTATTGTAATATAGGCACTGTGTAAATTAAAACACCAAAAGTTTCCATATATAGTACTATATTTCCGTTGAAAACCATCTTACGCCCGATGTTTATTTCAATCCCTACATTTATCCACTGACAATCGGTATTAAAAGGAATTCACACCAGAAATTACCATGATATCGCTGTCACATTAATAGACATACGAAGAAAAGAAAAAAAAAATGTTTTATTACATACTGTTCAACATTTGCTTGCTTTATGAGGGTTTTCATGTTTGTTTAAAAGTTTTTTCTTGTTGCTTGAAAAATTATTATTAAGTAATGCATATCCCTTTAAGATTAGTTTGAAAAAGGTTCTGATAGAGAGCCAAAACTTTACCATTCTGCTCTGATTAAAGTCTGCAATGTTGGACACAGTCTATGTTTGCCAGATGTTCTTTTCTTTATTTGCTATTCTAGTGATGTCACATGTGGAAGTACCTACCTCCATTCTACTTACTGCATGTACCAACAGATGCCAGGAAATGGTCAGAGTTTAAAGGAACACTATAGGGTCAGGAACATAAACATGCATTCTTGACCCCTTAGTGCAAAACCCACCATCTACCCCCCCTGTTTCCCCTTGCATCCTAAATATAGCAAAATCCAACTTCTATTCAAGTCTGCAACTGCTGGCTCTGCCCTTTATCTGCCTGCTTGACTCACACTGATTTCCCATAGGATTGGCTTGGACTGTCAAAGAGGCAGATCAGGGGCAGAGTCAGCACAAGCCAAACTCAGCCCTGGCCAATCAGCATCTCCTCATAGAGTTAATTGAATCATCTCTATGAGGAAAGTTCAGTGTCTTCATGCAAAGGGTGGAGACACTGATTGGCATTCACACTGTGCAGCCCTGCCCCAGGAAGCACGTCTAGCAGCTATCTGAGGAGTGGCAAGTGGAGTTATCACTATTCTGTAATGTAAACACTTTTTTGTAATGTAAACACTTTTCTCTGAAAAGACTGTGTTTACAGCAAAAAGCCTTAAGGGCTCACCAGAACAAATACAATAAGCTGCTCACCAGAACATATACAATAAGTTGTAGTTGTGTTTTGGTGACTATAATTTCTTTAATGTATGTAGCCTGTATACCTTGTGCAGGTTCAAACCTGTTTCTTTCTAACTAGCCAATGGCAAGTGAAAATTAAACCCTGGTGAGTATATATTGACCTGTGATGTGTGAGCTATGGACCCTCTAGTCTTGCAGTGGCCAGTAACATAGCCTGTGCAATAGCACATCATCATATTCCATTTATTCCATTTGTGTATCGTTGACATATTTTTTTATCATATATCAGAAATTGTCTAATTCCTTTACAATACCAGCGTCTACATCTTTGTTTAGAAAGTTGTTCCAGAAATAGTTTACTGAAATAGTGCTGTATTAAATTGCTGTTACAGCATTATATTCCATATCTATAGAATAAGGAAAGAATTGTTCTTCATTGGGAAATTGTAGAACTTGCCAGCTTTGCCTTACCTGACAGCTTCTCGAGGTCTACGTGACCATTGGTGCATATTCCACGCTCAGATTGTTAGGAATTTTATGGCTAAGTGGTGTCTGCTTTTTGTTCAGTAGAGCCTATCAATATCATTCAGTATCCAGGAATAAAACACTGGGATTTTAATGAACCATTCAATTCTCTCTGTTTTTTTCAAAGTGAATACATGCCTAAAACCTACTTTCAAAGGGTTTTCTGAACGACAGTGGGATAAAATGGAAATTTAACTTCTTACCTCTTAGATCTGATATGAAACACCTAGAATGTATCCACCTCAGAACTGTAACAAGATTGTGTTACTATTCATTTTCCTAGAATATGTCCCCCCTGCCTTCTGTTTAAATTACTCTATAATAGATTCAGTTATTGCAAAGTGAGAAAACTCATAACAGGCTTTGGAAACACATATAAATGTATATATGTAAAGAAATGGGGACACCTGGCAGTCATCCAGCGAGGGGCCTGGAGATCACGAATGTGGTCCAAAAGGAAATACATTGAGAGGTAAAACGTAGTAAAATAATTTTCATGGAATAGTGCGACAATTGCTTTAAATTGTCTGCCATAAGAACCCATAAGACAATGACGGCACTGTACAGGGTTCTGTGATAGCTTTGTGTAACCTGTACGACTGCTGACTTTTCATATCTCCAGCTTTCCGATTTCTGTCCTTCCAGGTGTTTTTATTCATTATTTATATATCTGTAGCCAATGAAACTAAACATGCACCACATTTATCCCATAATAGAATCTTCCTTCTATTGATTCTGCTCTCATTTGTCACCATCAGTGATTTTCAAAAGACACTTTCTTTTGTGCATTGTCAATATTTCTATTCATATTGACCACATCTTCAAATGTTACCAGATCACCAGCTACATGAATTAGAACAATTAGAATTAATGTGGTTTCATGCAATGTTTTTAGATCAGTGCGGGTATTTGGGGAAAGTAAGTTACTCGTAAAAGTATACAAATAGAAGTATCAGTTACTCGTACATGTGTAATACATTCTCATCACACCCACCAGGAAATAACAACATAACTCATATTTTCAATGCTAAGCCTCAATGTTTGGGATATTAATTAATAATTAGATCTTGATTTGATGGTAGCAGTGATTTGCACAGTATACGCTAGACTTGCGCACAGCAAAAAAAAATGTGGCTTGTCTGAATAAATACTTACAAAAATAAATAAAAATTGTTCAGGTAGTCCAAACTTCACCCATATAGCAATAATAATAGTATATATAAATCCAATACGAATGTTTCTTAGTAAATAGCGTGCTGGAAACCCTATGGTATCCCGATTGTTAAACAGAAATCTACTGAAGTGTTTTGATTTTACGATATTTGGACTGGAACTCTGCCGTGTTGGACTTTCATAGAACTTTGACGGATCTTCAACTTTGGAAACTTTAAATAAAGCTATTGGATTACTCGTGGATTAATCATTTATTTATGTCATAACTTCCTCAGTCTCAGTTGAAATTAAATATTTATCCAAAATAGGTTTTTCTGATCCATTTGTGTTTTATGAAATTGCTTACTTTATATGAACTGAAATAAACTCGCATTGAGTCACGTATAACAATAGCAGTGTGGTTATCATTAAATAGCAGTCCATACAAATTCACAGCTGGTATATAATGAAAGAGTGCAATCCGTCCGGACTGTAAAAGGCATCTCATACTTCCAGTTACAAAATAAAATGTATCAAATCATTCACCTACCATCCATACTGCGCTGTGCATTTATAGCGAGAGGCACTAGCTATAGGCACTGAAGACATACAGGTAGAAAAATAATACAATTTGTATTTACTGTAGAAAAAAAAAAGATTAGGGATGCACAGCCAGAACACACATTTCTAAATAGTGATGATGCAATAAAGACCAAAATGTAACCAAAATATAAAAAAAGGGGACCGAATTTTTTTTCGGATCTTAAAAGCCAACTTTAAATCACAATGTAACACAAATAAAAAAGGGGATTTAGTCATACCATATGGCCATGCCAGGCACACCTAGAACATACGTCTTAATAGATTGTATTTTATTTTTCACATTTCCTCAAATTTACCATAGCTCTAGTTTCTTCCAGTAAAATTCATCACGGAAGGTGGCTCACAAGTGGTTGAGAACCTAAAGCTGTGCTGGGAATGTGATGTTTTAAAGCTGATGGTATTATTTCAGCTCAATGCCATGTAATGCCATTTACATTTGGTTGGGGTTCCAAATGAAATGTTTAGGGATCTAGGTTATGAAAGATGTCTTTTACTTTAGGGAGGTAGTCTTCAAATTGTGAGTAGAATCCTTTTGGTTTTTTTTAAGTTTTTACTCCAAAACACTAATTGTATAATGGATTTTTTTTTTAATGGAAGTCTACAAATTTTGCACTTTATTATTGCTTGATCGATAATTTGTGTATATATAAAAAAAAATGCAAAACCAATATAATTGATAGTTATTGTCTACATTTCAACATCAGACACAAATTAAAACAAATTGTTACTCAAATAAGGATATACTTCTGTTTATCTAAATGTTTAGTCTAGTATAGCAAACACAGGGTTAGACTATCTCTATCTCTGGAGTGCTAGATTAACCAATTCACATCACCCCTGGAGCATGCGTTTATCAGCTGGAAATAAAAAAAATGACCTTCAGGTTTCAGACAAACTTTCAGCCAACTTGTGAAAAAGGTCACTGATTACCTGAAAAAAGGTCACTGAAAAATGTTACTGAAAACTTTGCATAAACTTTCCAGTCTGCAAAAGCCCCCCATACGAACAAAAAAAATATACAAGTCTTACAAAAAGAGGTTTTGCAGTTTCTATGCATTTTCATTGTGAAGATATGGAAAATTGTCATCTTCCATAAAGAGGGCAAAAACGTTCTTCTGTAAGAGAAAAGGAAGTGTCCAGCTTTCTCACTAGCAGATAGTCAACCAAGCTGAAATTCAATAAATTATATATATATATATATATATATATATAAAAATACAAAATACCCCTGCACTCCAACTAGAGAAATAAAAATAGTACCTGGTGCTCTGGTGGCTTAATCATAAACAAAGTGAAAATACCGGCACTCAAGGTTTTCCAGAAGATAACTTCTCCATTTATTGCGGAAAAAAATTCGACGTTTCAGCTCCACTGGGGAGCTTTCAACAGGTGTCCTGATGAAAGCTCCCCAGTGGAGCTGAAACGTCAACATTTTTTCCGCAATAAATGGAGAAGTTATCTTCTGGAAAACCTTGAGTGCCGGTATTTTCACTTTGTTTATATATATAAATACATTTACAGTGCAATTGCAGGTTGAGAGTAAAAATATCAGAGACAAATAATTTTATAATTTAGCTTTTTAGTGTAAAGAATGTAAAACTTACAGTAAATGCAGGGAAAATATTGCTTTCCATCCCAAGTGAGTTAAAACGTCCATTGTTGGAAAGTTATGATAGCTATATAAAAATATAAAATTACATTTCTATATAAATTTTAAATTTTAATTTGGATTTTGGATCCTTCGAACATGTTAGAAGGTCCTGCAGGTTCTATATAATTTTAAAATTTTAAATTTTATTTTGGATCCTTCAAACATGTTAGAAGGTCCTGGAAGCATACAATCCCCACAGATGAGGGACTCTGGAAATTTTAACACAGCCTTTTTCCTGGATTAAAACAGTGTTTATCACAACATAGAACTAGTGCTTTCAAAATGTATTTTTTGTTCAGTACAATGTGAATGGATTGAAAGAGAGGAGCTTCCATTAACACAGGCCATGGGAAAGGCATAACAAAAGTATGAGATCCGTAGCTATATCCCAACAGGATATCCCATTTCCTGGGTAGATGCTTGACCCATCAAATGTCCCAAGTGGGCATACACCTAGTACTCTGGGGGCTTAAAAGCCACATTCATGTCTGATTTATTATAAATAATGTTCGGCTAATATAGAGGAAAGATCAGAATCGGGAAGCTGTGGAAGAAAATGGAGAAACAAGACACCCATTGGAGAGAGGGGAAAAGTGAAGACCCACAGAGACTGGTTTCTCGGTGTAGCCAGGAACAACTGCAAGCAGGAGTCGCACAGGGAAATGTCATCTTGGTGATTGCATAGTGTCACCACAGGAGCCCGGCAACCGGTGTCTTCACACAAAAGCAAGCACTGTAAGTGCTTTCTGTGCAAAGTATTTGACATCTACATCTTGGTCTTCAGTTAACTTCTCCAGCACTGGCTTAACTTCCTTCTGAAGGGTGCTCTCATCCAGAGTAGGTCCTATCTTTTGGAGGGAATTGACCACATTAAATTGTAAATTTGCCACAGCATCATCAGCCATTCTTACCACTGTAGGCAACGTATGTTTGGTGGTAATGACCTGTCTACAAACCTCCGAGAGAACATTGATGCAGAACTATATAGGTATTTGGGGTCATTGGACATTGCTAACACTTTAGGAATGATGGTGACCTGAGCCCAGTCTTATCCAAACTTCTTCACCAGCTTCTTCATGTTGCTTATCGCTGTCTCTCTGATGGCATAGACATGACCTACCAGCCAAGCCACACATAACGAATTCAACTTCTCATCAAAATACTCCACACCCCGCTGCCCAGCAATGAGAGGCATATATTCAATAATAGCCAGCCGCACACGCCAATTGGCATCTTCAGCCAGCTCCACAATAGTAGGGAGAGGTGACTGGGAGAAGATGTTCTATGGTGTTCTCCTTCCACAAAAATAGGTGAGAGACCCATAATGACAGACGCCAAGGCAGATTTCACATGCTGGTATGCGTCTGAAACAAGCTCCTTCACACATGGCAATATTTGCGTCATTATCACATTTTCACGGCAGTCAGCAGACAGGTTCTTACAAAACTCTTGAACCTTGTGGGAGGCAGCATCTCAGGCCTCAGCTTCACAGTCCTTCAAGAGGTTCTAAAAAAAAAGCAGGAACCAGGTCTGTCTTGGTAATTTCTGGACCAACAGCTTTCCGGAGCTCTGTGAATTTGTCAGCCACCACGTAACGAACACAACATTTGTCCTCTGCCGCCTGGCTCAATGTTGGCATAACGAGAGGCTCCAGCTCCTCCTGAGGTAAAAGTTCAGCAATATTCACACATGCTTCTACGGCCAGCAGGCGCACAGAATCCTGTTCATCGGAAGCGAGGTTGGAGAACATGGGAATGATTTCACTCTTCACATATTCCAGCTCTAAAACCTTTGCAAATTCCCCCAATATTGAAGCTGGTGCTCTCCTCACCCTGGGAGTGTAATCTGAGCTCAGGTTTCGGAAATGCTGCCGGAATTCTGCTTTAACAGTACTGGACACGCGGGGATAGAAGACACTGAAGAAGCCACAAGAAGAAGTGTAAGAGGTTAACCAGTCACTACTAGTCAGTTGTTTAACCAAAGGGACAAAATGGGCTTCCATGTCTGAAGGGGTGTGCTCATGGGAAATGGTACGCAGAGACTCTACTGCTTTGTCTCAAAGAACTGTCTCCTCCACTGTTGCCAGGCTCTACAGCGGTGGCAGTATGCAGTGAACAAATTCAGGTTTGCCCACCAGTTAGGAGCTCACTGTACATCTTCTCAACTCCCAGTGCCAAAGCAATAGTCGAAAGCTTTTTGATGCTATTAAGATGAAGCTGAACATCGTTACGCAGCTCATCGATGAGCACGACAATGGGATAGTGCAAGTCATCGCCATCGGCAGCCTCTATCTTGTTCTTTATATAATGGATTTTTTTATGAATAAATAAACCAATTGTAAATGGACCTCCTTTATTCTTCCCTTTATTCTACCCTTGACAACAAAGGATAAGCCTTAGAGACTTACACTAAAATCTACTAAAATTAACCCTTAATCTCCTAACCTTAACCGATGGAGGAAATACCCAGTTATGTCATAGGCATCAGTTGTGCCACCAATCTGTAGCCGAATGTGGAATTGAAAGGAAATTTAAAGCACGCAGCTTATTGGTAAATATACGGTCACCATATTTGACCCAAGGTGACACAGTGGAGTTTTGATACCTGGGACTTTCCAGTACAAGGAAGACTCGTACCTTGCATGGGCCAATTGTAGGACACTTACCCACCTCCATAATTCAACACCAATGGGTGGCATTCTACATCAGGAAGAATTGGGATGTGTATAGATAATATATATGATTAGCATTATATTTTATATTTTATTGTAACAATGTGCCATCTTGAATACAGTTTATACTATGAACTAGTTTTCCCCACCGAGCAAGCATTTTTGATTATTTTTTTTTTTTATGAAGAAGTGGCAGCAGTAGGGTTCTTTCAATACTCAGGTAGAATAGAACCTGCCAAAAATGAGGTGCAATGACGGATTATGCATTTACTGTAACTAAATCCCCATTATATTTTACCTAGATCATGTGTTTTTTTTTTTTAAACCAAAGCATTTTGTGAGCTTTAAAGCTAGTGTTTAGTCAGAGACCGTGATAGATAAGGTATCCATCATAATACATGCATGTTTAGGTATGTGTGGCCTACTTGGTTCTTAGACTAAATCACTTGGTTTTATACTCCATCCTGTCACAGGTGCCTCGTTCCAGGGCCACTTTATGTTTTTGCAATCGTAGGCACAAATAGAAAACGGAAAGAATTTGTACCGTTTCCACTGCTTTCTATAAATATGTATGATGGTCTAAAGGATTTTTTAATCAGAAGTCATGAACAAACTTGGGAATCAGATGACAGACAATATTAGTGCTTAAGAGAAACATTGTTAAATTCTATACAATCGTTGTACTTCTGAGAATGATTAAAATTCCACAAGGCCCTAGGCAGATTACTGGTTTGTGCCCCTCTCCCCTTCTCTCTTTACATAGGGCTGGTGAATGGGATCAAGAAAATTCAGGGGCTCTGAGGCCCTTGTCAAACACTTTGGCCCTAGGTGACCACACAAGGTCACAGTATGGCAAATCTCTGTTTTACTGTCTTCGGTCATCTAGTAGATTTTTGTTCCTCTCTGGCCTTTTGCTGATCTCTTTTTTTCAGAGTAAAGAAAAGTTCACTGAAATATCATCTTTAGCATTCCCTGTAGATTTTCATATCTGGCCTACACCGTCTCTGAAACCCAAGTTGAAATGGCAGGTTGCACATGCTGTATTGGAATCATATCTCAGCTCCTGTTTCCATTTATGTTGTTCTTAAACAATTTTAACAGATGGTTAAATATCGCAGTTTCCTTTTTTGTGATGTAACCTCCTTGCTGTTAGTGCACATAATTTATTAACAACTAAACTCTGTGCTAGTGTGAGACTTAGTGATGTGGTTTTCCAACTGATGCCAGAGTCTCCGTCCTACTAATCTGTTTTCAAGCTACACATATCCCTGAGGTTTTATTTTGTAAATACATAAATTAATGTTCATTGAAGAGCGTAAAGCGGGCAGCGGACAGCTTTACAGTCGGTTTTAGTTTGTATTTAGAAGTTGTGGTTCTTTGGAAACAACGAGTGAAATAAAATGTTGGATAAGAGAAATGGAACCTAATATCTCTTATTTTAAAATGTCAGCTGAAAGAATGCTTTTAGCATTGGAGAACCATTCGGCATATGGAAGTCTTTAATATCTGTAAAGAACTTCCAGTACCACAATGTGATGTTAGAGTATGCATTTGGGAGCCGGCGTGACTAGAGGAGGCCTAGAGAATGAAGTAGCAGGGAGACAAGTTCGAAAAACAAACAGCAACAGTGACAGTGTTCTTTTCCAGCCTGATGGATGAAAGAACGTAAATGGGGGGTTTAGAAAGTGAGAAAGGAAGGAGCCGGTTCTATCTTCCAAGACAAACTCACGCATGTTCCAACGCTCGCTCTGAAACAGATACACATAAAGGGACTCTCAGAGTAAATGAGAAGCACAGCCAGAATTCACATCCATGCACTTCCTCTACTAGAAAACATGATAGATACTTGGATGTTTTTAATAACTGTATCAGATTTGTGCTTTGCTTGGGACACAAAATATGAGGTCAATTGAGATTCTTTATAGAAATGACTTTATGCCCAAGAGGGTGATCTGCTAGCTGTTGAGTTGCCAGTTCAATCGCTGGCTAAATGCCTATGACAATGTATAGAGGCTACTTCTGGAGCTGTTATTGCTTCAATTTGTTACAGCAAATAATCCTTTCTCAACTGAAGCCATGTGTCTTGATAAATACTGCAGCATTCCAAGAGTTACAAGTCTTGGGGATAATAAAATTGTGGGTGCAAAAAAGTCTCTTATAGTATTCCTTCAATCTAAATTAATCTATATTAAATTCACTCACATATACAGTGTTTTTGGCCATTGTTAACATTTGTTTAATAATATGCCTTCAGTAGGAGATTTTTATGGGTGAATTCTTTGTTAAATTTCATTAGAGGTTTGAAAAATGAATCATGGGAAATGCTGATTTACATGAAATGCCCTGACATTGCCTGTTCAAAGGCAGTTAAGATGACCGGGTGAAATAATATTGAAACTAAACAAAGGAGAACCTTTTGTGTAAAACCTGGGTTCATAAATACTTAAATAAATAGTGGACATATATAATAAAGGTGAAATGGAGCAGCAAATATTTCATCCATAAAAGCAGATTTGTAAGATCTTGAGCCACAACTCAAGTCCTTAAAGAAGCACTATAGGGTCAGGAACACAAACATGTATTCCTGACTCTAGTGTTAAACCACCATCTAGCCCCCTTGGCCTCCTTAAATATAGCAAAATCTTACTTGTATTCAAGTCTTCAGCTAATGGCTCTGCCCCTGATCTGCCTGCTTGCCTGACATCACCAGAAGTGAGGATTGGCTGAGCCTGTGAAGCAGGCAGATCAGGGGCAGAGCCAGCATAAGCCAAACACAGCCTTGTCCAATCAGCATCTCCTCATCGAGATGTATTTAATCAATACATCTCTGTGAGGAACGTTCATTGTTTCCATGTAGGAGGTGGAGAAACTGAATGGCAGTACTGCACAGTGTGCAGCACTGCCCCATGAAGCACGTTGTGTAGACATCTGAGGAGTGGCCAGTGGAGGTATCCCTAAGCCATAATGTAAACACTGCATTTTCTATGAAAATGCAGTGTTTACAGCAAAAAGCCTGAAGGGAATGAATATACTCACAGGAACAAATATAATAAACTGTAGTTGTTCTGGTAACAATAGTGTCCCTTTAAATAATAAATGGATATAGCTTTTACCTGAGGATATATGGTACTGTAGATTATTATTTATTAGTATTACTGCTGCTAATACTATTTATAATAAAAATCATTAAGCAGTACATAACAGGGAGAGAGTAGGTTTCCAGACATTCTTTATTTTGAAGGACATAATGGTGCATGTATAATTAGATTTAATGGTAATTTAGAAGGCAGCTGGTTGCCCCACATAATGTTATTGTGTTATACATCAATCCAGCACTCAATAAGTTAACTGGAAAACTGAGAACAGTTTCTTGGTTTTCAGCCTATAAAATTCCCTCCATGCAATAAAGATTTTTCTATCTAGTTTATACAGCAAATGGGATTTTAAATTTGCCGCTGTGGTCAAAGTGTTGATAGATTCCACAGATGTCTGGGTGTTTGGGACTCAATCTTAGTTTAAAGAAATGCTCTAATTTTCACCCTAATATGCTCAATATGTTTTCCAACAGTTGTAAATACTTTTCTGCCAGCGGGAAGGATTTTGGCACCTGCAATGCCTTTTGCTAAAAAATAAACGTCTGCTATTGCAACTGCCAGCGTTCTTCGCAAGTCTAGTTACCTATTCTTCTAGAACATATTTTGAAGTTCTAAATGACATGACTCACTAGAACTATGGAAATTCCAAAATTAGAACATCATTATCTGTTTAGACTACAGATCTAGTGACGCAGTACACAGCAATTTGTTCCAGAATGTTGTACACATCATATGTTTGTAATATATATAAAGACATGCTGGATTGAAAAGCTTTAATGTCTACAAACATTTAGCATAAAATATATTGGAGCCTGAATAATTCTCCTGCCTCTAATGTTAACTTTTTGTTTCTAGAATATTGTACAGAGAGCAGTTGGCCTTTCTAACTGGTTGGGGATGGAATTTTGAGGGTAAGAATAGGTAGATATGGGTCAATTTTACCTTGTTTTGAGTGTACTATCTGCTGGCTGAGTAACGTTGTGGTGATTTTCTTGGAAGACTCTAGTAGGGCTATTTACTAAAATGAGAATGTGTTCATTCAAAGTAAATTTCATATTTAAGGACAAAGAAGCCAAACTGAAAACTTCTCGAGGGCTACACCGTTCCTGTGGAACTAACTTCCCTCCTCCGTTAGCTGCTCACCCAGTCTCCACTCCTTCAAAAAATCATTAAAAACCCACTTCTTCATAAAAGCGTATCAATTAAACTGTTAATAGCTCCTGACTGATTCCTCTCTTGCAACTGTCACTAGTCTAATACTATCCTTACCTTTTGTGTCACATTACCCAACTCCCTCTAGCATGTAAGCTCATTGAGCAGGGCCCTCAGCTCCTCTGTTTCTGTGTGTCCAACTTGTCTGGTTACAACTACACGTTTGTTCGTCCACCCACTGTAAAGCGCTGCGGAATTTGTTGGCGCCATATAAATAATAACATAATAATAGCTGGCTTAAAGTATGTTTCCAGTTGGACTATTTTGACTTTAATAAAAAAATACACTTTGACATTTCACGGTAGTGAATAACCCTTTAGGTCTCTAAGTAGTAAGTGAGAATCATTTAAGTGATTGATTATGTATAGTTATGCGTACTTAACAAAGGATTTGATTTAATATTGTTGTATAAGTTTTCAAATTATTTAAAATTTTAGGATAAGCATTTAAAATTATTATTTTTTTAATACTAAAATATCAAAACATTATTTTTGTATCCCTCCCCTTTATTGTTTTATAATCAATAAAGTCAAATGTTAATATATGTATATTACATATAAAAATTCATTTTATAAATATAATATATGTATATCATATATAAACATATCAATATATCAACATTTTTACTAATTAAAATATTTTATATATTAAGCAATTTTAAAAATGTATCCAAAAATAAATGATTTGAAAAGCTTATTCAAATATGTTAAATCAAGGCCCAAGTGTTTAATTTGAGTATATTACTCAGTAAAAATGTTACCTAAAGCCTCTATGAAAAAGACCAGTTAATATTGAAGCTCCCAAGTTGTACATAAGAGCACCTGGAATTATCTAAATGTTTCACTTCAGAAATCTCATTACAACAATGCTCCAGTCACTCTGAAAACTCAAGACAAAATGACTTTTTTTGCAACTAAACTTGCAGACTGCCTGCTTTTTTTCTAGAAACATCTTAACCAGCCATAGAGTGTCTGCTTCACCCCAGGATATTCTTCGCAACAATACTCATCTACTAACTATCCATAGATTACTGTCTTACGTGCTACAAATAAAATGCATGTATAACTATCTAAGACTCCAAGAACAGAGTGTCACGACATCATATGATTCAGTAAATTCTACCTGTTTTATCTGAGAACATCGATTTACATGTGAAATTTTCACATGGTACTTTCACAAGATGTATCATTAGAGATAGAAATTGAGTTCCATTATTGCCCACGCATTTCACCCATCAATACTAACTAACCAGCCAATGAAGAGCAAGAAAGACTAACAAAAGACAAGAACCCACAATTATTGGTAATGTTGCAAGAAATGTCTAAAAATATAAACAATGAGTAGAAATAGTCTACTGATTGTTAAAGAGATTATTGGAACTCTCGAGCCTTGTTCCACAACAATTTTTCATATATAAAGCCACACTCTATCATTATGTCTTAAAAACATCAGGCGTAATGATATGAGGAAACACATGATGAAATTTCAGAAAGTAACTGAAAGATTACATCCAATAAAAATAAAATAAAGCAAACAAATCACAAAACGTTATTATTCCGATACACCACAGAACAGAATTTGCTCTGTATTTAAGTGTCCTGCTTTGCCCTATCCACCCCACTTAAAATGTGGTTAGACGTGATACCATGTCACGTTGTCCGAGAGAAAGCAATGGACTGTTATGTCTATAACCAGATTATTGGGTAATAGGATGCATTTCTAAGTGGCGTAAGCTCAGTATAGTATTGTGGTCTGCGCTACATCCTGGAATACTGGAGAAACTCATTGGAATTTATAACCTTTGTAAGATTTACTACAGTGATTTTTGATACCTGAGCTTTTCTATAAAGATTTCAAATTAAATTTAAACAAACTGTTATTCTCTGTTGGCTACACACTTTCTACACTTCAAGAAAAGAGGGAACAAGCTTTTATTATTATGATTGAATGATTTGAGAATAGGTTTTTTTTCCACTTGATTCAATCTGTAAAAATGTTAGGGATTGTTTATTTTTCAAACATTTTTTATTTACTTATTTTTGTTGTTATATTAGTACAAATTTTCATCTTAAACTACTGCTAACCCTCTTTGTAAAGCTACACACTATGTAGACTATAAATGTTATGTATATTCTATTAAAATATGTAGTATTAGCCTTGATTATTCAAATACTATCTGGATTGCTTTTGTAAAAAAATACTATATTCTTTTCCTGAAAAAAATGTGTTATATTATTTTGTAGATTAAAAATAAATTCCTCATATTTTGAATATGGACTTATTAAGCTAACTAATTTCTTGAATAATGCATGCATCAGACTAATACTGAGTGTTCCATTGAGTGGTCACTATCAAACTATTGATCCTCTGCTCTTTGCATGACTTGTTTCCGATGATCTTATAATGAGACATTAAAGCTTGCATGATGAATCTAAGGCAGTTTACATCCTTCTTTCATTTCTTATTCAATTTTTCAGCAATTTTTGTTTTTCCTAAGGCTGAGATAGCACATGAATAATATAGATTTTGATTAATACGAGCATAATAAGAGCAGTTTGGTTTTCAAACCAACATTGGATTTTTACAAAGTTCCAATAAAAAATGCAAAGTAAAAAATGATAAATATCAAATTAAAAATGTTTGCTGTGTAATTTGCAGCTGGTGAATACTGGTTAGCAGTAGGTTAAGATGAAAATTTGTACTAATATAACAACAAAAATAAGTAAATAAAAAATGTCTTTCTGAAAAATGTAGCGTTTGTCAGCAGAAAAAAAGCTAAGTTGAGATACTAATTTTCTCATTGCTTCTACTAAGGCACACCGACTAAGCTTGATAGTGCTATCATTTAAGGAAAGCGTGGTATCTGTCCAAAGATTTATTGAACCCTACCCCCGTTATAAGCCCCTAACACTTCTTCTGGCAGAGTCATCCATGCAATTAGAATTCTTCCTTTAAATAAACATATAACTTAATATTAGTCATACATTTTCTTTTCTACTTTCTAAGGAATATAGGTACCCACAACCCGTCAGTAAAAACAACCCCACAGAAGGGAAAACAGCAGACATGATGGACAGAACAAAATGGCTGCACCTAAAGTATGCGATCTAGTACAATGAAGAAATGATAATAAATATAATGAAAGCAAGTGTCAAGGTACTATCATTAAGATACAGAGGGCATAAGAAAAAAGAAAAAAAAAACATGACAGGGCCACTTCAGCCATAAGTGACTCCGAAGTGTAAGTCAGTAGCAATAGGTCATTTTGGTGATATTTCTCCAAAAACTCCATCACGTATTTACAAAATAAAATTCAATTCAGTTTTAAAGTTTGTGCAAACCTACGCTTAGTCTCTTAAACAGATTTTTGCCACCTGACACATTAATGCACTTTATACTTTATGTATATATATATATGTATGTATTTATTTATTTCATGAGCCAGTAAAATTGCTAGAGTGCACGTAGACACAAAGATACCTTGTTCTGTGATTTATTTACAATTCAATGCCATTGACACCTGGGTTCTTTGAACTAGCCGAAATGTTTTCTGTTATAATAGGTGGCTGCCGTAAGTTTATTAAATAATTGCAAATGACTGCAATAGTTATACCAGCCACAGTTTCCCTTTCCGAAAGGACATGACACTTTTTCCCCATTAACATCACAATTTGCATGCCCTGGGAATGGCGAGGACACAGTCACTCTGCAGAGGCGTGGGTGTGAGAAAGTAGAAATGGCACGGAAAGCTGGAAACAGTGAGGAAGTGAGAATGAGCCTTATTCCCTTGGCCGTGTCAAAACTGGCACATACCAACCCAGAAATAAAAATATATTAAACCTAATTAGTTCATGTTACCACTCCCAAAAGCAGTGTGAAATAAAACACAGGCTACCAATTAGAAATGTTGTGTCATCATGTTAAACATAAGATCAAATCTTTTTTACACTGAATATGATATATATATTTTTTAATATATATGAAAAAGAAACAATGTTATTTATTATCTTTTTAATGTATAATTTCATCAGTTGCCATGGAAACCAGGGCACACACACATTACTATGGAACAAACAATTGACAGAAAACAACAGGTAAACAGGTAAGATAGGTAAAACAAAAAAAACTAATTTTTTTTTTCACAAAACTAAATATGCAATAAATATTCTTCATTATTTTAGTGTGTATTCTCATATAAAACAAGTATGTGGAGTATGTACTTGACAGAAGTTGAGACTGAGCAACGCAGAGAAAGCATCGTATCTGAGGTTCTTCAAAAACAAATTGTCCCTAAATACAAGACAAAACTACCTCAACAATGTTTGGAAAAACCACATGAAAAAATGTAACAACTCTAAGAAGGGCTGGACTGGGAAAAAAAATGTGGCCTGGGCATTCTTCAATCACAGCAGTAGTATATATTTGAAGGCTTGGCCTGTAGTTGTGGGAGGGGCTTGAATTCCCTTTAAAAGGGCTGCCAATCCACTCCCACCTTACCGTTGCTGGTCTGGCGAGTCACCCCTCCCACCACTCCCTCTATTCATAAACACCCTCTAAGGTAGGCCCACTTTTATTACAGGCCTACTGCTTTGTCGGTTCCGGCACACCACAACCGACTGGTTCCAAGTCATTGATGTTATGATTATTATAGGCTACATTTCTGTATACGACTATGTTGCCCCGACTACAAATATATATATATGTTTGCAAGTATTTTTTGTGTGAGGGGTGCAGTGTGATGGGAGTGCTGTGTGTATATGTGAAGGGTGCAGCATGTGTGTGTGTGAAGGTGCTGTGAGTGTGCTGTGAGAGGGTGCTGGGTGTGACGGGGCTGTGTGAAGGTGCTGTGTATGTGAGGGTGTTGTGTGTGTGTGTGTGATGGTGCTTTGTGTAAGGGTGCTGTGATGGTGCTGTGTGTGTGTGTGAGTATGCTGTGTGAGTGTGCAGTGTGTGATGGTGCTGTGAGTGTGCTATGTGAGGTTGCTGTGTGTGTGTATGAGGGTGCTGTGTGTGAGGGTGCTGTGTGTAAGGGTGCTGTGTGTGTGTGAGGGTGCTGTGTGTGTGGGTGCTGTGTGTAAATATATTTGGAGGGATTGTGTGTGTGGGGGGAGACAGATTAATTTAAATATATTCAATATGTAGTTAAAAAAAACGTTATATCCTCCCCCCGCCTCTTCTTACTTTATGTCATGGAGGGGGACGTGCTGCCATCCCTAGTGGTTCTAGTGGTGAGCAAACTCTAGCCTGCAGCTCAGGTTAGAGCTCACTCTTGCGAGATCTGAGTGTTGCCATGGTTTTCATGGCAATGGTCTGATCTCACAAGAGGAACCCGGCGGAGCAGCAGAATTGTCAGTTCCCCTTTTATAAGCAGGTTTCTAAAATGAATAGTTACTATAGCGTGGAACTGGAAACTCTTCACTTCCAAGTGCAGTAATCATCCTACAGTTCTCGAAGAGAGATTATTGTCTTTCCCAAACGATAACTTCGCAAATATGGAATGACCGTGCAGAAAAATCCACATCTTCTATCAGTTTAAAGTCTCTGTATACATAATCAAATCACTAAAGTACGACAATGTTCACCTGGTTAATTATAAATAACAAAAATACATTAGATTTTTACAAGTGTTACATCTCCAATGTAATTTTCAATGTCAGAAAATGCACTTAAAATGTAAGAAATTGCAATTACTGCTTCCTGGAAACCCCTTTCTTTTTTTTTTCAATTTGACCTTTTTTATTTTTATTTGTGTTGGGTACAGAAGGGAAGAAGGGGAGGGGGTCAAAAGATGTTCATGTCAGTATACAATGCTTGTAACACCATAACGTCCTTGATCTGCATCTCAACGACTTACATAATTCAATAAGTGCTACTTTACGGTGGCTTAGTGGGATGGGGAGAGGGTACAGAAAACAAAAGGGGAGTGTTTAGGGATATGAACGGGTGGGTAAGCGTGTTTCCCTTCTAAATCTCCCTTTTATTAAGGGTCAGTCTCATACCCCACGAGTGTCTTTTTGTTTTTTAAATTCTAATTGTGTTGTGGGGTTGCTTGGCTCGTTGCTCCGTACCCCATTTGTGGTGTCTATGTTCCCTTGGTCAACCGTGCGTCAGTGCACTTGTGGTGGCATTTGGGGTTTGGTTACTGGTTCGGCTCCCCGTTAACTCCTGGAGGGTTATTGTGTTTGATGATATAACTGAGGTGGCGTCGCTCCGTATAACTGCTGTGCCTTTAATTACCGTGCGGGCAAGTGTTTACGGGTTACACTTGCTCTGTGCAGTGGTAGGGCTTCGGTGGGTCTAGGTGGACGTGTATTATTCGGGGAGCTCTGGTTCAACCTTTAGATTTGTTTTCTTCCACTCCTCCGACTATGTAGAGGAGGACTGCCCTGCTTCTGAACTGCTACCCACTGGAGAGGGGAGTTGAAGGGGGGGGGTATAACTAGGATTATCTTTATGTTCTTACGTTACCTTGGGTGTCTAGTTATGCCTATTTATATCACTTTGAGCCTCATCCTATCCTAACAGGGTCACTGGTTCCCTTGGTTTCTATATATGTCATCCACATTGCATGTGCTGTAGTGCAGCCTTTTCCCGTTTTTGTTTGGTTCCACATGGCCACTTCATATTCCAGTGTGGTAGAGACTAGTGTGACTACCACTGACACTGTAGGGATATTCGGGGTCTTCCATTGTTTGGCTAACAATGTAGTGGCCGAAGAGAGTGTGATGAATATTATTTTAGCTATGCAGTGGGGTACTCCTCTTGGCATGTGTTTGAGTAGTATGGTTTCAATAGTGTGTTCTAATATGCACCCTGTGGCCCCCTGTATGAGTTTTGTTATTTATTCCCAGTAGAGCTGCACCAGGTCGCATGTCCACCACATATGGAGTTGGGTACCCTCCTGTGACAGACATCTCCAGCATCTGTCGCTTGTGCTCGGGTATATTGCCTTTAGTCGGGTGGGTACCATGTACCACCTATACAGTAGTTTCCTTGCGGCCTCCAGGTGAGACGCGCAGGTGGTTAGTCCCTTATGATTTCTGTAAATGCTGTCCCATTCTTCCTGCGTGAGGGATCTACCTATATCCTTATTCCAATCATCTATAAAATGCCAGACAGGCTCCTTTTTTGGGGAGTTAAGGTGTTTGTAAGTGAGTGATAGGGTTTGGTGGATAGATGTTAGGTGGAGACACATCTTTTCGAAGTGTGTGAGAGTGGTATCGAATGTTGGTATGGGGCCTTTCTCCTCCTTGTTGCTAATTATTGTTTTTAGTTGCCAGTACGAGAATGTGAGATGTGGTGGAATGTTGTATATTGTCTGTAAATTTTTTTGTGTTTGTGGCCCTTGCGAGGTGCATACCTGGTGTAGGTGTGTGAATTTGCATCTTTGCCATGCTCTGTATGGGAGCGTGTCGTTGCACAGCCCAGTGGTGCGCATTGGAGTTGCCATGGACCAAGGCCTGGCGGAGCATAGGGCGGTTCTATGAGTGTCCCAGCAGGTGTACATTAGTTTAGTCATGGGTAGTGTACCTTGGGTTGTGCGCCTTAGTTCCTTGGGCGCCCAAACTGATGCTGGGAGGTTCGTGCCCTTGCCGCAGCTGGCTTCGATTTCGATCCATTGGGGAGTGTATCTGGGGGTGTGCATGGTGAGGATATTAGTTATCTGGGTTGATTGATAATAGGCCCTTGTCGGTCGGTTTCATTAGAAGCGTTCTTGGTACCCTGGGATGCTTTTCACCCCAGCTAAATCTGATTAGGATAGACTGCAGTCTTTGTAAGTAAGTCTGGGGGAGGTGTATTCGCAGGGAGCGGAACAGGTATAGGATTTTTGTGAGTATTGTCATTTTAATGGCCGCTATTCGACCCAGCCATGAGAGATATTTCTTCTGCCACGTCTGTAGGATGTGTTCCACTTCTTTGAGGAGTCTAGTGTAGTTGGCGGTGAAGAGGTCTGTGAGTCTCTTTTTTATGCCTAGAAATGTGAGGTGGTCGTCATCCAGTCGTAATTAAAGTTTCGTCTGTATCTTTCCTCGTCTGACTTTTGATGCACATGGCCTGGGTTTTGGACAGGTTTAGTTGGTAGTATGAGTTGTTGCTGTATTTCTGAATTTCTTTCTGTAAATTTTGTAGGGATACTGTCGGGTTGGAGAGTGTGAGGAGGATGTCATCCTCGAAGAGGTTCAATTTGTATTCCTTCCCCCTATGGTGATCCCCTGTATGTCTTGGTTGTTGCGAATGGCTATGGCCAGCGGTTCAAGGGCTAGTACGTAGAGTAGCTGGGAGAGGGGGCAGCCCTGTCAGGTGCCGTTCGATATGTTAAATGTATTTGAGCTGCAGCCCGAGTTCAGAACAGTGGCCGACGGCGAACTATAAAGTGTTTGGACCATATTCAGCAAGGTGGGTGGAAAACCATACCTATGTAGCATCTCGTGTAGGAATTTCTAGTTGAGCCGGTCAAATGCTTTTTCAGCGTCTAGTGAGAGCATTGTGCACTGCTGTTTGGACCGGTTGAGATAGTGGAGGATATCTAGTACTTTGCGGGAGTTATTTGGGCCTTGTCTGCCTGTAACGAACCCCACTTGGTCCGTCGCGAGCAAATTGGGTAGTAGGTTTTTTAAACGTTCCACATATATTTTTGCATATAATTTGCCGTCTGCTTTTAGCAGTGAGATGGGTCTGAAGTTTGGACATTGTGTCGGTGGCTTGCCTGGTTTCGGGAAGATGATAATATGGGCCGCTAAGAATTCGGGTGGCACAGAGCCCTGCGCTGTAGCGAAGTTAAGGGCTCGTGCGACGTAGGGGCTTAATGTGGTTTTGAAGGTGTCATAGTAAAGATTAGTGAGGCCATCTGGGCCCAGGGGCGTTCGCTTTCGGCATGTATTCAATTAGCCGTGTTACCTTATGAGTAGAGATCGGTTCTGTGAGGTGGGCAACTTGGTGGGCTGTGAGCTTGGGCAAGTCAATCCCATCTAAGTAGCCTTTGATTGTGGTGTGTGTTGGCTGTACGACTGAATTGTTGTCTTTTAGATTGTAGAGGGAACTGTAATAGCTCGCGAATGCGTTGCATATTTGCGTGGGTTGTAATAGTTTCTGGCCAGAGGACGTCAGAAGGTAGGGGATTTTGGTTTGGGCTTGCCTGTCTCTGAGTCTCTGGGCTAATGCTTTACTAGCTCTGTTCCCTATTACAAAGGTTGTGGCTTTTAGTTTTTTGATTGCGTAGCTCGCTTTTTAAAAATTTGCCATGTTGATGTGCCATTGGAGTTTGGATATCTCATCTTGTGTGCTTTTGGAGGGGGTGATTTGATTGGTTTTGTGGAGGTTGTGTAGTTTTTCAGATTCTGAATATGTGGTGTGTGATATGTTTTCTTAAGGTAGGAGGCTATGCGTATCAACAATTCCCTGATCACCGGTTTGTGGGCAAGCCAAAAGGTCATGGGGGATATGTCTTGGGTGTCATTGTTATCGAGGTATGCCTGCATGTCCTGCTGTAGCAACTGGACAAACTCGGGGTCGTTTAGGAGTTATTCATTCAGTCTCCAGGGGCTGCGGTTTTTGTAGTTATATTGGTCCATAATAGTGAGAGTCACTGGGCTGTGGTCTGACCAGGTGGAAGTCCCTATCTCGCATTTTCTCACCCTGTTTAGGTGTGCACCCTGTAGTAGGAAGCCGTCTATCCTTGAATATGTGTTGTGTACCTGTGAGAAATGAGTGTATTCCCTGTCTTGTGGGTTCAGTGTTCGCCAGACGTCATAGAGACCGAATGTGTGTAAAAGTTTGCTCAAAGACCTGCAGTGTTTGTGGAGTGTTTTAGCTCTTTGTGATGAGTGTTTCGCTGTTGAGTCCAGTAGAGGGTCTTGGTACTGGTTAAGGTCCCCACAAAGGATAGTCGTGCCCGTCTGCAGTTGTGCTACGAGTGTCAGTAGCTGTAACGTGAATATACCCCAACACGCAGGGTTCAGCTAAACAGAGACAACACAGAGGAGAGATACGTCTACCGGACTTTAGAATGGCCGGACTCGACGTATATGAGAGGAGGCAGAGTCAGGAACGATCCGAAGTCAAGGGCACAGAGAGACAGCGTAAACTAGGACAAGCCGGGGTCTGGTACACAGTAAACAGTAAGCCGACAACCAGAACAGATAAGGATAAAGAGAAAACGTAGTCAGAAACAAAGCCAAAGTCAATACGGAGAAATACAAGTGAACACAACAAGCGCTAAAGGGAACTGATACAGAAACCACGATAGGGCAGGGAGTAAAGGGAGAGGTAAGCTTAAATAGCCTCTCTACTAATGTGATTGGCTCCTGTCATATCCACACCCCCAAAAGGTAAGTGTATGGGGAGTGTGGCATGACAGGGGCCAATGGGAGCCTTTTAACAATTTAGGCTCCCATTGTCTCTTTAAGAGCGCGCCCGAGACTCGCGGCGCGCTCTTAGATTCAGGCGGGACACGTGACCGCTTCTCGCGGTCACTGCCCGCCTTTCTAGTGAGGCTGTCGGATGAGCCGCGCGCGGCTCGTGCAGCAGCAGGACCGCGCGCGGCTCGAAGAGAGGACCGCGGCCGGCCCCTGGAGAAGGTGAGTAACGCTACAGTAGCATTCTGAGGAAGCTACCCTGGTTTACATTAGGGAGGTATGCATTTACAATAGTGTAAGTGGAGTTGTTTATGGTGCATATCAAGATAAGGTACCTTCCCTGTGGGTCTTGCCTCACCGTTATTTCTTCATACGCCAAGTGGCGGCTGAGGAGGATAGAGTGGAAACCCCTTTCTAAATAATTTATTTTAAATAAATATACTTTGATCAAGCAATCACATTGAAATAAATAATTGAAAGACAGCAACACTTGTTAATGAATAACTAAAAAAAATAGATGAATCAGTAGAGATTCTAATACACCTGCTGGAATTCAGATAACAGAGGAGTTATCACACAAAGACTTATATTAAAAAGAATTCATGCCAAAATTCATGGTTTGCATTATTTTTTACTAATTAATGAAGTATTGAGGAAGATATATAATATATTATCAGATTGTCAATGATTTGCTGTTGTAAGCACCTTTCCTGATAGCTCCATACCTTTCTTACTTACAATCCGAAAATGTGCTATGTTGCCCACAAAAGGAAATCTTTTATTAAGCATTCTGTTATTCTTTGCTACAGGCAGACAGGCTAAATAAATACGGACATAGACTGCTCGCTTTTCCGCATCCCAATCATATCCAAAAAACACAGATAATACTGGTTTGTAGAATGAAAGAATTTCAATAAAAACATGGTATTCGAAACCCTTGTCAGCCCCCTTATGCTTGACTCTTATAAAGAATTTATTTCATTACTTAAAGTGCTGTTGATTTAGTGTTATTTTCAGCACCTGAATTTTTGGAGACCTTGAATAGAATGACGATTTCCAAGATAAATATATTATGCAAAGAGTGGTCTTTACTTTTTTTTTTTTTTTGCGTTTTTACTGATAAAACAAAAAGCCAAAGTGGTATCCATTTTCAGGTTCAAAGCGGTTCTAGCTCTGTGTGTGCCGTTATCCTTCTGCTTAAGGTTTTTCAACACGTGTATGACTTACCTGACAATCAGACGCAGATCAGGCCCATTTCCTAAATTTTCTTTCGGTGTTCCTTAAATTCCATGGGACACGGATTCTTGTAATTGAGCCGAAGAGATCAGAAAACAAGGATACAATAATATGTCACATTCAAGCAGTCAGGGTGTCTGCACAGTAGTTAATTATGTTTTTATTATATGTGCTGTCGAGTGATATGAATTTTTAGTACTGATCATTTTACCCTTTTTGTAGGAAATGTAGAAATATACAAACCTTCTGCAGGAAACAGCGAATACCCCTGGGCTGAAAATTGGCAAATGTAAGGTTCAGGTACTAAACACTAGTAATTCTTGGCAGATCTAATGTGTCATATACACATCAATACATCAATTCACATCTACTGTACCTGGCAGATGGGAGAGGCTTACAGAATGTTAAAAAAGCAGAGATTTAATTAGATATTTTATATCTGAATTATTACCTCATCATGGTTTTACCTTAAGTTAAGAGTGGATTTCTATCTACTTCACATCGATGGAATTGACCCCTTAAAGATACGTGACGGAAATCTTCCGTCGAGCCGGCCATTTACTTCTGAAGCTATGTTCTTAAGGGGTTAAATCATTTTATGGTGGGATATTGTGAACAAGAAATAGTTAATGAATTAAAGATAGTCTTTTCTATAATTATCTTTTAGATTTGTCACCATAGTGATTTTTTGGCACTGTATAACTAATTGTAATTGTAATCTACCTGAAAAGTAACGGAAGTACAAAATACATTTCAGAAAGGTAAGAAAGGAAACATACATTTAAGGAGAATCTTTAGAAGCCAATTAAGCAGTACGTGTTGCAGTTAGCATTTTTATCTCAATGTTAAAAATGCCTAGTCCAAGGATTATTTCTTTATTATCTTTTTAAAGGATCACTATAGTGCCAGGAAAACAAACTTGTTTTCCTGGCACTATAGTGTTAATAGGTCCCCCCCACCCTCATGGCCCCCCTCCTGCCAGGCTGAAGGGGGAGGAAGGGGTTCAATTCTTACCTTTCTCCAGCGCCGGGCTCCCTCGGCACTGGGGACTCTCCTCCTCCTTCTGACGTCATCGGCTGAATGCGCATGCACTGCAAGAGTCGCATGCGCATTCAGTCAGTCCATAGGAAAGCATTTCCTATGGACGCTGGCGTCTTCTTACTGTGAAAATTGCAATTAGCTTAAAACTGAACGCACAAGTCTACCATACACCCTATTCGTTTGATTCTATATCAAAAAGGGAGGGACAACAGCGAGACATAAGTAAGATGGTCACATATTTATTAAATCTCGGAATACTGTGTATAGCCTGTGAATACCCAGTTGTGTCTAAGGTACTGTTAGAAAAAACAAAACAAAAGAATGCCTTAGACACAACTGGTTAATCCTTAAACCCTGGACTAGTAGGACTACCTTGAGGATTGGTTTGGGAACCACAGGTTTATAGCACAGCCAAAATGAATGTGTAATAGAAACTGGAGTGACTGGTCCCCAGCCTAGGCTCCAGACCCGTCCTGCTATGTAATCTGTCAGTTCTCTCCTGGCATCGGGGACCAGCACCATAATTCTTCATGGTAAGATATTACTTTCTACCCTTCTCGAATAGAAAGAAGGGAAATGGTCAGGGGTGTTGCCATCACAATTTCAGTTCTGGGATTGATGTTAAGGCATTTCTTTGAAAAAGTTACCAAAGTTCTTATACTCAAAATGAACAATCTATGGAATTATAGCAGTAAGAAAGGGAAGAAATGTAATTTTAGGAGGAAATGGTGGATGCTGTGCAGAAGGGAATGTGGCTTTTAAGAGTGGGCAGAAATATCACTATGTTAAGTCAAGGGATGGAAATATGACAATTGGGAAAATGCATGACACTGTGAATTCCCCATATAGTTACATTTCCACCCATCCCAAAAACACATAACCTCCGCTAAATGTCCTTCATGGCAAACACAACATAAGAACTGGGAGACACAAGGTGTAAAAATATGTTTATCTAAAGTACTAGGGTGCAGGATACTTGGGTTGTTTCTACATTTCTTACATAAAAAATGACACTATGTTATTGTCATAATATTAATCATGGAAGCTGAGTACAGCTATAAATACTCTGCGGCAAGCAAATTATTTTTGAATTAAAATAGAGACTTATTTTCAAATTTAATGAAAAATACAAAAAACACTTCTGGAGCAAAACAGTTTTAGCTGGCGTTGCAGTTGCAGACGACGACGATGACTGAAAGAGGGAGTGGGAGAGAGAAAAAAAATATAACTTAATAAGTGTGCTTAGCAAATCCTAATTTTTATGTGATCTTTGAAATACATTCAAAAGCTCTTTCACCTCAAATGTTGATTTACCAAAGCCACTGACTTTATTAGCGTTGGGAAAACTTCGATATTGATTCTTACATTTTATATAAATCACACCTTTCTGGGTTTTTAGTACCTTTTGCATGTACTTTTTCTCTTCCCAGCAAGCGTGGTGAACCACCATCCCTACGGAAAGGTCACACTAAAGGTAATTAAAAGCAGCTTCACTCCAAATGACTTTCCGTCCTGTAAATTTTCCATTCTAGACAATTGCACAATTGTGGTTGTTCTACTGGGCACACTTGCTCCGAATGCTAACCTGCCCTGACCTGTGGAATACTTGGGAGCTCAGATCACAGAAGATATTTTAAACCCAAGCTGAATAATGAATGCAACAGCAAACATCATAAATACCTCGGGAACAGAATGCTTTACATTGACAGTAATGTTCATTTATGAGAGTTTTAGAACTTTATGTCCAAATAATTTGAAGTTAAGTAACATCTTAAAACCACAAGCTGAAATCTGCGGATTCCTGTGGATGCTTAAAATGACTGTACGTCACAATTTATGCTACAAAGCACTAAGAGGTCAAAGGGATCAATGGTCAAATATTCTACAGTTTATGGTTTATAAAGTTATTGTCATTTATGTATTTTATGTACAAACTGAAAGATATAAAAGGAAAAATATTTTTTATATAAATTTTCAGTTATTCAAAATCCAATTTATACATTTACAATGAGAAACATATAGTAGAGGATTGGGTTTGGGAAATCAAGCAGCAGAATGTTCGAAATCCAAGTAAAATTGTTATATGGGCAATCTGTCATAATGGTAAAGATACTATTGAATGTATGCAATGGGGAGCTTAGTGACCCTAAAATGTAACGACTAGCTGAGATGGATTTCATACCTCCCAACATTTTAAATGATCAAAAAGGGTCAATTTCATTTTAGGGGTCTAATTGGGGGTGTGGCCAGGGGCCGGGCTGTTCTGAGAAATTTTAGGTGACTTACTAATAACAATACATCTAAAATGTTATTTAGAACAAGAACAATGTATCTTATTTACACAGACAGATTTCTAAATACATTTATTGGAGTATAAAGGGACACTATAGGCACCCAGACCACTTCTACTCATTGGTCGGTGTACAGTGTGCCTATTACCCTTAGTCCTGCAAAGTAAAACACTTCAGTTTTTCAAAAACTGCATTGTTTACATTGCAACACTAAGACAGCCTCTTTTGGGGTCTTACCAGACTTAAGGTCACCTAACTGATGCTGGACACTGTGGCGGTACTTACCTTATCCTGGGGCTGGCCAGGGGGCCCTCAGCTCTCCTGCCTCCACACGAGCCACACATGGCTCGATCTCCTCTTCTGAGTGGGCTGCATGCAGTGACCACAGTGAGCCCTACATGAGAGTGCTCTTAAAGGGGCATTGGGAACCACAAGTGGGTTCAGGCTCCCATTGACCCACATCCTTTTGGCACCCCCACACACAAACGTTTTGGGGGCATAGGCATGATGTGGGCCAATCAAATTCTAATGAAAGGATATTAAAACTTCCCTAACCCTATCTGCTTTGCCCTTTCGTGGTTTCTGTTTCAGTACCCTTTAGTGAATTCCTTGATCTATTGTGTTTTTTCTGGTATTGACCTTGGCTTTGTTCCTGACTCTAAGTTTATCTTTAAACCTTTCCTGTCTTGTTTGTCTGTCTGACTGATTACTGTGCATCTGACTAGTTCTCGTATTCGCTGGCTTTCCGTTACCATTATCTCGTCTTTATCCTAGTCTTGTCCAACTCTGCATGTTGGGGTATTACACAGTGACATGATAGGGCCATGGACCCTGCAGGTTTAGGACAGCAAATGGCCACCTACGAGGCGAGGTTTAAAGAGCAGGATCACCGTATGGACCAGATGGCCCAGGCGCTTCAGACTCTTTTGTCCAGAACCGCTTTTGTCCAGAACTGTACCATCTCAACCCTTACCTCCCATTCTAGAGGCATCTAACCTGACTCATGCGTCAGCACACCTGACTCTGACTCCTAGGCATGGAGGAGATGCTAAGACTTGTAGGGGGTTTCTCAATCAAGTGGAATTTTGAGATGTGTCCCCGATCCTTTCCCACTGACAGTTCCTCATGCATCAGCTCACTGATAAGGCACTCGAGCAAGCTAATCCCATATGGGAGGCTAATGGTCCTTTGGTTCATGACTTCCAAGGTTTCCTATAGCTTTTTGACAATTCCAGCATGGCTTAAAATGCCACTAAAGCATTCATGAGAATCAAACAGGGATCCATGTCATTGATTCCAACTTTGTAAAGTTATAAAAGATACCCTTAAGGGAGAAGGAAACACCCTTGGCCGTTTAGGCAGTAGATGGTGGACCATTAGGTTCCCCGGTGATTATTTACGAAACTGAACCACTGCATATGTCTACAGGGTTGTTGCATACTGAAATGACTCAGTATCTCTAAAACTTTAATTGCAGTTTCACACAACATTTGGTGGCCCTCTATGAGCAAAGACATCACCAATTATGTACAAGCATGTGTCACTTGTTGCAGCGTGAAATTTTCCCATAGGGTTCCTTATGGGTTATTACAACCTTTACCAATACCCGAGAGACATTGGTCTAATCTGTCGATGGATTTTATTGTTGACCTCCTTCCAATGGTAAAACGGTCATCCTAATGATCGTTGACGGATTCTCTAAGATGGCTCATTTTGTGTCACTTGTCAAGTTAGCTTTTTCCAAAGATTTGGCTGCTATAGTCACCAGGGAGGTGTTTAGCTTACATGGCTATAGTGTCTGATAGGGGTAGTCAGTTAATTTCCCGGTTCTGGAGAGCCTTTTGTATGGAGATGGGTATTGCCACTTTTTTCTCTACCTACCACCCCCAGACTAATGGATCAGCTGAACATGCCAACCAGTCCTTAGAGCAATATCTTCGCTATTTTGTTTCCCACCACCAGAATGATTGGCCTGACCTGCTCCCTTGGGCTGAATTTGCTCGTAATAATGCTGCTCACGAGTATTCTTTTTACGTTGTTTATGGCTGGCATCCTGTTGTTCTCCCATCGGCATTCTCTTCATGTAGTATGCCGGTTCTGGACGAACATTTGGCTGGTTTGCATAAAACTTGGGAATAGTGATGTCGCAAACATAACATTTTCGGTTCGCGAACAGCGAACGCGAACTTCCGCAAATGTTCGCGAACCGGCAAACCGGGTGAACCGCCATAGACTTCAATAGGCAGGAGAATTTTAAAACTGGCCACAACAGTGATGGAAAAGTTATTTCAAGGGGACTAACACCTGAACTGTGGCATGCCGTGGGGGATCCATGGCAAAACTCCCATGGAAAATTACATAGTTGATGCAGAGTCTGGTTTTAATCCATAAAGGGCATAAATCACCTAACATTCCTAAATTGTTTGGAATAACGTGCTTTAAAACATCAGGTATGATGTTGTATCAATCAGGTAGTGTAAGGGTTACGCCCGCTTCACAGTGACATACCAAACTCCCCGTTTAACGCACCGCAAACAACCGCAAACAGAGGCGGCTCTCTAAGGCCTCGCGCTGGCTGGGGCCTTGCGGCCGCCTAAACCACCTTATGGCAGACTGTGTCAGGTCCTCGGTCAGTGACCAAGGACCTGACACCAGGAGGGGGCCCGGCAGCTTGCCCGGTATGCCACCGGGTGCGAGGCCCCTCCTGGCTGCCTGGCCACCATGGCAGACACAGGTCTGCAGCTCCGCAGTGAGCAGATCTGCAGACCATGTGTCTTGCGAGAATTGGCCAATCAGAGCATTGCCGCGGGTTACCACGGCAATGCTCTGATGGTCTCGCGATATTACACGGTCTGCAGCCTCACCATCCCCCCCAGCCTCCCCCACTCAGCCTTCCCCACCAGCCTCACCACCACCCTCAGCCTTCCCACCTCCCCACCAGCCTCACCATCACCCTCAGCCTTCCCACCACCCCCACCAGCCTCACCACCACCCTCAGCCTCCCCACCCGAAGCTAAGCTGGAGGAGGATGGTGCGTCAAGGTTCCGAGCGGAAGCTGTAGAAGATTGGGTGTCCTGTGTTAGCCAGTCAACTATGTCCTCAGAACTTTTCGAGTTCAGAGTACGTGGCCTCTGATCACTGGGCATTATTCAAGGGCCAAAGGGAATCACAGCACCACGACCACGACGGCCCCTGCGGGGTGGCCTGCCTCTGCCTGTCATTTTTTTTCGATTAGTGGTACTATGCGTGCAAGCTACTGTGACAACAGATATGAGTGGCACTGTGCAGTGGCAGAAGTTGGCAGAGTAGACGCTGTAGGCCTGACACACACGCTTGCAGACAACTAACTGCTATTCAATCTATTACAGTTTTTTTTTTTTTTAAATGTACACTACTTTTGCACCAGATATGAGTTGCACTGGTGTGACACTGTGCCCTGGCAGGCCCTGAAACGCACACGCGTGAAGGAAACTGACTTCTATTATATTACAGTCCAAAAAGTTTTGGTTTTTTTAAATGCAAGCTATTGGGACACCAGTGAGTGAGTGGTGGCAGGGGGCAGGCCCTGAAACGCACACTCGTGAAGTAAACTGACTGCTATTATATTACAGTCAAAAAAGTTTTGTTTTTTTTAAATGCAAGCTATTGGAACACTGTGAGTGAGTGGTGGCACTGGGCAGGCCCTGAAACGCACACTCGTGAAGGAAACTGACTGCTTTTATATTACAGTCAAAAAAGTTTTGTTTTTTTTAAATGCAAGCTATTGGAACACTGTGAGTGAGTGGTGGCACTGGGCAGGCCCTGAAACGCACACTCGTGAAGGAAACTGACTGCTATTATATTACAGTCAAAAAAGTTTTGTTTTTTTTAAATGCAAGCTATTGGAACACTGTGAGTGAGTGGTGGCACTGGGCAGGCCCTGAAACGCACACTCGTGCAGGAAACTGACTGCTATTATATTACAGTCAAAAAAGTTTTGTTTTTTTTAAATGCAAGCTATTGGGACACCCAGCGGCGGCTCTAGACTTTATGAGGCCTTTGGCGAAACTCAAACATGAGGCCCCACTAACAAAAAAGTGTCACATATACACATTGATGCACAGTTTACCTGTGTATGTGCCTGAGAGTGTGTCTGACAGAGCGTATCCTTGTGTGTGAATGTATGTCTCTGTGAGCATGTTTGCGTTTTTGTCTGAGACCCTATGTGTATGGGGTAGCTGATTGAAGTGTGTTGTGTGTATGGGGGGGGTGATGGTGAAAAGGAGAGGCGGGTGATGGTGAGAGGCGGGTGATGGTGATAAGGAGGTGATGGTGACAGGGGGTGATGGT